>CM061028.1:40383094-41059325 GCA_030763125.1 Hippophae gyantsensis
AAAATGTCTCGATTTCTTTCCTTGTTTAGCGGCCTATTCTTGTCTAATTGCTTTATCAAATCAACATTAGATGGTAATCAGAGCTTAGAAACCGATCTCGATCTTGTCTAATACGTCCTTGTTCTCGCGATAGCCGAGGGACAATGACATTCATCTCGTTATTACCAACACTTTCTAAAACCTTGTTCAGTTTCACAAAGCAAAGTCACAAACTCGATAGGTTTTTCCGGGTTTGGGGGCTCAGCGTACGCTCTCATTGCTTTTTTCGAATCGAATGAATGGCAATGTACTAGTCCACAATTGAATTAGCTTGATGCCGTTTTCGTGTGAACCCAAAAAGCTTGTCATTCGCAAGAGTGAGCACCGAGCACTCGCTGAAAGACCAGACACCCATTTATGAAGACAAATGGGCTGCAGTGTAGTTTGAACCGCACGCAATGTTATTCACATGCCTATCCTTTAAAGCTTTAACCAATGTTGGTGTTTTTTGATCTTCAACATCTCCATGGCCCAAAACTAGGAAATATATCACATAATTAATGTAAATATCTTAACAAACATGATACATTCATTATCCAAGTCATGACAGCTAAGTATATCATATGGTTCAGACGTTTCATATCAAGAATGCACACATTCGGTTTTCTTATATTTATCAATTTTATCAAATCATACTAAAAAAATTCCTAAAAATTGAAACTACGTACTAAATATTATAGAGAATAAAGTTCTCTCTACAAACTTAAATTGCATGTTGTCCCAAATATGCACATATAAATATGAAAAAGTAAAAGGAAAAAAATTCCATTAACCTTAGAGGCACCATATGCTCAGAAATGCTCAATTTTGTTACGCCATTGCTCTCCATTTTTATTCACCTACAAAACAAAAACAATAAAAATACAAGTAAAATAACGTTGGGTTGCCTCCCAACAACCAGCATCACGCTTAACTTCTTTTGCCTAGATGAACATATCATCTCTAAGTACATCCCTCGGTTTGTCCGAAAACAATGAGTCTTGAATTGTTCAATAATACTTTATATTTCGATTTAAAAGCAGTGTTTTAATTTTCTTATCATACCATATTTTTGTTTTGTTTTAGTGCTTTTTTCCCATTCTTCTCATATATATATATATATATATATACACACACAATTGTAGATAGTGTCACAAGACCCTATAAATAACTACCATCACTCAACAAGCCATAATCTAAATTTAGATTTTATCACTAATAACTTTTCTTACATCAAAGATAGTAAGAAAATCAATCAAAATCCCACAATTTGTCAAACAAGAGTTAAGCATTTACTTCAACCTAAAACTAAGTCCTTGAGTGTGTGTGTGAAATAGTCAATTTAACTCCAAACCACCAAAGAAATTTAGATAAGAGTAGAACAAGCTGAAAGAAGAATTCTCTCAAAACTTAACTCCATAAGTCCAATTTTGAAGAAATCCCTCTCCATTAATGTAATCAAATACCAAAATCAAAGATCAAAAGGTCTTTAATCGGGGTTGTAATGACGAGGCCACAAGGTGAGGGCTAAGAAAAGAAATGGATATGGAAAATCAAAGCAAACTGGGAAAATACTTGGTAGAAAAAAAAACAATAAAAAGAATATCCACAGGATTCAAACTATAAATCTTTCTCGACAATATGCTCATACTCAATAAGTGGAGTACTCTTTTTTTGCTTTTTTCCTTTTTTCTTTTTCTTTTTCTTTTCCTTTTTTTTGCCATAGTTGACAAAATAACATCTTTAATTACAAGAAAGGTGTCTGCATGAGCATCTCACTAGAGAAAATGTCTCGATTTATTTCCTTGTTTAGCGACTTTCTTTGTCTAATTGCTTCAAAGAAATCAACATTAGATGGTGCTGCGGACTTGGAAAGTCGATCTCACTTTCTTGTCTAACTGTCTGGCGGTTAGTGATTTTATAACTTCTCTAGCAGCTTTAGATTTAGCAGATTCCTCTGTCACGAGCCATAGCTTCTTGTGCTTTCTTAGTTGATTTCGAAGCTCCACTTCTTGCAGTTCACATCTCTGTCTTGGGCTTTCAACGACATGTTTTAGAAAAAGGCACAGAGCTATTAGCTTAAGTATTAAATACTTGACTACTCATAGACTCCTTCCACAGGCATATCATTAAATTAAATCTAAAATCAAAAAGGAAGTCCTAAATCAGAAGTATACCTGAGCCCAACTTAAGCACTTCTTGATTCAAAAGTTCTTTTTTTTTCTTTTTTTCTTTTTTTCTTTTCTCTCTTCTTTTTTTTCTTTTCTTGATCTTCTTTTTTTTTCTTTTGTTCTCTTTCTCTTCTTTTTTTTTCTTTTCTTTCTCTTTTTTTTTCTTGCCATAGTTGACAAAATAACATCTTTCATATAACTAGAGAAAATGTCTCAGATTTATTTCCTTGTTTAACGGCTTTGCTGTCTAATTGCTTTATCAAATCAACATTAGATGGTACTACAGAGTTAGAAAGTCTGATCTCAGTCTTGTCTAATGCTGTGTGGCGATTAGTGATTTTATAACCATGTGACTTTAGATTTAGTGATTCCTCTGTCACCCGGTGGCATAGCTTCTTGTGCTTTCTTAGTTGATATCGGAAGCTCCACTTCTTGCAGATTCACATCTCTGTCTTAGGCTTTCCAACTTTGATCATGTTTTAGAAAAAGGCACAGAGCTATTAGCTTAAGTATTAAACACTTGACTACTAAAAGACTCCTTCCTCCAGGCATATCATTAAATTAAAACTAAAATCAAAAAGAAGTCCTAAATCACAAGTATACAGAGCACCGCAACTTAAGCACTTCTTGATTCAAAAGTTCATTTCTTTTCTTCAAACCATCCCCAATGCTTTTTGAGAACAAAAGTCACGATGTAGTTGGAATGGGTGTAGCGAGAAGGTGGGGGACTTGGGTCTCCTTGAAAAAGGTGACACGGACACGGAGCTTACTCCATATCTTTGTCGAGAACTAGTTTTTGCACGGTTTGCCTCGGATCAACGGCTGAGTTGACAAAATAACATCTTTCGGTTCTTGATAAATAAAGAAGGTGTCTGCGAGGATCTAACTAGAGAATGTCTCGGTTTCTTTCTTGTTTAGCGGCTTTCTTTGTCTAATTGCTTGACAAATCAACATTAGAAGATGCTATGAGACTTAGAAAGTCTGATCTCACTCGTCTAATCTGTCCGTCAGCATGATTAGTGATTTTATAACTTCTCTAGCGACTTTAGATTTAGCGGATTCCTCTGTCACCGGTGCCATAGCTTCTTGTGCTTTCTTAGTTCATTTCGAAGCTCCACTTCTTGCGATTCACATCTCTGTCTTAGGCTTTCAACACGATCATGTTTTAGAAAAAGGCACGAGTTATTAGCTTAAGTATTAAACACTTGACTACTAAAAGACTCCTTCCACCAGGCATATCATTAAATTAAATCAAAAATCAAAAGGAAGTCCTAAATCAGTATACAGAGCCCAACTTAAGCACTTCTTGATTCAAAAGTTAGTTTTTTTTCTTTTTCCTTTTTCTTTTCTCTCTTCTTTTTTTCTTTTCTTTTCTTTTCTTTTCTCTCTTCTTTTTTTTTTCTTTTCTTCTCTTTCTCTTCTTTTTTTTCTTGCCATAGTTGACAAAATAACATCTTTCAATTTGCAATAAAGGTGTCTGTGAGGATATAACTAGAGAAAATGTCTCGATTTATTTCCTTGTGTGGCGGCTTTCTTTGTCTAATTGCTTTATCAAATCAACATTAGATGGTACTGAGTTAGAAAGTCGATCTCGGTCTTGTCTAATGCATCTTGGCGATTAGTGATTTTATAACCATGCGACTTTAGATTTAGTGATTCCTCTGTCACCAGTGGCATAGCTTCTTGTGCTTTCTTAGTTGATATCGAAGCTCCACTTCTTGCAGTTTCACATCTACGTCTTAGGCTTTCAACTTTGATCATGTTTTAGAAAAAGGCCTGAGCTATTAGCTTAAGTATTAAACACTTGACTACTAAAAGACTCCTTCCTCCAGGCATATCATTAAATTAAAACTAAAATCTAAAAGGAAGTCCTAAATCACAAGTATACACGAGCACTGCAACTTAAGCACTTCTTGATTCAAAAGTTCATTTCTTTTCTTCAAACCATCCCCAATGCTTTTTGAGAACAAAAGTCTGATGTAGTTGGAATGGGTGTAGCGAGAAGGTGGGGGACTTGGTCTCCTTGAAAAAGGTGACACGGACACGGAGCTTACTCCGTATCTTTGTCGAGAACTAGTTTTTGCACGGTTTGCCTCAGATCAACAGCGGTTGACAAAATAACATCTTTCAATTGCAATAAAGAAGGTGTCTGCATGAGGATATAACTAGAGAATGTCTCGGTTTCTTTCTTGTTTAGCGGCTTTCTTTGTCTAATTGCTTGACAAATCAACATTAGAAAGTCTGGAGACTTAGAAAGTCTGATCTCACTCGTCTAATCTGTCATGAGTTAGTGATTTTATAACTTCTCTAGCGACTTTAGATTTAGTGATTCCTCTGTCACCGGTGGCATAGCTTCTTGTGCTTTCTTAGTTCATTTCGAAACTCCACTTCTTGCAGTTCACATCTCTGTCTTAGGCTTTCAACTTTGATCATGTATTAGAAAAAGACACAGAGCAATTAGCTTAAGGATTACACACTTGACTACTAAAAGACTCCTTCCTCCAGGCATATAATTATATTAAAAATAAAATCTAACAGAAAGTCCTAAACCACAAGTATACACGAGCACGCAACTTAAGCACTTCTTGATTCAAAAGTTCATTTCTTTTCTTCAAACCATCCCCAATGCTTTTTGAGAACAAAAGTCACGATGTAGTTGGAATGGGTGTAGCAGAAGGTGGGGGAGTTGGTCTTGTTGAAAAAGGTCACACGGACTGGAGCTTACTCCATATCTTTGTCGAGTTTTTGCAAGTTTGCCTCGGATCAATGACGGTTCACAAAATAACATCTTTCGGTACTGCAATATAGAAGGTTTACTGCGAGGACCTAACTAGAAAATGTCTCGGTTTCTTTCTTGTTTAGCGGCTTTTCTTTGTCTAATTGCTTTATCAAATCAACATTAGATGAATGCTGAGACTTGGAAAGTCGATCTCGATCTTGTCTAATCTGTCCTTGTTTTTGCCATATAGCCGAGGGACGACATTCATACTGTTATTACCGGCACTTTCTAAAATCTTGTTCGGTTTCACAAAGCAAGAGTCACAAACTCAATAGGGTTTTCCAAGATTGGGGGCAGTCTTTGCTCTCATTGCTTTTTTCGACTGCATGAATGGCAATGTACTAGTCCACAATTGTAGCAGTTGTGCCGTTTTCGCATGAACCCAAAGCTTGTTTGCAAGCGAGCAACGAGACGGATCGAGCACCGAGGCACCCATTTTTCCTTTTTCTTTTCTTTCTATTCTTTTTTTTTTTCTATACTCGGTAAGTGGAGTACTCTCTTTTTTTTGCACTTTGATCAAATAGAGAAAAACAATGTGGATTATTTAATTTGAATTCTTTTTAAATGCAAATTTTCACCAAGTATTTTCTCAAAATTTAAAAGTAAGTTCGTGATTTTTTCAGGCTTAGAATGGGAATGGTTTATGTAGTTAAAAGAACAAATAAGGCTTATGTAAAATAAGGCTCAAGGTGGTTGACTATGGGAATATACCATCCAATGATGGCTTGATAATTAGGGCCATTGGGAAAGCTTTTTGGTTGTAACAAAAAAATTGCCTAAATCATTTCTCTAATATTTGGTATCAACTAGGATTTCGCCTCGAGGATCCATCAACGGATTCTAGAGCAAAGCAAGATTAAACTTTCTTAACTTGATTAATTCAACTCCTTCTCTTCATAGGCAAAATGGAATAGAGAAAAGTCTATTATGTGCTCAATTATTTTCAAGGACAAAGATTTAAATCAAAGTACCCACAAAACTTTGCCTAATATATGCTTTGCTAAGAGAATTCAACAACTCAAGACTATAAGAGTTGACACCCCAAACTTAAAATAAACAATGTCCTCATTGTAATTTAAAAGTGAAGACAGATTAAAGAAATGAAAGAAACTTCCCTGGTTTTACGATGAATCCACATTATTTTGTAATTTTTGACTATTTATTCTGCATAATAATCCAACATCAAAATCCAAATTATTCAAATAGTAATAAAATAAAAATAATAAAAGAAAGTTTTATGAGCTGCCTCTCATAAGCACTTGATGAAAACAAAACAAAGACACAAAGAGAAAAACAATAAAAAAGAAAGAAAATAGTAAATCCAAAACATGCAACGAGAAGAACAAAAATAATACATATAAATCATCTTTTAAAAGCATAAACAACAATAAAGACCAAGAAATACAAGCATTAAAAAATAGAAAACAATTACAACAAATAACTAAAGTAAAAAAGCATTAGTGAAAGATCAAGATTCGGACAAAATTCAATTCTTTGAAGGATTTTCTCACTTTTTGCTTACACCCATCACAATGTACATTCACTCTGAGTACAAAAGTCTGTAAATTGGGGAAGAAAAAAAAACAAAAGAAACATTGTAAACAACAAAACAATAAGATTCTTGAGAAAAGACTAAATACAACTTAGCTATTAATAAAAGAAAATAAAAGTAACTTAATTGTTCTATGGAAACGAGATGGTGTTAAATAGTGAAAGACCTAAATCTTCGGGAGCTTAAAAGTCTTCATCTTGAGTCATTTCTTAAGTCTTGTTTTGAGGTGAAAAATTAAAACTTTCACTCTCTCCACTTCTCTGTGACTACAAGTAAAGAGAAAAAGGATAAATTATCTACTGTCTAGGCTTGAAATTATAATAGAGTTGAAAGATAAATAAAGGGTTGAACTTGCATTGTTGAAATGTAAGTTAAATTATTATTCTATGACTAGTACATGAATGTTGATTTGTTTATTGAGTTCTTCCTCCCTCAAAAGCAAACAAAACAAGAGCACATGGGTCTTCGGTTTAAGTGTGAAATAAATTATAATTATAAATAAATAAAAAGAAGAAAGTTAGATAACAATAAGAATACTTTTCTGAGACCCAAATGCCAAAGCGAGGGAACAAAAAATCACCAACAAAGAAAGGAGGAGATAAAGAGACGAGAAGAAAGTCAAAAAGTGGGTTCTTTTTTAAAAAAAATGTAAAATGTGGGAGATGGAGGAGAAGAGAGGGTGAAAAAGGAAAGAAAGGCTATATGCTCTGAAAACTAAAAATTGAAATGATGTGAGGTAACGTTAAATACGAGAGGTTGGACTTTGGAGATATTGAAATACAATAAAGAGGAATAGTGACTTAGCAGTCCCTACTTCTACCCCAATAGCTACTTCACAAGAAATTAAAGATTCTTATTAGTAATATTTATATTTTAACTTATTAATGTAAAATTGTTTGAAAAATTAAAAAATAATTTAATTAATATAAAATATATTTTAAAAATAATAAATAATAACTCATACTTTATACCAATTATATTTATAGCATATTAATTATTTATTTTCCCTACACAAATACATTAGGAGTTAGTATTTTTGGAGTATTATTATTTTTATTTTGGTATTTTTTTAACTCTTAATCTCAACTAGTAGCTTTAAATTACTCCTATTATTCATTTTGGATAATTTAAACTTTATTAATACTCCTATTATTCATTTTGGTTAATTTAAACTTTATTAATACTTTTAAAGTATACTATTCATTGTGATTGTTGTTAAAATTAATCAAAATAATTATTAGTAATATAAATATGGATATTTCAAAGATATCATTTGAGAATAAAAATAAAAATAAATATTAAAATAAGAATAAATATACTTTAAATATATCAAATCCGATACAATGGATAAATACAATACAATTTTAACAACATACCATTAATCTATCAAATAAGAGCACAGTTAAACTCTTTTCTTTTATTTTTGGAAAAATAACAAGAGCACAATTAGAATTCAAATTTTTATGATCTTACAAATGTTAGAGAGATGAAATTGCCCATCACTCACTAGTTTAATGATAAAAAATTAAAGATCTTTGCTTGTAATTTTGAAAAGCACAAACAAACTTCAAAAAATGCAAAGAGGAACTAAAAATGGAGAAAGATGAAAGCATCTCTTGAAATCTTGAAAGAAAAAGAGATCTGAAAAGCGAAAATCAAAAGAAAAAAAGAAAATAGTAAATCCAAACATAAAAATAATAAATATAAATCTTATAACTAAACGTTCTTCGATCGAAAAGGAATTTTATGAGTTAACAAACACAAATTCTTATGTAGTATCGAATCCACAATCTGACGTCGGATTCAACAAGATCAAAAGGGTTAACAAAGTTCAAACTACTGCGATCAAAGATTTTGCGATTATACGACAAAGATTAACTCGAAGCCCACCTCTGTACTAAAATCTTGAAAGAAGAAGAGAAGGCTGAAAGCGAAAATCAAAAATAAAAAAAGAAAGAAAATAGTAAATCCAAAACATGCAACGAGAAGAACACAAATAATAAATATAAATCTTATAACAAAGCGTTCTTTCGATCGAAAAGGAATTTCTGATTTTACAAACATAAACTCTTATGTAGTATCGAATCCACAATACAACGTCGGATTCAACAAGATCAAAGGGGTTAACAAAGTTCAAACTACTCGATCAAAGATTTTGCGATTATACGACAAAGATTAACTCCACAAGCCCACGAGATCTTTTGATTTCCTCGACCGCTTCATTTTCTCTTTGATCAATTTAATCCTTTCCAAAGATCATGCGATTATATATTTTTTAACAAATAATAAAAGATCAGATTAAACAGATATACAGCGATCGATAAATTTTGGAAACCCTAAGAAAACACCACGAAGGTAAACGAAATTCCAAATTTTAAGCTTTTCTTGATTTTGAGAACAAAGAGAAAGATGACAACGTTAAAAAGATAATTGTTCAATTAGTTTCTTGATTTTGAATTTTTATCTCAAAATACTCATGATACGTGGCTATATGTTATTCGTTGGAAGGATAATAAGACACGTGCCGGCTTCAAATTAGGCAAAACTAGAGGGCTCACGCGTATAAGGTGTACCGTGTCACATGAGAATTATCGAGTGGCGCGATGCGTAACGGTGGCTTCCGCCGTAACTTTCGCGTGGAAGCGTGGTAAGCACGCCCGTCTGGATCGTTCGTGATTTGATCTGACGGTGCGTGAGAGAGTTCATAAATTCAGCGTGGTTCTCCCTTTCTGCGCAGAAAACAATTTTTAATTCCAATTTTTGTTAATTGCATTTAAGCCCACTTTTTAATTCAATTTAAATTTTCGACTTTTTTTATTTACATTTAAGTCCTTTTTAAATTTAAATTGTTCAATTTTCTCTAATAATATAATTTCTTACAAAAATAACACTAAATAATAATTTAAGAACTTAAAATTAACTAAAACATTAAGAACATAGAAATTATAATTAATAAATTGGACAAAATAACTCTAAAATATAAAGTTATCAAACTGGATACGTAAAAGGGCACTAATATATGCAATTAATCCTTACATTTAATAATTTTAGTAAATAATATGACTTCTATTCTACAAATTTAACTATCTTTTATGTTTGTTTGTCATGGTAGCAATGAATATGTAAATAGCATTTTTTTCATAAGTAGAAAGCCCTTTCGTTTTGGGTATGAACAATTTACATTGTCATCCTTTATTATTTTATGAATAGATATTAACTCATTATTTGTAAATCTCATTTTAGCTCATTCATTTACGTGATATTTTGCTCAACACACTTTTCATTCCTCAATATTGCTTTCAATTCTCCTATTCCTACATGCCCTTTTTGGTTCGTTCTAAGTCCTCGTTCTTACTTTGTTTCTTCTCTTGAGATCATTTTTTTAACGTTCACGAAATTCCTTGCTTTCTTCCAAGCTGTTGTTCTTAGTTCATTCTTTTCAGCCCTCTTATTCAAGGTTCATTACTTATTTCATTTTCTTTTTTGTTTTTAACTAACGTCGTCCTTGGAGAAATCACATTATTTTTCACTTATTTACCAATTTTCGGTCTTGTTCTTAAAGAATTCACGTTATTTTCAAACGTTTTTCAAATCTCCATTTTGACTTCTCTTCTTCTTTCAAGATTTCACTTATTTTTTGGTTCATTTTTTTGTTTTCCTTTTTGCTAATCGCTTGCTCTAGTTCTCCATTTCACTTCACGTTCATTGCTACGTTTCATCTTTCTCCATTTTTTGTTCCTCTTTTCCATTTTTTGAAGTTTATTTATGCTTTTCATTTTCGTTCATTCTTGATTCTTGAATTTTGTTTTCATTTTTTATTTATATTTAGTGGTTTCATTTTTTCAAGAGATATTTAGCTCAATGTTTTTGTACCTTCTTGTTCGTATTATTCATTTTCATTTCTTTTATTTTTTCAATTATTCTTTGTTTCATTTTTTTACTTTAGTTATTTGCTATAGTGTTTTATTGCTTTTATTTCTTTTTAAAATTTTTGTCCAAATCTTGATTTTTCATACACTAAATAACATTTTGTAGGTATGTTTTGTTGTAATTGTTTTCTATTTTTTAATGCTTGTATTTCTTAGTCTTTATTGTTGTTTATGATTTTAAAAGATGATTTATATTTATTATTTTTATTCTTTTGTTGCATGTTTTGGATTTACTTTTTTTTTTCGTTTTTACCTTCTCTTCTTTCAAGTTTTTAGTACAGAGATTTATAGAAATAGAGAAACTATAAGAGCGAATATGGCATCTATAAATGGCTTGTGAAGCTGTTTTTGGTTCATTCTTTTCAACCTCTCTTATGCAAGGTTCGGTACTTGTCAAGCCATATTCGCTCTTCTAGCTTGACATGTCATTTGTGGCCGCCATATTCGCTATTCTAGTTTCTCTATTTCTATTCATCTCTGTACTGAATTCTTCTTAGCAAATATACTCCACCCAGAAGTCTTATCTCATCTTTCATCAACAGAAATGTATCATAACTCGCAGGAAGTGAACTTACAGTCACCAGAGAGAAAATAATTTAAAAAATATTTTAATTATTAAATTAAAAATATATTACTCAAATAAAAATAATAACAAGTAGAATGTTCCTGCTTGGAGTTGGAGGCTTGGAGTTGCCACTTACTTCCACCGTCGTAGACCAATTAGAAATGAGATAGATTCACATAAGGTAAACGAAGACAAAAGATGAAACCACAAAAATAGAAATAAATAAAATTTTAAAAACAAAAGACACACGTTGTTGATACATGTTATTTAATCAAGACAAACAATTAAATAATTTTCTCAAACCTATTTAATTACCTTTATAGATAAATTGTTGGCCAAATAATTAATAACATACAAATCAGATTAAATAATATAACTAAATTATAATTATAACTAGGATAAAATTTTAGATCATCACATGGTGAAAATTCGGTTCATAAGATGCTTAGATTAATAAATTAATTATATATAATTGTGTTCATAAAGCTCATATTTTTCATAAGGAAAGACATAAAATTGATAAAGAAAAGAGTAGAAAAGGAAAAACAATCAATCTCTTGAATTGTAGAATTAATATCCTTTTGAATCTCTACCAAAATTGTGTCATCTCTAAATTTTTCTCTCTTTTTAGCTCTAAAAATGACCAAAATTATGCTAATGGAGGCTAATTAGGGTTTATGGAGTAATTAGAGACTTAAATAAAGCTTCGGTGCTATACGGACCGTCCGATCGACTTCAAATCAAAGGCTATGATCAAAACAAGCAAAATTGTGATTTGACCAATCACAACGTGACACGTAGCATCGAAATTTATTGTGCCAATTAGAGAGTGACACGTGGCATGGGAGACCGATTAGAGTCAACACTTGCCAAGTTAGTAACATGTGACACGACGTGATTGAGAGAAACGGATCGCGTGATGCACGAATAGAACGCACGATGCAATGGCGTGGCAACATGTGGCATGACGCGTTGACCAATTTCCAAACTCATATTGAACATTGTCCTGAAACGTGGCACATATTTTGTCCTCCTCACACGTGACACGATGTGATTCCCTTTCCGTGCTTGCGTGGCATCTACGTGGCTAGCCTAGTTAGCTTATCCGCATGCGTGGTATACCATATGACAACTTCGATTGATCTGCATTAAAAATTCTAAAAATTATATTTTCACCCATTTTCACTAAAAAGTTTATATTTTGCTTTTTTTGGCCATAAAAATACTATTTATTAAATAAAATAAGTAAATATTAAGTAAAAAAGTACATTAATGACTCTCTTTTTCATAAAGTTGTCAGCTTGTAAGTGCACCAATCATTATGTAAAAGTAATAAGTATACTTGCGAGGTTAAAGGGGAACTTTTTTGTTTTAAATAATTTAATAAAATTTTTAAAAACAAAAACAAAAACACTCTTTCACAATATTTTGAGTTTTTAAAAATATAATCTATTGAAATAAAGTTAAAAGATAGTAATAGAATTGATACAAAAAATACGATCTGAGATAAATAGTTAACACTCACTTGAGAATTTATAGGATATATTAGTAGTTAATCGTATTTGCTCAAAGTAATTAGGTTATTAAAGGTATAATTGAAGTTATTGATTTTTCTTTTTATTTATGAAAAAGTCTTTTGGTGGGGATGAGTTTTGTTATCAATTAAATAAATTAAAGTATTTTAACCGAAATCATTAATTAATAAGATTAAGTTATGCTCTATTCCTAAAGAATTAACAAACTATTTTAATCAATATAGAACTATTAATTTAAACACTCATTCAAGATGTCAAAATCATATCCTAAAGTCTAACCTTGATTATAAATCTATTACTAAAAATATATTTTCAATATATTTATTAGTAATAAATTTTGTAGAAATCTTGAATAAATGAATAAAATAATATTTTATAAAATTATTTACCTAAATTAATATTTCACTAACATAACAACATTATTAATATATATAGTAGTTTTCGCTAAACATGCTTAAATCTAATAAATTGTTAATATAATATAAATAGCATTCAAAATATTACATAAAATTAAATCTATAAATAATAAAATACAATTAAATTTATACTTCAAATGTATTACTCAGTTTATAGAACTTTGATTCCAATCTGTGATCTGAAAAACCTCCAAAAAGATCTACCTAAACTATTTATTGAATCAAAACTACTACACAAATCTAAAGAAAATAAAAATTCTAAGCTAATACAAATTCTCATATAGAATTTGTTTTAAAATTCGAAATTCAAGCACTCAATTTTTGTGTAGAAAATAAAGAAATTAGCTACTTTTATAATTGAGGAAAGTAGAAAAAAAAGGATCATAAGGAAAATATCAAGGTGCACTGTGGCATACTTTTATCCATACAATGGCTTATACCACTTTTGGTATGCTTGAAATCAAATCCCAAGAAGGTCGTGACGTGACACAATATCTCCACTTTCGCAACACATATTAAACTACTTTTCTTCACTTTCTTTTTCTTATTTCACCCCATACAAACTGGTTGGAACACAAGTAAGATTTACATGTGATAATCTTTTATTCTTTTAAGTTGTGAATAAGTACTTTAGGCATGATTTCTTCAAGTATTTCTCTTTTGAATCAATTTGAAGCCAAAAATTCCTAAAAAACAATAAAACATATCGGTAATTCCAAAAAAAATAGATTTGTTAGACAATGATAAAATTGTAAAAATTCAAATCTACTTATTACATTTAAATACAACTAAATCATGTAATATTATTGCTTTTCAAGCAATAATCACAACCCCCAACTAACTTTTGGGTAGTCTCTAGCCAAGAAAGTGAAAGACTAAAAAAAAACTAAAGATAAAGATAAAGAAAAGAAAATTTACCCATTTACTCTATGTGATCAAGTTATGATTTAAAAAGTTAGGTGCATCCATCATCTCAAACAATTTAACCACATAGATAGATTGATGTGTACTTTTCACACATCTTAAAATACAATTATAATTTTAACAATTCTAAATGAAATAAACAAGATTCACATAACAAGAACTAAATAAACTAAGATAAAACAAGTAACATAAAACAAATAAAATTCCAAACAAAAGTAATTAAACTAGAGTTCATAAAAAAATGCATAAAAATAATTAAAATTAATAAAACTCGTATAACTCTACACCAAGGTTGGAGCTTAATCCTTCTTGTCATCTGATCCTTGTTCTTTGCCATGTGATTGTTTGGATGGTGTGAAAATGAAATCATATCCTTGATTTTTAGGTTCCTTCAAATGACTTGAATTAAGTTGGAGACGGTTGAGTGTTAACCATGAATATAATGCCGTCAATTTTTAAACTTAGCATACTGAGTATTATAGCTTGGACATATTTTTTCATGTATGTCACGTTTTCATTTAGATGATAAATTTCATCTTCCATTGACGCTTTTGTATGCTAGAGTCAATAACTCACTAGATTTTTTAACATATAACCTTTTGGGTAATTCACCCCAACTTTAGCACATAAATCAGTTATGAGCTCGGGAAAGAAGTAACTCAAATGATGCTTGTTAGCAGTGATAGGACATGAATTATGTGCAATGAATACGCAAGTATACGTATCGCAACAAGTAATATAATGATAAGGAAAGATCGTTTCCACGGAGATTATGTGATTAGCAACTAATTTTTAAAACAAAAAAAATAAAAATGAAATTGCTTTTTTTGCTTTTATATTTTAAGAAAGAAAATTGCATTAAGCAAAGTTTGTTTGGCAACTTGAGAGTCATAATATTTCGGTTTTGAGTCTATTTCTCTTTGTCAAGTTTGGAGTAATTTGTACAAACTGTACTTTTCTTCGTATCATTTGTAAAATAAATGTCCTAGAACCAAGCTTCTAAGAATTATTTACGAATTTATTGAAGAGTTTTCATCATTACACTAGGTTCCATAAGAACAAAGAGTTTTCATTACAGATGCTACATTTTCTTGTGAGAGCCAATCAATATATGCTTGCTTTAACGATGCAAAGTGTCGGATACACCCTTCGGCATATCTTCCTTCAAAGACAAGGTAAGTGATCGGGTAACGACCCAACATCAAATGCATACATTCACATTACTTCTACGCATAATTTGTCTCAATAGTTTTTTTGTTACGCTTTCTAGCCAACAAGATATATTCGCATGTTATTACGCGTAAACCTTCTAAGCCAATTCATTTTACACTTAGAACTATTGATGGAGCAGTTTATATAATGGAACCAACAATTTTCATACTTTAATGTATGACAATTATGTTCAAACGCATTAATGCATGTCAAAAGCGAGCAAGCAAGTCGTTGTAGATCATAGGTGTTGAAGCACCTAATCCTTTTGCTCACACCCATGTTCAATTACATCAAGATCATATTCATCTTCTTCTCTTCCATGAAACTCAACAAGCCATATATGAGATGAAATGGCTAGAATGCATTAAGCAAAGTTTGTTTGGCAACTCGAGCGTCATTATATTTCGGGTTTGAGTCTACTTCTCTTTGTGAAGTTTGGAGTAATTTGTACAAACTTTACTTTTCTTCGTATCATTTGTAAAAGAAATGTCCTAGAACCAAGCTTCTAAGAATTAGTTACGAATTTATTGAAGAGTTTTCATCATTACACTAGGTTCCACAAGAACAAAGAGTTTTCATTACAGATGCTACATTTTTCTTGTGAGCGCCAATCAATATATGCTTGCTTTAACGATGCAAAGTGTCGGATACACCCTACGGCGTATCTTCCTTCAAAGACAAGTTAGGTGACCGGGTAACGACCCAACATCAAATGCATACATCCATATTACTTCTACGCATAATTTGTCCCAATTGTTTTTTTTCTTACACTTTCTAGCCAACAAGGTATATTCGCATTTTATTGCGCGTAAACATTCTAAACCAAATCATTTTACACTTAGAACTATTGATGGAGCAGTTTATATCATGGAACCAACAATTTTCATACTTTAATGTATGACAATTATGTTCAAACGCATGAATGCATGACAAAAGCGAGCAAGCAAGTCGTTGTAGATCATAGGTGTTGAAGCACCTAATCCTTTTGCTCACACCCATGTTCAATTACATCAAGATCATATTCATCTTCTTCTCTTCCATGAAACTCAACAAGCCATATATGAGATGAAATGGCTAGAATGCATTAAGCAAAGTGTTTTTGGCAATTTGAGCGTCATTATATTTCGGGTTTGAGTCTATTTCTCCTTGTGAAGTTTGGAGTAATTTGTACAAATTGTACTTTTCTTCGTATCATTTGTAAAAGAAATGTCCTAGAACCAAGCTTCCAAGAATTAGTTACGAATTTATTGAAGAGTTTTCATCATTACACTAGGTTCCATAAGAACAAAGAGTTTTCATTACAGATGCTACATTTTTCTTGTGAGCGCTAATCAATATATGCTTGCTTTAACGATGCAAAGTGTCGGATACACCCTACGGCGTATCTTCCTTCAATGACAAGTTAGGTGACCGGGTAACGACCCAACATCAAATGCATACATCCATATTACTTCTACGCATAATTTGTCCCAATTGTTTTTTTCTTACACTTTCTAGCCAACAAGGTATATTCGCTTTTTATTGCGCGTAAACCATATAAACCAAATCATTTTACACTTAGAACTATTGATGGAGCAGTTTATATCATGGAACCAACAATTTTCAGACTTTAATGTATGGCAATTATGTTCAAACGCATGAATGCATGTCAAAAGTGAGCAAGCAAGTCGTTATAGATCATAGGTGTTAAAGCACCTAATCCTTTTGCTCACACCCATGTTCAATTACATCAAGATCATATTCATCTTCTTCTCTTCCATGAAACTCAACAAGCCATATATGAGATGAAATGGCTAGAATGCATTAAGCAAAGTTTTTTTGGCAACTTGAGCGTCATTATATTTCGGGTTTGAGTCTACTTCTCTTTGTGAAGTTTGGAGTAATTTGTACAAACTGTACTTTTCTTCATATCATTTGTAAAATAAATGTCCAAGAACCAAGCTTCTAAGAATTATTTACGAATTTATTGAAGAGTTTTCATCATTACACTAGGTTCCACAATAACAACGAGTTTTCATTACAGATGCTACATTTTCTTGTGAGCGCTAATCAATATATGCTTGCTTTAACGAAGCAAAGTGTCCGATACACCCACCGGCGTATTTTCCTTCAAAGACAAGGTAAGTGACCGGGTAACGACCCAACATTAAATGCATACATCCACATTACTTCTACGCATAATTTGTCTCAATTGTTTTTTTTCTTACGCTTTCTAGCCAATAAGATATATTCGCATGTTATTGCGCGTAAACCATCTAAACCAAATCATTTTACACTTAGAACTATTGATGGAGCAGTTTATATAATGGAACCAACAATTTTCATACTTTAATGTATGGCAATTATGTTCAAACGCATGAATGCATGTCAAAAGCGAGCAAGCAAGTCGTTGTAGATCATAGGTGTTGAAGCACCTAATCCTTTTGCTCACACCCATGTTCAATTACATCAAGATCATATTCATCTTCTTCTCTTCCATGAAACTCAACAAGTCGTATATGAGATGAAATGGCTAGAATGCATTAAGCAAAGTGTTTTTGGCAACTTGAGCGTCATTATATTTCGGGTTTGAGTCTACTTCTCTTTGTGAAGTTTGGAGTAATTTGTACACACTGAACTTTTCTTCGTATCATTTGTAAAAGAAATGTAGAAGAACCAAGCTTCTAAGAATTATTTACGAATTTATTGAAGAGTTTTCATCATTACACTAGGTTCCACAATAACAAAGAGTTTTCATTACAGATGCTACATTTTCTTGTGAGCGCTAATCAATATATGCTTGCTTTAACGATGCAAAGTGTCAGATACACCCTACGGCGTATCTTCCTTCAAAGACAAGGTAAGTGACCGGGTAACGACCCAACATCAAATGCATACATCCACATTACTTTTATGCATAATTTGTCTCAATTGTTTTTTTTCTTACACTTTCTAGCCAACAATATATATTCGAATGTTATTGCGCGTAAAACTTCTAAACCAAATCATTTTGCACTTAGAAGTATTGATGAAGCAGTTTATATCATGTAACCAACAATTTTCATACTTTAATGTCTGGCAATTATGTTCAAACGCATGAATGCATGTCAAAAGCGAGCAAGCAAGTCGTTGTAGATCATAGGTGTTGAAACACTTAATCCTTTTGCTCACACCCATGCTCAATTACATCAAGATCATATTCATCTTCTTCTCTTCCCTGAAACTCAACAAGCCGTATATGAGATGAAATGGTTAGAATGCATTAAGCAAAGTTTTTTTGGCAACTTGAGCGTCATTATATTTCGGGTTTGTGTCTACTTCTCTTTGTGAAGTTTGGAGTAATTTGTACACACTGAACTTTTCTTCGTATCATTTGTAAAAGAAATGTCCTAGAACCAAGCTTCTAAGAATTATTTACGAATTTATTGAAGAGTTTTCATCATTACACTAGGTTCCACAATAACAAAGAGTTTTCATTACAGATGCTACATTTTCTTGTGAGCGCTAATCAATATATGCTTGCTTTAACGATGCAAAGTGTCGGATACACCCTACGACGTATCTTCCTTCAAAGACAAGGTAAGTGACCGGGTAACGACCCAACATCAAATGCATACATCCACATTACTTCTATGCATAATTTGTCTCAATTGTTTTTTTTCTTACACTTTCTAGCCATCAAGGTATATTCGCATTTTATTACGCGTAAACCTTCTAAACCAAATCATTTTACACTTAGAACTATTGATGGAGCAGTTTATATCGTGGAACCAACAATTTTCATACTTTAATGTATGGCAATTATGTTCAAACGCATGAATGCATGTCAAAAGCGAGCAAGCAAGTCGTTGTAGATCATAGGTGTTGAAGCACCTAATCATTTTGCTCACACCCATGTTCAATTACATCAAGATCATATTCATCTTCTTCTCTTCCATGAAACTCAACAAGTAATTTATGAGATGAAAAAACTATAATGCATTAAGCAAAGTTTGTTTGGCAACTTGAGCGTCATTATATTTCGGGTTTGAGTCTATTTCTCTTTGTAAAGTTTGGAGTAATTTGTACAAACTGTACTTTTCTTCGTATCATTTGTAAAAAAAATATCCTAGAACCAAGCTTCTATGAATTAGTTACGAATTTATTGAAGAGTTTTCATCATTACACTAGGTTCCACAAGAACAAAGAGTTTTCATTACAGATGCTACATTTTCCTTGTGAGCGCCAATCAATATATGCTTGATTTAACGATGCAAAGTGTCGGATACACCCTACGGCGTATCTTCCTTCAAAGACAAGTTAGGTGACCCGGTAACGACCCAACATCAAATGCATACATCCATATTACTTCCACGCATAATTTGTCCAAATTGTTTTTTTTCTTACACTTTCTAGCCATCAAGGTATATTCGCATTTTATTACGCGTAAACCTTCTAAACCAAATCATTTTACACTTAGAACTATTGATGGAGCAGTTTATATCGTGGAACCAACAATTTTCATACTTTAATGTATGGCAATTATGTTCAAACGCATTAATGCATGTCAAAAGCGAGCAAGCAAGTCGTTGTAGATTAGAGGTGTTGAAGCACCTAATCCTTTTGCTCACACCCATGTTCAATTACATCAAGATCATATTCATCTTCTTCTCTTCCATGAAACTCAACAAGTAATTTATGAGATGAAAACTCTATAATGCATTAAGCAAAGTTTTTTTGGAACTTGAGCGTCATTATATTTCGGGTTTGAGTCTATTTCTCTTTGTAAAGTTTGGAGTAATTTGTACAAACTGTACTATAAGATAAAGAATAATAAAAAAGAAACAAAAAATCATCCACATCAAACGTTACAATTGTAGAATAAAAACAATTAAAAATAGAATACATAACACACATAGTAAAACAATACTATGAGATAAATAAAACATATACGTAAATAATAGTAAAACTCAAAACAAAAGATCATGCACACAACAAACCTTACGATTGATAAAACTTAAATACAACTCTTATATGTATGAATACAAATAATAAAAAATAAAACGCATAACTCACATAGTAAAACAATAAAATTAGATAAAAAAACAATTTTTAGCAACTCATATATATACAAAGAATTGTAAAACTTTTAATTAAAATCTATGCATGTAAAATGTGTTAAGATTACATATAAAAATAATTAAAAATAGAATGCATAACACACATTAAAACAATACTATCAGATAAATAAACAACATTTACATAGAGAATAGTTAAACTTAAAACAAAAGATACACAACAAACGTTATAATTGGTAAATATTAAATACCAATCTCATGTGCATGAATAAAAATAATTAAAAATAAAAAATATAAGACACATAGTAAAACAATAGTATAAGATAAATGATAATAAAAAAGAAACAAAAAATTCATCCACAACAAACTAGGAATAACAATATATAAAAATAGAATACATAACACACATAATAAAACAATACTATCAGATAAATAAAACATATAAGTAAATAATAGTAAAACTTAAAACAAAAGAATGAGCACACAATAAACCTTACAATTGATAAAACTTAAATACAACTCTTATATGTATGAATAAAAATAATAAAAAATAAAACGCATAACTCACATAGTAAAACAATAAAATTAGATAAATAAACAATTTTTAACAACTCATATATACAAAGAATTGTAAAACTTTTAATTAAAATCTATGCATATAAAATGTGTGAACATTACATATAAAAATAATTAAAAATAGAATACATAACCCACATTAAAACAATACTATCAGATAAATAAACAACATTTACCTAGAATAGTTAAACTTAAAACAAAAGATGCACAACAAACGTTATAATTGGTAAATATTAAATACAAATCTCATGTGTATGAATAAAAATAAATAAAAATAAAACGCATACCACACATAAATAATTAAAAATAAAACGTATAAGACACATAGTAAAACAATACTATAAGATAAAGAATAATAAAAAAAAACAAAAAATCATCCACAACAAACGTTAGAATTGTAAGATAAAAATAAATAAAAATAGAATGCATAACACACATATTAAAACAATACTATGAGATAAATAAAACATATACTTCAGAATAGTAAAACTCAAAACAAAAGATCATGCACACAACAAACCTTACAATTGATAAAACTTAAATACAACTCTTATATGTATGAATAAAAATAATAAAAAATAAAACGCATAACTCACATAGTAAAACAATAAAATTAGATAAATAAACAATTTTTAGCAACTCATATATACAAAGAATTGTAAAACTTTTAATTAAAATCTATGGATGTAAAATGTATGAACATTACATATAAAAATAATTAAAAATAGAATGCATTACACACATTAAAACAATACTATCAAATAAATAAACAACATTTACATAAAGAATAGTTAAACTTAAAACAAAACATGCAAAACAAACGTTACAATTGTTAAATATTAAATACAAATCTCATCATGTGCATGAATAAAAATCAATAAAAATAAAACGTATACGACACATAGTAAAACAATACTATAAGATAAAGAATAATAAAAAAGAAACAAAAATCATCCACAACAAACGTTAGAATTTAAGGATAAAAATAGAATGCATAACACACATAGTAAAACAATACTATCAGATAAATAAACATCATTTATATAAAGAATAGTTAAACTTAAAACAAGACATGCAAAACAAACGTTACAATTGATAAATATTAAATACAAATATCATGTGTACGAATAAAAATAATTAAAAATAAAAAGTATAAGACACATAGAATAATAAACGCATAGCACACAAATAATTAAAAATAAAACTTATAAGACACATAGTAAAACAATACTAAAAGATAATTAATAATAAAACTTAAGCAAAAAATCATCTACAACAAACTAGAATAAAAACAATTAAAAATAAAATACATAACAAACATAATAAAACAATACTATGAGATAAATAAAACATATACGTAAATAATAGTAAAACTCAAAACAAAAGATCATGCACACAACAAACCTTACAATTGATAAAACTTAAATACAACTCTTATATGTATGAATAAAAATAATAAAAAATAAAACGCATAACTCACACAGTAAAACAATAAAATTAGATAAAAAACAATTTTTAGCAACTCATATATACAAAGAATTGTAAAACTTTTAATTAAAATCTATGCATGTAAAATGTGTTAAGATTACATATAAAAATAATTAAAAATAGAATGCATAACACACATAGTAAAACAATACTATCAGATAAATAAAACATATACATAAGAATAGTAAAACACAAAACAAAAGATCATGCACACAACAAACCTTACAATTGATAAAACTTAAATACAACTCTTATATGTATGAATAAAAATAATAAAAAATAAAACGCATAACTCACATAGTAAAACAATAAAATTAGATAAATAAACAATTTTTAGCAACTCATATATACAAAGAATTGTAAAACTTTTAATTAAAATCTATGCATGTAAAATGTATGAACATTACATATTAAAATAATTAAAAATAGAATGCATTACACACATTAAAACAATACTATCAAATAAATAAACAACATTTACATAAAGAATAGTTAAACTTAAAACAAAACATGCAAAACAAACGTTACAATTGTTAAATATTAAATACAAATCTCATCATGTGCATGAATAAAAATCAATAAAAATAAAACGTATAAGACACATAGTAAAACAATACTATAAGATAAAGAATAATAAAAAAGAAACAAAAAATCATCCACAACAAACGTTAGAATTGAAGGATAAAAATAAATAAAAATAGAATGCATAACACACATAGTAAAACAATACTATCAGCAAAATAAACATCATTTATATAAAGAATAGTTAAACTTAAAACAAAACATGCAAAACAAACGTTACAATTGATAAATATTAAATACAAATCTCATGTGTACGAATAAAAATAATTAAAAATAAAAAGTATAAGACACATAGAATAATAAACGCATAGCACACAAATAATTAAAAATAAAACGTATAAGACACATAGTAAAACAATACTAAAAGATAATTAATAATAAAACTTAAGCAAAAAATCATCCACAACAAACTAGAATAAAAACAATTAAAAATAAAATACATAACACACATAATAAAACAATACTATCAAATAAATAAAACATATACGTAAATAATAGTAAAACTCAAAACAAAAGATCATGCACACAACAAACCTTACAATTGATAAAACTTAAATACAACTCTTATATGTATGAATAAAAATAATAAAAAATAAAACGCATAACTCACACAAGAAACAATAAAATTAGATAAAAAACAATTTTTAGCAACTCATATATACAAAGAATTGTAAAACTTTTAATTAAAATCTATGCATGTAAAATGTGTTAAGATTACATATAAAAATAATTAAAAATAGAATGCATAACACACATAGTAAAACAATACTATCAGATAAATAAAACATATACATTAGAATAGTAAAACACAAAACAAAAGATCATGCACACAACAAACATTACAATTGATAAAACTTAAATACAACTCTTATATGTATGAATAAAAATAATAAAAAATAAAACGCATAACTCACATAGTAAAACAATAAAATTAGATAAATAAACAATTTTTAGCAACTCATATATACAAAGAATTGTAAAACTTTTAATTAAAATCTATGCATGTAAAATGTATGAACATTACATATTAAAATAATTAAAAATAGAATGCATTACACACATTAAAACAATACTATCAAATAAATAAACAACATTTACATAAAGAATAGTTAAACTTAAAACAAAACATGCAAAACAAACGTTACAATTGATAAATATTAAATACAAATCTCATGTGTACGAATAAACGCATAGCACACAAATAATTAAAAATAAAACGTATAAGACACATAGTAAAACAATACTAAAAGATAATTAATAATAAAACTTAAGCAAAAAATCATCCACAACAAACTAGAATAAAAACAATTAAAAATAAAATACATAACACACATAATAAAACAATACTATCAGATAAATAAAACATATACGTAAATAATAGTAAAACTCAAAACAAAAGATCATGCACACAACAAACCTTACAATTGATAAAACTTAAATACAACTCTTATATGTATGAATAAAAATAATAAAAAATAAAACGCATAACTCACACAGTAAAACAATAAAATTAGATAAAAAACAATTTTTAGCAACTCATATATACAAAGAATTGTAAAACTTTTAATTAAAATCTATGCATGTAAAATGTGTTAAGATTACATATAAAAATAATTAAAAATAGAATGCATAACACACATAGTAAAACAATACTATCAGATAAATAAAACATATACATTAGAATAGTAAAACACAAAACAAAAGATCATGCACACAACAAACCTTACAATTGATAAAACTTAAATACAACTCTTATATGTATGAATAAAAATAATAAAAAATAAAACGCATAACTCACATAGTAAAACAATAAAATTAGATAAATAAACAATTTTTAGCAACTCATATATACAAAGAATTGTAAAACTTTTAATTAAAATCTATGCATGTAAAATGTATGAACATTACATATTAAAATAATTAAAAATAGAATGCATTACACACATTAAAACAATACTATCAAATAAATAAACAACATTTACATAAAGAATAGTTAAACTTAAAACAAAACATGCAAAACAAACGTTACAATTGTTAAATATTAAATACAAATCTCATCATGTGCATGAATAAAAATCAATAAAAATAAAACGTATAAGACACATAGTAAAACAATACTATAAGATAAAGAATAATAAAAAAGAAACAAAAAATCATCCACAACAAACGTTAGAATTGAAGGATAAAAATAAATAAAAATAGAATGCATAACACACATAGTAAAACAATACTATCAGATAAATAAACATCATTTATATAAAGAATAGTTAAACTTAAAACAAAACATGCAAAACAAACGTTACAATTGATAAATATTAAATACAAATCTCATGTGTACGAATAAAAATAATTAAAAATAAAAAGTATAAGACACATAGAATAATAAACGCATAGCACACAAATAATTAAAAATAAAACGTATAAGACACATAGTAAAACAATACTAAAAGATAATTAATAATAAAACTTAAGCAAAAAATCATCCACAACAAACTAGAATAAAAACAATTAAAAATAAAATACATAACACACATAATAAAACAATACTATCAGATAAATAAAACATATACGTAAATAATAGTAAAACTCAAAACAAAAGATCATGCACACAACAAACCTTACAATTGATAAAACTTAAATACAACTCTTATATGTATGAATAAAAATAATAAAAAATAAAACGCATAACTAACACAGAAAAACAATAAAATTAGATAAAAAACAATTTTTAACAACTCATATATACAAAGAATTGTAAAACTTTTAATTAAAATCTATGCATGTAAAATGTGTTAAGATTACATATAAAAATAATTAAAAATAGAATGCATAACACACATAGTAAAACAATACTATCAGATAAATAAAACATATACATAAGAATAGTAAAACACAAAACAAAAGATCATGCACACAACAAACCTTACAATTGATAAAACTTAAATACAACTCTTATATGTATGAATAAAAATAATAAAAAATAAAACGCATAACTCACATAGTAAAACAATAAAATTAGATAAATAAACAATTTTTAGCAACTCATATATACAAAGAATTGTAAAACTTTTAATTAAAATCTATGCATGTAAAATGTATGAACATTACATATTAAAATAATTAAAAATAGAATGCATTACACACATTAAAACAATACTATCAAATAAATAAACAACATTTACATAAAGAATAGTTAAACTTAAAACAAAACATGCAAAACAAACGTTACAATTGTTAAATATTAAATACAAATCTCATCATGTGCATGAATAAAAATCAATAAAAATAAAACGTATAAGACACATAGTAAAACAATACTATAAGATAAAGAATAATAAAAAAGAAACAAAAAATCATCCACAACAAACGTTAGAATTGAAGGATAAAAATAAATAAAAATAGAATGCATAACACACATAGTAAAACAATACTATCAGATAAATAAACATCATTTATATAAAGAATAGTTAAACTTAAAACAAAACATGTAAAACAAACGTTACAATTGATAAATATTAAATACAAATCTCATGTTTACAAATAAAAATAATTAAAAATAAAAAAGGATAAGACACATAGAATAATAAAACGCATAGCACACAAATAATTAAAAATAAAACGTATAAGACACATAGTAAAACAATACTAAAAGATAATTAATAATAAAACTTAAGCAAAAAATCATCCACAACAAACTAGAATAAAAACAATTAAAAATAGAATACATAACACACATAATAAAACAATACTATCAAATAAATAAAACATATACGTAAATAATAGTAAAACTCAAAACAAAAGATCATGCACACAACAAACCTTACAATTGATAAAACTTAAATACAACTCTTATATGTATGAATAAAAATAATAAAAAATAAAACGCATAACTCACATAGTAAAACAATAAAATTAGATAAAACACAATTTTTAACAACTCATATATACAAAGAAATGTAAAACTTTTAATTAAAATCTATGCATGTAAAATGTGTGAAGATTATATATAAAAATAATTAAAAATAGAATGCATAACACACATTAAAACAATACTATCAGATAAATAAAAAACATTTACATAGAGAATAGTTAAACTTAAAACAAAAGATGCACAACAAACGTTACAATTGGTAAATATTAAAAACAAATCTCATGTGTATGAATAAAAATAAATAAAAATAAAACGCATAACACACATAAATAATTACAAATAAAACGTATATGACACATAGTAAAACAATACTATAAGATAAAGAATAATAAAAAAGAAACAAAAAATTATCCACAACAAACGTTAGAATTGTAGAATAAAAATAAATAAAAACAGAATGCATAACACGCATTGTAAAACAATACTATCATATAAATAAACATTTACATAAAGAATAGTTAAACTTAAAACAAAACATGCAAAACAAACTTTACAATTGATAAATATTAAATACAAATCTCAAATAAAAATAATTAAAAATAAAACGTATAAAACACATAGTAAAACAATACTATAAGATAATAAATAATAAAACTTAAACAAAAAATCATTCACAACAAATGTTACAATTGTAGGATAAAAACAATTAAAAATAGAATATATAACACACATAATAAAACAATACTATCAGATAAATAAAACATACACGTAAATAATAGTAAAACTCAAAACAAAAGATCATGCACACAACAAACCTTACAATTGATAAAACTTAAATACAACTCTTATATGTATGAATAAAAATAATAAAAAATAAAACGCATAACTCACACAGTAAAACAATAAAATTAGATAAAAAACAATTTTTAGCAACTCATATATACAAAGAATTGTAAAACTTTTAATTAAAATATATGCATGTAAAATGTGTTAAGATTACAAATAAAAATAATTAAAAATAGAATGCATAACACACATATATTAAAACAATACTATCAGATAAATAAAACATATACATAAGAATAGTAAAACACAAAACAAAAGATCATGCACACAACAAACCTTACAATTGATAAAACTTAAATACAACTCTTATATGTATGAATAAAAATAATAAAAAATAAAACGCATAACTCACATAGTAAAACAATAAAATTAGATAAATAAACAATTTTTAGCAACTCATATATACAAAGAATTGTAAAACTTTTAATTAAAATCTATGCATGTAAAATGTATGAACATTACATATTAAAATAATTAAAAATAGAATGCATTACACACATTAAAACAATACTATCAAATAAATAAACAACATTTACATAAAGAATAGTTAAACTTAAAACAAAACATGCAAAACAAACGTTACAATTGTTAAATATTAAATACAAATCTCATCATGTGCATGAATAAAAATCAATAAAAATAAAACGTATAAGACACATAGTAAAACAATACTATAAGATAAAGAATAATAAAAAAGAAACAAAAAATCATCCACAACAAACGTTAGAATTGAAGGATAAAAATAAATAAAAATAGAATGCATAACACACATAGTAAAACAATACTATCAGATAAATAAACATCATTTATATAAAGAATAGTTAAACTTAAAACAAAACATGCAAAACAAACGTTACAATTGATAAATATTAAATACAAACTCATGTGTACGAATAAAAATAATTAAAAATAAAAAGTATAAGACACATAGAATAATAAACGCATAACACACAAATAATTAAAAATAAAACGTATAAGACACATAGTAAAACAATACTAAAAGATAATTAATAATAAAACTTAAGCAAAAAATCATCCACAACAAACAAGAATAAAAACAATTAAAAATAAAATACATAACACACATAATAAAACAATACTATCAGATAAATAAAACATATACGTAAATAATAGTAAAACTCAAAACAAAAGATCATGCACACAACAAACCTTACAATTGATAAAACTTAAATACAACTCTTATATGTATGAATAAAAATAATAAAAAATAAAACGCATAACTCACACAAGAAACAATAAAATTAGATAAAAAACAATTTTTAGCAACTCATATATACAAAGAATTGTAAAACTTTTAATTAAAATCTATGCATGTAAAATGTGTTAAGATTACATATAAAAATAATTAAAAATAGAATGCATAACACATATAGTAAAACAATACTATCAGATAAATAAAACATATACATAAGAATAGTAAAACACAAAACAAAAGATCATGCACACAACAAACCTTACAATTGATAAAACTTAAATACAACTCTTATATGTATGAATAAAAATAATAAAAAATAAAACGCATAACTCACATAGTAAAACAATAAAATTAGATAAATAAACAATTTTTAGCAACTCATATATACAAAGAATTGTAAAACTTTTAATTAAAATCTATGCATGTAAAATGTATGAACATTACATATTAAAATAATTAAAAATAGAATGCATTACACACATTAAAACAATACTATCAAATAAATAAACAACATTTACATAAAGAATAGTTAAACTTAAAACAAAACATGCAAAACAAACGTTACAATTGTTAAATATTAAATACAAATCTCATCATGTGCATGAATAAAAATCAATAAAAATAAAACGTATAAGACACATAGTAAAACAATACTATAAGATAAAGAATAATAAAAAAGAAACAAAAAATCATCCACAACAAACGTTAGAATTGAAGGATAAAAATAAATAAAAATAGAATGCATAACACACATAGTAAAACAATACTATCAGATAAATAAACATCATTTATATAAAGAATAGTTAAACTTAAAACAAAACATGCAAAACAAACGTTACAATTGATAAATATTAAATACAAATCTCATGTGTACGAATAAAAATAATTAAAAATAAAAAGTATAAGACACATAGAATAATAAACGCATAACACACAAATAATTAAAAATAAAACGTATAAGACACATAGTAAAACAATACTAAAAGATAATTAATAATAAAACTTAAGCAAAAAATCATCCACAACAAACAAGAATAAAAACAATTAAAAATAAAATACATAACACACATAATAAAACAATACTATCAGATAAATAAAACATATACGTAAATAATAGTAAAACTCAAAACAAAAGATCATGCACACAACAAACCTTACAATTGATAAAACTTAAATACAACTCTTATATGTATGAATAAAAATAATAAAAAATAAAACGCATAACTCACACACTAAAACAATAAAATTAGATAAAAAACAATTTTTAGCAACTCATATATACAAAGAATTGTAAAACTTTTAATTAAAATCTATGCATGTAAAATGTGTTAAGATTACAAATAAAAATAATTAAAAATAGAATGCATAACACACATATTAAAACAATACTATCAGATAAATAAAACATATACATAAGAATAGTAAAACACAAAACAAAAGATCATGCACACAACAAACCTTACAATTGATAAAACTTAAATACAACTCTTATATGTATGAATAAAAATAATAAAAAATAAAACGCATAACTCACATAGTAAAACAATAAAATTAGATAAATAAACAATTTTTAGCAACTCATATATACAAAGAATTGTAAAACTTTTAATTAAAATCTATGCATGTAAAATGTATGAACATTACATATTAAAATAATTAAAAATAGAATGCATTACACACATTAAAACAATACTATCAAATAAATAAACAACATTTACATAAAGAATAGTTAAACTTAAAACAAAACATGCAAAACAAACGTTACAATTGTTAAATATTAAATACAAATCTCATCATGTGCATGAATAAAAATCAATAAAAATAAAACGTATAAGACACATAGTAAAACAATACTATAAGATAAAGAATAATAAAAAAGAAACAAAAAATCATCCACAACAAACGTTAGAATTGAAGGATAAAAATAAATAAAAATAGAATGCATAACACACATAGTAAAACAATACTATCAGATAAATAAACATCATTTATATAAAGAATAGTTAAACTTAAAACAAAACATGCAAAACAAACGTTACAATTGATAAATATTAAATACAAACTCATGTGTCCGAATAAAAATAATTAAAAATAAAAAGTATAAGACACATAGAATAATAAACGCATAGCACACAAATAATTAAAAATAAAACGTATAAGACACATAGTAAAACAATACTAAAAGATAATTAATAATAAAACTTAAGCAAAAAATCATCCACAACAAACAAGAATAAAAACAATTAAAAATAAAATACATAACAAACATAATAAAACAATACTATGAGATAAATAAAACATATACGTAAATAATAGTAAAACTCAAAACAAAAGATCATGCACACAACAAACCTTACAATTGATAAAACTTAAATACAACTCTTATATGTATGAATAAAAATAATAAAAAATAAAACGCATAACTCACACAGTAAAACAATAAAATTAGATAAAAAACAATTTTTAGCAACTCATATATACAAAGAATTGTAAAACTTTTAATTAAAATCTATGCATGTAAAATGTGTTAAGATTACATATAAAAATAATTAAAAATAGAATGCATAACACATATAGTAAAACAATACTATCAGATAAATAAAACATATACATAAGAATAGTAAAACACAAAACAAAAGATCATGCACACAACAAACCTTACAATTGATAAAACTTAAATACAACTCTTATATGTATGAATAAAAATAATAAAAAATAAAACGCATAACTCACATAGTAAAACAATAAAATTAGATAAATAAACAATTTTTAGCAACTCATATATACAAAGAATTGTAAAACTTTTAATTAAAATCTATGCATGTAAAATGTATGAACATTACATATTAAAATAATTAAAAATAGAATGCATTACACACATTAAAACAATACTATCAAATAAATAAACAACATTTACATAAAGAATAGTTAAACTTAAAACAAAACATGCAAAACAAACGTTACAATTGTTAAATATTAAATACAAATCTCATCATGTGCATGAATAAAAATCAATAAAAATAAAACGTATAAGACACATAGTAAAACAATACTATAAGATAAAGAATAATAAAAAAGAAACAAAAAATCATCCACAACAAACGTTAGAATTGAAGGATAAAAATAAATAAAAATAGAATGCATAACACACATAGTAAAACAATACTATCAGATAAATAAACATCATTTATATAAAGAATAGTTAAACTTAAAACAAAACATGCAAAACAAACGTTACAATTGATAAATATTAAATACAAACTCATGTGTCCGAATAAAAATAATTAAAAATAAAAAGTATAAGACACATAGAATAATAAACGCATAGCACACAAATAATTAAAAATAAAACGTATAAGACACATAGTAAAACAATACTAAAAGATAATTAATAATAAAACTTAAGCAAAAAATCATCCACAACAAACAAGAATAAAAACAATTAAAAATAAAATACATAACACACATAATAAAACAATACTATGAGATAAATAAAACATATACGTAAATAATAGTAAAACTCAAAACAAAAGATCATGCACACAACAAACCTTACAATTGATAAAACTTAAATACAACTCTTATATGTATGAATAAAAATAATAAAAAATAAAACGCATAACTCACACAGTAAAACAATAAAATTAGATAAAAAACAATTTTTAGCAACTCATATATACAAAGAATTGTAAAACTTTTAATTAAAATCTATGCATGTAAAATGTGTTAAGATTACATATAAAAATAATTAAAAATAGAATGCATAACACACATAGTAAAACAATACTATCAGATAAATAAAACATATACATAAGAATAGTAAAACACAAAACAAAAGATCATGCACACAACAAACCTTACAATTGATAAAACTTAAATACAACTCTTATATGTATGAATAAAAATAATAAAAAATAAAACGCATAACTCACATAGTAAAACAATAAAATTAGATAAATAAACAATTTTTAGCAACTCATATATACAAAGAATTGTAAAACTTTTAATTAAAATCTATGCATGTAAAATGTATGAACATTACATATTAAAATAATTAAAAATAGAATGCATTACACACATTAAAACAATACTATCAAATAAATAAACAACATTTACATAAAGAATAGTTAAACTTAAAACAAAACATGCAAAACAAACGTTACAATTGTTAAATATTAAATACAAATCTCATCATGTGCATGAATAAAAATCAATAAAAATAAAGCATTATAAGACATATAGTAAAACAATACTATAAGATAAAGAATAATAAAAAAGAAACAAAAAATCATCCACAACAAACGTTAGAATTGAAGGATAAAAATAAATAAAAATAGAATGCATAACACACATAGTAAAACAATACTATAAGATAAATAAACATCATTTATATAAAGAATAGTTAAACTTAAAACAAAACATGCAAAACAAACGTTACAATTGATAAATATTAAATACAAACTCATGTGTCCGAATAAAAATAATTAAAAATAAAAAGTATAAGACACATAGAATAATAAATGCATAACACACAAATAATTAAAAATAAAACTTATAAGACACATAGTAAAACAATACTAAAAGATAATTAATAATAAAACTTAAGCAAAAAATCATCCACAAGTAACAAGAATAAAAACAATTAAAAATAAAATACATAACACACATAATAAAACAATACTATCGATAAATAAAACATATACGTAAATAATAGTAAAACTCAAAACAAAAGATCATGCACACAACAAACCTTACAATTGATAAAACTTAAATACAACTCTTATATGTATGAATAAAAATAATAAAAAATAAAACGCATAACTCACAGGTAAAACAATAAAATTAGATAAATAAACAATTTTTAGCAACTCATATATACAAAGAATTGTAAAACTTTTAATTAAAATCTATGCATGTAAAATGTATGAACATTACATATTAAAATAATTAAAAATAGAATGCATTACACACATTAAAACAATACTATCAAATAAATAAACAACATTTACATAAAGAATAGTTAAACTTAAAACAAAACATGCAAAACAAACGTTACAATTGTTAAATATTAAATACAAATCTCATCATGTGCATGAATAAAAATCAATAAAAATAAAACGTATAAGACACATAGTAAAACAATACTATAAGATAAAGAATAATAAAAAAGAAACAAAAAATCATCCACAACAAACGTTAGAATTGAAGGATAAAAATAAATAAAAATAGAATGCATAACACACATAGTAAAACAATACTATCAGATAAATAAACATCATTTATATAAAGAATAGTTAAACTTAAAACAAAACATGCAAAACAAACGTTACAATTGATAAATATTAAATACAAACTCATGTGTCCGAATAAAAATAATTAAAAATAAAAAGTATAAGACACATAGAATAATAAATGCATAACACACAAATAATTAAAAATAAAACGTATAAGACACATAGTAAAACAATACTAAAAGATAATTAATAATAAAACTTAAGCAAAAAATCATCCACAACAAACAAGAATAAAAACAATTAAAAATAAAATACATAACACACATAATAAAACAATACTATCAGATAAATAAAACATATACGTAAATAATAGTAAAACTCAAAACAAAAGATCATGCACACAACAAACCTTACAATTGATAAAACTTAAATACAACTCTTATATGTATGAATAAAAATAATAAAAAATAAAACGCATAACTCACACAGTAAAACAATAAAATTAGATAAATAAACAATTTTTAGCAACTCATATATACAAAGAATTGTAAAACTTTTAATTAAAATCTATGCATGTAAAATGTATGAACATTACATATTAAAATAATTAAAAATAGAATGCATTACACACATTAAAACAATACTATCAAATAAATAAACAACATTTACATAAAGAATAGTTAAACTTAAAACAAAACATGCAAAACAAACGTTACAATTGTTAAATATTAAATACAAATCTCATCATGTGCATGAATAAAAATCAATAAAAATAAAACGTATAAGACACATAGTAAAACAATACTATAAGATAAAGAATAATAAAAAAGAAACAAAAAATCATCCACAACAAACGTTAGAATTGAAGGATAAAAATAAATAAAAATAGAATGCATAACACACATAGTAAAACAATACTATCAGATAAATAAACATCATTTATATAAAGAATAGTTAAACTTAAAACAAAACATGCAAAACAAACGTTACAATTGATAAATATTAAATACAAACTCATGTGTCCGAATAAAAATAATTAAAAATAAAAAGTATAAGACACATAGAATAATAAATGCATAACACACAAATAATTAAAAATAAAACGTATAAGACACATAGTAAAACAATACTAAAAGATAATTAATAATAAAACTTAAGCAAAAAATCATCCACAACAAACAAGAATAAAAACAATTAAAAATAAAATACATAACACACATAATAAAACAATACTATCAGATAAATAAAACATATACGTAAATAATAGTAAAACTCAAAACAAAAGATCATGCACACAACAAACCTTACAATTGATAAAACTTAAATACAACTCTTATATGTATGAATAAAAATAATAAAAAATAAAACGCATAACTCACACGGTAAGAAACAATAAAATTAGATAAATAAACAATTTTTAGCAACTCATATATACAAAGAATTGTAAAACTTTTAATTAAAATCTATGCATGTAAAATGTATGAACATTACATATTAAAATAATTAAAAATAGAATGCATTACACACATTAAAACAATACTATCAAATAAATAAACAACATTTACATAAAGAATAGTTAAACTTAAAACAAAACATGCAAAACAAACGTTACAATTGTTAAATATTAAATACAAATCTCATCATGTGCATGAATAAAAATCAATAAAAATAAAACGTATAAGACACATAGTAAAACAATACTATAAGATAAAGAATAATAAAAAAGAAACAAAAAATCATCCACAACAAACGTTAGAATTGAAGGATAAAAATAAATAAAAATAGAATGCATAACACACATAGTAAAACAATACTATCAGATAAATAAACATCATTTATATAAAGAATAGTTAAACTTAAAACAAAACATGCAAAACAAACGTTACAATTGATAAATATTAAATACAAACTCATGTGTACGAATAAAAATAATTAAAAATAAAAAGTATAAGACACATAGAATAATAAACGCATAACACACAAATAATTAAAAATAAAACGTATAAGACACATAGTAAAACAATACTAAAAGATAATTAATAATAAAACTTAAGCAAAAAATCATCCACAACAAACAAGAATAAAAACAATTAAAAATAAAATACATAACACACATAATAAAACAATACTATCAGATAAATAAAACATATACGTAAATAATAGTAAAACTCAAAACAAAAGATCATGCACACAACAAACCTTACAATTGATAAAACTTAAATACAACTCTTATATGTATGAATAAAAATAATAAAAAATAAAACGCATAACTCACAAAGTAAAACAATAAAATTAGATAAATAAACAATTTTTAGCAACTCATATATACAAAGAATTGTAAAACTTTTAATTAAAATCTATGCATGTAAAATGTATGAACATTACATATTAAAATAATTAAAAATAGAATGCATTACACACATTAAAACAATACTATCAAATAAATAAACAACATTTACATAAAGAATAGTTAAACTTAAAACAAAACATGCAAAACAAACGTTACAATTGTTAAATATTAAATACAAATCTCATCATGTGCATGAATAAAAATCAATAAAAATAAAACGTATAAGACACATAGTAAAACAATACTATAAGATAAAGAATAATAAAAAAGAAACAAAAAATCATCCACAACAAACGTTAGAATTGAAGGATAAAAATAAATAAAAATAGAATGCATAACACACATAGTAAAACAATACTATCAGATAAATAAACATCATTTATATAAAGAATAGTTAAACTTAAAACAAAACATGCAAAACAAACGTTACAATTGATAAATATTAAATACAAATCTCATGTGTACGAATAAAAATAATTAAAAATAAAAAGTATAAGACACATAGAATAATAAACGCATAACACACAAATAATTAAAAATAAAACTTATAAGACACATAGTAAAACAATACTAAAAGATAATTAATAATAAAACTTAAGCAAAAAATCATCCACAACAAACAAGAATAAAAACAATTAAAAATAAAATACATAACACACATAATAAAACAATACTATCAGATAAATAAAACATATACGTAAATAATAGTAAAACTCAAAACAAAAGATCATGCACACAACAAACCTTACAATTGATAAAACTTAAATACAACTCTTATATGTATGAATAAAAATAATAAAAAATAAAACGCATAACTCACATAGTAAAACAATAAAATTAGATAAATAAACAATTTTTAGCAACTCATATATACAAAGAATTGTAAAACTTTTAATTAAAATCTATGCATGTAAAATGTATGAACATTACATATTAAAATAATTAAAAATAGAATGCATTACACACATTAAAACAATACTATCAAATAAATAAACAACATTTACATAAAGAATAGTTAAACTTAAAACAAAACATGCAAAACAAACGTTACAATTGTTAAATATTAAATACAAATCTCATCATGTGCATGAATAAAAATCAATAAAAATAAAACGTATAAGACACATAGTAAAACAATACTATAAGATAAAGAATAATAAAAAAGAAACAAAAAATCATCCACAACAAACGTTAGAATTGAAGGATAAAAATAAATAAAAATAGAATGCATAACACACATAGTAAAACAATACTATCAGATAAATAAACATCATTTATATAAAGAATAGTTAAACTTAAAACAAAACATGCAAAACAAACGTTACAATTGATAAATATTAAATACAAATCTCATGTGTACGAATAAAAATAATTAAAAATAAAAAGTATAAGACACATAGAATAATAAAACACATAGCACACAAATAATTAAAAATAAAGCATTATAAGACACATAGTAAAACAATACTAAAAGATAATTAATAATAAAACTTAAGCAAAAAATCATCCACAACAAACAAGAATAAAAACAATTAAAAATAAAATACATAACACACATAATAAAACAATACTATCAGATAAATAAAACATATACATAAATAATAGTAAAACTCAAAACAAAAGATCATGCACACAACAAACCTTACAATTGATAAAACTTAAATACAACTCTTATATGTATGAATAAAAATAATAAAAAATAAAACGCATAACTCACATAGTAAAACAATAAAATTAGATAAATAAACAATTTTTAGCAACTCATATATACAAAGAATTGTAAAACTTTTAATTAAAATCTATGCATGTAAAATGTATGAACATTACATATTAAAATAATTAAAAATAGAATGCATTACACACATTAAAACAATACTATCAAATAAATAAACAACATTTACATAAAGAATAGTTAAACTTAAAACAAAACATGCAAAACAAACGTTACAATTGTTAAATATTAAATACAAATCTCATCATGTGCATGAATAAAAATCAATAAAAATAAAGCGTATAAGACACATAGTAAAACAATACTATAAGATAAAGAATAATAAAAAAGAAACAAAAAATCATCCACAACAAACGTTAGAATTGAAGGATAAAAATAAATAAAAATAGAATGCATAACACAAATAGTAAAACAATACTATAAGATAAATAAACATCATTTATATAAAGAATAGTTAAACTTAAAACAAAACATGCAAAACAAACGTTACAATTGATAAATATTAAATACAAACTCATGTGTCCGAATAAAAATAATTAAAAATAAAAAGTATAAGACACATAGAATAATAAATGCATAACACACAAATAATTAAAAATAAAACGTATAAGACACATAGTAAAACAATACTAAAAGATAATTAATAATAAAACTTAAGCAAAAAATCATCCACAACAAACAAGAATAAAAACAATTAAAAATAAAATACATAACAAACATAATAAAACAATACTATCAGATAAATAAAACATATACGTAAATAATAGTAAAACTCAAAACAAAAGATCATGCACACAACAAACCTTACAATTGATAAAACTTAAATACAACTCTTATATGTATGAATAAAAATAATAAAAAATAAAACGCATAACTCACATAGTAAAACAATAAAATTAGATAAATAAACAATTTTTAGCAACTCATATATACAAAGAATTGTAAAACTTTTAATTAAAATCTATGCATGTAAAATGTATGAACATTACATATTAAAATAATTAAAAATAGAATGCATTACACACATTAAAACAATACTATCAAATAAATAAACAACATTTACATAAAGAATAGTTAAACTTAAAACAAAACATGCAAAACAAACGTTACAATTGTTAAATATTAAATACAAATCTCATCATGTGCATGAATAAAAATCAATAAAAATAAAACGTATAAGACACATAGTAAAACAATACTATAAGATAAAGAATAATAAAAAAGAAACAAAAAATCATCCACAACAAACGTTAGAATTGAAGGATAAAAATAAATAAAAATAGAATGCATAACACACATAGTAAAACAATACTATCAGATAAATAAACATCATTTATATAAAGAATAGTTAAACTTAAAACAAAACATGCAAAACAAACGTTACAATTGATAAATATTAAATACAAACTCATGTGTCCGAATAAAAATAATTAAAAATAAAAAGTATAAGACACATAGAATAATAAATGCATAACACACAAATAATTAAAAATAAAACTTATAAGACACATAGTAAAACAATACTAAAAGATAATTAATAATAAAACTTAAGCAAAAAATCATCCACAACAAACAAGAATAAAAACAATTAAAAATAAAATACATAACACACATAATAAAACAATACTATCAGATAAATAAAACATATACGTAAATAATAGTAAAACTCAAAACAAAAGATCATGCACACAACAAACCTTACAATTGATAAAACTTAAATACAACTCTTATATGTATGAATAAAAATAATAAAAAATAAAACGCATAACTCACATAGTAAAACAATAAAATTAGATAAATAAACAATTTTTAGCAACTCATATATACAAAGAATTGTAAAACTTTTAATTAAAATCTATGCATGTAAAATGTATGAACATTACATATTAAAATAATTAAAAATAGAATGCATTACACACATTAAAACAATACTATCAAATAAATAAACAACATTTACATAAAGAATAGTTAAACTTAAAACAAAACATGCAAAACAAACGTTACAATTGTTAAATATTAAATACAAATCTCATCATGTGCATGAATAAAAATCAATAAAAATAAAACGTATAAGACACATAGTAAAACAATACTATAAGATAAAGAATAATAAAAAAGAAACAAAAAATCATCCACAACAAACGTTAGAATTGAAGGATAAAAATAAATAAAAATAGAATGCATAACACACATAGTAAAACAATACTATGAGATAAATAAACATCATTTATATAAAGAATAGTTAAACTTAAAACAAAACATGCAAAACAAACGTTACAATTGATAAATATTAAATACAAACTCATGTGTCCGAATAAAAATAATTAAAAATAAAAAGTATAAGACACATAGAATAATAAATGCATAACACACAAATAATTAAAAATAAAACGTATAAGACACATAGTAAAACAATACTAAAAGATAATTAATAATAAAACTTAAGCAAAAAATCATCCACAACAAACAAGAATAAAAACAATTAAAAATAAAATACATAACACACATAATAAAACAATACTATCAGATAAATAAAACATATACGTAAATAATAGTAAAACTCAAAACAAAAGATCATGCACACAACAAACCTTACAATTGATAAAACTTAAATACAACTCTTATATGTATGAATAAAAATAATAAAAAATAAAACGCATAACTCACATAGTAAAACAATAAAATTAGATAAATAAACAATTTTTAGCAACTCATATATACAAAGAATTGTAAAACTTTTAATTAAAATCTATGCATGTAAAATGTATGAACATTACATATTAAAATAATTAAAAATAGAATGCATTACACACATTAAAACAATACTATCAAATAAATAAACAACATTTACATAAAGAATAGTTAAACTTAAAACAAAACATGCAAAACAAACGTTACAATTGTTAAATATTAAATACAAATCTCATCATGTGCATGAATAAAAATCAATAAAAATAAAACGTATAAGACACATAGTAAAACAATACTATAAGATAAAGAATAATAAAAAAGAAACAAAAAATCATCCACAACAAACGTTAGAATTGAAGGATAAAAATAAATAAAAATAGAATGCATAACACAAATAGTAAAACAATACTATAAGATAAATAAACATCATTTATATAAAGAATAGTTAAACTTAAAACAAAACATGCAAAACAAACGTTACAATTGATAAATATTAAATACAAACTCATGTGTCCGAATAAAAATAATTAAAAATAAAAAGTATAAGACACATAGAATAATAAATGCATAACACACAAATAATTAAAAATAAAACGTATAAGACACATAGTAAAACAATACTAAAAGATAATTAATAATAAAACTTAAGCAAAAAATCATCCATAACAAACAAGAATAAAAACAATTAAAAATAAAATACATAACACACATAATAAAACAATACTATCAGATAAATAAAACATATACGTAAATAATAGTAAAACTCAAAACAAAAGATCATGCACACAACAAACCTTACAATTGATAAAACTTAAATACAACTCTTATATGTATGAATAAAAATAATAAAAAATAAAACGCATAACTCACACAAGAAACAATAAACTTAGATAAATAAACAATTTTTAGCAACTCATATATACAAAGAATTGTAAAACTTTTAATTAAAATCTATGCATGTAAAATGTATGAACATTACATATTAAAATAATTAAAAATAGAATGCATTACACACATTAAAACAATACTATCAAATAAATAAACAACATTTACATAAAGAATAGTTAAACTTAAAACAAAACATGCAAAACAAACGTTACAATTGTTAAATATTAAATACAAATCTCATCATGTGCATGAATAAAAATCAATAAAAATAAAACGTATAAGACACATAGTAAAACAATACTATAAGATAAAGAATAATAAAAAAGAAACAAAAAATCATCCACAACAAACGTTAGAATTGAAGGATAAAAATAAATAAAAATAGAATGCATAACACACATAGTAAAACAATACTATCAGATAAATAAACATCATTTATATAAAGAATAGTTAAACTTAAAACAAAACATGCAAAACAAACGTTACAATTGATAAATATTAAATACAAACTCATGTGTCCGAATAAAAATAATTAAAAATAAAAAGTATAAGACACATAGAATAATAAATGCATAACACACAAATAATTAAAAATAAAACTTATAAGACACATAGTAAAACAATACTAAAAGATAATTAATAATAAAACTTAAGCAAAAAATCATCCACAACAAACAAGAATAAAAACAATTAAAAATAAAATACATAACACACATAATAAAACAATACTATCAGATAAATAAAACATATACGTAAATAATAGTAAAACTCAAAACAAAAGATCATGCACACAACAAACCTTACAATTGATAAAACTTAAATACAACTCTTATATGTATGAATAAAAATAATAAAAAATAAAACGCATAACTCACACAGTAAAACAATAAAATTAGATAAATAAACAATTTTTAGCAACTCATATATACAAAGAATTGTAAAACTTTTAATTAAAATCTATGCATGTAAAATGTATGAACATTACATATTAAAATAATTAAAAATAGAATGCATTACACACATTAAAACAATACTATCAAATAAATAAACAACATTTACATAAAGAATAGTTAAACTTAAAACAAAACATGCAAAACAAACGTTACAATTGTTAAATATTAAATACAAATCTCATCATGTGCATGAATAAAAATCAATAAAAATAAAACGTATAAGACACATAGTAAAACAATACTATAAGATAAAGAATAATAAAAAAGAAACAAAAAATCATCCACAACAAACGTTAGAATTGAAGGATAAAAATAAATAAAAATAGAATGCATAACACACATAGTAAAACAATACTATGAGATAAATAAACATCATTTATATAAAGAATAGTTAAACTTAAAACAAAACATGCAAAACAAACGTTACAATTGATAAATATTAAATACAAACTCATGTGTCCGAATAAAAATAATTAAAAATAAAAAGTATAAGACACATAGAATAATAAACGCATAACACACAAATAATTAAAAATAAAACTTATAAGACACATAGTAAAACAATACTAAAAGATAATTAATAATAAAACTTAAGCAAAAAATAATCAACAACAAACAAGAATAAAAACAATTAAAAATAAAATACATAACACACATAATAAAACAATACTATCAGATAAATAAAACATATACGTAAATAATAGTAAAACTCAAAACAAAAGATCATGCACACAACAAACCTTACAATTGATAAAACTTAAATACAACTCTTATATGTATGAATAAAAATAATAAAAAATAAAACGCATAACTCACACAATAAAACAATAAAATTAGATAAATAAACAATTTTTAGCAACTCATATATACAAAGAATTGTAAAACTTTTAATTAAAATCTATGCATGTAAAATGTATGAACATTACATATTAAAATAATTAAAAATAGAATGCATTACACACATTAAAACAATACTATCAAATAAATAAACAACATTTACATAAAGAATAGTTAAACTTAAAACAAAACATGCAAAACAAACGTTACAATTGTTAAATATTAAATACAAATCTCATCATGTGCATGAATAAAAATCAATAAAAATAAAACGTATAAGACACATAGTAAAACAATACTATAAGATAAAGAATAATAAAAAAGAAACAAAAAATCATCCACAACAAACGTTAGAATTGAAGGATAAAAATAAATAAAAATAGAATGCATAACACACATAGTAAAACAATACTATCAGATAAATAAACATCATTTATATAAAGAATAGTTAAACTTAAAACAAAACATGCAAAACAAACGTTACAATTGATAAATATTAAATACAAATCTCATGTGTACGAATAAAAATAATTAAAAATAAAAAGTATAAGACACATAGAATAATAAACGCATAGCACACAAATAATTAAAAATAAAACGTATAAGACACATAGTAAAACAATACTAAAAGATAATTAATAATAAAACTTAAGCAAAAAATCATCCACAACAAACTAGAATAAAAACAATTAAAAATAGAATATATAACACACATAATAAAACAATACTATCAGATAAATAAAATATACACGTAAATAATAGTAAAACTCAAAACAAAAGATCATGCACACAACAAACCTTACAATTGATAAAACTTAAATACAACTCTTATATGTATGAATAAAAATAATAAAAAATAAAACGCATAACTCACACAAGAAACAATAAAATTAGATAAAAAACAATTTTTAGCAACTCATATATACAAAGAATTGTAAAACTTTTAATTAAAATCTATGCATGTAAAATGTGTTAAGATTACATATAAAAATAATTAAAAATAGAATGCATAACACACATAGTAAAACAATACTATCAGATAAATAAAACATATACATAAGAATAGTAAAACACAAAACAAAAGATCATGCACACAACAAACCTTACAATTGATAAAACTTAAATACAACTCTTATATGTATGAATAAAAATAATAAAAAATAAAACGCATAACTCACATAGTAAAACAATAAAATTAGATAAATAAACAATTTTTAGCAACTCATATATACAAAGAATTGTAAAACTTTTAATTAAAATCTATGCATGTAAAATGTATGAACATTACATATTAAAATAATTAAAAATAGAATGCATTACACACATTAAAACAATACTATCAAATAAATAAACAACATTTACATAAAGAATAGTTAAACTTAAAACAAAACATGCAAAACAAACGTTACAATTGTTAAATATTAAATACAAATCTCATCATGTGCATGAATAAAAATCAATAAAAATAAAACGTATAAGACACATAGTAAAACAATACTATAAGATAAAGAATAATAAAAAAGAAACAAAAAATTATCCACAACAAACGTTAGAATTGAAGGATAAAAATAAATAAAAATAGAATGCATAACACGCATTGTAAAACAATACTCTCATATAAATAAACATTTACATAAAGAATAGTTAAACTTAAAACAAAACATGCAAAACAAACGTTACAATTGATAAATATTAAATAAAAACTCATTAAATAAAAATAATTAAAAATAAAAAGTATAAGAGACATATACTAATAAACGCATAACACACAAATAATTAAAAATAAAACTTATAAGTCACAAAGTAAAACAATACTAAAAGATAATTAATAATAAAACTTAAGCAAAAAATCATTCACAACAAATGTTAGAATTGTAGGATAAAAACAATTAAAAATAGAATATATAACACACATAATAAAACAATACTATCAGATAAATAAAACATACACATAAATAATAGTAAAACTCAAAACAAAAGATCATGCACACAACAAACCTTACAATTGATAAAACTTAAATACAACTCTTATATGTATGAATAAAAATAATAAAAAATAAAACACATAACTCACACAGTAAAACAATAAAATTAGATAAAAAACAATTTTTAGCAACTCATATATACAAAGAATTGTAAAACTTTTAATTAAAATCTATGCATGTAAAATGTGTTAAGATTACATATAAAAATAATTAAAAATAGAATGCATAACACACATAATAAAACAATACTATCAGATAAATAAAACATATACATAAGAATAGTAAAACACAAAACAAAAGATCATGCACACAACAAACCTTACAATTGATAAAACTTAAATACAACTCTTATATGTATGAATAAAAATACTAAAAAAAAAACGCATAACTCACATAGTAAAACAATAAAATTAGATAAATAAACAATTTTTAGCAACTCATATATACAAAGAATTGTAAAACTTTTAATTAAAATCTATGCATGTAAAATGTATGAACATTACATATTAAAATAATTAAAAATAGAATGCATTACACACATTAAAACAATACTATCAAATAAATAAACAACATTTACATAAAGAATAGTTAAACTTAAAACAAAACATGCAAAACAAACGTTACAATTGTTAAATATTAAATACAAATCTCATCATGTGCATGAATAAAAATCAATAAAAATAAAACGTATAAGACACATAGTAAAACAATACTATAAGATAAAGAATAATAAAAAAGGAACAAAAAATCATCCACAAAAAACCTTAGAAGTGTAGGATAAAAATAAATAAAAATAGAATGCATAACACACATAGTAAAACAATACTATCAGATAAATAAACATCATTTATATTAAGAATAGTTAAACTTAAAACAAAACATGCAAAACAAACGTTACAATTGATAAATATTAAATACAAATCTCATGTGTACGAATAAAAATAATTAAAAATAAAAAGTATAAGACACATAGAATAATAAAACACATAGCACACAAATAATTAAAAATAAAACGTATAAGACACATAGTAAAACAATACTAAGAGATAATTAATAATAAAACTTAAGCAAAAAATCATCCACAACAAACGTTACAATCGTAGAATAAAAACAATTAAAAATAGAATACATAACACACATAATAAAACAATACTATCAGATAAATAAAACATATACATAAATAATAGTAAAACTCAAAACAAAAGATCATGCACACAACAAACCTTACAATTGATAAAACTTAAATACAACTCTTATATGTATGAATAAAAATAATAAAAAATAAAACGCATAACTCACATAGTAAAACAATAAAATTAGATAAATAAACATTTTTAGCAACTCATATATACAAAGAATTGTAAAACTTTTAATTAAAATCTATGGATGTAAAATATATGAACATTACATATAAAAATAATTAAAAATAGAATGCATAACACACATTAAAACAATACTATCAGATAAATAAAAAACATTTACATAGAGAATAGTTAAACTTAAAACAAAAGATGCACAACAAACGTTATAATTGGTAAATATTAAATACAAATCTCATGTGTATGAATAAAAATAAAACGCATACCACACATAAATAATTACAAATAAAACGTATAAGACAAATAATAAAACAATACTATAAGATAAAGAATAATAAAAAAGAAACAAAAAATTATACACAACAAACGTTAGAATTGTGGGATAAAAATAAATAAAAATAGAATGCATAACACACATAGTAAAACAATACTATCATATAAATAAACATTTACATAAAGAATAGTTAAACTTAAAACAAAAAATGCAAAACAAACGTTACAATTGATAAATATTAAATACAAATCTCCAATAAAAATAATTAAAAATAAAACGTATAAGACACATAGTAAAACAATACTAAAAGATAATAAATAATAAAACTTAAACAAAAAATCATTCGCAACAAATGTTACAATTGTAGGATAAAAACAATTAAAAATAGAATACATAACACACATAATAAAACAATACTATCAGATAAATAAAACATATACATAAGAATAGTAAAACACAAAACAAAAGATCATGCACACAACAAACCTTATAATTGATAAAACTTAAATACAACTCTTATATGTATGAATAAAAATAATAAAAAATAAAACGCATAACCCACATAGTAAAAAAATAAAATTAGATAAATAAACAATTTTTAACAACTCATATATACAAAAAATTATAAAACTTTTAATTAAAATCTATGCATGTAAAATGTGTGAACATTACATATAAAAATAATTAAAAATAGAATACATAACCCACATTAAAACAATACTATCAGATAAATAAACAACATTTACATAGAGAATAGTTAAACTTAAAACAAAAGATGCACAACAAATGTTATAATTGGTAAATATTAAATATAAATCTCATGTGCATGAATAAAAATAATTAAAAATAAAACATATAATACACATAATAAAACAATACTATAAGATGAATAATAAAAAAGAAACAAAAAATCATCCACAACAAACGTTAGAATTGTAGGATAAAAATATATAAAAATAGAATACATAACACATAATAAAACAATACTATCAGATAAATAAAACATATAAGTAAATAATAGTAAAACTCAAAACAAAAGATATGAGCACACAATAAACCTTACAATTGATAAAACTTAAATGCAACTCTTTATATGTATGAATAAAAATAATAAAAAAAATGCATAACATAATAAAACAAAAATATTAAATAAATAAACAATTTTTAACAGTTCATATATACAAAGAATTGTAAAACCTTTACTTAAAATCTATGCATGTAAAATGTGTGAACATTACATATAAAAATAATTAAAAATAGAATACATTACACACATTAAAACAATACTATCATATAAATAAAAAACATTTACATAAAGAATAATTAACCTTAAAACAAAACATGCAAAACAAACGTTATAATTTGTAAATATTAAATACAAATATCATGTGCATGAATAAAAATAAATAAAAATAAAACGTATAAGACAAATAGTAAAACAATACTATAAGATAAAGAATAATAAAACTTAAACAAAAAATCATACAGAACAAACGTTACATGTGTAGGATAAAAACAATTAAAAATAGAATACATAACACACATAATAAAACAATACTATCAGATAAATAAAACATATACGTAAATAATAGTAAAACTCAAAACAAAAGATTATGCACACAACAAACCTTACAATTGATAAAACTTAAATACAACTCTTATATGTATGAATAAAAATAATAAAAAATAAAACGCATAACTCACACAGTAAAACAATAAAATTAGATAAAAAACAATTTTTAGCAACTCATATATACAAAGAATTGTAAAACTTTTAATTAAAATCTATGCATGTAACATGTGTGAAGATTACATATAAAAATAGAATGCATAACACACATTAAAACAATACTATCAGATAAATAAACAACATTTACATAGAGAATAGTTAAACTTAAAACAAAAGATGCACAACAAACGTTACAATTGGTAAATATTAAATACAAATCTCATGTGTATGAATAAAAATAAATAAAAATAAAACGCACAACACACATAAATAATTAAAAATAAAACATATAAGACACATAGTAAAACAATACTATAAGATAAAAAATAATAAAAAAGAAACAAAAAAACGTTTGAATTGTAGGATAAAAAAAATAAAAATACAATGCATAACACACATAGTAAAACAATACTATCAGATAAATAAAACATATACGTAAATAATAATAAAACTGAGAACAAAAGATCATGCACACAATAAACCTTACGATTGATAAAACTTAAATACAACTCTTATATGCGTTTATAAAAATAATTAAAAATACAACGCATAACTCACATAGTAAAACAATAATATTAAATAAATAAACAATTTTTAACAACTCATATATACAAAGAATTGTAAAACTTTTAATTAAAGTCTCCATGTAAAATGTGTGAACATTACATATAAAAATAATTTAAAATAGAATGCATAACACATTAAAACAATACTATCACATAAATAAACAACATTTACATAAAGAATAGTTAAACTTATAACAAAACATGCAAAACAAACGTTACAATTGGTAAATTTTAAATACAAATCTCATGTGTATGAATAAAAATAATTAAAAATAAAACGTATAAGACACATAATAAAACAATACTATAAGATAAAGAATAATAAAACTTAAACAAAAAATCATCCACAACAAACGTTACAATTGTAGGATAAAAACAATTAAAAATAAAATACTTAACACACATAATAAAACAATACTATCAGATAAACAAAACATATATGTAAATAATAGTAAAACTCAAAACAAAAGATCATGCAAACAACAAAACTTACAATTGATAAAACTTAAATACAACGCATAACACATAATAAAACAATAATATTAGATAAATAAACAATTTTTAGCAACTCATATATACAAAAATTGTAAAACTTTTAATTAAAGTCTGCATGTAAAATGTGTGAACATTACATATAAAAACAATTAAAAATAAAATACATAACACACATAGTAAAACAATACTAACACATAAATAAAACATATACATAAAGAATAATAAAACTCAAAACAAAAGATCATGCACACAACAAACATTACAATTGATAAATATTAAATACAAATCTTATGTGTATAAATAAAAATAATCAAAAATAAAACACATAACACACAAATAATTAAAAATAAAACGTATAACACACATAGTAAAACAATAATATAAAATAAAGAATAAAAAAAAAACAAAAAATAATCCCCAACAAACGTTACAATTGTAGGATAAAAATAATTAAAAATAGAATGCATAACACACATAATAAAACAATACTATCAGATAAATAAAACATATACGTAAAGAATAATAAAACTCAAAACAAAAGATCATGCACACAACAAACCTTACAATTTATAAAACTTAAATACAACTCTTATATGTATGAATAAAAATAATTAAATTAAGTAGGACCCAAATTAAGAATATAGTTCCATTCTTGCAGGGGAAAATCAATATTTTTTTTTAATTTAAATAATAATATATAGTTTTCGAGAGAAAAGAAATGGCAAAAGTTTGGTAAATTGTGAAGGAGTACAGGTGGATCACTACAACACAAAGTCACTTAAATAGAAAGCATAGCACATAAAAAATATCAGATAAATAGACAACTTTTTAAACATATATATACATTAAATAACATGCAAAACACAATTGAGTAAACTTAAATAAAACTATATATGTGGATAAAAATAATTAAAAATAAATAAATATTATAAAAATAATTATTATATCTTCTTTTAATATATAATAATCTATTATAATTTATAATAAGTACGTGAATATAAATAACTTAGAATAAGTAATTATTACCAACATTACAATTGTTAATTTTGTTGCCAATTTGAAGATTATGAAAATTATTTAAAAAACTACTATTTTCTTGTAGAACCTCCCAAGATATTTTGATATTTTCATAAAGTATCATATCTTTGTAATAATCTAACTATTCAAGAATACCTGAATGGTTTTAAAAAGTGCACAAAATAGATGGCATAAGTTTAGAAACTAGGATGTACTACAATAGAAAATAGAAAATCATATAAAATAAATCTAAATGGAAAAAACTTTGGAAGAAGAAAAAAGTTCGTAAAAAACTTCCTAAAAATTGGGAATAATCAGAATTGAGAAAAAAACTTCCTAAAAATTGGAAGCCCAAATAGGCATTCAATTAAATTTTTTGTTCAGGTGTGAAAAAGGAAATTATTAAGGTTCACAAAAATCAAAAACGGAGTAAGGAGTTATCTAGGATATAACACCATTCTAGCTAGTAAATTACTTTTTCTTATCGACATTATATTCACTAATATGAATCCCAATTATTCTGTATATATGAGTAAATTCTAAACCTACAAATATCTATTCCAATCCAACGGGGAAAAAAAGAAATAGTGACACAGAAAATAAATAGATGGAAGAAATATAAATGAAGCTCCACTGTTCCCTAGGATTGGCTATCAAGTGAAAGTAATATCAGAGTATCAGAGAAAATAAGGGCTTAATTTATTGCAAAAGGAGATGATATTTATTGACTTTATGTGAGTTTGCCCCGTACATTTTATTTGATAAAAAAATTTATTTATTTATTCTATCTATTATTATATACAAAGTGAGTTGCTTTTGGTCAGGTGGTTACTACTTATTTGACAACTTTTGTTTTTTGAAATAAAAAAAAATGAAAAAGTATAGAACTAATTTTTTTAAGTATATTTCTATAGTTATTCTATCTTTTCTAATCCTACTTAAAAGTCTATTTGTATCCATACTCCCCTATTACCTTTAATACATTTCATAGTTTTTTTATCTATTATTATCTCTATCTATACTCAATACTCTGTTGATTCCTTTCTATTTATTTGACAAATATTTCATTTGATTTTTTTTATTTATATTTTCTGAAACTTATTTGTTAATTTTCTTTTCTTATATATAAACAAGAGTAGCCATGAGTATTAAGTTAAAGACCATAAATATTGAAATTTTCTTACATTTTTTGTTATTAAAACTCATTTATGTTTTGCCATGTTACTAAAAGCAAGATAAAGCATAAAAGGAATAATGGAAAAATTTTGTCAGGAATAAAAACACAGTATTCTTCCAAGACATTCCAACAAGCAACAAGAAGGCACTCACCCGCTACGCGTTCAGAGGATAAGATTTTAGCATTCATTGTTAAATATTTACAAGTATTACAACCAATAATGAAAAGTAAAACTCACCATGCTTTTCCATAAACTGAAGATCTTTCTCCAGAAAAGATGGAGATCCATCAACCTCTTCCAAAGCAAGCAGAACAGGTCTCCCAATAACTTCAGATACCATTGGCTTTTTTGGTATCTACAAAAGGAATTTGCAAACATTTCAGTGGCACAAATAATGAGATAAAACAATTTATTCAAGTTTTAAACTTTAATTGAATACGTCCCCATCAAAAGAGAGGAAATAACTTTAATAAAATAGACTTTTTGTTATCTTAGGTTATCATAAATGTCATGCTGGTTTAGTGCTAGCCATGGAACAATATCAAGGAATTTCATCCAGAAAGCCTTTCAGTTTTATTTCTAAGTGTGTTCTTTCTATTGGTTCAAAAGGAGATCTTAAAAGAAAAGAAAGGATGTAGATTGAATGAAGCTCATTTGTTGTCATACTAGACCTATAAAGCTAACCTAACAGAGACCATGTTCAAAGTCAAGTATCATGGATAAAGCACCACTACTAAAGAAGAACATACATTGTTCTAAAGAATCATCAAATGAATCATTCTGATCGCTCCTGAAGATACCATTTTGCCCCATTGCATGAGAAGGACTAATAGAGCATTCTCATTAAGATCCTCCAAAGTTTCAGCCTACAACACCAAGAAAAGACCATGTAAATAGCACATAGCAAGATATATTTCATGGGAATAATCAGAATCGAGAAAAAACTTCCTAAAATTGGAAGCCCAAAAAGGCATTTTACTAAATTTTTTGTTCCAGTGTGAGAAAGGAAATTATTATGGTTCACAAAAATTTAAAACGGGATAAGGAATTATCTAGGATATCATAGACCCCAGGAGGCATCCTCTCAGCCAAATCTTTGAGATGTTACCGTTGCAACAGGTGATCAATTGACATTCAAAAAATGACCATGACCGTGCAAATTCAGTAAAATAAAATTTCCGTTATTACCGATTAAATGATTCAATCAGAGCATAGCTTCAGATATAATACAACTGAGAAGCTTATACTTTTGTTTTTTTTTATGGTTTGGGGGAATACTAAAATAAATTACCCACTCTTAAATACATATAAAAAAATCTAACCTAGTAAAACCTTGTTTGTATCCAAATACGGAAAGGGAAGACAAAAAATGTTACAGGGAAGCAGTGTGATTGGCTATGGAAATCAGTTCATACAATATAAAAAGATGAAAATAAACAACTCCTCATATAACCGTAACATAGCTTATCTCTCAAAAAATGTAGAAGTGATAATGCGGTGGATGATGACATGATGGTAATAGTGATGGGTTATTGCAGTGGATGATGCCATGATGGTAATAGTGATGGGTTATTGCAGTGGATGATGCCATGATGGTAATTGTGATGGGTTATTGCGGTCAGTGATGGCAGGATTGGCACGAATAATTATCAAGACCATAATATTCATGATATACAAATCTGAAATGGACAATGCTTCATGAATCACATGTTGCTATATATTTAGGATTTATTTGTTACTTATGTATTTAGCATTTTCGGGGAGTTACGTGCTTTTCTTGTTTTACCTATGAAATAATATCCTAAATGTGCCACATGTGAGCCATTCTCAAAGAAGGGAAGTCAGTTTCATATTATTCAATATCTTGAGGATAATATAACAGGAAATAACTTGAGCAGTTAGTGATTTTATAACTTCTTTAGCAGCTTTTAGATTTAGTAGATTCCTCTGTCACCAGGTGCCATAGCTTCTTGAGCTTTCTTAGTTTCATTTGAAGCTCCACTTTCTTGCAGATTCACATCTCTGTCTTAGGCTTTCAACTTTGATCATGTTTTAGAAAAAGGCACAGCGCTATTAGCTTAAGTATTAAACACTTGACTACTAAAAGACTCCTTCCTCCAGGCATATCATTAAGTTAAAACTAAAATCTAAAAGGAATTCCTAAATCACAAGTATACGAGCCGACAAATTAAGCACTTCTTTATTCAAAAGTTCATTTCTTTTCTTCAAACCATCCCCAATGCTTTTTGAGAACGAAAGTCCTGATGTAGTTGGAATGGGTGTAGCGTAACGTTGGGGTCTCCTTGAAAAAGGTGACGGACCTGGAGCTTACTCCAGATCTTGTCGAAGCTGGTTTTGGAACAGTTTACCGCAGATCAACAGCGGTTTGCAAAATAACATCTTTCACCTGCAATAAAGGTGTCTGCGAGGATCTAACTAGAAAAAAATGTCTCAGATTTCTTTCCTTGTTTAGCGGCTTTCTTTGTCTAATTGCTTTATCAAATCAACATTAGATGGTACTTGAGACTTAGAAAGTCTAATCTCGGTCTTGTCTAATCTGTCCTTGTTCTCGCCGATAGCCAAGGGACGCATTCCTTCGTTATTACCAGCACTTTCTAAAACCTTGTTCGGTTTCACAAAGCAAGAGTCACAAACTTCGATAGGTTTTTCCAGGTTTGGGGGCCAGTCTCGCTCTCATTGCTTTTTTCGAACCGAATGAATGGCAATGTACTAGTCCACAATTGTAGCAGTTGTGCCGTTTTCACGTGAACCCAAAAGCTTGTCTGCAAGCCGAGCACCGAGACTGCCACACCAGACACCCATTTATGAAGACAAATGGCTGCAGTGTAGTTTGAACCGCACGCAATGTTATTCACATGCCTATCCTTTAAAGCTTCAACCAATGTTGGTGTTTTTTGATCTTCAACATCTCCATGGCCCAAAACTAGGAAATATATCACATAATTAATGTAAATATCTTAACAAACATGATACATTCATTATCCAAGTCATGACAGCTAAGTATATCATATGGTTCGTACGTTTCATATCAAGAATGCACACATTCAGTTTTCTTATATTTATCAATTTTTATCAAATCATACTAAAAAAATTCCTAAAAATTGAAACTACGTACTAAATATTATAGAGAATAAAGTTCTCTCCTACAAACTTAAATTGCATGTTGTCCCAAATATGCACATATAAATATGAAAAAGTAAAAGGAAAAAAAATTCCATTAACCTTAGGGCACCATATCTGTGAAATGCTCAATTTTGTTACGCCATTGCTCTCCATTTTTATTCACCTACAAAACAAAAACAATAAAAATACAAGTAAAATAACGTTGGGTTGCCTCCCAACAACCAGCATCACGCTTAACTTCTTTGCCTAGATGAACATATCATCTCCTAAGTACATCCCTCGGTTTGTCCGAAAACAATGAGTCTTGAATTGTTCAATAATACTTTATATTTCGATTTAAAAACAGTGTTTAATTTTCTTATCATACCATATTTTTGTTTTGTTTTAGTGCTTTTTCCCATTCTTCTCATATATATATATATATATATATATATACACACACAATTGTAGATAGTGTCACAAGACCCCATAAATAACTACCATCACTCAACAAGCCATAATCTAAATTTAGATTTTATAACTAATAACTTTTCTTACATCAAAGATAGTAAGAAAATCAATCAAAATTCCACAATTTGTCAAACAAGAGTTAAGCATTTACTTCAACCTAAAACTAAGTCCTTGAGTGTGTGTGTGAAATAGTCAATTTAACTCCAAACCACCAGCAAATTTAGATAAGAGTAGAACAACTGAAAGAAGAATTCTCTCAAAACTTAACTCCATAAGTCCAATTTTCAGAAATCCTCTCCACTAATGTAATCAAATACCAAAATCGAGATCAAAAGGTCTTTAATCAGGGTTGTAATGACAGGCCACAAGGTGAGGGCTAAGAAAGAAATGGATATGGAAAATCAAAGCAAACTGGAAAAATACTTGGTAGAAAAAAAACAATAAAAAGAATATCCACAGGATTCAAACTATAAATCTTTCTCGACAATATGCTCATACTCAATAAGTGGAGTACTCTTTTTTTTCCTTTTTTCCTTTTTTCTTTTTCTTTTTCTTCTTTTTTTTTTTTTGCCATAGTTGACAAAATAACATCTTTCAGCTGCAAGAAAGGTGTCTGCGAGCATCTCACTAGAGAAAATGTCTCAGATTTATTTCCTTGTTTAGCGGCTTTCTTTGTCTAATTGCTTGACAAATCAACATTAGATGGTACTGCAGACTTGGAAAGTCTGATCTCACTCTTGTCTAATCTGTCCTGAGCAGTTAGTGATTTTATAACTTCTCTAGTAGCTTTAGATTTAGCAGATTCCTCTGTCACCAGAGCCATAGCTTCTTGTGCTTTCTTAGTTGATTTCAGAAGCTCCACTTCTTGCAGTTCACATCTCTGTCTTAGGCTTTCAACCTGACATGTTTTAGAAAAAGGCACAGAGCTATTAGCTTAAGTATTAAACACTTGACTACTAATAGACTCCTTCCACCAGGCATATCATTAAATTAAATCTAAAATCAAAAAGGAAGTCCTAAATCAGAAGTATACCTGAGCCCAACTTAAGCACTTCTTGATTCAAAAGTTCTTTTTTTTTCTTTTTTTCTTTTTTTCTTTTCTCTCTTCTTTTTTTTCTTTTCTTGATCTTCTTTTTTTTTTCTTTTGTTCTCTTTCTCTTCTTTTTTTTTCTTTTCTTTCTCTTCTTTTTTTTTCTTGCCATAGTTGACAAAATAACATCTTTCATATAACTAGAGAAAATGTCTCAGATTTATTTCCTTGTTTAGCGGCTTTGCTGTCTAATTGCTTTATCAAATCAACATTAGATGGTACTGCAGAGTTAGAAAGTCGATCTCGGTCTTGTCTAACTGCATCGAGTGACGATTAGTGATTTTATAACTTCATGTGACTTTAGATTTAGCAGATTCCTCTATCACCAGTGGCATAGCTTCTTGTGCTTTCTTAGTTGATATCAGAAGCTCCACTTCTTGCAGTTCACATCTCTGTCTTAGGCTTTCAACCTGATCATGTTTTAGAAAAAGGCACAGAGCTATTAGCTTAAGTATTAAACACTTTACTACTAAAAGAGTCCTTCCTCCACATATTTCATTAAATTAAAACTAAAATCTAAAACGAAGTCCTAAATCACAAGTATACACGAGCCTCGCAACTTAAGCAGTTCTTGATTCAAAAGTTCCTTTTTTTTCTTCAAACCATCCCCAATGCTTTTTGAGAACAAAAGTTCTGATGTAGTTGGAATGGGTGTAGCAAAAGGTGGGGGACTTGGGTCTCCTTGAAAAAGGTGACACGGACACGGAGCTTACTCCATATCTTTGTCGAACTAGTTTTTGCACAGCTTTGCCTCAGATCAACGCTAGTTGACAAAATAACATCTTTCACCTGCAATAAAGAAGGTATCTGCGAGGATCTAACTAGAGAATGTCTCGGTTTCTTTCTTGTTAGCGGCTTTCTTTGTCTAATTGCTTCAAAGAAATCAACATTAGAAGGTACTGCAGACTTAGAAAGTCCGATCTCACTCGTCTAATCTGTCCGCATGAGCTTAGTGATTTTATAACTTCTTTGGCAGCTTTAGATTTAGCAGATTCCTCTGTCACCGGTGCCATAGCTTCTTGTGCTTTCTTAGTTGATTTCAAAAGCTCCACTTCTTGCAGTTCACATCTTTATCTTAGGCTTTCAACCCGATCATGTTTTAGAAAAAGGCACAGAGCTATTAGCTTAAGTATTAAACACTTGAATACTAAAAGACTCCTTCCACCAGGCATATCATTAAATTAAATCAAAAATAAAAAAGGAAGTCCTAAATCAGAAGTATAGCTGAGCCCAACTTAAGCACTTCTTGATTCAAAAGTTCGTTTTTTTTTTATTTTTTCCTTTTTTTCTTTTCTCTCTTCTTTTTTTTCTTTTTTTTTCTTTTCTTTTCTCTCTTCTTTTTTTTTCTTTTCTTCTCTTTCTCTTCTTTTTTTTCTTGCCATAGTTGACAAAATAACATCTTTCAGCTGCAATAAAGGTGTCTGTGAGGATATAACTAGAGAAAATGTCTCAGATTTATTTCTTTGTGTAGCGGCTTTGCTGTCTAATTGCTTTATCAAATCAACATTAGATGGTACAATATTTAACCCTTGAGGTCATCCACGGGTTGAAAAGAAAAACGATATTTCTTACCTTAGTTGAATCATTCCCTCTTTCGTAAGTGAAGTTCTCCTCGAACTTGTGCTCTTTCGGGGCTCATACAAGAGACCATGTTCTCATACCAAACATAAGAAAAATAGCTAATCATTCCTACCAAAAGCTTAATTTTTCAATAGGTGATGCTAGAACTTTCACACTTAATCCCCGTTCAAAGCACACCCCGAGTCAAAAGGATGTTACCCACCATGCGCCACTCAAATCCGACAAAATGACGCTTGGATGTTACCGGGCCAATTTACAAATTATATTGCAACGTGTTTCTCAAAAATTCAATGCATATTACTCATCACAAATGCTTAGATGCTAAACAAGAGAACAAAGGTTACAAATCCCTAGATAGGTTGCTTAAAAAGGAAAATGAAATCAAGAAATGGATCTCAAAGCGCACACCAAGTCACAAGGTTGTGACCCACCATGCGGCACATAAATCAGACAAAATGACCCATGCATGTTACCCAGCAAATTTACAGATTGTATTTCATATGGTTTCTCAACAAATCTATTGATAGTACTCACCATTTATCTATTGGAAAACATGCCCCATGGAGGTACTATCTCCTTAATAAGTCTAGCATAATTAACACTCCAAGAAGTATGGATTTTACTCATCACAAATACTTGGATTCTAAACGACACCACAAAGGTTGCCAATCCCTCGATAAGTTTTTTAAAGAGGAAAAAAAGTAAGAAAGAGCTCTCAAATAATCTTTAAATAAAATTTCATTCAAAATTTGAGATTCCAAGTTGTTGAGCTGCTCTTAAATATTTATTAACATACAAATAAACCCTAAGTTCTACTACAATATAGCCCTTGAGGTCATCCACGGGTTGAAAAGAAAAACGACCAAAAATCATGAACGATAGTAGAAAACTTGGACCAAAACATGGAAAAAAATGGGAAAGTTTGGAACAGTATTTAACCATTCCGAGCAAATGCTTAAGATGTCAGAAAGGGGCACTAATATTTTCCCATCTAGAGCCGTCGCACATAACCCTTGTTCAAAGCCCACACCTATTCAAATTGATGTTACCCCCCATGCACCACACAAGTCATACTAAATGACCCTTGGATGTTACCCTCAAAGGTTACCCATAACAATAAGCCCAGCGATATTTCTTACCTTGGTTGAATCATTCCCTCTTTCGTAAGTGAAGTTCTCCTTGAACTTGTGCACTTTCGGGGCTCATACAAGAGACCATGTTCTGATACCAAACATAAGAAAAATAGCTAATCATTCCTACCAAAAGCTTAATTTTTCAATAGGTGACCGTAGAACTTTAACACTTAATCCCCGTTCAAAGCACACACCAAGTCAAAAGGATGTTACCCACCGTGCGCCACACAAATCCGACAAAATGACGCTTGGATGTTACCGGGCCAATTTACAAATTATATTGCAACGTGTTTCTCAAAAATTCAATGGATATTACTCATCACAAATTCTTAGATGCTAAACAAAAGAACAAATGTTAAAAATCCCTAGATAGGTTGCTTAAAAAGGAAAATGAAATCCGGAAATGGATCTCAAAGCGCACACCAAGTCACAAGGTTGTGACCCACCATGCGGCACACAAATCAGACAAAATGACCCATGCATGTTACCCAGCAAATTTACAGATTCTATTGCATATGGTTTCTCAACAAATCTATTGATAGTACTCACCATTTATCTATTGGAAAACATACCCCATAGAGGTGCTATCTCCTTAATAAGTCTAGCATAAATAACACTCCAAAAAGTACGGATATTACAAATCACAATTGCTTGGATTCAAAATGATGCCACAAAGGTTTCCAATCCCTCGATAAGTTTTTTAAAGAGGAAAAAAAGCAAGAAAGAGCTCCCAAATGATCTTAAAATAAAATTTCATTCAGAATGTGAGATTCCAAGCGGTTGAGCTGCTCTTAAATATTTATTAACATACAAATAAACCCTAAGTTCTACTACAATATAGCCCTTGAGGTCATCCACGGGTTGAAAAGAAAAACGACCTAAAAACATGAACGATAGTAGAAAACTTGGACCAAAACATCGAAAAAAATGGGAAAGTTTGGAACAGTATTTAACAATTCCGAGCAAATGCTTAAGATGTCAGAAAGGGGCACTAATATTTTCCCATCTAGAGCCGTCGCACATAAGCCTTGTTCAAAGCCCACACCTATTCAAATTGATGATACCCCCAATGCACCACACAAGTCATACTAAATGACCCTTGGATGTTACCCTCAAAGGTTACCCACAACAATAAGCCCAGCGATATTTCTTACCTTGGTTGAATCATTCCCTCTTTCGTAAGTGAAGTTCTCCTCGAACTTGTGCACTTTCGGGGCTCATACAAGAGACCATATTCTGATACCAAACATAAGAAAAATAGCTAATCATTCCTACCAAAAGCTTAATTTTTCAATAGGTGATGCTAGAACTTTCACACTTAATCCCCGTTCAAAGCACACACCGAGTCAAAAGGATGTTACCCACCATGCGCCACACATATCCGAAAAAATGAGGCTTGGATGTTACCGGGCGAATTTACAAATTATATTGCAACGTGTTTCTCAAAAATTCAATGGATATTACTCATCACAAATGCTTAGATGCTAAATAACAGAACAAAGGTTACAAATCCCTAGATAGGTTGTTTAAAAAGGAAAATGAAATCAGGAAATGGTTCGCAAAGCGCACACTAATTCACAAGGTTGTGACCCACCAGGTGGCATACAAATCAGACAAAATGACCCATGCATGTTACCCAGCAAATTTACAGATTGTATTTCATATGGTTTCTCAATAAATCTATTGATAGTAATCACCATTTATCTATTGGAAAACATGCCCCATGGAGGTGCTATCTCCTTAATAAGTCTAGCATAATTAACACTCCAACAAGTATGGATTTTAATCATCACAAATGCTTGGATTCTAAACGACACCACAAAGGTTGCCAATCCCTCGATAAGTTTTTTAAAGAGGAAAAAAAGCAAGAAAGAGCTCTCAAATGATCTTAAAATAAAATTTCATTCAGGATGTGAGGTTCCAAGCTGTTGAGCTGCACTTAAATATTTATTAACATACAAATAAACCCTAAGTTCTACTACAATATAGCCCTTGAGGTCATCCACGGTTTGAAAAGAAAAACGACCAAAAAGCATTAACGATAGTAGAAAACTTGGACCAAAACAAGGAAAAAAATGGGAAAGTTTGGAACAGTATTTAACCATTCCGAGCAAATGCTTAAGATGTGAGAAAGGGGCACCAATATTCTCCCATCTAGAGCCGTCGCACATGACCCATGTTCAAAGCTCACACCAATTCAAATTGATGTTACCCATGCACCACACAAGTCATACTAAATGACCCTTGGATGTTACCCTTAAAGGTTACCCACAACAATGAGCCCAACGATATTACTTACCTTGGTTGAATCATTCCCTCTTTCGTATGTGAAGTTCTCCTCTAACTTGTGCTTTTTCGGGGATCATACAAGAGACCATGTTCTGATACCAAACATAAGAAAAATAGCTAATCATTCCTACCGAAAGCTTAATTTTTCAATAGGTGATGCTAGAACACTCACACTTAATCCACGTTCAAAGCACACACCAAGTTAAAAGGATGTTACCCATCATGTGCCACACAAATTAGACAAAATGACCCTTGGATATTACCCAACTGTTGTGTGTTTTACAACACACAAAAATCGTGCAAGCATACACGGTCACAAGTAATAAGATTAGTAAGTAAAGTATCGATCCCACGAGGATTTGTTACTATATTTTGTCGAGTACTAAAATTGTATCTCTCTGATTTTATCCAAAACAATCGTTGATTAATAAAAAAGTAAAAAGAAAATAAAAGAAATCTAGGATTGCAATTTTTCACCAAACTAATCCACTCAAATCATGTTATTTTCTTTTGATTTATATTTTTTAGTACATTTAATTTGTCAACCGAAAACTTCTTTTTTATATTATTCATACATCTCTTTCGAGCTCGGTATAAACACACCTCGTTAAATTAATTCACTATATCTCTATGAGAATTAAATTTAATAAGATTCATTAAGTTCTAAGTTTTCAAATAGCCACACATACAATTAGGGTATATTTCTATCCTTCATCATACATGTCATTCTATTTACGAGCAATACACACACAAATGCCTTTCTCAAGTTTATTCATGTGCCACGGATCGTTTTGATAAGATTCGTAAATAATCAAAAAGCATTACGCACAAAATAGAACGAACAAATCGAACGTCTTATAAATCTACAAAAAAATAATTAAAATTAAAGCTTCATAAATTTAGATCAAATGCAACCCTAGAAAAATTAAATTACTTCATAAAATTAAAATAAAAATTACAACAACTACAGAAAAATAAGAAGAAGCAGAAATAAAATTAAAACAACACTAAAAACAAATATTTGGCACACGCAAAACACAACAAAAGCCAAAAAAGGCTTCTGCGTGTTTTGCCGTCCAAAACCGAGCAACACACGAAAATTAAACTCTACCCAAAACTCCAAAACCTCTCTAAACTATCATCTTATCTCCTATTTATAGCCAAAAATAATACATCTAAAATATTACATTTTTTATTTTATTTTTTTATAAAAATACGTAATAATTTGTATCGAAAAACAAAAATTATGCGTATCGATTTTATTAATTAAATCACGCATGAAACAGGGGCGCCGATTCTGCATTTTTTAAATTCTTTATGCATGCCACGTGTCAGCGTTTGATTCGCTGAAAGGAATTAATGCGGACACGTGGCAGCTTCTGATTCGCTTCTGGGGACGTGCGCAGGAGACATCAGAGCACGGGATCAACGGCTACACACGGGCTTGATCCTGTGCTTTCGCGATCACCATAACATGCCACGTATCATCATTTGATTAGCTGACAAATAGACTGGGACACGTGGCAATTTCAGATTCAAGGAATGGGTTCAGGTGCATAAGTGGCATCTCTTGATTGGAATAAAATCTGGTTGTACGCAGAGATCAGCGCACGGGATCAGAGGCGCGCGAACATGGGGGACAACGGCTGGATGCGTCAGACATGTGTGTCCCACATGCACGTCGGCCTGCGCGACAGGTGGGCCCCACTCGGGCGCCGAGCCGCGTGAAAGAATCTTCGCACACGCCATTTGGTCGGGAGTGATCTGAACGCGCGCATCGTAGCCGTTCCTTCTTTGATCGGACGGTCCACCTTTGGCGCTTGTTGTTGGCGCGTGGTTCTTCTAATCTGCGCAGAAAATTCAATTTTCTTAATTGTATTTTGACCCACAAATATATTTCAAATTACATTTTCAACTTTATTTAATTACAATTAAGCCCTTTGCTAATTTTAAATTAAATTTTTAAACTTTTAATAATTAAAATGAAGCCCAAATTTAATTTAAATTATATTTTCAATTTTTATAAATTGTAATTAAGAACTATATTATTTGAAATTATATTTTTGGACAAAAATTTACCATTAGGAGCGTTTTCGATACAATTTATTTAATTTTCTTAAAATTTAGAAAAAACAGTAAATACTAATTTATTAATCGAAAATTAACTAAAAACATCAAGAACATAGCAATTATAATTAATAAAATAGGTGAAAAAAAACTATATAAAATACAGTTATCACCAACCAATTTACAAATTAAATTGCAACGTGTTTCTCAACAATTCAATGGATATTACGCGTCATAAATGCTTAGATGGAAAGCAACAGAATAAAGGTTACCAATCCCTAGATAAGTTGTTTAAAAAGGAAAAAGAAAGCATGAAAGGGATCTCAAAAAGCACGCCAAATCACAAGGATGTAACCCACTATGCACCACACATGTCAGACAAAATGACCCTTGGAGGTTACCCAGGCAATTTATAGATTATATTGCATAGGGTTTCTCAACAAATGAATGGATAGTACTCACCATTTATCTTTTGGGAAACATGCCACAACTAGGTGCTATCTCCTTGATAAGTGTAGCATAAATAACATTTTAACCAGTATGGATATTACTCATCACAAAGCTTGGATGCTAAACAACACAACAAAAGTTTCCAATCCCTTGATAAATTGTTTAAAGAGGAACAAAAAGCATGAATGTTCTCACAAATAATCTGAAAATCAAATTTCATTCAAAATTTGAAATTTCGAGAAGCTGAGCTTCTCTTAAATATTTATAAGATACAAATAATCCCTAAGTTCTACAAAAATATAGCCCTTGATCTCATCCAATGTTGGAAAATAAAAACAGCCAAAAAGCATTGTAACAGAAAACTAGGACCAAAACCTAGAAAAAATAAGGAAGTTGAGGAACAGTATGTAACCATTCCTAGCAAATGCTTACGATGTGAGTAAGGGAAACCAAAACTCTCTTCTAGAGCCGTCACACTTAACCTATGTTCAAAGCCTACACTAAATCACATTGATGTTACCCCTCTCGCAGCACACAAGTCATACTAAATGACCCTTTCATGTTACCCACAAACGTTACCCACAACAATAAGCCTAGGGATGGTATTTACCTTGGTATCATCATTCCCTCTTTCGTAAGAGAAGTTCATGGTCAAACTTGTGCTTTATCGGGACTCAAACATAGACCTTGTTTTGATGCCAAACATAGGAACAATAGCTAACTATTCCTACCAAAAACTGATAAGAACCAAGGGGATAGGACCTAGCTAATTTCAGATTATATAGCAAAGAGTTTCTCCACAAATCAATGGATATTACTCACCATTTTTCTGAGGAGAAAAGACGCCACAAGGAGCTGCTAATTCCTTGATAAGTCTAGCATAAATGACACCCTAACAAGTATGGATATTACTCACCACAAATACTTGGATGCTAAACAATGCCACAAAGGTTGCCAATCCCTTGATAAGTTGCTTAAAGAGGAACAAAGAGCTAGAATGAGCTCTCAAATAATCTGAATATTCAAACTTCATTCAAAATTGTATTTTATAGCAGTTGAGCTACTCTTAATAGGATACAAACCAACCCTAAGCTCTACTACATCATAGCCCTTGATCTCATCCGAGGGTTGAAAATAAACACAGCCAAAAAGCAGAAAAGGTAGCAGAAAACATTGACCAAAACATGAAAAAAATGGGGCAGCGAACCACAAAGGAATCCTCTAAAATATTATATCTTAACCCTTGATTTCATCCAAGGGCTGAAAAGAAAGATACCCAAAATCAGTCCAAATGGCACTCCAAAATTGGAGCAAAAAAGGAGCAGCAAGAACCATGCAACTCATCTAACATGTCATCAAGTCTAGGTATAGGATGTCGATATTTTACCATAATGTTGTTGATGCCTCGACAATCAACACACATCCTGCTTGATGCATCCTTCTTGGGAACGAGTAGCACGACAACATCACATGGACTCAGGCTCTCCTTAACTTGACCTTTGATCATGTACTCTTCAACCTGTCTTTGAATCTCCTTAGTTTCTTTGGGGTTGGTCCTATAGGCAGGTCAGTTTGGAAGAGAAGCCCCCGGTATAAAGTCAATTTGATGCTCAATCCCCCTAATTGGTGGCACCTCATCTGGAATCTCTTCAGGGAACACGTCTTCAAATTCCTGCAAAAGAGAAATAGTGGTACTAGGCAAAGACTGGTTAAGATCGTTAATAGAAAAATTTGCCTTCTTGTACAAAAGTACAAGTATGGACTGTTTTGAATAAAAAGTCCTCTTGCCTCACTTGCCTTAGCATAAAAATTCACATTTTTTTTCTCTAGAATTTTTCCACTCTCCTCTCCTTTTTCTTCACTTTTTTTTTTCTTTCACTCTTTTTTTCTTTTTCATTCCTCTTTTTTTGTTCTTTTTCCCTAACCATCCTCAATTGATCTTCAAAGACTTGTTTCGGTGAAAGGGGTACAAGCGTGATGTTTCTACCATTCTTCATAAATGAATACTTGTTTCTATATCCGTCATGTGCAACCCTCCTATCATATAGCCAAGGCCTACCTAGCAAGATGTGTCCGGCTTGCATGGGTACCACATCACATATCACCTCATCCTGGTACTTTCCAATGGAGAAGCTCACTAATACTTGCTTATTAACATTCACTTCCCCACTATCATTAAACCATTGCAACTTGTAAGGCTTAGGGTGTTCAAATATAGGCAACCCTCATTTCTCAACTAAGGTAGTACTAGCCACATTGGTGCAACTTCCCCCATCTATGATAACACTATGCACTTTGTTACTCACATGACACCTTGTGTGAAAGATGTTATCTCTTTGTTGTTCAAGGTCATCCTCCTTGACTTGAGTGCTCAAAGATCGCCTTATTACAAGTGCTTCCCCATCCACGGGTCCTATCTCCTCTTCACTAGCTTCCCCTGCAGATGGTATCTCATCTTCTTCACTTTCATTATCGGTTCCAAACTCACCACTCACTAAGGTGATCATTGCCTTCTTGTTGGGACATTGAGAGGCTATATGACCATTACCAGGACACTGAAAACACCTTAAGTCAGGATTACGAATTAGGGTATCGATTTTACCTTTGTCCTTGCTAGCCCCCATCTCTTTGGCTTTGTAAGGCTCAAATCTTGGTTTGGATGTAGCTATTTCATCTTTTTCTCATTGGACTTCCAAGGACTAGTAAGGTTTGCTTTTTGAGTAATGGGACTAGACCTTAATGGTTGGGATCGAAAACTCTGTTTCTTTAATTGCCTTTCCACCTTGATTGCCATATGGACCATGTCCTCCATCTCCACATAATGATGAAGTTCCACAATGTTGGTAATATCCAGATTCAACCCACTAAGAAACCTAGCCATGGTTGCCTCTCTATCTTCCTCGACATTAGCTCTCGCCATAGCCACTTCCCCTTCCCCACTCAAGTTCGTGACACCTTCATCGCGCCTTCAAGCTGAAACCTCTCTATGGCATCTTTGAATTTCCATAAAGACTCTTCGGGTTCCCAGCTCGCTTCTACGTCTGGGGCATTTTTCCATTTGACCAAGTATTCCTGATAACTTGGCACGCCCCTACGTCGGCTCAAGCGATCAGCCAAAATTGAGTCCACTTCCCTATCAAAGGAGGTTACCACTGCGGTAGGCACCCTCTTGGATTCTCCCCTACTCATGTCTTCCTTGTCTTCATGAAAAGGTTTCAGCATACTTATATGAAAGATCGGATAGATTTTAAGTTTTGGAGGGAGTTGCAATTTGTATGACACCTTACCGACTTTCTTGAGAACAGGAAATGGTCCCTCATACTTCCGCACCAACCCCTTATGAACCTTTCGCAAATACTTGAATTGTTGGGGCAATAGTTTGACAAGGACCAAATCACCTTCATGAAATTCCACCATCCTCCTTTTCTTGTCAGCCCATTTCTTCATCTTCTTAGACGCCTTGTTCAAATAAGCTCAAGCCAACTCCACCTATTCATACCATGCCTTGGCAAACTTGAAGGCAGCAGGACTCTTTCCTTCGTAACTCGTGGCCAAGGCATGAGGAGTCATGGGTTGCTGACCCATGACCATCTCAAAGGGACTCTTTGTAGTGGACTCGCTCCTCTCTAGATTATATGAAAATTGGGCTACATCCAACAACTTCGCCCAATCCCGTTGATTAGCACTCACAAAGTGCCTAAGATACAACTTCAGCAACGCATTGGCATGCTCTGTTTGTCCATCGCTTTGTGGGTGAAAGCTTGTGGAGAAATTCAAGTCTGATCCCACAGCTTGAATAGTTCCGTCCAAAACTTGCCAGTAAATCGTGGGTCTCGGTCACTCACGATATTGGATGGAATCCCCCAATGCTTCATAACATTCTTGAGGAACAAACATGCCGTCTCATCTGTCGTGCAATCCGTTGAGGCAGGTATGAATGTTGCGTATTTGCTGAAGCGGTTGATGACGACAATGATGCTGCCAAAGCCCTCTGATTTTGGCAGACAAGTGATGAAATCCATTGGGACACTCTCCCATGGTCTCTCTAGAATAGGTAGAGGCTCTAGCAAACCTCTGGGCACATGTTGCTCAATCTTGTCCTGTTGGCATACAAGACAAGTCTTCACATAAGCTTCAACGTCATCCCATAATTGAGGCCAATAGTAGATTGACTTAATCAAAGCAAGGGTGCGCCTCATCCCTGGGTATCTAGCCCATAATGAATCATGACACTCCTTGATTAGTTCCTTCCTTAAGTTCCCCCACTTCGGCACAAAGATGCGATTCTGCTTGGCGTAGAGTAGTCCATCACTCAGCCAAAATCGCCTAGTCTTTCCTTCCTTGATGAGGGCAAGGAGGTTTTGAGCAAGGGCATCATGTTCCAACCCTTCTTTGATTCTTTCCAACAAAGGGCTACTTGGCCTACTCAAGGCTGCTAGCTCCGCCTTTCGCCTCAACGCATCAGCCACCACATTGGCCTTATCGGGCTTGTACTCCAACCTGTAGTCAAACTCCGCCAAGAAATCTTGCCATCGAGCTTGCTTGGGACTCAACTTCTTTTGAGTCTGGAAGTATCTTGTTGCAATATTTTGCGTCATGATAACAAAATGAGAACCCAATAAGTAATGTCGCCACACCCTTAGGCAATGAATGATAGCTATCATTTCTTTTTCTTGCCCTGTGTAGCGGCCTTCGGTGTCATTAAGCTTGCGGCTCTCATAGGCTATCAGACGCCCTTCCTGCATCATTACTCCACCAATAGAAAAGTTTGGAACATCCGTGTGCAGCTCGTACATCTTGGAAGGGTCTGGTAGGCAAAGCACCGGTTCTTCACTAAGGGCCTTCTTCAAGTCTTTGAATGAGGCTTGGCATTCACTTGTCCATTCCCAAGCCTTGTTCTTTTTGAGCAGGTTAGTGAGTGGGGCTGCTCTCGCTGAATAGGACTTGATAAACCTTCTGTAATAGTTCACCAATCTAAGGAAAGATCTCAACTCGGGAACCTTGGCAGGAGGTTCCCATTCTTGGATGGCTTTCACCTTGGCTCCATCCATCATCAGTTTTCCATCCTTTATCCTATGCCCCAAGAACATCACCTCACCTTGGGAAAAGGAACATTTCTCCTTCTTGACATATAGCTCAGTTTCCCTTAGGACCTCGAACACCTTCTTCAAATGCTCTAGATGTTCTTCCAAAGTCTGGCTATATATCACAATGTCATCAAGATATACTACCACGAACCGATCGAGGTAGGGATGGAAAATTTTGTTCATAAGAGTGCAGAAGGTGGCAGGTGCATTAGTGAGACCGAATGGCATGACAAGGAACTCATAGGCACCGTACCTGGTTACACATGTAGTCTTGGGCCCGTCCCCTTTGGCTATGCATACCTGGTAATATCCCGACTGCAAGTCCAACTTTGTAATGTATCTCGCATTCCCCAATTGATCGAACAAATCAGTAATAAGTGGGATAGGATACTTGTTCTTGACTGTGATCTTATTTAGAGCCCGATAGTCGATACACATCCGTAGCAAGCCATCCTTCTTCTTTTGAAAGAGCACCAGGGCACCAAATGGGCCTTTTGAGGGCCTTATGAAGCCAACATCCAGCAATTCGTCGAGTTGCTTCCGCAATTCAGCCAACTCTGAGTTTGCCATTCGATAGGGGCTCATTTCTGGTGGCATGGTGCCGGGTTCCAACTCTATTTCATGGTCTACCTCCCTCCTTGGAGGTAACCACTTTGGCAATGCCTCAGGCATCACATCCTGGAACTTATCTAAGACAGCTTGCACTTCCGTTAGCAAGCTTGGCTTTGGTGACGCCTCTTCATCGTCGTACTCCTTTAAGATTGCCAAATAACTCTTTTCGTCCCTCTTCAATCCCTTCTTGAATTGAAGCGCTGAAAGAGCTTAGGTAGTAGGTCTAGTGGTCCTTTCTGTCAGTACCACACACGCCTTCGAACCATCTATGATGCACATAGAGTTTGAGCATGGCACCAAGAAAGCTCTAACTTGGTCCAAGAACTCCATGCCGAATACAACAAAGAAGTCATCCATGGGCGCCACTGACAAGTCCACTTGGCCAGTCCAAGCACCAAGACTGACCCTAACTCTTCAAGCAACTCCATGCAATGGTAGTACTGCCGAGTTAACTGCTTTTAGAGATCCCCCTCCATGGACTACCTTAAGGCCGAGTCGCTTTGCTTCCTCCACCGAAACAAAGTTATGAGATGCACCTGTGTTGACCAAAGCCTTGGCGACCTTCCCATTGATGGCTGCATCTATATACATTAAGCCTTTAGGGGTCTTTGGGGCACTATGCAATGCATCAAGTGGGCACAAAGAACCCATCTTTGCACCTTCGTCCGACTCGCCTCCATCCTGGTCATGAGTGGAAGCAATTAAGGCACTCAAGGCCTTCCTTTTTGGACATTCTCGTGCCCAATGCGGTCCATCGCATATGAAGCACGTCACACGGGGCATTGAGGCATTACGATCCTCCTTCTCCTTCCCCTTATCTCGTGGCTTGAATGAGGAGATCTCTTTATGGTTTTTGGAACCCTGACTTTTGGCATGGCCTCCACCGAACTTTTTATTTGTGGCTTTTGAGCTCTCCTTGTTTGTGGAGTAGTCAATAAAGCTTTCCGCAGTCGCGATGGCCGAAGGTAAGTCTTGGACACCACGTCGCTTAAGTTCCCGATTAGCCCATGATTGGAGACCATCCATGAATAAGAATAGGGCATCCTTGTCAGATGTGTCGGGGACTTCTAGCAACAAGGTTGTGAACTCCTTCACATAGTCCCTTATGCTACCCTTTTTGCTTCAATCGTCACAATCGGCCCCTTGCCTCCTCCTCAGCATTTATGGGGAAGAACTACATTTTGAACTCCCTTTTGAAATCTTCGAAGGTGTCGATTGTGCAAACCCCTCATTGCACATCATCATGCCTCCTTCTCCACCACAACATAGCAGTGTCATTCAAGTACATGGTAGCAGTTCGGATCTTGCTGGCATGGTCCGTTATGCCAGTAGCCCCAAATTATTGTTCCAACCCCCATAGGAAGTTTTCCACTTCCCTCGCATTCCTAACACCATTGAAGGTCTTAGGCTTGGGAACATCCACCCTATTAGCCTCAATGACAGTGGATGTACTAGTTCCCACGGCCATAGCCCGCTTACATAGAGCTAGATCACCACTCATATCCTCAACTCTATGCAACACATTAGCGAGTTCTCTTTGGACAAGATCTCGTACCTTGGCAAGTTCGGCCTTCAAACCATCAATCTCTTGCCTTAGCCCATCGTCTAGCTCATTGAGGGACATCTTGACTGCTGCATGGATCTCCACATCCTTGGCCTCCAAGCCATTGAAACGTTCTTCTAAGTTGTCCACCCGATCGAACAGCTCCCCTAAGTTGTCTTGCGCACTCCCAACTCGTGCTTCTAAGCTAGAAAGCATGTCTTTTGACTTAGCTCGAGATTCCTTTGATGGTTTTCAAGTTTCCTCATGCCCACGTTCCATAGGTGGAACATCAATGCTTGGTATAGATGGAGCAATGTTCTTCATTAAGCCAACGGTAGAAATGCTTCAACCGAAAGCTCTGATACCAACTATCACGACCTTAAATTCCAGTAGCTTCCACATCCTTTATGAACCATCCGGCATGCTCTAGAATATTCAGCCCCTTCTCGCACTCTCCAGCGTGCTCTAGAAAATTCTAGGGTCTTCAAGCTTGAGTTGAGTCCGTCCAACTCTAGCCCTTTTTTTAAGACTTCTCTAGGCGACTCTAGAACTTTCCATGTAGAATAGTCTAGTTCCTTTAGGCAACCATCATTTCTTTTGGATTTTTAGGGACATTTGAACGGGACATGACACTAAGCCTTACAAGTTGCAATGGTTAAATGATAGTGGGGAAGTGAGGGTTAATAAGCAAGTATTAGTGAGCTTCTCCATTGGAAAGTACAAGGATGAGGTGATGTGTGATGTGGTACCCATGCAAGCTGGACACATCTTGCTAGGTAGGCCTTGGCAATATGATAGGAGGGTTACACATGACGGATATAGAAACAAGTATTCGTTTTGGAAGAATGGTAGAAACATCACACTTGTACCCCTCTCACCCAAGCAAGTCTTTGAAGATCAATTGAGGATGGTTAGGGAAAAAGAACAAAAAGAGAATAATGAAAAAGAAAAAAAGAGTGAAAGAAAAAAAAAGAGTGAAGAAAAAGGAGAGGAGAGTGGAAAAATACTAGAGAAAAAAATGTGAATTTTTATGCTAAGGCAAGTGAGGTCAAGAGGGCTTTTTATTCAAAACAGCCCATACTTGTACTTTTGTACAAGGAGGCAAACTTTTCTATTAACGATCTTAACCAGCCTTTGCCTAGTACCAATATTTCTCTTTTGCAGGAATTTGAAGACGTGTTCCCTGAAGAGATTCCAGATGGGGTGCCACCAATTAGGGGGATTGAGCATCAAATTGATTTTATACCGGGGGCTGCTTTTCCAAACCGACCTACCTATAGGACCAACCCCGAAGAAACTAAGGAGATTCAAAGACAGGTTGAAGAGTACTTGATCAAAGGTCAAGTTAGGGAGAGCCTGAGTCCATGTGTTGTTCCTGTGCTTCTCGTTCCCAAGAAGGATGGATCAAGCAAGATGTGTGTTGATTGCCGAGCCATCAACAACATTACGGAAAGGTGACCTATCGCTTATTTCAGCGATAAACTTCATGGAGCAGCCCTTAATTATCCAACGTATGACAAGGAGCTATATGCCTTGGTTAGGACCCTGGAGACATGGCAACATTACCTTTTGCCAAGAGAATTTGTCATCCATACCGATCATGAATCTCTAAAACATCTGAAGCGTCAAGGTAAATTAACTAGGAGGCATGCTAGATGGATGGAATTCATTGAGACTTTTCCTTATATTGTTCAATATAAGAGAGATAAGGAGAATATTGTAGCCGATGCTTTATCACGGAGGTATGCCTTAGAAGGGTAGAGACTCCATTTTTGTGGTTGTAGATAGGTTTTCTAAAATGGCACACTTTATAGCATGTCATAAAACCGATGATGCCACTAATGTAGCAGAGTTGTTCTTTAGGGAGTTTGTTAGGCTTCATGGAGTTCCTAGGAGCATTGTGTCTGATAGGGATGTTAAATTCCTTAGTTATTTTTGGAAAACTCTTTGGGCTAAAATGGGCACTAAACTCTTGTTTTCGACTACTTGTCACCCTCAAACAGATGAGAAAACTGAGGTAGTCAATAGGACTCTGTCTACGTTGCTTAGGGCGGTAATAAAAAGGAATTTGAAAAATTGGGAGGATTGTTTACCTTTTGTTGAATTTTCTTATTACCGGAGTGTGCATTCAACTACTGATCATTCTCCATTCGAAATTGTATATGGTTTCAATCCACTAACTCCTTTGGACTTATTACCAATTCCTATTTCAGAGAAAACTAACTTAGATGGTGCTAAGAAGGCTGAAACGGTGAAGAAGCTCCATGAACGCATTCATGAGAAAATTGAGAAGAGAAATAAGGATTATGCTTGCAGAGCCAACAAAGGGAGGCGAAGAGTCATTTTTGAGCCTGGTGATTGGGTTTGGGTGCATATAAGGAAGGAACGGTTTCTTGAAAAAAGACGGTCCAAGTTGCAACCACGGGGAGATGGACCCTTTCAAGTGATTGAGTGAATCAATGACAATGCCTACAAAATTGATCTTCCTGGTGAGTATAATGTTAGTACCTCTTTTAATGTTTCTGATCTTTCTCCTTTTGATTATACAGGTGATGATTCGAGGACGAATCCTCTTGAAGAGAGGGGGAATGATGAGAATCATCGAGCTCTACAAATTCCAAGTGGACCAATAACAAGGTCTAGGAAGGCACAACTCGAAAAGGCTTTAAATGGGCTCATTCAAGAGGTCATGCATAATCAAGGGGACCTAAATTGGGAGTGCAAGGAATGGGACAATAATAGGATGGAAATTAGCGCAAAATTGGCAAAATAAAACTAGGCACATTGTTGTGCCATTTGGACTTTTTTGGGCAGCTTCATTTTCGGCCCTTATATGGAAACAAGGGTAAAGATGTAATATTTTATAGGGTTTCTTTTGTTCTCAGCTACTCCATATTTTGCTCCAATTTTGGAGTGCCATTTGGACTGATTTTGGGCAGCTTTCTTTTCAACTCTTAGATGAAATCAAGGGTTAAGATGTAATATTTTATAGGATTCCTTTTGTGGTCAGCTGCCCCATTTTTTCCATGATTTGGTCAATGTTTTCTGCTTTTTGGATGTGTTTATTTTCAACCCTTGGATGAGATCAAAGGCTATGATGTAGTAGAGCTTAGGGTTGGTTTGTATCCTATTAAGAGCAGCTCAACTGTTGTAAAATATAATTTTGAATGAACTTTGAATATTCAGATCATTTAAGAGCTCATTTAAGGGATTGGCAACCTTTGTGGCGTTGTTTAGCATCCAAGCATTTGTGGTGAATAATATCCATACTTTTTAGGGTGTCATTTATGCTAGACTTATCAAAGAATTAGCAGCTCCTTGTCGCGTCTTTTCTTCTCAAAAAAATGGTGAGTAATATCTATTGATTTGTGGAGAAACCCTTTGCTATATATCTGAAATTAGCTAGGTCCTATCCCCTTGGTTCTTATCAGTTGTACTACAATATAGCCCTTGATATCTTCCAAGGGTTTAAAAGAAAAATACCCAAAAAAGAATAAAAAGTAGCAGAGAACATGGAACAAAACATGGAAACAAATGGGGAAGTTGAGGAACAGTGTCTAACCATTTATAGCAAATTCTTAAGATGTCTGGAAAGGGCACCAATATTCTCTCATCTAGAGCTGTCACACTGATCGGGGCAGAACCGACATCGCCGATCCTGCCCGTTCATTTGGTTTTATCTATTTATAAAACTCTCGCAAGTGCACGAATCATTTCGTAGAAAATGATAAGTATACTCCCGAGGTCGATCTAAGGAAGGAATGTATGTGGTTTTTAATTTATTATTCAAACTTTTAAAAACGAAATTAAATCCTAAACATCCTGTCACGATATTTTGGGTTTTGTGTTTTTAATCTAATTACATAAAAATAAACATAGATTCAATAAACATTTATGCAAATTTTATCATTTATAATGGTGGAGTATTTATGGATATAGTAATTAAGTTAATTATGCTTGCTCATATTATTTAGGATATTAAAGATATGAATTGATATTTATTGATTCTCTCTTTTTTATATGAATACCACCTTTGGTGGGGTTAGATATTCTTTGTTAACTAAACAAATCAATTAACACCTATGGGTGGGGTTGATAACTAATTTGGTTAATCAAATTAATTCCTTTTTCTAAGAGATTGAAAATGAACCATTTAAATGCCACCTTTGGTGGGGTTAGACAGTTTAAACTTTATTCAAGGTGTCCAAATTAAACATAAGAATTTAGTTATCCGAGTACTAACTTTCAAGTTTTAAAACCACTACTGAAAACATGTTGTCAATACATTTTCAGATAATAATTCTTATAAAAACTTTTGAAATAGAGCTTCACTCTAACTACCGAGAGATTGTACCAACAAATAAAAGAGCACTACTCTAAATTAGACCGGATAACTAAACCTTAAAATCTAATTTTCAGATTTAAGTTTGTAATGAAAAATAATATATTTCTCTCTAATATTCTTAATATAAAATCTTGAACAAAAATAAAATCAATTCATTTTAGAGATTTTTACCTATTTAATATTTCGCAAGCATAACAACGTTATTATTATATCATGTTTACAAATAGCCAACACAGTTAAATTTAATCACAAACAAATTAAATATAACATGTAAGAATAAAACATAAAAAATAACTGTAAAGAAAATAAAATCCTTACAGAACTTCGATGCTATTCCCGTTGTTGGAAAACCTCCAAGCGGAATTTGCACTCCCATTTATTGAATCAAAAAGCTAATAAATTACAAAAACATAACTAGTTCTTCCCAAAAAGGGAAGAACTCTAAAACTAAGAGAAATTAACTAAGAAAAGCTAAAAACTAAGAAAAACTAAAAAATCTAAGAAAAGAGAGAAAGAAAGAGAGAAGAGAATGTGTTTTGAGGTGTGTTTAGAAGTGAAGGGAAGGGGGGGGTATTTATAGGTGAGGATGGAGAGAAAAAATGAGTGAAAAAATGTTAAAAAAATGTGAAAATGCGGAGTGCAAATGCTGATGTCATTGATGACGTCAGCATGACGTCATGGGGCAGCTGCGTGCGAAAAATGGGGCGAAATGGGTGTCGGCGCAGGAGCGGAAGCGGGTGAGATCTGCGAGCGTCTGTGAGCCAGGGCTGGCGCGCCGATCTGCGGGCGTGGGGGCGTCTTCTGGTAGCGGGGCTTCAGCCTTGTTGCGGCGCGGCGGCACGATTTTCTCCTTTTTGACATTTTTGACCTTTTTGACCCATTTTATCCAATTTTTCCATATTTATTGACCTTTCCCCATTTATTTATTAATATATTTGTGATGTATTGCTTCCAGTATTCCTCTTTGAGTCTTTAAGTTACGTTTTTAAGCCAAAATACCTGAAAAACAATAAAAATACCCGTGATTCCGAAAAAGACAAATATATATAAATATATGATAAAACATATAAATATATATATATATTAATCAATTAATGTGCATAAAATCATGGTTATTTTAGTGCTTTTTGAGCACTCATCACAACCCCCAACCAGCTTCTTGCTAGTCCCTTAGCAAGAGAAGCGATAAAAACTAAAAATTAAACTATCCTAAATCACTTCCGTAGATTGACACAGTTGCATTTAGCCTATGCAACAAGCCTTTAAACCCCTAGGTTGCCCTAGTGGACGAGTTTGAGTCTCGTGAGGGTTTTCAGTAATGATACCCACAAACATTGAACTAAATGTAAAAATTAAAAGAAATGATAACAACAATCAACTTAAAAACTAAAATTACAACAAAATCAAAAATTAACGTTTAAGAATAAAAGAAAACAACATATCACAAAAATGTCTCATACTTTTAATCTCCTTTAAGATCATAATTAAAATCTCAAGCATAAGTTATTTTAATCTTTTTAAACAATCATGATTTATTATAATAATTAGTCGAAAATCATTTTCATATTTCATATCAAAAATGTATCAATTTAATTTCACCCAATTTCAGTGTCATAAATCCGAATTAAACCGACTCTATTCCTCACAAGTCAATACTCTCAAAACATTGAATCCTATGGGTTCAAACACTCATACTAATTTATATGCGAAAGAGTTGATGTATAGAAATGAACTAATATTTTCGCATATGTATAAAGAAGAAAGGCTCAAAGTGTTATTTTGACGTTGATCTCATGGAAGGAATCAAATGTATAAATTATAAAGATATCATATATAAAAATTATTTTCATGCATAAATCAAACTCATTAAGAAAAAATTTCAAGATATATGCCTTTTACAAATGAAGAAAGTGCAATGACTTTTTAGGGAATTACTTCCTATATCTTTCTTTTGTAATTAGCCTTTACTCACAACTTTGTAGGCAATGTGGGTCATAGTATGTAGATTATACTATATATTCTTTCTCTCTATATTTTTCTGAAGATATTTTTCAATATATATCATTTGTTTAGAGAGTCAACCCATGTACAGATTGTACATTTTGTTTTTGAATTTTGGGTAATATGGGTCATAGTATGTAGATTATACTATATATTCTTTATCTCTCTATATTTTTCTGAAGATATTTTTCAATATATATCATTTTTTTAGAGAGTCAACCCATGTACAAATTGTACATTTTTTTTTTGGATTTTGGTGAGTGGTTAATTTTGTGGCTTTTTTGTTTGATCTTGGTTTAGGTAACCCCAGATATGTCTCTTTTTTTTGTAACAGTTATGCACGAATGAGATAAAAGCATATACTATCAATTTCTACTCAAATCATTTAATCTAAGCAAAAATAATAATAAAAAATATACGACACTCTATTAAGATGAGAAAAAATTCATACATTCAATGTTAATGCCTATAGAGATCATCTAAGAATTTGAAGAAATAAGAAATGTGTTTGGAGTAGAAAAAATATATATTTCACTCTCAATAAGGGAAATTAGGCTCAAATTATATCTCACAAAGGTAGTCTCCACTAAAATAAATTCATAAACACCGATTTTGGGTTTAATATAATTTCTACATCTTATCAAGAAATACTAGTTATGACAAAAATTAACTAATTATCAAAAATAATTACATAATATTTCATGATATGTTTTCAAAAATTAATCTAACAGTACAAAAGACTTAACTATTTACTTAAATTTGATTTAAAGAAATGATAAATTTTTGGGAGAACTTTTTTTTTTTAATTCCAAAATTACTAAATCACACAAAACAAAAATAAAACCAAACACAAAAAATGAAGATGTGAACATAAAAAAGAAAAAATTAATAATTTTTTCTTTTTTTGCAATTTTTTTTTTGAATTTTTAAATTGTTAAATCTTTTTTTTTTCTTTTGTAATTAAGCATGGTAACTTTTCACCACCCCCAACCTAGAACTTACATTGTCCTCAATGTAACAACTGTAAATTAAAGATAAAGAGAAAAGAGAAGAAAGATTACCTATTTCTTGAGAATGTGTAAGTAGTAATGGAGAAATGCAGGTGCATTCATCATATTCATCATTAACGTGTATACACACAGATTGCTGTGAATTTCTAACAACTCAACAAATATTTTTAGTTTTAACAATTTAAAAATTATTCACATATAATTAAACTAAAATAAACAATAAAATTAAGTATATAAAACAAATAACAAAAAATTACCTAAAATGATGGGTTGCCTCCCATCCAGCGCTTAGTTTAACGTCTTAGCAAGACGTAACTTAGGGATTGCCTTTTAAGTAAACTCAATGTCCCCTCATCATTGAGTCAATCAAACCTACAAGTAAGACAAGATTGTCTACCTATACTATTTCAAACATGCCCTATTGATTTTTAAATTTTTTTCTGTACTAAAAACTAGGGGCATGCTTGAGGGTTTTAGATAACCCACATCTAGGTACAAATCAAATAATTAAGGCATCAAAACGCAATTGTACCTAGATCAAACAAAGAAACTAACTCTTGAGATTGTAATTAAAACTTTAAAATTTTGGAGATAGTTTCAGAATTTTTTTTTTTTAATTTTTTTAATTTTTTAATTTTTTTAAGTTAAAATAACATAATCAGTATTAACCAAGAGTGCTCCCAGGAAAGAATGGTGGGGCAAAGGCTCCTTAAAAACCATCCTCCTAGACAGAGCAACGTTCCCAGGAAAGACTAGTGGCACAAAGGCTTCCAGGAACTAGTCTCCTAGACAGAACTCCCTTAGATCTTTACTTTTCATGCTATTAAAATTAAGTTAATTAAGTTAAGTTAAGTTAAAATTTAAGTTAATTAAGTTAATAAAAAGGTAGGTTAATTAAGTTAATGAAAATCTAAGTTAATTAAGTTAGTAAATTAATTAAGTTAGTAAATTAAGTTACTAAAAACCTAAGTTAATTAACTTAAACGAAAATTAAGATAAAAAAGTAGTTAAATTTTAAATTTCAATTATAAATAAAAAAAATTAAAATTTTAAATTTCATAAAAAAATTATAGCATGAATAATAAAATAATTTTGAATTTTGAAATTTGAAGTAAAAAAAAAGTAATTAAATTTTAAATTAATTAAATAAAAATAAAAAATAAAATAAAATGCCAAAAACTTGATCGGGGCAAAACCGACATCGCCGATCCTGCCCGTTACTTTGGTTTTATGTATTTATAAAACTCTCGCAAGTGCACGAATCATTTCGTAGAAAATGATAAGTATACTCCCAAGGTCGATCTAAGGAAGGAATGTATGTGGTTTTTAATTTATTATCCAAACTTTTAAAAACGAAATTAAATCCTAAACATCCTGTCACGATATTTTGAGTTTTGTGTTTTTAATCTAATTACATAAAAATAAACATAGATTCAATAAACATTTATGCAAATTTTATCTGTTAAAACAGTGGAGTATTTATGGATATAATAATTAAGTTAATTATGTTTGCTCATATTATTTAGGTTATTAAAGATATGAATTGATATTTATTGATTCTCTCTTTTTTATATGAATACCACCTTTGGTGGGGTTAGATATTCTTTGTTAACTAAACAAATCAATTAACATCTATGGGTGGGGTTGATAACTAATTTGGTTAATTAAATTAATTTCTTTTTCTAAGAGATTGAAAATGAACCATTTAAATGCCACCTTTGGTGGGGTTAGATAGTTTAAACTTTATTCAAGGTGTCCAAATTAAACCTAAGAATTTAGTTATCCGAGTACTAACTTTCAAGTTTTAAAACCACTACTGAAAACATGTTGTCAATACATTTTCAGATAATAATTCTTATAAAAACTTTTGAAATAGAGCTTCACTCTAACTACCGGGCGATTGTACCAACAAATAAAAGAGCACTACTCTAAATTAGACCGGATAACTAAACCTTAAAATCTAATTTTCAGATTTAAGTTTGTAATGAAAAATAATATATTTCTCTCTAACATTCTTAATATAAAATCTTGAACAAAAATAAAATCAATTCATTTTAGAGATTTTTACCTATTTAATATTTCGCAAGCATAACAACGTTATTATTATATCATGTTTACAAATAGCCAACACAGTTAAATTTAATCACAGACAAATTAAATATAACATGTAAGAATAAAGCATAAAAAATAACTGTAAAGAAAATAAAATCCTTACAGAACTTCGATGCTATTCCCGTTGCTGGAAAACCTCCAAGCGGAATTTGCACTCCCATTTATTGAATCAAAAAGCTAATAAATTACAAAAACATAACTAGTTCTTCCCAAAAAGGGAAGAACTCTAAAACTAAGAGAAATTAACTAAGAAAAGCTAAAAACTAAGAAAAACTAAAAAATCTAAGAAAAGAGAGAAAGAAAGAGAGAAGAGAATGTGTTTTGAGGTGTGTTTAGAAGTGAAGGGAAGGGGGGTATTTATAGGTGAGGATGGAGAGAAAAAATGAGTGAAAAAATGTTAAAAAAATGTGAAAACGCGGAGTGCAAATGCTGAGGTCATTGATGACGTCAGCATGACGTCATGGGGCGGCTGCACGTGAAAAATGGGGCGAAATGGGCGTCGGCGCGCGCGGGAGCAGGTGAGATGCGCGCGGGCGCGCGCTGATGCGTGCGGACGTGGGGCGTGCTGCGCGTGGCTGGGCGCTGGCGCGCGCGGGGCTCGGCGCGGCTGGGCGGCGTGGCGGCGCGATTTTCTCCTTTTTGACATTTTTGACCTTTTTGACCCATTTTATCCAATTTTTCCATATTTATTGACCTTTCCCCATTTATTTATTAATATATTTGTGATGTATTGCTTCCAGTATTCCTCTTTGAGTCTTTAAGTTACGTTTTTAAGCCAAAATACCTGAAAAACAATAAAAATACCCGTGATTCTGAAAAAGACAAATATATATAAATATATGATAAAACATATAAATATATATATATATTAATCAATTAATGTGCATAAAATCATGGTTATTTTAGTGCTTTTTGAGCACTCATCACACACTTAACCCATGTTCAAAGCCCACACCAAGTCAAATTGATGTTACCCCCCAATGCACCACACAAGTCATAATAAATGACCCACAATGGTTACCCTCAACAATGAGCGCAGGGATATTACTTACCAGGGTTGCATCATTCCCTCTTTCGTAGGGGAAGTTCTCCTAGAACTATCACACTTAATCCCCGTTCAATGCCTATACCAAATAACAAGGACGTTACCCACCATACGCCACACAAAACAGACAAAATGACCTTTGGATGTTACCGAGCCAATTTACAAATTATATTGCAACAGTTTTCTCTACAATTTCAGGATATTAATCATCACAAATGCTTAGATGCTAAACAACAGAACAAAGGTTACCAATCTCAAGATAAGTTGCTTAAAAGGAAAAAGAAAGCCTGAAAGGGATCTCAAGGCGCACACAAAGTGAAAAGGATGTAAACCCCCATGCGGCACACAAGTCAGACAAAATGACCCTTGTATGTTACCCAGCCAATTTACAGATTATATTACATTGTTTCTCAACAAATCAATGGATAGTACTCACCATTTATATTTTGGGAAACATGCCACAAGGAGGTGTTATCTCCTTGATATGTCCAGCATAAATAAAACTCTAACAAGTATGGATATTACTCATCACAAATGCTTGGATTCTAAGCGACACCACAAAGGTTACCAATCCCTTAATAAGTTGTTTAAAGAGGAACAAAAAGCAAGAAAGAGGACTCAAATGATCTTAAAGTCAAATTTCATTTAGAATGTGAGGTTCCAAGCAGTTCAGCTGCTCTTAAATATATATAACATACAAATAAACACTAAGTTCTACTACAATATAGCCCTTGATCTCATCCAAGGGTTGAAAAGAAAAACAGCCAATGAGCATAAAAGGTAGCAAAAAACCTAGACCAAAACATGAAAAAAAGGGGAAGTTTGGAATAGTATCTAACCATTCCTAGCAAATGCTTAAGATGTCAAAAAGGGGCAGCAATATTTTCTCATCTAGTATCGTCACACTAAACCCATGTTCAATGCCCACACCAATTCATATTGATGTTTCCCCCCATGCACCACACAAGTCATACTAAATGACCCTTGGTTGTTACCCACAAAGGTTACCCTAAACAATGAGCGTAAGGATATTACTTACCTTGGTTGCATCATTCCCTCTTTCGTACAAGAGACCATGTTCTAATACCAAACATAGGAAACATTGCGAAAGCATAAGCTTTCAATACGGGACACTAGAATGGTCACACTTACTCCCCGTTGAAAGCCCACACCAAGTCACAAGGATGTAACCCACCATGCGGAACACAAATCAGAGAAAATGACCCTTGTATGTTACCCAACCAATTTACAAATGATATTGCAACGTGTTTATCAACAATTGAATATATATTACTCATCACAAATGCTTGCATGCTAAACAACAGAACAAAGGTTACCAATCACTAGATAGGTTGCTTAAAAAGGAAAAAAGAAAACATGAAAGGGATCTCAAAGCGTACAGCAAGTCAAAAGGATGTAACCCCCCAGATGCCACACAAGTTAGACAAAATGATCCTTGGAGGTTACCCAGCGAATTTACAGATTATATTGCATAATTTTTCTCAATAAATCCATGGATAATACTCACCATTTATCTTTTGGGAAACATGCCACAAGGAGGTGCAATCTCCTTGATAAGTGTAGCATAAATAACACTCTAGCAAGTATTGATATTACTCATCACAAATGCTTGGGTTCCAAACAAATTATATTGCATCCTATTTCTCAACAAATCAATGGATATTACTCATCACAAATGCTTAGATGTTAAACAACAGAACAAATGTTACGAATCACTAAATAAGTTTCTTATAAAGGAAACAGAAAGCATGAAAGGGATCTCAAAGCGCATACAAAGTCAGAAAGCTGTAACCCACCATGTGGCATACAAGTAGAAAAAATGACCCTTGTATGTTACCCAGCAAATTTATAGATTATATTGCATAGGGTTTCACAACAAATCAATGGATAGTACTCACCATTTATCTTTTGGGAAACATGCCACAAGGAGGTGTTATCTCCTTGATAAGTCTAGCATAAATAACACTCTAACTAGTATGGATATTACTCATAACAAATGCTTGGATTCTAAGCGACACCACAAATGTTTTCATTCCCTTGATAAATTGTTTAAAGAGGAACAAAAAGCAAGAAAGAGGAATTAAATGATCATAAAGTCAAATTTCATTCAAAATGTGAGGTTCCAAGCAGTTGAGCTACTCTTAAATATATATAACATACAAATAAACCCTAAGTTCTACTAAAATATAGCCCTTGATCTCATCCAATGGTTGAAAAGAAAAACCACCAAAAAGCATAAAAGGTAACAGAAAACCTAGACCAAAACATGAAAAAAAGGGAAGTTTGAATAGTATCTAACCATTCCTAGCAAATGCTTAAGATGTGAAAAAGGGGCAACAATATTTTCTCATCTAGTGGCGTCATACTTAACCCATGTTCAATGCCCACACCAATTCAAATTGATGTTACCCCCCATGCACCACACGAGTCATACTAAATGGTCCTTAGATGTTACCCACAAAGGTTGCCCTAAACAATGAGCGCAGGGATATTACTTACCTTGGTTGCATCATCCCCTATTTCGTACAAGAGACCATGTTCTGATACCAAGCATAGAAAACATTGCTAAAGCATAAGCTTTTAATACGGGACACTAGAACGGTCACACTTAATCCCCATTCAAAGCTCACATCAGGTCACAAGGATGTTACCTACCATGCGGCACACAAGTCAGATAAAATGACCCTTGGATGTTACACAGGCTATTTATAGATTATATTCCATAGGGTTTCTCAACAAATCAATGGATAGTACTCACCATTTATCTTTTGGGAAACATGTTACAAGCAGGTACTATCTCCTTGATAAGTGTAGAATAAATAACACTCTAACATGTATGGATATTACTCCTCACAAATGCTTCGATTCTAAAAAACACCACAAAGGTTGCCAATCCCTTGATAAGTTGTTTAAAGATAAACTAAAAGCAAGAAAGAGCTCCCAAATGATCTTAAAATCAAATTTAATTCAGAATGTGAGGTTCCAAGCATTTGAGCTACTCTTAAATATTTATAACAAACAAAAAAAAAACAATATGTTCTACTACAATATAGCCCTTGATCTCATGCAAGGGTTGAAAAGAAAAACAGCCAAAAAGCATAAAAGGTAGCAGAAAACATGGACCAAAATATGGAAAACAAATGTGGATGTTTGGAAAAGTATCTAACCATTCCTAGCAAACGCTTAAGATGTCAGAAAGGGGCACCAATATTCTCTCATCTAGAGCCGTCACACTAAACCCATGTTCAAAGCCCACACCAAATCAAATTGATGTTACCCCCCATGCACCACACGAGTCATACTAAATGGTCCTTGGATGTTACCCACAAAGGTTGCCCTAAACAATGAGCGCAGGGATATTACTTACCTTGGTTGCATCATTCCCTCTTTCATACAAGAGACCATGTTCTGATACCAAGCATAGAAAACATTGCTAAAGCATAAGCTTTTAATACGGGACACTAGAACGATCACACTTAATCCCCATTCAAAGCCCACACCAGGTCACAAGGATGTTACCCACCATGCGGCACACAAGTCAGATAAAATGACCCTTGGATGTTACACAGGCTATTTACAGATTATATTCCATAGGGTTTCTCAACAAATCAATGGATAGTACTCACCATTTATCTTTTTGGAAACATCTTACAAGCAGGTACTATCTCCTTGATAAGTGTAGAATAAATAACTCTCTAACATTTATGCCTCACAAATGCTTCGATTCTAAAAAACACCACAAAGGTTGCCAATCCCTTGATAAGTTGTTTAAAGATAAACAAAAAGCAAGAAAGAGCTCCCAAATGATCTTAAAATCAAATTTCATTCAGAATGTGAGGTTCCAAGCATTTGAGCTACTCTTAAATATTTATAACATAAAAAAAACAATATGTTCTACTACAATATAGCCCTTGATCTCATGCAAGGGTTGAAAAGAAAAACAGCCAAAAAGCATAAAAGGTAGCAGAAAACCTGGACCAAAATATGGAAAACAAATGTGGATGTTTGAAAAAGTATCTAACCATTCCTAGCAAATGCTTAAGATGTCAGAAAGGGGCACCAATATTCTCTCATCTAGAGCCATCACACTAAACCCATGTTCAAAGCCCACACCAATTCAAATTGATGTTACCCCCATGCACCACACAAGTCAAACTAAATGACCCTTGGATGTTACCCACAAAGGTTACCCACAACAATGAGCCGAGGGATGGTACTTACCTTGGTTGCATCATTCCCTCTTTCGTATTCTCCTCAAACTTTTGCTTTTTCAGGGCTTGTACAAGAAACCATGTTCTGATACCAAGGCTATTAAAATAGCTAATCCTTCCTACCTAAAGCTTAAGCTTTCAATACGAGATGCTAGAACGGTCACACCTAATCCCCATCCAAAGCTCACACCAAGTGAGAGGGATGTTACCCACCATGCGCCACACAAATCAGACAAAATGACCCTAGGATACCCAGCAAATTTACATATTATATTGCAAGGTGTTTCTCAACAATTCAATGGATATTACTCATCACAAATGCTTACATGCTAAACAACAAAACAAATGTCCCCAATCCCTAGATAAATTGCTTAAAAAGGAAAAAAGAAAGCATGAAAGGGATCTCAAAGCGCACACCAAGTCACAAGGATATAACCCACCATGTTGTACACAAGTCAGACAAAATAACCCTTCGATATTTCCCAGCCAATTTATAGATTATATTGCATAGGGTTTCTCAACAAATCAATAGATAGTACTCACCATTTATCTTTTGGGAAACATGTTACAAGCAGGTGCTATCTCCTTGATATGTGTAGAATAAATAACACTCTAACATCTATGGATATTACTCATCACAAATGCTTCGATTCTAAACGACACCACAAAGGTTGCCAATCCCTTGATAAATTGTTAAAAGATAAAAAAAAGCAAGAAATAGCTCCCAAATGATCTTAAAATCAAATTTCATCCAGAATATTAGGTTCCAAGAAGTTGAGCTACTCTTAAATATTTATAACTTACAAAAAAACCCTATCTTCTTCTACAATATAGCCCTTGAGCTCATGCAAGGGTTGAAAACAAAAATAGCCAAAAAACATAAAATATAGCAGAAAACCTGGACCAAAACATTGAAAAAATGTGGAAGTTAAGGAACAGTATCAAACATTTCCTAGCAAATGGTTAAGATGTGAGAAAGGGGCAACAATATTTTATCATCTAGAGCCGTCACACTTAACCCATGTTCAAAGCCCGTACCAAGTCAAATTGATTTTGCCCCCCAAGTACCACACAAGTCATACTAAATGACCCTTGGATGTTACCCACAAAGGTTACCCACAACAATGAGCCTAGGGATATTACCTACTTTGGTTGTATCATTCCCTCTTTTGCAAGCTAAGTTCACCCTCAAACTGGTGCTTTTTCGGGGCTCGTACAAGAGACCATGTTCTGATACAGAACATAGCAACAATAGCTAACGGTTCCTACGAATAGCTTAAGCTTTCAATAGGGGACGCTAGAACTATCACACTTAATCCCCGTTCAAAGCCCACACCAAGTCACAAGGATGTTACCCACCATGCGCTACAAAAATCAGACAAAATGACCCTTGGATGTTATCCAACCAATTTACAAATTATATGGCAACGTGTTTCTCAACAATCCAATGGATATTACTCAAAGTGCAAACCAAGTCACAAGGATGTAACCCACCATATGCCACACAAGTCAGAAAAAATGACCCTTGGAGGTTACCCAGCCAATTTAAAGATTATATTGCATAGGGTTTCTCAACAAATTAATGGACAGTACTCACCATTTATCTTTTGGGAGGTGCAATCTCCTTGATAAGTGTAGCATAAATAACACTCTAACAAGTATTGATATTACTCATCACAAATACTAGGGTTCTAAACGACACCACAAAGGTTGCCAATTCCTTGATATTTTATTTAAAGAGGAACAAAAAGCAAGAAAGAGCTCCCAAATGATCTTAAAATCAAATTTCATTCAGAATGTGAGGATCCAAGCAGATGAACTACTCTTAAATATTTATAACAAACAAATAAACCCTAAGTTCTACTACAATATAGCCCTTGATCTCATCCAAGGGTTGAAAAGAAAAACAGCAAAAAAGCATAAAAGGTAGGAGAAAACTTGGACAAAAACCTGGAAAAAAATGTGGAAGTTTGGAAAATTATCTAACCTCCTAGAAAATGCTTAAAATGCCAAAAAGGGGCATCGATATTCTCTCATCTAGAGCCGTCACACTTAACCCTTATTGAAAGCCCATACCAAATCAAATTGATGTTACCCCCTATGCACCACACAAGTCATATTAAATGACCCTTGGATGTTACCCACAAAGGTTGCCCACAACAATGAGCCAAGGTATGGTACTTACCTTGGCTGCATCATTTCTTCTTTCGTAAGGGATGTTAGCCAGCCAATTTACAAATTATATTGCAATGTGTTTCTCAACAATTCAATGGATATTACTGATCACAAATGCTTAGATGCTAAAAAATAGAGCAAAGGTTTCCAATCACTAGATAAGTTGCTTAAAAAGAAAAAGAAAGCATGAAAGGGATCTCAAAGCGCACGCCAAGTCACAATGATGTAACCCACCATGCGACACACAAGTCAGAAAAAATGACCCTTGGATGTTACCCAACCAATTTATAGATTATATTGTATATGGTTTCTACCCAAATCTATGGATAGTACTCACCATTTATATTTTGGGAAACATGCCACAAGGAGGTGCTATCTCCTTGATAAGTGTAGTATAAATAACACTCTAACAAGTATGGATATTACTCATCTCAAATGCTTGGATTCTAAACGACACCACAAAGGTTGCTAATCCCTTGATAATTTGTTTAAAGAGGAACAAAATGCAAGAAAGAGCTACCAAATGATCTTAAAATCAAATTTCATTCAAAATGTGAGGTTCCAGGCAGTTGAGCTGCTCTTAAATATTTATAACATACAAAAAAAACCATAAGTTCTACTACAATATAGCCCTTGATCTCATGCAAGGGTTGAAAAGAAAAACAGCCAATGAGCATAAAAGGTTGGAGAAAACCTGGACGAAAACCTGGACAAAAACATGGAAAAAATGGGGACGTTTACAAAAGTATCTAACATTGTTTTTCTTGGTTTCGTTGTTAGTTCTAAGGGAATACAAGTGGATGAGGAAAAGGTTAAGGTTATTCGAGAATGGCCCACACGTAAATCTGTTACTGGGGTTAGGAGCTTTCATGGCATGCCTAGTTTTTATCGAAGGTTTGTCAAAGATTTTAGTACACTAGCCACACCTCTAACTAAAGTCCTTAAAAAGTGTGTTGGTATTAAGTGGGGCGAGAATCAAGAGAGATCCTTAAAAGCGTTAAAGGATAATTTGTGTTTTGCACCTGTTTTATCTTTACCTTATTTTACTAAAACCTTTGAAGTTGAGTGTGATGCATCAAGAATAGATAGAGGAGCTGTTTTGATGTAGGAATGATGGCTTATCAGTTATTTCAGTGAGAAACCTAATGGAGCAGCCCTTTATTATGAACGTATATAAAGTTCTCTATTCCTTGGTGATGAGAATCATCGAGCTTTACAAATTCCAAGTGGACCAATGACAAGATCTAGGAAGGCACAACTTGAAAAGGCTTTAAATGGGCTCATTCAAGAGGTCATGCATAACCAAGGGGACCTAAATTAGGAGTGCAAGGATTGGGACAATCCTAGGATGGAAATTAGGGCAAAATTGGCAAAATAAAACTAGGCACATTGTTGTGCCATTTGGACTTTTTTGGGTAGCTTCATTTTCAGCTCTTAGATGGAAAGAAGGGTTAAGATGTAATATTTTATAGGGTTTCTTTTGTTCTCAACTGCTCCATATTTTGCTCCAATTTTGGAGTGCCATTTGGACTGATTTTGGGCAGCTTTCTTTTCAGCCCTTGGATGAAATCAAGGGTTAATATGTAATATTTTATAGGATTCCTTTGTGGTTAGTTGCCCCATTTTTTCCATGTTTTGGTCAATGTTTTCTGCTATCTTTTGTGCTTTTTGGCTGTGTTTATTTTCAACCCTTGGATGAGATCAAGGGCTATGATGTAGTAGAGCTTAGGGTTGGTTTGTATCCTATTAAGAGCAGCTCAGTTGCTGTAAAATACAATTTTAATGAAGTTTGAATTTTCAGATCATTTGAGAGCTCAGTCAAGCTCTTTGTTCCTCTTTAAGCAAGTTATCGAGGGATTGGGAACCTTTGTGGCATTGTTTAGCATCCAAGCATTTGTGGTGACTAATATCCATACTTGTTAGGGTGTCATTTATGCTAGACTTATCAAGGAATTAGCAGCTCCTTATGGCATCTTTTCTCCTCAGAAAAATGGTGAGTAATATCCATTGATTTGTGGAGAAACCCTTTCTCTATATAATCTAAAATTAGCTGGGTCCTAACCCATTGGATCATTTCACTTTGGTAGGACCCTAGAGACATGGCAACATTACCTTTTGTCGAGGGAATTTGTCATCCACACCGATCATGAATCTCTAAAACATATGAAACGCCAAGGTATATTGAATAAGAGGCATGTTAGATGGATTTAATTTATTGAGACATTTCCTTATATTGTTCAATATAAGAGAGGTAAGGGGAATGTTGTAGTAGATGCTTTATGATGGAAGTATGCCTTACTCAACTTTAAATCTAGATTGTTAGGATTTGAATAAGTTAAGGAAATGTATGCTAATATGATGACTTCTTTGCTGTTTACAATGCACGTGAACATTTTTATTGGCCAACAATAAGGAGAGATGTAGTGAGCATATGTTCTAGATCATCACTTGTAAGCAAGCCAAATCCAAAGTCTTACCAAGAGGACTATATACTCCCTTTCTGACATCTTAAGCAAATGCTAGGAATGGTTAAATACTTTTCCAAACTTCCCCATTTTTTTCCATGTGTTTCATCCAGCTTTTTTGCTACCTTTTATGCTTTTCAACTGTTTTTGTTTTCAACCCTTCGATGAGATATTTCTATGGATATTCTAGCGACTACTCACTATTTTTCTTTTGGGAAACAAGCCACATGGAGGTGCTATCTCCTTTATAAGTCTAGCATAAATAACACTCTAACAAGTATGGATATCACTCATCACAAATGCTTGGATTCTAAACAACACCACAAAGGTTTCCAATCCCTTGAAAAGTTATTTAAAGAGTAACAAAAACCAAGAAAGAGCTCCCAAATGATCTTCAAATCAAATTTCATTCAAAAGGTGAGGTTCCAAGCAGTTGAGCTACTTTTAAATATTTATAACATACCAACAAACCCTAAGTTCTACTACAATATAGCCCTTGATCTCATTTAACAGTTGAAAAAAAAAACAGAAAAAAAGAAACCTAGACCAAAACATGGAAAAAAATGGGGAAGTTTGGAAAAGTATCTAACCATTCCTAGCAAATGCTTAAGATGTCCGAAAGGGCACCAATATTCTCTCATCTAAAGACGTCACACTTAACCCATGTTCAAAGCCCATACCAAGTCAAATTGATGTTACCCCCAATGCACCACACAAGTCATACTAAATGACCCTTGGATGTTACCCACAAAGGTTACCCCCAACAATGGGCCCAGGGATATTACTTACCTTGTTTGTATCATTCCCTCTTTTGTAAGGGAAGTTCGTCCTCGAACTTGTACTTTTTCGGGATTCGAACCAAAGACAATGTTCTGATAAAGAACATAGCAACAATAGTTAACCCTTCCTACGAATAGCTTAAGCTTTCAATTGGGGGTGCTAGAACTGTCACACTTAATCCCAGTTCAAAGCCCACACCAAGTCATAAGGGACCCACCATGCACCACACAAATCAGAAAAAATGACCCTAGGATGTTACCCAGCCAATTTATAAATTATATTGCAACATGTTTCTCAACAATTCAATGGTTATTATTCATCACAAATGCTTAGATGCTAAACAACAGAGCAAAGGTTACCAATCCCTAGATAAGTTGCTTAAAAAGGAAAAAGAAAGCATTAAAGGGATCTCAAATTGCACACCAAGTCACAAGGATGTAACCCACCATGCGGCACACAAGTCAGACAAAATGACCCATGGATGTTACCCAGCCAATTTACGGATTATATTGCATAGGGTTTCTCAACAAATCAAGGGATAGTACTCACCATTTATCTTTTGAGAAACATGCTTCAAGGAGGTGCTATCTCCTTGATAAGTCTAGCATAAATAACACTCTAACAAGTATGGATATTACCCATCACAAATGTTTGGATTCTAAACGACACCACAAAGGTTGCCAATCCCTTGATAAGGTGTTTAAAGGGGAATAAAAAGCAAGAAAGAGCACCCAAATGATCTTAAAATCAAATTTCATTGAGAATGTGAGGTTCCAAGCAGTTGAGTTGCTCTTAAATATTTATAACATACAAATAATCCCTACGTTCTACTACAATATAGCCCTTGATCTCATAGAAGGGTTGAAAAGATAAACAGCCAAAAAGCATAAAAGGTAGCAGAAAACCTGAACTTCATGGAAAAAAATGGGGAAGTTTGGAACAATATCTAACCATTCCTAGCAAATGCTTAAGATGCCAGAAAGGGGAACCAATATTCTCTCATCTAGAGCCGTCACACTTAACCCATGTTTAAAGCCCACACCAAGTCAAATGGATGTTACCCTCCATGCACCACACAATTCATTTTAATTGACCCTTGGATGTTACCCACGAAGGTTACCCAAAACAATGAGCCGAGGGATATTACTTACCTTGGTTGCATCATTCCCTCTTTCAGGACTCGTACAAGAGACCATGTTCTAATACAGAACATAGCAACAATAGCGAAACCTTCCTACCTAAAGCTTATGCTTTCAATACAGATGCTAGAACTGTCACACTTAATCCCTATGCAAAGCCCACACAAAGTCACAAGGATGTTACTCACCATGCGCCACACAAATAAGACAAAATGACCCTTGGATGTTACCCAACCTAGATGCTAAACAACAGAACAAAGGTTACCAATCCCAAGATAAGTTGCATAAAAAGGAATAAGAAAGCATGAAAGGGATCTCAAAGCGCACACCAAGTCACAAGGATGTAACCCACCATGCGGCACACAAGTCAGAAAAAATGACCCTTTATTGTTACCCAACCAATTTACAGATTATATTGCATAGGGTTTCTCAACAAATCAATGGATAGTACTCACCATTTATCTTTTGAGAAACATGCCACAAAGAGGTGCTATCTCCTTGATAAGTCTAGCATAAATAACACTCTAACAAGTATAGATATTACTCATCACAAATGCTTGGATTCTAAACGAAACCGCAAAGGTTGCTATTCCCTTGATAAGTTGTTTAAAGAGGAACAAAAAGCAAGAAAGAGTACCCAAGTGATCTTAAAATCAAATTTCATTCAAAATGTTATGTTCCAAGCAGTTGAGCTAATCTTATATTTTTAACATACAAATTAACCCTAAGTTCTACTACAATATAGCCCTTGATCTCATCCAAGGGTTGAAAAGAAAAACAACCAAAAAGCATAAAAGGTAGTAGAAAACCTGGACCAAAACATGGAAAAATTTGGGGAAGTTTGGAACAGTATCTAACCATTCCTAGCAAATGCTTAAGATTTCAAAAAGGGGCACCAATATTTTCTCATGTAGAGCCTTCACACTTAACCCATGTTCAAAGCCCACACCAATTCAAATTGATGTTACCCCCCATGCACCACACAAGTCATACTAAATGACCCTTGGATGTTACCCACAAAAATTAGCCTAGGGATATTATTTACCTTGGTTGCATCATTCCCTCTTTTGTAAGGGAAGTTCTCCTTGAACATGTGCTTTTTTAGGGCTCGTACAAGAGACCATGTTCGTATATAGAACATAGAAACAATAGCTAACCCATCCTACTTAAAGCTTTCAATAATGAGGCCAGGGATATTACTTACCATGGTTGCATCATTCCCTCTTTCGTAAGGGAAATTCTCCTCGAACTTGTGCTTTTTGGGGCTCGTACAAGAGACCATGTTCTGATACCATACATAAGAAAAATAACTAACCCTTCCTACCAAAAGCTTAAGCTTTCCATAGGGGATGCTAGAACTATCACACTTACTCCCAGTTCAAAGCCCAGACCAAGTCACTAGGATGTAACCAACCATGCGGCACACAAGTGAGACAAAATGACCCTTGGATGTTACATAGCCAATTTACACAATATATTGCGTATGGTTTCTCAACAAATCTATTGAGTGTACTCACCATTTATATTTTGGGAAACATGCCACAAGGAGGTGCTATCACCTTGAAAAGTCTAGCATAAATAACACTCTAACAAGTATGGATATTACTCATCCCGAATGCTTGGATTCTGAACAACACCACAAAGGTTGCTAATCCCTTGATAAATTGTTTAAAGAGGAACAAAAAGCAAGAAATAGTACCCAAATGATCTTAAAATCAAATTTTAATTCAGAATGTGAGGTTCCAAGCAGTAGAGGTGCTCTTAAATATTTATAACATACAAAAAAAACAATAAGTTCTACTACAATATAGCCCTTGATCACATGCAAGGGTTGAAAAAAAAAACAGCCAAAAAGCATAAAAGGTAGCAGAAAACGTGGACCAAAACATGGAAAAAAATGGAGAAGTTTGGAATAGTATCTAACCATTCCTAGCAAATGCTTAAGATGTCAGAAAAGGGCACCAATATTCTCTCATATGGAGCCATCACACTTAACCCATGTTCAAAGGCCACACCCAGTCAAATTGAAGTTACCCCTCATGCACCACAAAATCATAGTAAATGACCCTTGGATGTTACCCACAAAAATTAGCCTAGGGATATTACTAACCTTGGTTGCATCATTCCCTCTTTCATAAGGGAAGTTCTCCTCGAACTTGTGCTTTTTCGGGGTTCATACAAGAGACCATGTTCTGATACCAAAATTACAAAAAATAGCTAATCCTTCCTACATAAAGCTTAAGTTTTCAATCCATTGACAAGTTGTTGAAGAGGAACAAAAAGCAAGAAAGAGGAAGCAAATAATCTTAAAATCAAATTTCATTCAGATTGTGAGGTTCCAAGCAGTTGAGCTGCTCTTAAATATTTATAACATACAAATAAACTCTAAGTTCTACTACAATATAGCCCTTGATCTCATCCAACGGTTGAAAAGAAAAACAGCCAAAAAGCATAAATGGTAGGAGAAAACCTGGACCAAAACATGGAAAAAAATGGGGAAGTTTGGAACAATATCTAACCATTCCAAGCAAATGCTTAAGGTGTCAGAAAGGGGCACCAATATTCTCACATATAGAGCCGTCACACTTAACCCATGTTCAATGCCCACACCAATTCAAATTGATGTTACTCCCATGCACCATACAAGTCATAGTAAAGGACCCTTGGATGTTACCCACAAAGGTTACCCAAAACATTGAGCAGAGGGATATTACTTACCTTTGTTGCATCATTCCCTCGTTCGTAAGGGAAGTTCTCCTCGAACTTGTGCTTTTTCAGGGCTAGTACAAGAGACCATGTTCTGATACCAAAAATAGGAAAAATAGATAATCCTTCATACCTAAAGCTTAAATCTTCAATACGTGACGCTAGAACTATCACACTTAATCCCCGTTCAATGCCTATACCAAGTAACAAGGATATTGCCCACCATGCGCCACACAAATCATACAAAATAAACCTTCGATGTTACCCAGCCAATTTACAAATTATATTGCAACGTGTTTCTCAACAATTCAATGGATATTACTCATCACAAATGCTTAGATGTTAAACAACAAAACAAACGTCACCAATCCATAGATAAGTTGCTTAAAAAGGAAAAAAAGAAAGCATGAAAGGGATCTCAAAGCGCACACTAAGTCACAAGGATGTAACCCACCATGCGGCGCACAAGTCAGACAAAATGACCCTTGGATGTTACCCAACCAATTTACAGATTATATAGCATATGGTTTCTCAACAAATCAATGGATAGTACTCACCATTTATATTTTGGGTTACGTGCCACTAGGAGTTACTATCTCCTTGATAAGTCTAGCCTAAATAACACTCTAACAAGTATGGATATTACTTATCACAAATTCTTGGATTCTAAACGACACCACATAGGTCACCAATCCCTTGACATGTTCTTGAAGAGGAACAAAAAACAAGAAAGAGGACCCAAATGATCTTAAAATCAAATTTCATTCAGATTATGAGGTTCCAAGGAGTTGAGCTACTCTTAAATATTTATAACAAACAAATAAACCCTAAGTTCTACTACCATATAGCCTTTGATCTCATCCAACGGTTGAAAAGAAAAACAACCAAAAATCATAAATGGTAGGAGAAAACCTGGACCAAAACATGGAAAAAAATGGGGAAGTTTGGAACAATATCTAACCATTCCGTGCAAATACTTAAGATGTCAAAAAGGGGCACTTCTCACATATAGAGCCGTCACACTTAATCCATGTTCAATGCCCGCACCAATTCAAATTGATGTTACCCCCATGCACCACACAAGTCATACTAAAGGACCCTTGGATGTTCCCCACAAAGGTTACCCACAACATTGAGCAGAGGGATATTACTTTCCTTGGTTGCATCATTCCCTCGTTCGTAAGGGAAGTTCTCCTCGAACTTGTGCTTTTTCGGGGCTCGTACAAGAGACCATGTTTTGATACCAAACATAGGAAAAATAAATAATCCTTCCTACCTAAAGCTTAAATCTTCAATACGTAACACTAGAACTGTCACACTTAATCCCCGTTCAATGCCTATACCAACTAACAAGGATGTTACCCACCATGCACCACAAAAATTAGACAAAATAAACCTTCGATGTTACCCAGCCAATTTACAAATTATATAGCAATGTGTTTCTCAACAATTCAATGGATATTATTCACCATAAATGCTTAGATGTTAAAAAATAGAACAAAGGTTACCAATCCCTAGATAAGTTGCTTAAAAAGGAAGTTCTCCTCAAACTTGTACTTTTTCAGGGCTCGTACAAGAGAGACCATGTTCTGATACCAAACATAGCAAAAATAGCTAATCCTTCCTACATAAAGCTTAAGTTCTCAATACGTGACACTACAACTGTCACACTTAATCCCCGTTCATTGCACACACCAAGTCACAAGGATGTTACCCACCATGCGCCACACAAATCAGACAAAATGACCCTTGGATGTTATCCAACCAATTTACAAATTATATTGCAACATGTTTCTCAACAATTCAATGAATATTACTCATCACAAATGCTTAGATGCTAAACAACACAATAAAGGTTACCAATCCCTATATAAGTTGCTTAAAAAGAAAAAGGAAAGCATTAAAGTGATCTCAAAGCGCACACCAAGTCACAAGGATGTAACTCACCTTTCTTTCGCAACACAAGTGAGACAAAATGACCCTTGGATGTTACGCAGCCAATTTACAGATTATATTGCTTAGGGTTTCTCAACAATTCAATGGATATTACTCATCTAAGCTTTCAATAGGGGACGCTAGAACTGTCACACTTAATCCCGGTTCAAAGCCCACAGCAAGCCACAAGGACGTTACCCACCATGTGACACACAAATCAAACAAAATGACCCTTGAATGTTACCCAACCAATTTACAAATTATATTGCAACGCATTTCTCAACAATTCAATAGATATTAATCATCACATATGCTTAGATGCTAAACAACACAACAAAGGTTACCAATCCCTATATAAGTTGCATAAAAAGGAAAAAGAAAGCATGAAAGGTATCTGAAAGAGCACAAAGAAGTCACAAGGATGTAACCCACCATGCGCCACACAAGTCAGACAAAATGACACTTGGATATTACCCTGCCAGTTTACAGATTATATTGCATAGGGTTTCCCAATAAATCAATGGATACTACTCACCATTTATCTTTTGGGAAACATACGATAAGGAGGTGCAATCTCCATGAGAAGTGTAGCATAAAAAAAACTCTAACAAGTATGGATATTACTCATCACAAATACTTGGATTCTAAACGACACCACAAAAGTTGCCAATCCCTTGATAAGTTGTTTAAAGGGGAACAAAAAGCAAGAAAGAGCTCCCAAGTGATGCTAAAATCAAATTTCATTCAGAATGTGAGGTTCCAAGTAGTTGAGCTACTCTTAAATATTTATAAGATACCAATAAACCCTAAATTCTACAACAATATAGCCTTTGATCTCATCTAAGGGTTGAAAAGAAAAACAGCTAAAAAGCATAAAAGGAAGAAGAAAACCTGGACCAAAACATGAAAAAAATGGGGAAGTTTGGAAAAGTATCTAACCATTCCTAGCAAATGCTTAAGATGTCCGAAAGGGCACTGATAACTGTATTTTATATAGTTATTTTCACCTATTTTATTAATTATAATTGCTATGTTCTTGATGTTTTTAGTTAATTTTTGATTAATAAATTAGTATTTACTGTTTTTTATATATTATAAGAAAAATAAATAAATTGTATCGAAAACGTTCTTAATTTCAAATTTTTGTCCACAAATGTAATTTCAAATATTAGGGTTCTTAATTACAATTTATAAAAGTTGAAAATACAAATTAAATTTAAATTTGGGCTTAATCGTAATTATTAAAAGTTGAAAAATTTAATTTAATATTAGAAAAGGGGTCAACTGTAATTAAAGAAAGTTTAAAATGTAATTTGAATTTAATTTGTGGGTCAAAATATAATTAAATAAAGTTTAATATTCGTGCAGGAGAGGAAATACACGCGTCATCATCCACGCGTCCATCGTGGACCGTCAGATCAACGCATGAACGGTTCAGATGCGCGCGTGCACTTCAACCCGACAAAGGAGAGTGGATGCAGGGAAATTCTCTTTCGCGCGGCTCGGTGCCCGAGTGGGGCCCACCTACCGCGCAGGCCGGCATGCAGCGTGGGACCCACCCGTCTGACGCCGCACAGACCTGTCCCCCACTTTCGCGCGCCCCTTTTCCGGTGCAGCCGATCCACGTGAGCCCGGTTATTACGCGAACCAGAATCTGCCACGTGTTCCACTTAATATTTTAGCAAATCATACTCCGACGCGTGGCATGTTACAATGAGCGCGACCGCACTGGATCAAGCCCGTGTTGTAGCCGTTGGCTCCCGTGCGACCATTCATCGTGCGCCCATTTCCCCTCAACGAATGAGATGCTGCCACGTGTCCTACTAATTGTGTCCGCAAATCAGAACGCGACACGTGGTAGCGTGGAAGAGAATTAAAACAGAAACGCGCAGCGTCCCTCGATCCCATTTTCGATACAATTTTTGTCCCCCACGCGTTTAATTTATTATTTTCGCCACACCTTTTTGTCCCCCCGCGTAGATTTAAATTTAATATTTTATTGATGTATTTTTTTGCTATAAATAGGAGATAGTTTTTAGTTGTAAAAAAGTTTTGTTGGAGTGGAGTTTTTGGAGTAGAGTTTTAGTTTTAATTTCGAAAGTTTTTAGAGTGTTTTAGTTTTTTCAGTTTGTAATTTTTATTGTGTTTGTGTGTTGGACGGCAAAACACGCAGAAGCCATTTTTGGCTTTTGTTGTGTTTTGCGTGTGCCAAATATTTGTTTTAAGTGATGTTTTAATTTTATTTCTGCTTCTTCTTAATTTTCTGTAGTTGTTGTAATTTTTATTTTAATTTTATGAAGTAATTTAATTTTTCTAGGGTTGCATTTAATCTAAATTTATGAAGCTTGATTTTAATTATTTTTTTTGTTAGATTTATAAGACGTTCGATTTGTTCGTTCTATTTTGTGCTTAATGCTTTTTGATTATTTACGAATCTTATCAAAACGATCCGTGGCACATGAATAAACTTGAGAAAGGCATTTGTGTGTGTATTGCTCGTAAATAGAATGACATGTATGATGAAGGATAGAAATATACCCTAATTGTATGTGTGACCATTTGAAAACTTAGAACGTAATGAATCTCGATAAATTTAATTTTCATAGAGATATAGTAAATTAACTTAACGAGGTGTGTTTATACGGAGCTCGAAAGAGATGTATGAATAATAAAAAAAGAAGTTTTCGGTTGACAAATTAAATGTACTAAAAAATATAAATCAAAAGAAAATAACATGATTAGAGTGGATTAGTTTGGTGAAAAATTGCAATCCTAGATTTCTTTTATTTTCTTATTTTACTTTTTTATTAACCAACGATTGTTTTGGATAAAATCAGAGAGATACAATTTTAGTACTCGACAAAATATAGTAACAAATCCTCGTGGGATCGATCTTTACTTACAAATCTTTATTACTTGTGACCGTGTATGCTTGCACGAGTTCGTGTGTTTAAAAACACGCAACAGGCACCAATATTCTCTCATCTAAAGCCGTCACAGTTAACCCATGTTCAAAGCCCACACAAAGTCACACTGATGTAACCCCCAATGCACCACACAAGTCATATTAAATGACCCTAGGATGTTACCCATAATGGTTACCCACAATAATGAACTCAAGGATATTACTTACCTTGGTTGTATCATTCCCACTTTCGTATGGGAAGTTCTTCTCGAACTTGTGCTTTTTTTTGGGACTCGAACAAGAGACCATGTTCTGATACCAAATATAGGAAAAATAACTAACCCTTTCTACCAAAAGTTTAAGTTTTCAATAGGGGATGCTAGAACCGTCACACTTAATTCTGGTTCAAAGTCCACACCAAGTCACAAGGATGTTAGGCACCATGCACCACACAAATCAGACAAAATAACCCTTCGATGTTACCCAACCAATTTACAAAATTATATTGCAACGTGTTTCTCAACATTTCAATAGATATTACTCATCACAAATGCTTAGATGCTAAACAACACAACAAAGGTTACCAATCCTTATATAAGTTGCTTAAAAAGGAAAAAGAAAGCATGAAAGTGATCTCAAAGAGCACACCAAGTCACTTGGATGTACCCACCATGCGCCACAATTGTCAGACAAAATGAAACTTGGATGTTACATAGCCAATTTACAGATTATATTGCATAGGGTTTCAACAAATCAATATTTATTACTCACCATTTATCTTTGGGGAAACATGCCATAGGAGGTGTTGTCTCCTTGATAAGTGTAGCATAAATAACACTCTAATAAGTATGGATATTACTATCACAAATTCTTGGATTCTAAACGATACCACAAAGGTTGCCAATCCCTTGATAACTTGTTTAAAGAAGAACAAAAAGCAAGAAAGGGCTCCCAAGGGATGTTAAAATCAAATTCATTCAGAATGTGAGGTTCCAAGCAGCGGAGCTGCTCTTAAATAGTTATAACATACAAATAAACCTTAAGTTCTATTACAATATAGCCCTTGATCTCATCCAAGAGTTGAAAAGAAAAACAACCAAAAAGCATAAAATGTAGCAGAAAATGCGGACCAAAACATGCAAAAAAATAGGGAAGTATGGAAAAGTATCTAACCATTCCTACCAAATGCTTAAGATATCTAGAAGGGGCATCAATATTCTTTCATCTAGAGCCATGACACTTAACTCATGTTTAAAGCCCACACCAAGTCAAATTTATGTTACCCCCCATGTACCACACAAGTCATACTAAATGACCCTTGGATGTTACCCACAAAGGTCACCCACAACAATGATTCATCAGATATTATTTACCTTGGTTGCATCATTCCCTCTTTCGTAAGGGAAGTTCGTTCTCGAACTTGTGCTTTTTCGGCATTCGAACCAGAGACCAAGTTCTGATACCAAACAAAGGAACAATAGCTACCCCTTCCTACCAATAGCTTAAGCTTTCAATAGGCACGTACTGTCACACTTAATCCCAGTTCAAATCACACACCAAGTCACAAGGATGTTACCCACCATGTGCGACAAAAATTAGACAAAATGACCCTTGGATGTTACCCAACCAATTTACAAATTATATTGCAATTTGTTTCTCTACAATTCAATATATTACTCATCACAAATGCTTAGATGCTAAACAACACAAAAAAGGTTACCAATCCCTAGATAAGTTGCTTAAAAAGGAAAAAGAAAGCATGAAAGGGATCTCAAAGCACACACTAAGTTACACGGATGTAAGTAACCCACCATGTGCCACACAAGTCAGACAAAATTCTAACTATGCATTGAATTGGTGGGATCAATTGGTCATTAGTAGGAGGAGAAACCGTGAAAGGCCCATAGATAATTGGGAGGACATGAAGGCCATCATTAGAAAGAGGGTTGTGCCTAGCTACTACTATAGAGAGTTACACCAACACCTACAAAGATTGACTCAAGGATTTAAATGTGTTGATGAGTACTACAAAGAAATGGATGTGGCGATGGTAAGAGCTAATGTCGAGGAAGATAGAGAGGCCACCATGGCTAGGTTTCTGAGTGGGTTGAATCCAGACATTGCCAACATTGTGGAACTTCATCATTATGTGGAGATGGAGGACATAGTCCATATGGCAATCAAGGTGGAAAGACAATTAAAGAAATGGAGTTTTCGATCCCAACCATCAAGGTGTAGTCCCATTACTCCAAAACCAAACCCTACTAGTCCTTGGAAGTCCAATGGGAAAAAAGTTGAAATAGCTACATACAAACCAAGATTTGATCCTTACAGAGCCAAAAATTTGGGGGCTAGCAAGGAAAAAGGTAAAATTGACACCCCAATTTGTAATCGTGACTTAAAGTGTTTTCGGTGTCTTGGTAATGGTCATATACCCTCTCAATGTCCAAACAAGAAGGCAATGATCACCTTAGCTAGTGTTGAGGTGGGAACCGATAATGAAAGTGAAGAAGATGAGATGCCATCTATAGGAGAAGCTAGTGAAGAGATAGGACCCGTGGAGGGGGAAGCACTTGTAATAAGGCGATCTTTCAAAGACTCAAGTCAAGGAGGATGACCTTGAACAACAAAGAGATAACATCTTTCACACAAGGTTCCATGTGAATAACAAAGTGTGTAGTGTTATCCTAGATAGGGGAAGTTGCACCAATGTGGCTAGTACTACCTTAGTTGAGAAATTAGGGTTGCCTACATTTGAACGTCTTATGCCTTACAAGTTGCAATGGTTAAATGATAATGGGGAAGTGAAGCATAAGCAAGTATTAGTGAGCTTCTACATTGGAAAGTACAAGGATGAGGTGATGTGTGATGTGGTACCCATGCAAGCCGGACACATCTTGTTGGGTAGGCCTTGGCAATATGATAGGAAGGTTACACATGATGGATATAGAAACAAGTATTCGTTTGTGAAGAATGGTAGAAACATCACACTTGTACCCTTTTCACCCAAGCAAGTCTTTGAAGATCAATTGAGGATGGTTAGGGAAAAAGAACAAAAAGAGAAGAATGAAAAAGAGAAAAAGAATGAAAGAAAAGAAAAGAGTGAAAATGAAAAGAAGAGTGCGACTAATGAAAAGAATGATAGAAAAGAGATGAATGAAAATGAAAAGAAGAGTGAGACTAAAGAAAAGAATAAGAGAAAAGAGAAGAGTGAAAATGAAAAGGAGAGTGAGATTGAAAGAAATTTAGAGAAAATCAGAAAGAAAAAGAAAGAGAGACTGAAAAATTTGAGACAAAAGAAGATAGAAAAACAAATGTCTATGCAAAAGTGAGTGAAATTAAAAAAGCAATATTCATTAATCAACCATTGATTGTACTTCCGTACAATGAGGAATTTTTAAATACTAAACAACTCTTGGCCTAGTTTAATTGTTTCTATCTTGCAGGAATTTGAGAATGTCTTTCCTGAGGAAATTCCTAATGGATTACATGTTATCCAAGGGATTGAACATCAAATTGATTTTGTATCTGGTGCTAACATTCCAAACCGACTATCCTGTAGGAGTAATCCTCAGGAGGCAAAGGAACTACAAACACAGGATAGTGAGTTGATGGAAAAGGGGTACTTGAGAGAACGAATGTATCCACGTGTTGTTCTAGTAATTTTGGTCCCCAAGAAGGATGAGACATGAAGGATGTGCATAGACTGCCGAGTAATCAACAATATCACTGTAAATTATTTTCACTCTATTCCCTGCTTAGTTGATATGTTAGATGAGTTGCACGACTCTTGTGTCTTTTCTAAATTTGATTTTAAAAGTGGATATCACCCAATTAGAATGAAAGAAACCGATGAATGGAAGAATGCATTTAAGATAAAATATGGTTTATATGAGTGGTTAGTCAAGCCATTTGGTTTAACTAATGCTCCAAGTACTTTCACAAGATTAATGAACCATGTTTTGCATGCTTTTATTGGAAAATTAGTAGTTGTCTATTTTTATCATTTTCTCATTTATAGCAAAAATTTGGAAGACCATTTGAAACATTTACAATCTGTTCTTGAAGTGCTTAGGAGAGAGAACTATTTCCTAACCTAAAGAAGTGCACATTTTGTACCTATAAGCTTGTGTTGATGGGTTTCATTGTGAGTGCAAAAGGAGTTTAGGTTGATGAAGAAACGATTCGAGCTATCCAAGAGTGGCCCAACCCAACAAGTTTAAGTAATGTTCAAAGTTTTCATGCACTTGCTTGCTTTTATCGGCTATTTGTGAAAGATTTTAGCATAGCTGCACCAATAACCAAAGTCATCAAAAAGAATGTTAGGTTAAAATGAGGCGAAGAGCAAGAAATTTCATTCCAACTACTTAAGGAAAAATTGATTCATGCTCCTTTATTGTCTTTACCGAACTTTGTAAAAAAATTTGAAAAAGAGAAAGCAAGGCTCCACATTGAGAGGAGGTTTGAACAATATATCAAACAAGCCAAGAAAGGACGTCATAGGATGATCTTTGAGCCTGGAGATTGGGTGTGGGTGCATATGAGAAAAGAGCATTTTATAGAACAAAGAAAATCAAATTATCTATCATGAGGATATGGTCCATTTCAAGCCATCGAAAGAATTAATGAAAATGCCTACAAGCTATACTTTCCTACTAAGTATATGCAGCACCTCTTTTATTGTTTCTGATCTTTCTCCTTTTGATTATGCAGGTGATGATTCGAGGACAAATCCTCTTGAAGGGAGGGGGAATGATGAGAATCATTAAGCTCTACAAATTCCAAGTGGACCAATCACAAGGTCTATGAGGGCACAACTCAAAAAGGCTTTAAATGGGCTTATTCAAGAGGTTATGCATAACCAAGGGGACCTAAATTGGGAGTGCTAGAATTGGGAGAATCGTAGGATGGAAATTAGGGCAAAATTAGCAAAAGAAAACCAGGCACATTGCTGTGCCATTTGGACTTTTTTGGGTAGCTTCATTTTCAGCCCTTAGATGGAAACAAAGGTTAAGATGTAATATTTTATAGGAATTCCTTTGTTCTCAGCTGCTCCAATTTTGTTCCATATTTTGCTCCTTTTGTGTTGTGCCATTTGGACTAATTTTGGGCAACTTTCTCTTCAGCCCTTGGATGAAATCAAGGGTTAAGATGTAATATTTTCATAGGATTCCTTTGTAGTCAGTTGCCCCCATTTTTATCCATGCTTTGGTCCATGTTTTCTGCTACCTTTTGTGCTTTTTGGTTGTTTTTACTTTCAACCCTTGGATGAGATCAAGGGCTATGATGTAGTAGAGCTTAGGGTTTATTTGTATCTTATTAAGAGCAGCTCAGCTACTGGAAAATACAATTTGAATGAAGTTTGAATTTTCAGATCATTTGAGAGCTAATTCAAGCTCTTTGTTCCTCTTTAAGAAACTTATCAAGGATTGGCAAACTTTGTGGCGTCTTTTCCCCTCAGAAAAATGGTGAGTAATATCCATTGATTTGTGGAGAAACCATTGCTATATAATCTGATATTAGCTAGGTCCTAACCCCTTGGTCATATCAAATCTAGCATAAATAACACTCTAACAAAATGATCTGAAAAATCAAATTTAAGTGAGAATGTGAAATTCTGTGAAATTATGAGAAGCTAGGCTGCTCCAAAATATTTATAACATACAAATAATTCCCAAAATTCTACTACAATATAGCCCTTGATCTCATCCAAGGGTTGAAAAGAAAAACACCCAAAAAGCACAAAAGGTAGCAGAAAACCTGGACCAAAACATGGAAAGAATAGGGTATTTGAGGAACAATATCTAATCATTCCTAGCAAAAGCTTAAGAGGTCGGAAAGGGGCACCAATATTCTCTAACTTAGATTTAAAGTTACCCAACCAATATACAAATTATATTGCAAAGGGTTTCTCAACAAATCCATGGATAATACTCACCATTTATCTTTTGGGAAACATGCCACAAGGAGGTGCAATCTCCTTGATAAGTGTAGCAAAAATAAAACTCTAACAAGTATTGATATTACTCAACACAAATGCTTGGCTTCTAAACGACACCACAAAGGTTGCCAATCCTTTGATATTTTGTTTAAAGAGGAACAAAAAGCAAGAAAGAGCTCCCAAATGATCTTAAAATCAACCGTAAGTTCTACTACAATATAGCCCTTGATCTCATCCAAGGGTTGAAAAGAAAAACAGCCAAAAAGCATTAAAGGTAGCATAAAACCTGGACAAAAACATGGAATAAAATGTGGAAGTTTGTAAAATTATCTAACCATTCCTAGCAAATGCTTAAGATGTCAGAAAGGGGCATCAATATTCTCTCATCTAGAGTCATCACACTTAACCCTTGTTCAAAGCCCACACCTAGTCAAATTGATGTTATCCCCTATGCACCACACAAGTCATACTAAAGGACACTTGGATGTTACCCGGAATGGTTACCCACAACAATGAAAAAAGGTAGCAGAAAACCTAGACCAAAACATGAAAAAAAGGGGAAGTTCGGAATAGTATCTAATCCTTCCTAGAAAATGCTTAAGATGTCAAAAAGGGGCAACAATATTTTCTCATCTAGTGTCGTCCCACTTAACCCATGTTCAATGCCCACACTAATTCAAATTGATGTTACATGCACCACACAAGTCATACTAAATGACCCTTGAATGTTACCCACAAAGGTTGCCCTAAACAATGAGCGCAGGGATATTACTTACCTTGGTTGCATCATTCCCTCTTTTGTACAAGAGACCATGTTCTGATACCAAACATAGGAAACATTGCTAAACCATAAGCTTTCAATACGGGACACTAGAACGGTCACACTTAATCCCCGTTTAAAGCCCATACCAAGTCACAAGGATGTTACCCACCATGCGGCACACAAGTCAGATAAAATGACCCTTGGATGTTACACAGGAAATTTACAGATTATATTCCATAGGGTTTCTCAACAAATCAATGGATAGTACTCACCATTTATCTTTTGGGAAACATGTTACAAGCAGGTACTATCTCCTTGATAAGTGTAGAATAAATAACACTCTAACATGTATGCATATTACTCATCACAAATGCTTCGATTCTAAACGACACCACAAAGGTTGCCAATCCCTTGATAAATTGTTTAAAGATAAATAAAGAGCAAGAAAGAACTCAAAAATGATCTTAAAATGAAATTTCATTTAGAATGTGAGGTTCCAAGCAGTTGAGCTACTCTTAAATATTTATAACATACAAAAAAAACAATATGTTCTACTACAATATAGCCCTTGATCTCATGCAAGGGTTGAAAAGAAAAACAGCCAAAAAGCATAAAAGGTAGCAGAAAACTTGGACCAAAATATTGAAAAATATGTGGATGTTTGGAAAAGTATTTTACCATTCCTAGCAAACGCTTAAGATGTCAGAAAGGGGCAATAATATTCTCTCATCTAGAGCTGTCACACTTAACCCATGTTCAAAGCCCAAACCAAGTCAAATTGATGTTACCCCCAATGCAGCACACAAGTCAAACTAAATGACCCTTGGATGTCACCCACAAAGCTTACCCACAAGAAGGAGCCGAGGGATGGTACTTACCTTGGTTGCATCATTCCCTCTTTCTTATTCTCCTCAAACTTTTGCTTTTTCGGGGCTTGTACAAGAAACCATGTTCTGATACCAAGAATATTAAAATAGCTAATCCTTCCTACCTAAAGCTTAAGCTTTCAATACGAGACGCTAGAACGGTCACACCTAATCCCCGTCTAAAGTTCACCCCAAGTCACAAGGATGTTACCCACCATGCGCCACACAAATTAGAAAAAATGACCCTAGGATGTTACCCAGCCAATTTACATATTATATTGCAACGTGTTTCTCAACAATTCAATGGATATTACTCATCACAAATGCTTACATGCTAAACAACAGAACAAATGTCCCAAATCCCAAGATAAGTTGCTTAAAAGGAAAAAGAAAGCATGAGAGGGATCTCAAAGTGCACACCAAGTCACAAGGATGTAACCCACCATATGGTACACAAGTCAGACAAAATGACACTTGGATGTTTCCTACCCAATTTACAGATTATATTGTATAGGGTTTCTCAACAAATTAATGGATAGTACTCACCATTTATCTTTTGGGAAACATGTTACAACCAGGTGCTATCTCCTTGATAAGTGTAGAATAAATAACACTCTAACATGTATGGATATTACTCATCCCAAATGCTTCGATTCTAAACGACACCACAAAGGTTGCCAATCCCTTGATAAATTTTTTAAATATAAATAAAAAGCAAGAAAGAACTCCAAAATGATCTTAAAATCAAATTTCATTCAGAATGTGAGGTTCCAAGCAATTGACATGCTTTTAAATATTTACAACAAACAAAAAAAACAATAAATGATAAGAACCAAGGGGATAGGACCTAGCTAATTTCAGATTATATAGCAAAGGGTTTCTCCACAAATCAATGGATATTACTCACCATTTTTCTGAGGAGAAAAGACGCCACAAGGAGCTGCTAATTCCTTGATAAGTCTAGCATAAATGACACCCTAACAAGTATGGATATTACTCACCACAAATGCTTGGATGCTAAACAACGCCACAAAGGTTGCCAATCCCTTGATAAGTTGCTTAAAGAGGAACAAAGAGCTAGAATGAGCTCTCAAATGATCTGGATATTCAAACTTCATTCAAAAATTATATTTTACAGGATATGAGCTGCTTTTAACAGGATATAAAGTCAATTTGATGCTCAATCCCCCTAATTGGTGGCACCCCATCTGGAATCTCTTCAGGGAACACGTCTTCAAATTCCTGCAAAAGAGAAATAGTGGTACTAGGCAAAGACTGGTTAAGATCGTTAATAGAAAAATTTGCCTCCTTGTACAAAAGTACAAGTATGGGCTGTTTTGAATAAAAAACCCTCTTGACCTCACTTGCCTTTGCATAAAAATTCACATTTTTTTTCTCTAGTATTTTTCCACTCTCCTCTCCTTTTTCTTCACTCTTTTTTTTTCTTTCACTCTTTTTTTCTTTTTCATTCTTCTCTTTTTGTTCTTTTTCCTTAACCATCCTTAATTGATCTTCAAAGACTTGCTTGGGTGAAAGGGGTACAAGTGTGATGTTTCTACCATTCTTCACAAACGTATACTTGTTTCTATATCCGTCATGTGTAACCCTCCTATCATATTGCCAAGGCCTACCTAGCAAGATGTGTCCAGCTTACATGGGTACCACGTCACACATCACCTCATCCTTGTACTTTCCAATGGAGAAGCTCACTAATACTTGCTTATTAACCTTCACTTCCCCACTATCATTTAACCATTACAACTTGTAAGGCTTAGGGTGTTCAAATATAGGCAACCCTAATTTCTCAACTAAGGTAGTACTAGCCACATTGGTGCAACTTCCCCCATCTATGATAACACTACACACTTTGTTACTCACATGACACCTTGTGTGAAAGATGTTATCTCTTTGTTGTTCAAGGTCATCCTCCTTGACTTGAGTGCTCAAAGATCGCCTTATTACAAGTGCTTCCCCATCCACGGGTCCTATCTCCTCTTCACTCGCTTCCCCTGCAGATGGCATCTCATCTTCTTCACTTTCATTATCGGTTCCAACCTCACCACTCGCTAAGGTGATCATTGCCTTCTTGTTGGGACATTGAGAGGCTATATGACCATTACCAAGACACCGAAAACACCTTAAGTCACGATTACGAATTGGGGTGTCGATTTTACCTTTGTCCTTGCTAGCCCCCATCTCTTTGGCTTTGTAAGGCTCAAATCTTGGTTTGGATGTAGCTATTTCATCTTTTTTTTCATTGGACTTCCAAGGACTAGTAAGGTTTGGTTTTTGAGTAATGGGACTACACCTTAATGGTTGGGATCGAAAACTCTGTTTCTTTAATTTCCTTTCCACCTTGATTGCCATATGGACCATGTCCTCCATCTCCACATAATGATGAAGTTCCACAATGTTGGCAATGTCCGGATTCAACCCACTAAGAAACCTAGCCATGCTTGCTTCTCTATCTTCCTCGACATTAGCTCTTGCCATAGCCACTTCCATTTCCTTGTAGTACTCATCAACACATTTATATCCTTGAGTCAATCTTTGTAAGCGTTGGTGTAACTCTCTATAGTAGTAGCTAGGCACAAACCTCTTTCTCATGATAGCCTTCATGTCCTCCCAATTATCTATGGGCCTTTCACGATTTCTCCTCCTACTAATGACCAATTGATCCCACCAATTCAATGCATAGTCAGAAAACTCAATTACAAAGAAGTTTTACTTTTTTCTCCGTGGAGTAGTTGTGACATTCAAAAATATGCTCCACTTTCTTCTCCCACTCCAAATACAACTCCGGGTCATTCTTTCCTTGGAATTGTGGTATCTTCATTTTTATACCACTTAGATCTCTATCAACTCCATCTTGAGCTCTAGGTGGTCTCCACATACCTCCTCTACCATTTCTTCCTCCTCTATTCCCATTTCTTCCTCCTCTAGGCATTCTTCCCCCTTCTTCCTCCAATTCTTCTTCCCAATCTTCTTCCTCTATATCATCCCCAACATGTGCTTGCCTATTAACCCTCCTAACATTGGGTGGAGGTGTTTCTCGTTGTAAAGCTGCTAAGGAATTTTCTTGCCTTTCCAATCTTTCATTCATATCAACCACCAAGTTGTTCATCCTCTCAAAAGATTGTTGCAGCGCCCTCATCATGAACATCATATCCGGTCTTCCTTCGGGACTACTGTTTGACATTTTTTTTGTTTCAATTCTACACAACAATAGGTTAGTGTAATAAAATAGAACTAATATAAATTCACACAATACCTCACGTGTTTAGCACTCGGATTGATCGCTCAAACCCTCTTAGTTCCTAATCAAAGCAACCAAATCCAGGGATTCCAACCAATTTGTAGAATTATCAAACACCCAAAAAAAATAGTTCACAATATCCCACTTGTTAAAGCACAAAGGAAACTAACTCAAAGTGTTTAGAGTAGTAAGCACAAGAAAAAGCAATAGAACAACACAATTGGAAAACAATAATTTTCCCAAAGGAACTAAGCACACAATGGAAGATTTATAATCAAAGTGTAAAATCCTTGAAACTATGAGTTCTAATACTCACTAGAAATTAGCAAATGTAACTTGGCCTCTCTTTTTTTTCTGTTTTTTTTAATTAATTCTGGCCACTCTTTTTCTGTTTTTTTTTTCTTTTCTTTTGGAACAATTATGCTAATAACTCAAGAGTAAATCAATACAATACTTTCAATATGAGTTTAAGGAATTTTTAAGATTGGTAAATAGCACATAGATTACAACACAAAGGGAAAATGAAATTTCTGCAGGAACTACCACAGAAATACTAGAAAACAACCAAAAACTGCAGAATATATCAGATATTGCGTAATTAGCAAGGAAAAATGCGTAATAGATTCAAAAATAGCAGAATTTGCAAGGAAACCGCAGAATATGAAAGGAAAATTCAGAAAACTTTCGAAACAAGAGAGGATCCGCAAGGTTACTCTTGAAAAACTTTGGACACAATAGAATTTGAAAGGAAAATACAGAAAAACGTGGAAACAAAGAAGAGCAATATTTTTAGGGTATGGAGAATAAATTTCAGCAAGAACACAACAGAATGATATTTTTTTCGTTTTTTTATGTATCAGAAAGACAACAAGAACACAAGAACAAATATAAAGGATAGGAATCTGAAAATTAGCACCAAAAGCTCTGATACCAAATGATAAGAACCAAGGGGATAGGACCTAGCTAATTTCAGATTATATAGCAAAGGGTTTCTCCACAAATCAATGGATATTACTCACCATTTTTCTGAGGAGAAAAGACGCCACAAGGAGCTGCTAATTCCTTGATAAGTCTAGCATAAATGACACCCTAACAAGTATGGATATTACTCACCACAAATGCTTGGATGCTAAACAACGCCACAAAGGTTGCCAATCCCTTGATAAGTTGCTTAAAGAGGAACAAAGAGCTAGAATGAGCTCTCAAATGATCTGAATATTCAAACTTCATTCAAAAATTATATTTTACAGCATATGAGCTGCTTTTAAAAGGATACAAACCAACCCTAAGCTCTACTACATCATAGCCCTTGATCTCATCCAAGGGTTGAAAATAAACACAGCTAAAAATCAGAAAAGGTAGCAGAAAACATTGACCAAATCATGAAAAAAATGGGGCAGCTGACCACAAAAGTAATCCTATAAAATATAACATCTTAACCCTTGATTTCATCCAAGGGTTGAAAAGAAAACTGCCCAAAATCAATCCAAATGGCACTCTACAATTGGAGCAAAATATGGAGCAGCTGAGAACAAAAGAAACCCTATAAAATATTACATCTTAACCCTTGTTTCCATCTAAGGGCTGAAAATGAAGCTGCCCAAAAAAGAGTCCAAATGGCACAACAATGTGCCTAGTTTTACTTTGCCAATTTTGCCCTAATTTCCATCCAAGGATTGTCCCAATCCTTGCATTCCCAATTTAGGTCGCCTTGATTATGCATGACCTCTTGATTGAGCCCATTTAAAGCCTTTTCGAGTTGTGCCTTCCTAGACCTTGTTATTGGTCCACTTGGAATTTGTAGAGCTCGATGGTTCTCATCAATAAATCTACTACAATATAGCCCTTGATCTCATGCAAGGATTGTACAGAAAAACAGGCAAAAAGCATAAAAGGTAGAAGAAAACTTGGACCAAAACATGGAAAAAAATGGGGAATTTTGGAAAAGTATCTAACCATTACTAGCAAACGCTTAAGATGTCAGAAAGGGGCACCAATATTCTAGAACCATCACACTTAACCCATGTTCAAAGCCCACACCAAGTCAAATTAATGTTACCCCCAAAGCACCACACAAGTCATACTAAATGACCTTTGGATGTTACCCACAAAGGTTACCCACAACAATGAGCCCAAGGATGGTACTTACCTTGGTTGCATCATTCCCTCTTTCATAAGGGAAGTTCTCCTCGAACTTGTGCTTTTTTGGGGCTCATACAAGAGACCATGTTCTGATACCAAACATAGGAAAAATAGCTAATCCTTCCTACCTAAAGCTTAAGCTTTCAATACGAGAAGCTAGAAAAGTCACACTTAATTCCCATTCAAAGCTCACAACAAGTCACAAGGATGATACAAACCATGTGCCACATAAATCAGACAAAATGGCCCTAGGATGTTACCCAGCCAATTTACATATTATATTACAACGTCTTTCTCAACAATTCAATGGATATTACTCATCACAAATGCTTACATGCTAAACAACAGAACAAATGTCCCCAATCCCTAGATAAGTTTCTTAAAAAGGAAAAAAGAATGCATGAAAGGGATCTCAAAGTGCACACCAAGTCATAAGGATGTAACCCACCATGTGGGACACGAGTCAGACAAAATGACCCTTGGATGTTACCCAGCCAATTTATAGATTATATTGCAATGTGTTTCTCAACAAATTAATGGATAGTACTCACCATTTATCTTTTGGGAAACATGTTACAAACAGGTGCTATCTCCTTGACAAGTGTAGAATAAATAACACTCTAACATGTATGGATATTACTCATCAAAAATGCTTCGATTCTAAACGACACCACAAAGGTTGCCAATACCTTGATAAGTTGTTTAAAGATAAACAAAAAGCAAGAAAGAGCTCCCAAATGATCTTAAAATCAAATTTCATCCAGAATATGAGGTTCCAAGCAATTGAGCTACTCTTAAATATTTATAACATACAAAAAAAAAACAATAAGTTCAACTACAATATAGCCCTTGATCTCATGCAAGGGTTGAAAAGAAAAATAGCTCAAAAGCATAAAAGGTAGCAGAAAACTTGGACCAAAACATGGAAAAAAATGGGGAATTTTGGAAAAGTATCTAATCATTCCTAGCAAATGCTTAAGATGTCAGAAAGGGACACCAATATTCTTTCATCTAGAGCCTTCACACTTAACCCATGTTCAAAGCCCATACCAAGTCAATTTGATGTTAACCCCAATGCACCACACAAGTCCTACTAAATTACCCTTGGATGTTACCCGTAAAGGTTACCCGCAACAATGAGCCCATTGATATAATTTACCTTGGTTGCATCATTCCCTCTTTCGTAAGGGAAGTTCTCCTCGAACTTGTGCTTTTTGGGGGCTCGTACAAGAGACCATGTTTTGATACCAAACATTTGAAAAATAGTAATCCTTCCTACCAAAAGCATAAGCTTTCAATACGAGAAGCTAGAACGGTCCCACTTAATTCCCGTTCAAAGCTCACAACAAGTCACAAGGATGTTACCCACCATGCGCCACACAAATCAGACAAAATGAGCCTAGGATGTTACCTTGCCAATTTACATACTATATTGCAACATGTTTCTCAAGAATTCAATGGATATTACTCATCACAAATGCTTACATGCTAACCAACAGAACAAAGGTCACCAATCCTTAGATAAGTTGCTTAAAAAGGAAAAAGAAAGCATGAAAGGGATCTCGAAGCACACACCAAGTCACAAGGATGTAACCCACCATGCGGGACACAAGTCAGAAAAAAAGACCCTTGAATGTTACCTAGTTAATTTACAGATAATATTGCATAGGGTTTCTCAACAAATCAATGGATAGTACTCACCATTTATCTCTTAGGAAACATGTTACAAGCAGGTGCTACCACCTTGATAAGTGTAGAATAAATAACACTCTAACACATATGGATATTAGTCATCACAAATGCTTCGATTCTAAACGACACCACAAAGGTTGCCAATACCTTGATAAGTTGTTTAAAGATAAACAAAAAGCAAGAAAGAAAGGGCACAGTTTCGTGGATGAACTTCTTTTATGAAGGTACAAATGATGCAACCGCGGTGAGTACCATCCATGGGCTCATAGTTACTGTTTCTCAACTTCCCCTTTTTCTCCATGTCAAAGTCCATATTTTGTACCAACATTTATGATTTTTGTCTGTTTTTATTTTCAACCCTTGGGTGAGATCAAGGGCTATGATGTAGTAGAGCTTATGGTTTGTTTTTATCATATAAATATTAAAGAGTAGCTCAGCTGTTGGGAATTTCAAATTTGGATGAAATTTGATTTGTTAGATCATTTGAGAGCTCATTCATGCTCTTTGTTCCTCTTTAAGCAACTTATCAAGGGATTATAAACCTTTGTGATGATGTTTAGCATCCAAGCATTTGTGGTGAGTAATATCTATACTTGTTAGGGTGTCATTTATGCTAGACTTATAAAGGAAATAATACCTCCTTGTGGCATCTTTTCCCTTTAGAAACAATGGTGAGGAATATCCATTTATTTGTGGAGGAACCCTTTGCTATATAATGTGAAAATTAGCTAGGTCCTAACCATTTGGTTCATATTATTTTCTAGGTAACATCCAAGGGTCATTTAGTCATACTTGTGTGGTGCGTGGTGGGTAACTTCCTTGTGACATGGTGTGGGCTATGAACCTAGGTTTTTGTGATAGTTCTAGATAAGAGGATATTGGTGCCCCTACTGACACCTTAATGTTTTGGTAGGAAGGTTTAGCTATTGTTCCAAAGTTTGGTGTCAAAGCCTGGTCTCATGTTCGCATCCTGATAAGGCCCAATTTCATGGATGAACTTCTTTTATAAAGGTGGGAATGATGCAACCATGGTGAGTACCATCCATGGGCTCATTGTTATGGTTAACTTGGTTGGTAACATCAAAGGGTCATTTAGTTTGACTTGTGTGGCGCATTGTGAGTACCATCCATGTGACTTGGAGGGGCTTTGAACTTGGGTTAAGTGTGACTCATATATATAAGAGGAGTTTCATGCCCTCTTATCACAAATTAAGTTTTTGGTTGGAATGGTTAGTTACTGTTTCTCAGCTGCCCCTTTTTCTCCATGTTTTGTACCAACATTTATGATTTTTGTTGGTTTTTATTTTCAACCCTTGGGTGGGATCAATGGCTATGATTTAGTAGAGCTTATGGTTTGTTTTTATCATATAAATACTAAAGAGCAGCTCAATTGCTGGGAATTTCATTTTTGGATGAAATTTGATTTGTTAGATCATTTGATAGCTCATTCATGCTCTTTGTTCCTCTTTAAGAAACTTATCAAGGGATTGCGAACCTTTGTGGTGATGTTTAGCATCCAAGCATTTGTGGTGAGTAATATCTATACTTGTTAGGGTGTCATTTATGCTAGACTTATAAAGGAAATAACACCTCCTTGTGGCATCTTTTCCCTTTAGAAACAATGGTGAGTAATATCCATTTATTTGTGGAGGAACACTTTGCTATATAATGTGAAAATTAGCTAGGTCCCAACCCTTTGGTTCATATTATTTTCTAGGTTGTTCCAAGGGTCATTTAGTCATACTTGTGTGGCATGTGGTGGGTAACTTCCTTGTGACATGGTGTGGGCTATGAACCAACCATGGAGAGTACCATCCATGGGATCATTGTTATGGTTAACCTTGGTGGGTAACATACAAGAGTCATTTAGTCTGACTTGTGTGGCGCACTGTGGGTACCATCCATGTGACTTGGTGGGGCTTTGAACCTGGGTCAGGTGCGATGGTGCTAGAAAAGAGGAGTTTGATGCCCTCTAGTGGCAGCTTATGTTTTTGGTTGGAATGGTTAGTTATTGTTTCTCAGTTGTCCCATTTTCTCTATATTTTAGTCCATGTTTTCTAGCACACTTTGTGCTTTTTTCGGTTTTTATATTCAACCTAGGATGACAGATCAAGGGCTATGATGTAATAGAGCTTATTGTTTGTTTGTATCTTATAAATACTAAAGAGCAGCTCATCTATTGGGAATTTCACATTTTGAATGGAAATTGATTTGTCTCATCATTTGAGACCTCATTCATGCTTTTTGTTCCTCTTTAAGCAACTATTAAGGGATTGTCAACCTTTGTGGTGTAATTTAGCATCCAGTCATTTTTGGTGAGTCAAATCCATACTTGTTAGGTTGTCATTTATGGTAGACTTATCAAGGAAATAGCACCTCCTTGTGTCGTGTTTCCTCTAAAATAAATGTTGTGTAATATCCATTGATTTGTGGAGCTATATAATGTGAAAATTAGCTAGGTCCTAACTCTTTGGTTCATATCATTTTCTAGGTAACATCCAAGGGCCATTTAGTCGTACTTGTGTGGCGCATGGTGGGTAACTTCCTTGTGACTTGGTATTGGTTATGAACCTGGGTTTTTGTGACAGTTCTAGATAAGAGGATATTGGCGCCCCTACTGAAAACTTAATGTTTTGGTAGGAATGTTTAGCTATTGTTCCAAAGTTTGGTATCAAAGCCTAGTCTCATGTTCGCGTCCCGAAATGGCATAGTTTCGTGGATGAACTTCCTTTACGAAGGTGGGAATGTTGCAACCATGGTGAGTACCATCCATGGGCTCATTGTTATGGTTAACCTTGGTGGGTAACATCAAAGGGTTAATGAGTCTGACTTGTGTGGTGCATTGTGGGTACCATACATGTGACTTGGAGGGGCTTTGAACTTGGGTTAAGTGTGACTCAGCTATATAAGAGGAGTTTGTATCCTATTAAGAGCAGCTCAACTACTGTAAAATACAAATTTGAATGAAATTAGAATTTTCAGATCATTTGAGAGCTCATTCATGCTCTTTGTTTCTCCTTAAGCAACTTAGCAACTGATTGGCAACCTTTGTGGCGTTGTTTAGCATCCAAGAATTTGTGGTGAGTAATATCCATACTTGTTAGGGTGTCATTTATGCTAGACTTATCAAGGAAATAGCTCCTTGTGGCGTCTTTTCACCTCAGAAAAATGGTGAGTAATATCCATTGATTTTTGTAGAAACCTTTGCTATATAATCTAAAATTAGCTAGGTCCTAACCCCTTGGTTCATATCAACTCCCTTAAAATAAAAAATCTCACAATTTAATAAAATAAAAATTGCTAAACATAAAGGGCACACAATTAAATAAAATACTAAGACTTAAAATAAAAGCCCATAATTAACTAAAATAAAATTACTAAACATAAAAATCCCATAATTAACTAAAACAAAACAATTCCTTCCTAATTTATTCCTTGCCTCCAATTTGACATTCCAAATATATCCCTTACTTAGGATCTTGAGAATATTTGTATCATCTTGAGAATCTTTAGAATATTTATAAACATGAACTTGATTAGAACCTCAATCTCCATCATAAAGAGTTCCTAAGTGGACCATGGATTGAATAGAAACACTAGTACTATATGCCTTGACCATGACTTGATATGGTATTGGGCATGTGAATAGAACTAGAATAGAAGGTTGAACAAAACAAAGATCTTGATTTATAGGATTTCTTCCATGGCTGCACCTACATAAGCCATACTGCTATAGTCACCCATATCTGCATATATGTAACTTCTTGATCGAGAATTTAGTGATGTCGTTCCAACAGGCCGGGTTAGTTTCTTTAATGTTGTCTTCTTTCCACTTGTAAAAAGATGGAACTTCTTATTTATGATATCATAGTATATCAAATTTCATGCTGCCATTCGAGGACAAAAGGATAGAAGCATGCCGATGTGCGAAACGATTCCTAATTTTTTTTATCTCTTCTCTTCCATCATTGCATGCACCTATAGAAAAAAGAATGTGAACAGTGTGATTGTATGCTATGGTGACCTTTGACTTCGGTTATGGTCCTATGGGACCTTCGGTCAAGGACGAGTCCTCGTTGACTAGCTTGCCATCCTACAAATGGGATGTGACTGTTGATATGTTAACTACTTCGAGTGATGTGAAATTGAACATCTAGATGAGATGAGAAGGAATTTGAAAAAGAATCCTTGATCCTCCTATTTAGGAAATCGATTGAAACATGGTCTAGTACATAAGAGTAGAGAGATAAAAAAACAATGGCTACGAGAGCAGTAGCGTGTAGGAGTACTCTAATAGTAGTAGCGGTAATGACTCCATTTGTTATTGCTACAACAGGACAATCAAAAAGGAGAGCTAGGTGAAATGGCTAGCAAATTGGAAAGTAGTCAATCTAGTAACGAAGGCATATTAAGAACATCACTTACTAATTCAATCATAACTTTTATTGCTAACACCGTTTATTCACCATTAATAATGGAAACGAGAGTTGTAAGAGCTTCTATTCTGTCATCAAAGTTGTCTTATCTTATTCTTATGAAATTGATAGTTACTGTTGGAAACAATGGTTATTTCAAACACCGCTTACTAAAGCACCTTATAACTCCTAAGGTTACGAGTACTCATAGTTAAGCAGTGAGTTTACTATCAAAATTCTTCCAAAACTTGTCAAGAGAACTATCTTTAGTGGGCACTGTTCATTCTCGTTCGGAGATCTTTTCTACCCTATCCCTATATAAGGAGGTAGTTCTTACTTGAGAAAGACTACCAGTGGTATAATTGATCCATTTCGGTGCTTCCTATTTCTACTAAAAAATAGAAGGGGCTGGAAGCTAGGTGATAATAGGTAGAGGCTAGAACTCTAGTGCATTCATTATAAAACTACGAACAAACCTCGACAACTAAAAAAAGAACAAAAGAGGAAAAGGAAAGGATTCTAGATGAAAGACCCTCACTCGTGATGTCTTCAATATGGAATTTCTTTAGCTAAAAAATAAAAAGGAAAGGATAGGATTTCTATTGTTGTCTAGTAGTGTTCGCCTAAGGAATTTCTTTTAGGACGAGAGGTCGAAACCATGTTATTGTAGTTTGTCTTTCATCCCCGAGCTGTTACTGGTGGAAGATGAACAAAAAGTGATTTTCATCGAATGAAAAAGAAAGAAAGGGATTTTGCCACGTACTTACCGCTTTGGTCTCCCTCACTTGTGATGTCTTCGCTAGTGAAAGAAAGATGAAAGTCTAGTAAAAAGATATATTCAAGATGAAAATCCATAATCTTCATTTAGTTGGAACATTCCTATCTTAATACACTGAAGTAGTCACTTTCTAAGTAAGTGGTAAGCTGATAGTTTATCTCCTTATTTGGGTATTAATAAGGTAAGTTCCTCATTTTATCGGATTTACGGTAGAGCGCAACTCTACTTAAAAAATCTAGTATGTTATTCTTAGTTTAAGGCATCACCCAAAGAAAAGAAGTCAAGGAAAAAATTCAATATAATATTTTTTATGAATAGGGAAGTTTTCTTGCCAGGCAAAAGAGAAGAAGTAAAGGAAGAAGATTGCACCGAAGAAGAAGGCGGAGTGAAGTTAGGGCAAAATCCTGGTAGTGTAAAGTGTAGAGAAATTCCTATCAAATCAAAGTGAGCACTAGTCTATTTCTTATTATCAATGCTTGAACTGTACTGTTTCTTTGGATCAAAGGTTGCTTCCTCTTATAGCGGGGGTAGAAAGCATAGAGTAGCAAGCATGACTTAGGGGAAAGTAGAAGTTTATGCTTGCCTTGCTGATTCTTCCATTGACTAGTGAAGTGACTACGGAAAAGTAGGGCATTAAGATTGATAGATTGGTTTAATCAAGCTGAGAATGAGCCAATCAAGTACGCCATGGTTGTTATAAATAAGATGTAATCTTAGAATAAAGCGGTTGTAGGATCCGATGGTAGGAAAGCCTAACTATACTAATTACTTATAGTTGAGTTTAGATGCGAATGTGAAGGCTAATTAAGATTAGAAGATTGCCTCTTCTCCTAGATAAATATATTGGGGAAGATGGATTGAACATAAGGGTTTGATGGAATTTCATCCCAATAGGGCATCATATGCTTGAAAGGTTTAGTGTTCTATGAAAACTAAAGGAGTTCGATGAATAAGAATAAGAAAGAAAATCTTCCATTTCATAAGCAATTGAAAGGATAAAGTCATCTTCCCCATAGTGGAAATAACTCAGGCTAGAAGAGAAATATGTGATGTGGGCAAAGTGGAAGATAGGTTTAGTCAAGCGCCAAAGCCTGGGTATGGAACTGGCTGGGGAATACTCCATAGATAAAAGAACGAGAGTGTTATGTTCCCCTGTTCTGGATTGACAATTAGGTTGAGTTTCAAGGAGGCATTGATTGCTTGCTAGTGTTGATTTTGTACCCTTTTTGCCACATGGATCAGATGAGGGTGGCTTGGAAAATAGAGTTATGCTCTTCTCTCTTCGAGGTCGACATTCTTCACTAATGAGGGAAATGAGAACTTCTTTTGTGTGCCGGGAATCCAATAAATAGATAGCTGGCAGTTGATAGTCATATTTAATAATAATAATAAAATAAAATAAATTGAAAAAAATAATTGAAAAAGGTAAAAGAAAAAAAAGAAAAAGAAAAAACAACAAAAATAAAATAAAAAAAATTGAAAATAAAGTTTTTGATTTTTTTTTATTTTTTTATTTTTTTATTTTTTTTTATTTTTTTTATTTTTTTTATTTTTTTTATTTTTTTTATTTTTTTTATTTTTTTTATTTTTTTTATTTTTTTATTTTTTATTTTTTTTTTATTTTTTTATTTTTTTATTTTTTTATTTTTTTATTCTTATTTATTTATTAATTTAATTTAAAATTTATTTACTTTTTTTACTTCAAATTTCAAAATGCAAAATTATTTTATTATTCATGCTATATTTTTTTTATTTATTACGAAATTGAAATTTGAATTTTTTTACTTTTCACAAACAACAAAATTTTTTATTTTTTTAATTTTTTAATAAAAAAATCACAATTATTTACAACACAAAAAGTTTTTAAAATTTTGATAAATAATTTAAAAACGCTTATTCCTTCCAAGAATCCGCCAAAAACTTGATCGCCATCCACAAGAACGCGCTAAAAACTTGATCAGGCGTAACCGACATCGCTGATCCTCGCCTGCTTCATTTGGTTTTATCTATTTATAAAACTCTCAAGTGGTACCTAATCATTTCGTAGAAAATGATAAGTATACTCGAGTCGATCTAAGGAAGGAATGTATGTGGTTTTTAATTTATTATTCAAACTTTTAAAAAGCGAAATTAAATCCTAAACATCCGTCACGATATTTTGGGGTTTTGTGTTTTTAATCTAATTACATAAAAATAAACATAGATTCAATAAACATTTATGCAAATTTTATCATTTATAATGGTGGAGTATTTATGGATATAATAATTAAGTTAATTATGCTTGCTCATATTAATTAGGTTATTAAAGATATGAATTGATATTTATTGATTCTCTTTTTTTATATGAATACCACCTTTGGTGGGGTTAGATATTCTTTGTTAACTAAACAAATCAATTAACACCTATGGGTGGGGTTGATAACTAATTTGGTTAATTAAATTAATTCCTTTTTCTAAGAGATTGAAAATGAACCATTTAAATGCCACCTTTGGTGGGTTAGACGATTTAAACTTTATTCAAGGTGTCCAAATTAAACCTAAGAATTTAGTTATCCGAGTACTAACTTTCAAGTTTTAAAACCACTACGAAAACATGTTGTCAATACATTTTCAGATAATAATTCTTATAAAAACTTTTGAAATAGAGCTTCACTCTAACTACCTAGGCGATTGTACCAACAAATAAAAGAGCACTACTCTAAATCAGACCGGATAACTAAACCTTAAAATCTAATTTTCAGATTTAAGTTTGTAATGAAAAATAATATATTTCTCTCTAACATTCTTAATATAAAATCTTGAATAAAAATAAAATCAATTCATTTTAGAGATTTTTACCTATTTAATATTTCGCAAGCATAACAACGTTATTATTATATCATGTTTACAAATAGCCAACACAGTTAAATTTAATCACAGACAAATTAAATATAACATGTAAGAATAAAGCATAAAAAATAACTGTAAAGAAAATAAAATCCTTACAGAACTTCGATGCTATTCCCGTTGCTGGAAAACCTCCAAGCGGAATTTGCACTTCCATTTATTGAATCAAAAAGCTAGAAAAATTACAAAAACATAACTAGTTCTTCCCCAAAAGGGAAGAACTCTAAAACTAAGAGAAATTAACTAAAAACTAAGAAAAACTAAAAAAAACCTAAAAATCTAAGAAAAGAGAGAAAGAAAGAAGAGAGAAGTGTGTTTTTAAGGTGTTTTTTGAAGTGAAGGGAAGGGGGGTATTTATAGGTGAGGATGGAGAGAAAAAATGAGTAAAAAAATGTTAAAAAAATATTTAAAAATGTAAAAACGCGTATTGGAATTGCTGATGTCATTAATGACGCCAAGATGACGTCCTGGCGGCCGCACGTGAAAAATGGGGCGAAAAGGCGCGCTGCGGGCGCGCGCGTGAGGCGAGTGGCGAGGCGCGCGCGCGCGGAAAGAGGCAAGGGCGCGCGCGCGCGCGCGATGGAGAGCGCGCGCGCTGGATCGGGCATGCCGCGCGCGGGCTTCGGCGCTGGCCAAGGCGGGCGCTGGGCGCGATTTTCTCCTTTTGACATTTTTGACCCTTTTGACCCATTTTGTCCAATTTTTCCATATTTGTTGACCTTTCCCCATTTATTTATTAATATATTTGTGATGTATTGCTTCCAGTATTCCTCTTTGTGTCTTTAAGTTGCGTTTTTAAGCCAAAATACCTGAAAAACAATAAAAATACCCGTGATTCCGAAAAAAGACAAATATATATAAATATATGATAAAACATATAAATATATATATATATATTAATCAATTAATGTGCATAAAATCATGGTTATTTTAGTGCTTTTTGAGCACTCATCAAGCACACATAGTAAAACAATATTATCAGATAAAAAGACAACTTTTAGCAACATATATGTACATTAAATAACAAGTATGTAAAGAATAATAAAACTTTTAATTAAAGTCTAGCGTGTAAAATGTGTAAACATTAAATTCAAAATGTAAGGGAACAACAAATAATCATGCACAACAAACGTTACAATTAGTTAAACTTAAATAGAACTATTGTAGGATAAAAATAATTAAAAATAGAATGCATAACACACATAGTAAAACAATATTATCTGATAAATAAAAAACATATACGTAAAGAATAATTAAACTTAAAACAAAAGATGCACAACAAAGGTTACAATTCGTAAATCTTAAATACAACTCATATGGGTATTGATAAAAATAATTAAAAATATAATGCATAGCAAACATAGTAAAACAATAATATTAGATAAATAGACAATTTTAAGCTAGTACATTAAATAACAAATATGTAAAGAATAGTAAAACTTAAATAGAACTCTTATGTTTATGAATAAAAATAATTAAAAATGAAACGCATAACACACATATTAAAATAATAATATTAGATAAATAAACAATTATTAGCAACAAATATATTCATTAAATAACAAGTATATAAAGAATTGTAAAACTTTTAATTAAAGTATTTTACGCTTGTAAAATGTGTTAACATTACGGATAAAAATAATTAAAAATAAAACGCTTAGCATACATAATCAAACAATAATTTCAGATAAATAGACAACATATACGTAAAGAATAGTAAAACTTAAAACAAAAGATCATGCACACAACAAACGTTACAATTGATAAACCTTAAATACAACTCTTATGTGTATGAATAAAAATAATTAAAAATACAATGCATAGCACACATAGTAAAACAATAATATCAGATAAATAAACAATTTTTAGCAACTCATATATACAATAAATAAAAACTTTTAATTAAAGTCTATGCATGTAAAATGTGTGAACATTACGGATAAAAATAATTAAAAATAGAATGAATAACACACATACTAAAACAATACTATCAGATAAATAAACAACATATGCGTAAAGAATAGTTAAACTTAAAACAAAAGATGCACAACAAACGTTACAATTGATAAATCTTAAATACAACTCTTATGTGTATAGATAAAAATAATTAAAAGTACAACGCATAGCACACCTAGTAAAACAATAATATGAAATAAATAAACAATTTTTAGCAACACATATATACATTAAATAAGAAGTATATAAAGAATTGTAAAACTTTTAATTAAAGTCTAGTGTGTAAAATGTGTGAACATTAAATTCAAAATGTAAGGGAACAACAAAAAATCATGCACAACAAACGCTACAATTGGTTAAACTTAAATAGAACTCTTATGTGTATAGATAAAAATAATTAAAAATACAACGCATTGCACACATAGTAAACCAATAATATCAGATAAAAAGATAATTTTTAGCAACATATATGTACATTAAATAACAAATATGTAAACAATAATAAAACTTTTAATTAAAGTCTAGCGTGTAAAATGTGTGAACATTAAATTCAAAATGTAAGAGAACAAGAAAAAATCATGCACAATAAACGTTACAAATGGTTAAACTTAAATAGAACTATTGTAGGATAAAAATAATTAAAACTAGAATGCATAACATACATAGTAAAACAATACTATTTGATAAATAAACAACATATACGTAAAGAATAGTAAAACTTAAAACAAAAAATCATGCACAACAAACGTTATAATTTGTAAAACTTAAATACAACTCTTATGTGTATGGATAAAAATAATTAAAAATACAACGCATAGCACACCTAGTAAAACAATAATATCAGATAAATAAACAATTTTTAGCAACACATATATACATTAAATAAGAAGTATATAAAGAATTGTAAAACTTTTAATTAAAGTCTATGCATGTAAAATGTGTGAACATTACGGATAAAAATAATTAAAAATAGAACACATAACACACATACTAAAACAAAACTATCAGATAAATAAACAACATATACGTAAAGAATAGTTAAACTTAAAACAAAAGATGCACAACAAATGTTACAATTGGTAAATCTTAAATACAACTCTTATGTGTATAGATAAAAATAATTAAAAATACAACGCATAGCACACCTAGTAAAACAATAATATCAAATAAATAAATAATTTTTAGCAACACACTTAAATACAACTCTTATGTGTATAGATAAAAATAATTAAAAATTCAACGCTTAACACACCTAGTAAAACAATAATATCATATAAATAAACAATTTTTTAGCAACACATATATACATTAAATAAGAAGTATATAAAGAATTGTAAAACTTTTAATTAAAGTATATGCATGTAAAATGTATGAACATTACGGATAAAAATAATTAAAAATAGAATGTATAACACACATAGTAAAACAATAATATCAGATAAATAAACAACATATACGTAAAGAATAGTTAAACTAAAAACAAAAGATGCACAACAAACGTTACAATTGGTAAATATTAAATAAAACTCTTATGTGTATGGATAAAAATAATTAAAAACAAAACAAATAACACACATATTAAAATAATAATAATAGATAAATTAACAATGATAAAACTTAAATACAACTCTTATGTGTATGAATAAAAATAATTAAAAATACAACGCATAGCACACATAGTAAAACAATAATATCAGATAAATAAACAATTTTTAGCAACTCATATATACAATAAATAACAAATATATAAAGAATTGTAAAAATTTTAATTAAAGTCTATGCATGTAAAATGTGTGAACATTATGGATAAAAATAATTAAAAATAGACTGCATAACACACATAGTAAAACAATACTATCACATAAATAAACAACATATACGTAAAAATAGTTAAATTAAAACAAAAGATGCACAACAAACGTTACAATTGGTAAATATTAAATACAACTCTTATGTGTATGGATAAAAATAATTAAAAACAAAACGCATAACACACATATTAAAATAATAATAAGAGATAAATAAACAATTTTTAACAACATATATATACATTAAATAACAAGTATGTAAAGAATTGTAAAACTTTTAATTAAAGTCTAACTTGTGAAATGTGTAAAAATTAAATTCAAAATGTAAGGTAACAACAAAAAATCATACACAACAAACGTTACAATTGGTTAAACTTAAATATAACTCTTACGTGTATGGATAAAAATAATTAAAAATAAAACGTATAACACACATAGTAAAACAATACTATAAGATAAAGAATAGTAAAACTTAAAACAAAAGATGATGCCCAAAACAAACTTTACAATTGATAAAACTTAAATACAACTCTTATGTGTACGGATAAAAATAATTAAAAATACAACGCATACCACACATAGTAAAATAATAATATCAGATAAATAGATAATTTTTAGCAACATATACATTAAATAACAAATATATAAAGAATTGTATAATTAAAGTTTTATGCATGTAAAATGTGTGAACATTACGGATAAAAATAATTAAAAATTGAATGCATAACACACATAATAAAACAATACTATGAGATAAATAAACAACATATACTTAAAGAATAGTTAAACTTAAAACAAAAGATGCACTACAAATGTTACAATTGATAAAACTTAAATACAACTCTTATGTGTATGGATAAAAATAATTAAAAACTTAACGCATATCACATATAGTAAAACAATAATATCAAATAAATGAACAATTTTTAGCAACACATACATTAAATAACAAGTATATAAAGAATTGTAAAACTTTTAATTAAATTTTTTATGCAAGTAAAATATGTGAACATTAAATTCAAAATATAAGGGAACAATAAAAAACCATCCACAACAAACGTTACAATTGTAAGATAAAAACAATTAAAAATAGAATACTTAGCATACATAATAATACAATACTATCAGATAAATAAACAATATATACGTAAAGAATAATAAAACTTAAAAAAAATATAATGCACAAAACAAATGTTACAATTGATAAAACTGAAATACAACTCTTATGTGTATGGTTAAAAATAATAAAAAATACAATGCATAGCACATATAGTAAAACATTAATATCAAATAAGTAAACAATTTTTAGCAACGCATATATACATTAAATAACAAGTATATAAAAAATTATAAAACTTTTAATTAAAGTTTTATGCATGTAAAATGTGTGAACATTAAATTCAAAATGTAAAGAAACAAAAAATCATCCACAACAAACGTTATAATTGTAGGATAAAAACAATTAAAAATAGAATTCATAACATACATAGTAAAACAATACTATCAGATAAATAAAACATATACGTAAAAAATAATAAAACTTAAAACAAAAGATCATGCACACAACAAACGTTACAATTGATAAAACTTAAATACAACTCTTATATGTATGAATAAAAATAATTAAAAATACAACGCATAACACACATAGTAAAACAATAATATGAGATAAATAAACAATTTTTAACAACTCATATATAAAATAAATAACAAATATATAAATAATTGTAAAACTTTTAATTAAAGTCTATGCATGTAAAATGTGTGAACATTACGGCTAAAAATAATTAAAAATAGACTGCATAACACACATTAAAACAATACTATCAGATAAATAAACAACATTTACATAAAGAATAGTTAAACTTAAAACAAAAGATGCACAACAAACGTTACAATTGTTAAATATTAAATACAAATCTTATGTGTATGAATAAAAATAATTAAAAATAAAACGCATAACACACATAAATAATAAAAAATAAAACGTATAAGACACATAGTAAAACAATACTTTATAAGATAAAGAATAATAAAAAAGAAACAAAAAATCATCCACAACAAACGTTAGAATTGTAGGATAAAAACAATTAAAAATAGAATGCTTAACACACTTAGTAAAACAATACTATCAGATAAATAAAACATATAGGTAAAGAATAGTAACACTCAAAACAAAAGATCATGCACACGACAAACCTTACAATTGATAAAACTTAAATACAACTCTTATATGTATTAATAAAAATAATTAAAAATACAACGCATAACACAGAGTAAAACAATAATATCAGATAAATAAACAATTTTTAGCAAATCATATATACAAAGAATTGTAAAACTTTTAATTAAAGTCTGCATGCAAAATGTGTAAACATTACATATAAAAATAATTAAAAATAGAATTCATAACACACATTGAAACAATACTATCAGATAAATAAACAACATTTACATAAAGAATAGTTAAACTTAAAACAAAAGATCCACAACAAACATTACAATTGGTAAATATTAAATACAAATCTTATATGTATAAATAAAAATAATTAAAAATAAAACGCATAGCACACATAAATAATTAAAAATAAAACGTATAACACACATAATAAAACAATACTATAAGATAAAGAATAATAAAATATAAACAAAAAATCATTAACAACAAACGTTACAATTGTAGGATAAAAACAATTAAAAATAGAATCCATAACACACATAGTAAAATAATACTATCAGATAAATAAAACATATACGTAAAGAATTGTAAAACACAAAACAAAAGATCATGCACACAACAAACCTTACAATTGATAAAACTTAAATACAACTCTTATATGTATTTATAAAAATAATTAAAAATACAACGCATAACAAACATAGTAAAACAATAATATTAGATAAATAAACAATTTTTACCAACTCATGTATACAAAGAATTGTAAAATTTTTAATTAAAGTCTATGCATTTAAAATGTGTGAATATTACAGATACAAATAATTAAAAATAGACTGCATAACACACATTAAAACAATATTATCAGATAAATAAATAAAATTTACATAAAGAATAGCTAAACTTAAAAAAAAGATGCACAACAAACGTTACAATTGGTAAATATTAAATACAAATCTTATGTGTATCAATAAAAATAATTAAAAATAAAACGCATAGCACACATAAATAATTAAAAATAAAACCTATAACACACATTGTAAAACAATACTATAAGATAAAGAATAAAAAAAAAGAACCAAAAAAACATCCACAACAAACGTTAGAATTGTAGGATAAAAACAATTAAAATTAGAATGCATAACACACATAGTAAAACAATACTATGAAATAAATAAAATATATACGTAAAAAATAGTAAAACTCAAAACAAAAGATCATGCACACAACAAACCTTACAATTGATAAAACTTATATACAACTCTTATATGTATGAATAAAAATAATTAAAAATACAACGTATAACACACAGAGTAAAACAATAATATTAGATAAATAAACAAATTTTAGCAACTCATATATACGAAGAATTGTAAAACTTTTAATTAAAGTCTATGCATGTAAAATGTGTGAACAGTACAGATAAAAATAATTAAAAATAGACTGCATAACACACATTAAAACAATACTATTAGATAAATAAACAAAATTTACATAAAGAATAGCTAAACTTAAAACAAAAGATGCACAACAAACGTTACAATTGATAAATATTAAATACAAATCTTATGTGTATGAATAAAAATAATTAAAAATAAAATGAATAACACACATAAATAATTAAAAATAAAACGTATAACACACATAGTAAAACAATACTATAAGATAAAGAATAATAAAACTTAAAACAAAAGATGATGCACAAAACAAACATTACAATTGATAAAACTTAAATACAACTCTTATGTGTACGGATAAAAATAATTAAAAATACAACGTATAACACACATAATAAAATAATAATATCAAATAAATAGACAATTTTTAGCAACATATACATTAAATAACAAATATATAAAGAATTGTATAATTAAAGTTTTATTCATGTAAAATGTGTGAACATTACGGATAAAAATAATTAAAAATAGAATGCATAACACACATAGTAAAACAATACTATCAGATAAATGAACAACATATACGTAAATAATAGTTAAACTTAAAACAAAAGATGTCCAACAAACGTTACAATTGGTAAATATTAAATAGAACTCTTATGTGTATAGATAAAAATAATTAAAAACAAAATGCTTAACACACATTAAAATAATAACATATAAATAAACAATTTTTAACAACATATATATACATTATATAACAAGTATGTAAAGAATTGTAAAACTTTTAATTAAAGTCTAGCATGTAAAATGTGTGAACATTAAATTCAAAATGTAAGGTAACAACAAAAAATCATATACAACAAACGTTACAATTGGTTAAACTTAAATATAACTATTATAGGATAAAAATAATTAAAACTATAATGCATAACATACATAGTAAAACAATACTATTTGATAAATAAATAACATATATGTAAAGAATAGTAAAACTTAAAACAAAAGATAATGCACAACAAACATTATAATTTGTAAAACTTAAATACAACTCTAATGTGTATGGATAAAAATAATTAAAAATACAACGCATAACACACCTAGTAAAACAATAATATCATATAAATAAGAAAAATTTAGCAACACATATATACATTAGATAAGAAGTATATAAAAATTGTAAAACTTTTAATTAAAGTATATGTATGTAAAATATGTGAACATTACGGATAAAAATAAATAAAAATATAATGCATACAACACATAGTAAAATAATACGATTAGATAAATAAACAACATATACGTAAAGAATAGTTAAACTTAAAACAAAAGATGCACAACAAAAGTTACAATTGTTAAATATTAAATACAAATCTTATGTGTATAAATAAAAATAATTAAAAATAAAACGCATAGCACACAAAAATAATTAAAAATAAAACGTATAACACAAATAATAAAACAATACTATAAGATAAAGAATAATAAAAAATAAACAAAAAATCATTAACAACAAACGTTACAATTGTAGGATAAAAACAATTAAAAATAGAATCCATAACACACATAGTAAAATAATACTATCAGATAAATAAAACATATACGTAAAGAATAGTAAAACACAAAACAAAAGATCATGCACACAACAAACCTTACAATTGATAAAACTTAAATACAACTCTTATATGTATTTATAAAAATAATTAAAAATACAATGCATAACAAACATAGTGAAACAATAATATTAGATAAATAAACAATTTTTACCAACTCATATATAAAAAGAATTGTAAAATTTTTAATTAAAGTCTATGCATTTAAAATGTGTGAATATTACAGATAAAAATAATTAAAAATACACTGCATAACACACATTAAAACAATATTATCAGATAAATAAATAAAATTTACATAAAGAATAGCTAAACTTAAAACAAAAGATGCACAACAAACGTTACCATTGGTAAATATTAAATACAAATCTTATGTGTATCAATAAAAATAATTAAAAATAAAATGCATAGCACACATAAATAATTAAAAATAAAACGTATAAGACACATAGCAAAACAATACTATAAGATAAAGAATAATAAAACTTAAACAAAAAATCAACCACAACAAATGTTACAATTGTAGGATAAAAACAATTAAAAATTGAATGCATAACACACATAGTAAAACAATACTATCATATAAATAAAACATATACGTAAATAATAGTAAAACTCAAAACAAAAGATCATGCACACAACAAACCTTACAATTGATAAAACTTAAATACAACTCTTATATGTATGAATAAAAATAATAAAAAATAAAACGCATAACTCACATAGTAAAACAATAAAATTATATAAAAAATAATTTTTAGCAACTCATATATACGAAGAATTGTAAAACTTTTAATTAAAATCTATGCATGTAAAATGTGTGAAGATTACATATAAAAATAATTTAAAATAGAATGCATAACACACATTAAAACAATACTATCAGATAAATAAACAACATTTACATAGAGAATAGTTAAACTTAAAACAAAAGATGCACAACAAACGTTACAATTGGTAAATATTAAATACAAATCCCATGTGTATGAATAAAAATAATTAAAAATAAAACGCATAGCACACATAAATAATTAAAAATAAAACGTATAAGACACATAGTAAAACAATACTATAAGATAAAGAATAATAAAACTTAAACAAAAATTCATCCACAACAAAAGTTACAATTGTAGGATAAAAACAATTAAAAATAGAATGCATAACACACATAGTAAAACAATACTATCATAGAAAATAAAACATATACGTAAATAATAGTAAAACTCAAAACAAAAGATCATGCACACAACAAACCTTACAATTGATAAAATTTAAATACAGCTCTTATATGTATGAATTAAAATAATAAAAAATAAAACGCATAACTCATATAGTAAAACAATAAAATTAGATAAAAAATGATTTTTAGCAACTCATATACACAAAGAATTGTAAAACTTTTAATTAAAATCTATGCATGTAAAATGTGTGAAGATTACATATAAAAATAATTAAAAATAGAATGCATAACACACATTAAAACAATACGATCAGATAAATAAACAACATTTACATAGAGAATAGTTAAACTTAAAACAAAAGATGCACACCAAACGTTACAATTGGTAAATATTAAATACAAATCCCATGTGTATGAATAAAAATAATTAAAAATAAAACGCATAGCACACATAAATAATTAAAAATAAAACGTATAAGACACATAGTAAAACAATACTTTAAGATAAAGAATAATAAAACTTAAACAAAAAATCATCCACAACAAAAGTTACAATTGTAGGATAAAAACAATTAAAAATAGAATGCATAACACACATAGTAAAACAATACTATCATAGAAAATAAAACATATACGTAAATAATAGTAAAACTCAAAACAAAAGATCATGCACACAACAAACCTTACAATTGATAAAATTTAAATACAGCTCTTATATGTATGAATTAAAATAATAAAAAATAAAACGCATAACTCACATAGTAAAACAATAAAATTAGATAAAAAACGATTTTTAGCAACTCATATACACAAAGAATTGTAAAACTTTTAATTAAAATCTATGCATGTAAAATGTGTGAAGATTACATATAAAAATAATTAAAAATAGAATGCATAACACACATTAAAACAATACGATCAGATAAATAAACAACATTTACATAGAGAATAGTGAAACTTAAAACAAAAGATGCACAACAAACGTTACAATTGGTAAATATTAAATACAAATCCCATGTGTATGCATAAAAATAATTAAAAATAAAACGCATAGCACACATAAATAATTAAAAATAAAACGTATAAGACACATAATAAAACAATACTTTAAGATAAAGAATAATAAAACTTAAACAAAAAATCATCCACAACAAAAGTTACAATTGTAGGATAAAAACAATTAAAAATAGAATGCATAACACACATAGTAAAACAATACTATCATAGAAAATAAAACATATACGTAAATAATAGTAAAACTCAAAACAAAAGATCATGCACACAACAAACCTTACAATTGATAAAATTTAAATACAGCTCTTATATGTATGAATTAAAATAATAAAAAATAAAACGCATAACTCACATAGTAAAACAATAAAATTAGATAAAAAACGATTTTTACCAACTCATATACACAAAGAATTGTAAAACTTTTAATTAAAATCTATGCATGTAAAATGTGTGAAGATTACATATAAAAATAATTAAAAATAGAATGCATAACACACATTAAAACAATACGATCAGATAAATAAACAACATTTACATAGAGAATAGTTAAACTTAAAACAAAAGATGCACAACAAACGTTACAATTGGTAAATATTAAATACAAATCCCATGTGTATGCATAAAAATAATTAAAAAATAAAACGCATAGTACACATAAATAATTAAAAATAAAACGTATAAGACACATAATAAAACAATACTTTAAGATAAAGAATAATAAAACTTAAACAAAAAATCATCCACAACAAAAGTTACAATTGTATGATAAAAACATTTAAAAATAGAATGCATAACACACATAGTAAAACAATACTATCATAGAAAATAAAACATATACGTAAATAATAGTAAAACTCAAAACAAAAGATCATGCACACAACAAACCTTACAATTGATAAAATTTAAATACAGCTCTTATATGTATGAATTAAAATAATAAAAAATAAAACGCATAACTCACATAGTAAAACAATAAAATTAGATAAAAAACAATTTTTAGCAACTCATATACACAAAGAATTGTAAAACTTTTAATTAAAATCTATGCATGTAAAATGTGTGAAGATTACATATAAAAATAATTAAAAATAGAATGCATAACACACATTAAAACAATACTATCAGATAAATAAACAACATTTACATAGAGAATAGTTAAACTTAAAACAAAAGATGCCCAATAAACGTTACAATTGGTAAATATTAAATACAAATCCTATGTGTATGAATAAAAATAAATAAAAATAAAACGTATAAGACACATAGTAAAACAATAGTATAAGATATATAATAATAAAAAAGAAACAAAAAATCATTTGTAGGATAAAAATATATAAAAATAGAATACATAACACACATAATAAAAAATTACTATAAGATAAAGAATAATAAAAAACAAACAAAAAATCATACACAACAAACGTTAGAATTGTAGGATAAAAATAAATAAAAATAGAATGCATAACACACATAGTAAAACAATACAATCAGATAAATAAACAACATTTATATAAAGAATAGGTAAACTTAAAACAAAACATGCAAAACAAACGTTACAATTGGTAAATTTTAAATACAAATCTCATGTGTATGAATAAAAATAATTAAAAATAAAACGTATAAGACACATAGAATAATAAAACACATAGCACACATAAATAATTAAAAATAAAACATATAAGACACATAGTAAAACAATACTATAAGATAATAAATAATAAAACTTAAGCAAAAAATCATCCACAACAAACGTTACAATTTTAGAATAAAAACAATTAAAAATAAAACATATACGTAAATAATAGTAAAACTCAAAACAAAAGATCATGCACACAACAAACCTTACAATTGATAAAACTTAAATACAACTCTAATATGTATGAATAAAAATAATAAAAGATAAAACGCATAACTCACATAGTAAAACAATAAAATTAGATAAATAAACAATTTTTAGCAACTCATATATACAAAGATTTGTAAAACTTTTAATTAAAATCTATGCATATAAAATGTATGAACATTACATATTAAAATAATTAAAAATAGAATGCATTACACACATTAAAACAATACTATCAGATAAATAAACAACATTTACATAGAGAATAGTCAAACTTAAAACAAAAGATGCACAACAAACGTTGCAATTGGTAAATATTAAACACAAATCTCATGTGTATGAATAAAAATAAATAAAAATAAAACGTATAAGACACATAGTAAAACAATACTATAAGATAAAGAATAATAAAAAACAAACAAAAAATCATCCACAACAAACGTTAGAATTGAAGGATAAAAATAAATAAAAATAGAATGCATAACACACATAGTAAAACAATACTATCAGATAAATAAACATCATTTATATAAAGAATAGTTAAACTTAAAACAAAACATGCAAAACAAACGTTACAATTGAAAAATATTAAATACAAATCTCATGTGTACGAATAAAAATAATTAAAAATAAAAAGTATAAGACACATAGAATAATAAAACTCATAGCACACAAATAATTAAAAATAAAACGTATAAGATACCTAGTAAAACAATACTAAAAGATAATTAATAATAAAACTTAAGCAAACAATCATCCACAACAAACGTTACAATTGTAGGATAAAAACAATTAAAAATAGAATACATAACACACATAATAAAACAATACTATCAGATAAATAAAACATATACGCAAATAATAGTAAAATTCAAAACAAAAGATCATGCACAACAAACGTTACAATTGTAGTATAAAAACAATTTATAACAGAATACTATCAGATAAATAAACAATATTTACATAGAGAATAGTTAAACTTAAAACAAAAGATGCACAACAAACGTTACAATTGGTAAATATTAAATACAAATCTCATGTGTATGCATAAAAATAATTAAAAATAAAACGCATAGCACACATAAATAATTAAAAATAAAACGTATAAGACACATAGTAAAACAATACTATAAGATAATTAATAATAAAAAAACAAAAAATCATCCACAACAAACGTTAGAATTGTAAGATAAAAATAAATAAAAATAGAATTCATAACACACAGAGTAAAACAATACTATCAGATAAATAAAACATATACAAAAGAATAGAAAAACTCAAAACAAAAGATCATGCACACAACAAACCTTACAATTGATAAAACTTAAATACAACTCTTATATGTATGAATAAAAATAATAAAAACTAAAAAGCATAACTCACATAGTAAAACAATAAAATTAGATAAATAAACAATTTTTAGCAACTCATAAATACAAAGAATTGTAAAACTTTTAATTAAAATCTATGCATGTAAAATGTATGAACATTACATATTAAAATAATTAAAAATAGAATGCATTACACACATTAAAACAATACTATCAGATAAATAAACAACATTTACATAGAGAATAGTTAAACTTAAAACAAAAGATGCACAACAAACGTTACAATTGGTAAATATTAAATACAAATCTCATGTGTATGAATAAAAATAATTAAAAATAAAACGTACAAGACGCATATTATAATAAAACGCATAGAACACATAAATAATTAAAAATAAAACATATAAGACATATAATAAAACAATACTATAAGATAATAAATAATAAAACTTAAGCAAAAAATTATCCACAACAAACGTTACAATTGTAGGATAAAAACAATTAAAAATAGAATACATAACACACATAATAAAACAATACTATCAAATAAAAAAAACATATACGTAAATAATAGTAATACTCAAAACAAAAGATCATGCACACAACAAACCTTACAATTGATAAAACTTAAATACAACTCTTATATGTATGAATAAAAATAATAAAAAATAAAACGCATAACTCACATAGTAAAACAATAAAATTAGATAAATAAACAATTTTTAGCAACTCATATATACAAAGAATTGTAAAACTTTTAATTAAAATCTATGCATGTAAAATGTGTTAAGATTACATATAAAAATAATTAAAAATAGAATGCATAACACACATTAAAACAATACTATCAGATAAATAAACAACATTTACATAGAGAATAGTTAAACTTAAAACAAAAGATGCACAACAAACGTTATAATTGGTAAATATTAAATACAAATCTCATGTGCATGAATAAAAATAATTCAAAATAAAACATATAAGACACATAGTAAAACAATAGTATAAGAGAAATAATAATAAAAAAGAAACAAAAAATCATTTGTAGGATAAAAATATATCAAAATAGAATACATAACACATAATAAAACAATACTATTAGATAAATAAAACATATAAGTAAATAATAGTAAAACTTAAACCAAAAGATCATGCACACAATAAACCTTACAATTGATAAAACTTAAATACAACTCTTTATATGTATGAATAAAAATAATAATAAAAAATGCATAACACACAGAGTAAAACAATAATATTAAATAAATAAACAATTTTTAGCAACTCATATATAAAAAGAATTGTAAAACTTTTAATTAAAATCTATGCATGTAAAATGTATGAACATTACATATAAAAATAATTAAAAATAGAATGCATTACACACATTAAAACAATACTATGAGATAAATAAACAACATTTACATAAAGAATAGTTAACCTTAAAACAAAACATGCAAAACAAACGTTATAATTGGTAAATATTAAAGACAAATATCATGTGCATGAATAAAAATAAATAAAAATAAAACGCATAGCACACATAAATAATTAAAAATAAAATGTATAAGACAGATAGTAAACCAATACTATAAGATAAAGAATAATTAAACTTAAACAAAAAATCTTCCACAACAAACGTTACAATTGTAGGATAAAAACAATTAATAATAGAATACTATCAGATAAATAAACAACATTTACATAGAGAATAGTTAAACTTAAAACAAAAGATGCATAACAAACGTTACAATTGATAAATATTAAATACAAATCCCATGTTTATGAATAAAAATAATTAAAAATAAAACGCATAGCATACATAAATAATTAAAAATAAAACGTATAAAACACATAGTAAAACAACACCATAAGATAATTAATAATAAAACTTAAACAAAAAACCATCCACAACAAACATTACAATTGTAGGATAAAAACAATTAAAAATAGAATGCATAACACACATAGTAAAACAATACTATCATATAAATAAAACATATACGTAAATAATAGTAAAACTCAAAACAAAAGATCATGCACACAACAAACCTTACAATTGATAAAAGTTAAATACAACTATTATATGTATGAATAAAAATAATAAAAAATAAAACGCATAACTCACATAGTAAAACAATAAAATTAGATAAAAAAACAATTTTTAGCAACTCATATATACAAAGAATTGTAAAACTTTTAATTAAAATCTATGCATGTAAAATGTGTGAAGATTACATATAAAAATAATTAAAAATAGAATGCATAACACACATTAAAACAATACTATCAGATAAATAAACAACATTTACATAGAGAATAGTTAAACTTAAAACAAAAGATGCACAACAAACGTTACAATTGGTAAATATTAAATACAAATCCCATGTGTATGAATAAAAATAATTAAAAATAAAACGCATAGCACACATAAATAATTAAAAATAAAACGTATAAGACACATAGTAAAACAATACTATAATATAAAGAATAATAATACTTAAACAAAAAATCATCCACAACAAAAGTTACAATTGTAGGATAAAAACAATTAAAAATAGAATGCATAACACACATAGTAAAACAATACTATCATAGAAAATAAAACATATACGTAAATAATAGCAAACCTCCAAACAAAAGATCATGCACACAACAAACCTTACAATTGATAAAACTTAAATACAACTCTTATATGTATGAATAAAAATAATAAAAAATAAAACGCATAACTCACATAGTAAAACAATAAAATTAGATAAAAAAACAATTTTTAGCAACTCATATATACAAAGAATTGTAAAACTTTTAATTAAAATCTATGCATGTAAAATGTGTGAATATTACATATAAAAATAATTAAAAATAGAATGCATAACACACATTAAAACAATACTATCAGATAAATAAACAACATTTACATAGAGAATAGTTAAACTTAAAACAAAAGATGCACAACAAACGTTACAATTGGTAAATATTAAATACAAATCCCATGTGTATGAATAAAAATAACTAAAAATAAAACGCATAGCACACATAAATAATTAAAAATAAAACGTATAAGACACATAGCAAAACAATACTATAAGATAAATAATAATAAAAAAGAAACAAAAAATCATCCACAACAAACCTTTGAATTGTAGGATAAAAATAAATAAAAATAGAATGCATAACACACATAGTAAAACAATACTATCATATAAATAAACAACATTTACGTAAAGAATAGCTAAACTTAAAACAAAACATGCAAAACAAACGTTACAATTGATAAATATTAAATACAAATCTCATGTGTATGAATAAAAATAATTAAAAATAAAAAGTATAAAACACATAGAATAATAAAACTCATAGCACACAAATAATTAAAAATAAAACGTATAAGACACATAGTAAAACAATACTAAAAGATAATTAATAATAAAACTTAAACAAAAAATCATCCACAACAAACGTTACAATTGTAGGATAAAAACAATTAAAAATAGAATACATAACACACATAATAAAACAATACTATCAAATAAATAAAACATATACGTAAATAATAGTAAAACTCAAAACAAAAGATCATGCACACAACAAACCTTACAATTGATAAAACTTAAATACAACTCTTATATGTATGAATAAAAATAATAAAAAATAAAACGCATTACTCACTTGTAAAAAACAATAAAATTAGATAAAATACAATTTTTAACAACTCACATATACAAAGAAATGTAAAACTTTTAATTAAAATCTAAGCATGTAAAATGTGTGAAGATTACATATAAAAATAATTAAAAATAGAATGCGTAACACACATTAAAACAATACTATCAGATAAATAAAAAACATTTACATAGACAATAGTTAAACTTAAAACAAAAGATGCACAACAAACGTTACAATATTAAATACAAATATCATGTGTATGAATAAAAATAAATAAAAAAAAAACGCATAGCACACACAAATAATAACAAATAAAACGTATAAGACACATAGTAAAACAATACTATAAGATAAAGAATAATAAAAAAGAAACAAAAAATCATCCACAACAAACCTTTGAATTGTAGGATAAAAATAAATAAAAATAGAATGCATAACACACATAGTAAAACAATACTATCATATAAATAAACAACATTTACGTAAAGAATAGCTAAACTTAAAACAAAACATGCAAAACAAACGTTACAATTGATAAATATTAAATACAAATCTCATGTGTACGAATAAAAATAATTAAAAATAAAAAGTATAAAACACATAGAATAATAAAACTCATAGCACACAAATAATTAAAAATAAAACGTATAAGACACATAGTAAAACAATACTAAAAGATAATTAATAATAAAACTTAAACAAAAAATCATCCACAACAAACGTTACAATTGTAGGATAAAAACAATTAAAAATAGAATACATAACACACATAATAAAACAATACTATCAAATAAATAAAACATATACGTAAATAATAGTAAAACTCAAAACGAAAGATCATGCACACAACAAACCTTATAATTGATAAAACTTAAATACAACTCTAATATGTATGAATAAAAATAATAAAAGATAAAACGCATAACTCACATAGTAAAACAATAAAATTAGATAAATAAACAATTTTTAGCAACTCATATATACAAAGATTTGTAAAAATTTTAATTAAAATCTATGCATATAAAATGTATGAACATTACATATTAAAATAATTAAAAATAGAATGCATTACACACATTAAAACAATACTATCAGATAAATAAACAACATTTACATAGAGAATAGTTAAACTTAAAACAAAAGATCCATAACAAACGTTGTAATTGGTAAATATTAAATACAAATCTCATGTGTATGAATAAAAATAAATAAAAACAAAACGTATAAGACACATAGTAAAACAATACTATAAGATAAAGAATAATAAAAAAGAAACAAAAAATCATCTACAACAAACCTTAGAATTGTAGGATAAAAATAGAATGCATAACACACATAGTAAAACAATAATATCATATAAATAAACAACATTTACGTAAAGAATAGTTAAACTTAAAACAAAACATGCAAAACAAACGTTACAATTGATAAATATTAAATACAAATCTCATGTGTACGAATAAAATAATTAAAAATAAAAAGTATAAAACACATAGAATAATAAAACTCATAGCACACAAATAATTAAAAATAAAACATATAAGACACATAGTAAAACAATACTAAAAGATAATTAATAATAAAACTTAAACAAAAAATCATCCACAACAAACGTTACAATTGTAAGATAAAAACAATTAAAAATAGAATACATAACACACATAATAAAACAATACTATCAAATAAATAAAACATATACGTAAATAATAGTAAAACTCAAAACGAAAGATCATGCACACAACAAACCTTACAATTGATAAAACTTAAATACAACTCTAATATGTATGAATAAAAATAATAAAAGATAAAACGCATAACTCACATAGTAAAACAATAAAATTAGATAAATAAACAATTTTTAGCAACTCATATATACAAAGATTTGTAAAAATTTTAATTAAAATCTATGCATATAAAATGTATGAACATTACATATTAAAATAATTAAAAATAGAATGCATTACACACATTAAAACAATACTATCAGATAAATAAACAACATTTACATAGAGAATAGTTAAACTTAAAACAAAAGATGCACAACAAACGTTGTAATTGGTAAATATTAAATACAAATCTCATGTGTATGAATAAAAATAAATAAAAACAAAACGTATAAGACACATAGTAAAACAATACTATAAGATAAAGAATAATAAAAAAGAAACAAAAAATCATCTACAACAAACCTTAGAATTGTAGGATAAAAATAGAATGCATAACACACATAGTAAAACAATACTATCATATAAATAAACAACATTTACGTAAAGAATAGTTAAACTTAAAACAAAACATGCAAAACAAACGTTACAATTGATAAATATTAAATACAAATCTCATGTGTACGAATAAAAATAATTAAAAATAAAATGTATAAAACACATAGAATAATAAAACTCATAGCACACAAATAATTAAAAATAAAACATATAAGACACATAGTAAAACAATACTAAAAGATAATTAATAATAAAACTTAAACAAAAAATCATCCACAACAAACGTTACAATTGTAGGATAAAAAAAATTAAAAATAGAATACATAACACACATAATAAAACAATACTATCAAATAAATAAAACATATACGTAAATAATAGTAAAATTCAAAACGAAAGATCATGCACACAACAAACCTTACTATTGAGAAAACTTAAATACAACTCTAATATGTATGAATAAAAATAATAAAAGATAAAATGCATAACTCACATAGTAAAACAATAAAATTAGATAAATAAACAATTTTTAGCAACTCATATATACAAAGATTTGTAAAAATTTTAATTAAAATCTATGCATATAAAATGTATGAACATTACATATTAAAATAATTAAAAATAGAATGCATTACACACATTAAAACAATACTATCAGATAAATAAACAACATTTACATAGAGAATAGTTAAACTTAAAACAAAAGATGCACAACAAACGTTGTAATTGGTAAATATTAAATACAAATCTCATGTGTATGAATAAAAATAAATAAAAACAAAACGTATAAGACACATAGTAAAACAATACTATAAGATAAAGAATAATAAAAAAGAAACAAAAAATCATCTACAACAAACCTTAGAATTGTGGGATAAAAATAGAATGCATAACACACATAGTAAAACAATACTATCATATAAATAAACAACATTTACGTAAAGAATAGTTATCTTAAAACAAAACATGCAAAACAAACGTTATAATTGATAAATATTAAATACAAATCTCATGTGTACGAATAAAAATAATTAAAAATAAAAAGTATAAAACACATAGAATAATAAAACTCATAGCACACAAATAATTAAAAATAAAACATATAAGACACATAGTAAAACAATACTAAAAGGTAATTAATAATAAAACTTAAACAAAAAATCATCCACAACAAACGTTACAATTGTAGGATAAAAACAATTAAAAATAGAATACATAACACACATAATAAAACAATACTATCAAATAAATAAAACATATACGTAAATAATAGTAAAACTCAAAGCGAAAGATCATGCACACAACAAACCTTACAATTGATAAAACTTAAATACAACTCTTATATGTATGAATAAAAATAATAAAAAATAAAACGCATAACTCACATAGTAAAACAATAAAATTAGATAAATAAACAATTTTTAGCAACTCATATATACAAAGATTTGTAAAATTTTTAATTAAAATCTATGCATATAAAATGTATGAACATTACAAATTAAAATAATTAAAAATAGAAAGCATTACACACATTAAAACAATACTATCAGATAAATAAATAACATTTACATAGAGAATAGTTAAACTTAAAACAAAAGATGCACAACAAACGTTACAATTGGTAAATATTAAATACAAATATCATGTGTATGAATAAAAATAAATAAAAATAAAACGTATAAGACACATAGTAAAACAATACTATAAGATAAAGAATAATAAAAAAGAAACAAAAAATCATCCACAACAAACGTTAGAATTGAAGGATAAAAATAAATAAAAATAGAATGCATAACACACATAGTAAAACAATACTATCAGATAAATAAACATCATTTATATAAAGAATAGTTAAACTTAAAACAAAACATGCAAAACAAACGTTACAATTGAAAAATATTAAATACAAATCTCATGTGTACGAATAAAAATAATTAAAAATAAAAAGTATAAGACACATAGAATAATAAAACGCATAGCACACAAATAATTAAAAATAAAACGTATAAGACACATAGTAAAACAATACTATAAGATAATAAATAATAAAACTTAAACAAAAAATTATTCGCAACAAATGTTACAATTGTAGGATAAAAACAATTAAAAATAGAATACATAACACACATAATAAAACATATGAGTAAATAATAGTAAAACACAAAACAAATGATCATGCACACAATAAACCTTACAATTGATAAAACTTAAATACAACTTTTTATATGTATGAATAAAAATAATAATAAAAAATGCATAACAAACATAATAAAACAAAAATATTAAATAAATAAACAATTTTTAACTGTTCATATATACAAAGAATTGTAAAACCTTTAATTAAAATCTATGCATGTAAAATGTGTGAACATTACATATAAAAATAATTAAAAATAGAATGCATTACACACATTAAAACAATACTATCATATAAATAAACAACATTTACATAAAGAATAGTTAACCTTAAAACAAAACATGCAAAACAAACGTTATAATTTATAAATATTAAATACAAATATCATGTGCATGAATAAAAATAAATAAAAATAAAACGCATAGCACACATAAATAATTAAAAATAAAACGTATTATAAGATAAAGAATAATAAAACTTAAACAAAAAATCATACACAACAAACGTTACATTTGTAAGATAAAAACAATTAAAAATAGAATACATAATACACATAATAAAACAATACTATCAGATAAATAAAACATATACGTAAATAATAGTAAAACTTAAAACAAAAGATCATGCACACAATAAACCTTACAATTGATAAAACTTAAATACAACTCTTTATATGTATGAATAAAAATAATAATAAAAAATGCATAACACACATAGTAAAACAATAATATTAAATAAATAAACAATTTTTAGCAACTCATATATACAAAGAATTGTAAAACTTTTAATTAAAATCTATGCATGTAAAATGTATGAACATTACATATAAAAATAATTAAAAATAGAATGCATTACACACATTAAAACAATACTATCAGTTAAATAAACAATATTTACATAAAGAATAGTTAACCTTAAAACAAAACATGCAAAACAAACGTTATAATTGGTAAATATTAAATACAAATATCATGTGCATGAATAAAAATAAATAAAAATAAAAACCACAACACACATAAATAATTAAAAATAAAACATATAAGACACATAGTAAAACAATACTAAAAGATAAAAAATAATAAAAAAGAAACAAAAAAACGTTTGAATTGTAGGCTAAAAAAAATAAAAATAGAATGCATAACACACATAGTAAAACAATACTATCAGATAAATAAAACATATACGTAAATAATAGTAAAACTCAAAACAAAAGATCATGCACACAATAAACCTTACAATTGATAAAACTTAAATACAACTCTTATATGTATGAATAAAAATAATAAAAGATAAAACGCATAACTCACATAGTAAAACAATAAAATTAGATAAATAAACAATTTTTAGCAACTCATATATACAAAGATTTGTAAAAAATTTAATTAAAATCTATGCATATAAAATGTATGAACATTACATATTAAAATAATTAAAAATAGAATGCATTACACACATTAAAACAATACTATCAGATAAATAAACAACATTTACATAGAGAATAGTTAAACTTAAAACAAAAGATGCACAACAAACGTTGTAATTGGTAAATATTAAATACAAATCTCATGTGTATGAATAAAAATAAATAAAAACAAAACGTATAAGACACATAGTAAAACAATACTATAAGATAAAGAATAATAAAAAAGAAACAAAAAATCATCTACAACAAACCTTAGAATTGTAGGATAAAAATAGAATGCATAACACACATAGTAAAACAATACTATCATATAAATAAACAACATTTACGTAAAGAATAGTTAAACTTAAAACAAAACATGCAAAACAAACGTTACAATTGATAAATATTAAATACAAATCTCATGTGTAATACGAATAAAAATAATTAAAAATAAAAAGTATAAAACACATAGAATAATAAAACTCATAGCACACAAATAATTAAAAATAAAACATATAAGACACATAGTAAAACAATACTAAAAGATAATTAATAATAAAACTTAAACAAAAAAACATCCACAACAAACGTTACAATTGTAGGATAAAAACAATTAAAAATAAAATACATAACACACATAATAAAACAATACTATCAAATAAATAAAACATATACGTAAATAATAGTAAAACTCAAAACGAAAGATCATGCACACAACAAACCTTACAATTGATAAAACTTAAATACAACTCTAATATGTATGAATAAAAATAATAAAAGATAAAACGCATAACTCACATAGTAAAACAATAAAATTAGATAAATAAACAATTTTTAGCAACTCATATATACAAAGATTTGTAAACATTTTAATTAAAATCTATGCATATAAAATGTATGAACATTACATATTAAAATAATTAAAATTAAAATGCATTACACACATTAAAACAATACTATCAGATAAATAAACAACATTTACATAGAGAATAGTTAAACTTAAAACAAAAGATGCACAACAAACGTTGTAATTGGTAAATATTAAATACAAATCTCATGTGTATGAATAAAAATAAATAAAAACAAAACGTATAAGACACATAGTAAAACAATACTATAAGATTAAGAATAATAAAAAAGAAACAAAAAATCATCTACAACAAACCTTAGAATTGTAGGATAAAAATAGAATGCATAACACACATAGTAAAACAATACTATCATATAAATAAACAACATTTACGTAAAGAATAGTTAAACTTAAAACAAAACATGCAAAACAAACGTTACAATTGATAAATATTAAATACAAATCTCATGTGCACGAATAAAAATAATTAAAAATAAAAAGTATAAAACACATAGAATAATAAAACTCATAGCACACAAATAATTAAAAATAAAACATATAAGACACATAGTAAAACAATACTAAAAGGTAATTAATAATAAAACTTAAACAAAAAATCATCCACAACAAACGTTACAATTGTAGGATAAAAACAATTAAAAATAGAATACATAACACACATAATAAAACAATACTATCAAATAAATAAAACATATACGTAAATAATAGTAAAACTCAAAGCGAAAGATCATGCACACAACAAACCTTACAATTGATAAAACTTAAATACAACTCTTATATGTATGAATAAAAATAATAAAAAATAAAACGCATAACTCAAATAGTAAAACAATAAAATTAGATAAATAAACAATTTTTAGCAACTCATATATACAAAGATTTGTAAAAATTTTAATTAAAATCTATGCATATAAAATGTATGAACATTACATATTAAAATAATTAAAAATAGAATGCATTACACATATTAAAACAATACTATCAGATAAATAAACAACATTTACATAGAGAATAGTTAAACTTAAAACAAAAGATGCACAACAAACGTTGTAATTGGTAAATATTAAATACAAATCTCATGTGTATGAATAAAAATAAATAAAAACAAAGCATTATAAGACACATACTAAAACAATACTATAAGATAAACAATAATAAAAAAGAAACAAAAAATCATCTACAACAAACCTTAGAATTGTAGGATAAAAATAGAATGCATAACACACATAGTAAAACAATACTATCATATAAATAAACAACATTTACGTAAAGAATAGTTAAACTTAAAACAAAACATGCAAAACAAACGTTACAATTGATAAATATTAAATACAAATCTCATGTGTACGAATAAAAATAATTAAAAATAAAATGTATAAAACACATAGAATAATAAAACTCATAGCACACAAATAATTAAAAATAAAACATATAAGACACATAGTAAAACAATACTAAAAGATAATTAATAATAAAACTTAAACAAAAAATCATCCACAACAAACGTTACAATTGTAGGATAAAAAAAATTAAAAATAGAATACATAACACACATAATAAAACAATACTATCAAATAAATAAAACATATACGTAAATAATAGTAAAATTCAAAACGAAAGATCATGCACACAACAAACCTTACTATTGATAAAACTTAAATACAACTCTAATATGTATGAATAAAAATAATAAAAGATAAAATGCATAACTCACATAGTAAAACAATAAAATTAGATAAATAAACAATTTTTAGCAACTCATATATACAAAGATTTGTAAAAATTTTAATTAAAATCTATGCATATAAAATGTATGAACATTACATATTAAAATAATTAAAAATAGAATGCATTACACACATTAAAACAATACTATCAGATAAATAAACAACATTTACATAGAGAATAGTTAAACTTAAAACAAAAGATGCACAACAAACGTTGTAATTGGTAAATATTAAATACAAATCTCATGTGTATGAATAAAAATAAATAAAAACAAAACGTATAAGACACATAGTAAAACAATACTATAAGATAAAGAATAATAAAAAAGAAACAAAAAATCATCTACAACAAACCTTAGAATTGTAGGATAAAAATAGAATGCATAACACACATAGTAAAACAATACTATCATATAAATAAACAACATTTACGTAAAGAATAGTTAAACTTAAAACAAAACATGCAAAACAAACGTTACAATTGATAAATATTAAATACAAATCTCATGTGTACGAATAAAAATAATTAAAAATAAAAAGTATAAAACACATAGAATAATAAAACTCATAGCACACAAATAATTAAAAATAAAACATATAAGACACATAGTAAAACAATACTAAAAGATAATTAATAATAAAACTTAAACAAAAAAACATCCACAACAAACGTTACAATTGTAGGATAAAAACAATTAAAAATAAAATACATAACACACATAATAAAACAATACTATCAAATAAATAAAACATATACGTAAATAATAGTAAAACTCAAAACGAAAGATCATGCACACAACAAACCTTACAATTGATAAAACTTAAATACAACTCTTATATGTATGAATAAAAATAATAAAAAATAAAACGCATAACTCACATAGTAAAACAATAAAATTAGATAAATAAACAATTTTTAGCAACTCATATATACAAAGATTTGTAAAAATTTTAATTAAAATCTATGCATATAAAATGTATGAACATTACATATTAAAATAATTAAAAATAGAATGCATTACACACATTAAAACAATACTATCAGATAAATAAACAACATTTACATAGAGAATAGTTAAACTTAAAACAAAAGATGCACAACAAACGTTGTAATTGGTAAATATTAAATACAAATCTCATGTGTATGAATAAAAATAAATAAAAACAAAGCGTATAAGACACATAGTAAAACAATACTATAAGATAAAGAATAATAAAAAAGAAACAAAAAATCATCTACAACAAACCTTAGAATTGTAGGATAAAAATAGAATGCATAACACACATAGTAAAACAATACTATCATATAAATAAACAACATTTACGTAAAGAATAGTTAAACTTAAAACAAAACATGCAAAACAAACGTTACAATTGATAAATATTAAATACAAATCTCATGTGTACGAATAAAAATAATTAAAAATAAAATGTATAAAACACATAGAATAATAAAACTCATAGCACACAAATAATTAAAAATAAAACATATAAGACACATAGTAAAACAATACTAAAAGATAATTAATAATAAAACTTAAACAAAAAATCATCCACAACAAACGTTACAATTGTAGGATAAAAAAAATTAAAAATAGAATACATAACACACATAATAAAACAATACTATCAAATAAATAAAACATATACGTAAATAATAGTAAAATTCAAAACGAAAGATCATGCACACAACAAACCTTACTATTGATAAAACTTAAATACAACTCTAATATGTATGAATAAAAATAATAAAAGATAAAATGCATAACTCACATAGTAAAACAATAAAATTAGATAAATAAACAATTTTTAGCAACTCATATATACAAAGATTTGTAAAAATTTTAATTAAAATCTATGCATATAAAATGTATGAACATTACATATTAAAATAATTAAAAATAGAATGCATTACACACATTAAAACAATACTATCAGATAAATAAACAACATTTACATAGAGAATAGTTAAACTTAAAACAAAAGATGCACAACAAACGTTGTAATTGGTAAATATTAAATACAAATCTCATGTGTATGAATAAAAATAAATAAAAACAAAACGTATAAGACACATAGTAAAACAATACTATAAGATAAAGAATAATAAAAAAGAAACAAAAAATCATCTACAACAAACCTTAGAATTGTGGGATAAAAATAGAATGCATAACACACATAGTAAAACAATACTATCATATAAATAAACAACATTTACGTAAAGAATAGTTAAACTTAAAACAAAACATGCAAAACAAACGTTATAATTGATAAATATTAAATACAAATCTCATGTGTACGAATAAAAATAATTAAAAATAAAAAGTATAAAACACATAGAATAATAAAACTCATAGCACACAAATAATTAAAAATAAAACATATAAGACACATAGTAAAACAATACTAAAAGGTAATTAATAATAAAACTTAAACAAAAAATCATCCACAACAAACGTTACAATTGTAGGATAAAAACAATTAAAAATAGAATACATAACACACATAATAAAACAATACTATCAAATAAATAAAACATATACGTAAATAATAGTAAAACTCAAAGCGAAAGATCATGCACACAACAAACCTTACAATTGATAAAACTTAAATACAACTCTTATATGTATGAATAAAAATAATAAAAAATAAAACGCATAACTCACATAGTAAAACAATAAAATTAGATAAATAAACAATTTTTAGCAACTCATATATACAAAGATTTGTAAAATTTTTAATTAAAATCTATGCATATAAAATGTATGAACATTACAAATTAAAATAATTAAAAATAGAAAGCATTACACACATTAAAACAATACTATCAGATAAATAAATAACATTTACATAGAGAATAGTTAAACTTAAAACAAAAGATGCACAACAAACGTTACAATTGGTAAATATTAAATACAAATATCATGTGTATGAATAAAAATAAATAAAAATAAAGCATTATAAGACACATAGTAAAACAATACTATAAGATAAAGAATAATAAAAAAGAAACAAAAAATCATCCACAACAAACGTTAGAATTGAAGGATAAAAATAAATAAAAATAGAATGCATAACACACATAGTAAAACAATACTATCAGATAAATAAACATCATTTATATAAAGAATAGTTAAACTTAAAACAAAACATGCAAAACAAACGTTACAATTGAAAAATATTAAATACAAATCTCATGTGTACGAATAAAAATAATTAAAAATAAAAAGTATAAGACACATAGAATAATAAAACGCATAGCACACAAATAATTAAAAATAAAACGTATAAGACACATAGTAAAACAATACTATAAGATAATAAATAATAAAACTTAAACAAAAAATTATTCGCAACAAATGTTACAATTGTAGGATAAAAACAATTAAAAATAGAATACATAACACACATAATAAAACAATACTATCAGATAAATAAAACATATGAGTAAATAATAGTAAAACACAAAACAAATGATCATGCACACAATAAACCTTACAATTGATAAAACTTAAATACAACTTTTTATATGTATGAATAAAAATAATAATAAAAAATGCATAACAAACATAATAAAACAAAAATATTAAATAAATAAACAATTTTTAACTGTTCATATATACAAAGAATTGTAAAACCTTTAATTAAAATCTATGCATGTAAAATGTGTGAACATTACATATAAAAATAATTAAAAATAGAATGCATTACACACATTAAAACAATACTATCATATAAATAAACAACATTTACATAAAGAATAGTTAACCTTAAAACAAAACATGCAAAACAAACGTTATAATTTATAAATATTAAATACAAATATCATGTGCATGAATAAAAATAAATAAAAATAAAGCATAGCACACATAAATAATTAAAAATAAAGCATTATTATAACATAAAGAATAATAAAACTTAAACAAAAAATCATACACAACAAACGTTACATTTGTAAGATAAAAACAATTAAAAATAGAATACATAATACACATAATAAAACAATACTATCAGATAAATAAAACATATACGTAAATAATAGTAAAACTTAAAACAAAAGATCATGCACACAATAAACCTTACAATTGATAAAACTTAAATACAACTCTTTATATGTATGAATAAAAATAATAATAAAAAATGCATAACACACATAGTAAAACAATAATATTAAATAAATAAACAATTTTTAGCAACTCATATATACAAAGAATTGTAAAACTTTTAATTAAAATCTATGCATGTAAAATGTATGAACATTACATATAAAAATAATTAAAAATAGAATGCATTACACACATTAAAACAATACTATCAGTTAAATAAACAATATTTACATAAAGAATAGTTAACCTTAAAACAAAACATGCAAAACAAACGTTATAATTGGTAAATATTAAATACAAATATCATGTGCATGAATAAAAATAAATAAAAATAAAAACCACAACACACATAAATAATTAAAAATAAAACATATAAGACACATAGTAAAACAATACTAAAAGATAAAAAATAATAAAAAAGAAACAAAAAACGTTTGAATTGTAGGCTAAAAAAATAAAAATAGAATGCATAACACACATAGTAAAACAATACTATCGGATAAATAAAACATATCGTAAAAAATAGTAAAACAGAAAACAAAAGATGATGCACACAATAAACCTTACAATTGATAAAACTTAAATACAACTCTTATATGTATGAATAAAAATAATAAAAGATAAAGCATAACTCACATAGTAAAACAATAAAATTAGATAAATAAACAATTTTTAGCAACTCATATATACAAAGATTTGTAAAAAATTTAATTAAAATCTATGCATATAAAATGTATGAACATTACATATTAAAATAATTAAAAATAGAATGCATTACACACATTAAAACAATACTATCAGATAAATAAACAACATTTACATAGAGAATAGTTAAACTTAAAACAAAAGATGCACAACAAACGTTGTAATTGGTAAATATTAAATACAAATCTCATGTGTATGAATAAAAATAAATAAAAACAAAGCGTTATAAGACACACGTAGTAAAACAATACTATAAGATAAAGAATAATAAAAAACAAACAAAAAATCATCTACAACAAACCTTAGAATTGTAGGATAAAAATAGAATGCATAACACACATAGTAAAACAATACTATCATATAAATAAACAACATTTACGTAAAGAATAGTTAAACTTAAAACAAAACATGCAAAACAAACGTTACAATTGATAAATATTAAATACAAATCTCATGTGTACGAATAAAAATAATTAAAAATAAAAAGTATAAAACACATAGAATAATAAAACTCATAGCACACAAATAATTAAAAATAAAACATATAAGACACATAGTAAAACAATACTAAAAGATAATTAATAATAAAACTTAAACAAAAAAACATCCACAACAAACGTTACAATTGTAGGATAAAAACAATTAAAAATAAAATACATAACACACATAATAAAACAATACTATCAAATAAATAAAACATATACGTAAATAATAGTAAAACTCAAAACGAAAGATCATGCACACAACAAACCTTACAATTGATAAAACTTAAATACAACTCTAATATGTATGAATAAAAATAATAAAAGATAAAGCATAACTCACATAGTAAAACAATAAAATTAGATAAATAAACAATTTTTAGCAACTCATATATACAAAGATTTGTAAACATTTTAATTAAAATCTATGCATATAAAATGTATGAACATTACATATTAAAATAATTAAAATTAAAATGCATTACACACATTAAAACAATACTATCAGATAAATAAACAACATTTACATAGAGAATAGTTAAACTTAAAACAAAAGATGCACAACAAGCGTTGTAATTGGTAAATATTAAATACAAATCTCATGTGTATGAATAAAAATAAATAAAAACAAAACGTATAAGACACATAGTAAAACAATACTATAAGATTAAGAATAATAAAAAAGAAACAAAAAATCATCTACAACAAACCTTAGAATTGTAGGATAAAAATAGAATGCATAACACACATAGTAAAACAATACTATCATATAAATAAACAACATTTACGTAAAGAATAGTTAAACTTAAAACAAAACATGCAAAACAAACGTTACAATTGATAAATATTAAATACAAATCTCATGTGCACGAATAAAAATAATTAAAAATAAAAAGTATAAAACACATAGAATAATAAAACTCATAGCACACAAATAATTAAAAATAAAACATATAAGACACATAGTAAAACAATACTAAAAGGTAATTAATAATAAAACTTAAACAAAAAATCATCCACAACAAACGTTACAATTGTAGGATAAAAACAATTAAAAATAGAATACATAACACACATAATAAAACAATACTATCAAATAAATAAAACATATACGTAAATAATAGTAAAACTCAAAGCGAAAGATCATGCACACAACAAACCTTACAATTGATAAAACTTAAATACAACTCTTATATGTATGAATAAAAATAATAAAAAATAAAACGCATAACTCACATAGTAAAACAATAAAATTAGATAAATAAACAATTTTTAGCAACTCATATATACAAAGATTTGTAAAAATTTTAATTAAAATCTATGCATATAAAATGTATGAACATTACATATTAAAATAATTAAAAATAGAATGCATTACACACATTAAAACAATACTATCAGATAAATAAACAACATTTACATAGAGAATAGTTAAACTTAAAACAAAAGATGCACAACAAACGTTGTAATTGGTAAATATTAAATACAAATCTCATGTGTATGAATAAAAATAAATAAAAACAAAACGTATAAGACACATAGTAAAACAATACTATAAGATAAAGAATAATAAAAAAGAAACAAAAAATCATCTACAACAAACCTTAGAATTGTAGGATAAAAATAGAATGCATAACACACATAGTAAAACAATACTATCATATAAATAAACAACATTTACGTAAAGAATAGTTAAACTTAAAACAAAACATGCAAAACAAACGTTACAATTGATAAATATTAAATACAAATCTCATGTGTACGAATAAAAATAATTAAAAATAAAAAGTATAAAACACATAGAATAATAAAACTCATAGCACACAAATAATTAAAAATAAAACATATAAGACACATAGTAAAACAATACTAAAAGATAAAAAATAATAAAAAAGAAACAAAAAAACGTTTGAATTGTAGGCTAAAAAAAATAAAAATAGAATGCATAACACACATAGTAAAACAATACTATCAGATAAATAAAACATATACGTAAATAATAGTAAAACTCAAAACAAAAGATCATGCACACAATAAACCTTACAATTGATAAAACTTAAATACAACTCTTATATGTATGAATAAAAATAATAAAAGATAAAACGCATAACTCACATAGTAAAACAATAAAATTAGATAAATAAACAATTTTTAGCAACTCATATATACAAAGATTTGTAAAAAGTTTAATTAAAATCTATGCATATAAAATGTATGAGCATTACATATTAAAATAATTAAAAATAGAATGCATTACACACATTAAAACAATACTATCAGATAAATAAACAACATTTACATAGAGAATAGTTAAACTTAAAACAAAAGATGCACAACAAACGTTGTAATTGGTAAATATTAAATACAAATCTCATGTGTATGAATAAAAATAAATAAAAACAAAGCATTATAAGACACGTAGTAAAACAATACTATAAGATAAAGAATAATAAAAAAGAAACAAAAAATCATCTACAACAAACCTTAGAATTGTAGGATAAAAATAGAATGCATAACACACATAGTAAAACAATACTATCATATAAATAAACAACATTTACGTAAAGAATAGTTAAACTTAAAACAAAACATGCAAAACAAATGTTACAATTGATAAATATTAAATACAAATCTCATGTGTACGAATAAAAATAATTAAAAATAAAAAGTATAAAACACATAGAATAATAAAACTCATAGCACACAAATAATTAAAAATAAAACATATAAGACACATAGTAAAACAATACTAAAAGATAAAAAATAATAAAAAAGAAACAAAAAAACGTTTGAATTGTAGGATAAAAAAAATAAAAATAGAATGCATAACACACATAGTAAAACAATACTATCAGATAAATAAAACATATACGTAAATAATAGTAAAACTCAAAACGAAAGATCATGCAGTCCACTTCTTGCAGTTCACATCTCTGTCTTAGGCTTTCAACCTAATCATGTTTTAGAAAAAGGCACATAGCTATTAGCTTAAGTATTAAACACTTGACTACTAAAAGACTCCTTCCTCCAGGCATATCATTAAATTAAAACTAAAATCTGAAAGGAAGTCCTAAATCACAAGTATACCTGGGCCTGCAACTTAAGCACTTCTTGATTCAAAAGTTCATTTCTTTTCTTCAAACCATCCCCAATGCTTTTTGAGAACAAAAGTCCTAATGTAGTTGGAATGGGTGTAGCAGAAGGTGGGGGACTTGGTCTCCTTGAAAAAGGTGACACGGACGTGGAGCTTACTCCATATGCTGTCAGAACTAGTTTTTGCACAGTTTGCCTCAGATCAACAGCAGTTGACAAAATAACATCTTTCAGCTGCAATAAAGAAGGTGTCTGCGAGGATCTAACTAGAGAATATCTCAGTTTCTTCCTTGTGTAGCGGCTTTGCTGTCTAATTGCTTCAGCAAATCAACATTAGATGGTACTGCAGACTTAGAAAGTCTGATCTCACTCGTCTAATCTGTCCATAGCAGTTAGTGATTTTATAACATCTCTAGCGACTTTAGATTTAGCGATTCCTCTGTCACCGGTGCCATAGCTTCTTGTGCTTTCTTAGTTCATTTGAAGCTCCACTTCTTGTAGTTCACATCTCTGTCTTAGGCTTTCAACTTTGATCATGTTTTAGAAAAGGCACAGAGCTATTAGCTTAAGTATTAAACACTTGACTACTAAAAGACTCTTTCCTCAGGCATATCATTAAATTAAAACTAAAATCTAAAAGGAAGTCCTAAATCACAAGTATACACGAGCACGCAACTTAAGCACTTCTTGATTCAAAAGTTCATTTCTTTTCTTCAAACCATTCCCAATGCTTTTTGAGAACAAAAGTCTGATGTAGTTGGAATGGGTGTAGCGAGAAGGTGGGGGACTTGGTCTCCTTGAAAAAGGTGACACGGACACGGAGCTTACTCCATATGATGTCGAACTAGTTTTTGCACGGTTTGCCTCGGATCAACGGCCGGTTGACAAAATAACATCTTTAATTGCAATAAAGAAGGTGTCTACGAGGATCTAACTAGAGAATGTCTCGGTTTCTTTCTTGTTTAGCGGCTTTGCTATCTAATTGCTTGACAAATCAACATTAGAAGATGCTTGAGACTTAGAAAGTACGATCTCACTCGTCTAATCTGTCCGCGACGGTTAGTGATTTTATAACATCTCTAGCGACTTTAGATTTAGCGATTCCTCTGTCACCGGTGCCATAGCTTCTTGTGCTTTCTTAGTTCATTTCGAAGCTCCACTTCTTGAGTTCACATCTCTGTCTTAGGCTTTCAACTTTGATCATGTTTTAGAAAAAGGCACTGAGCTATTAGCTTAAGTATTAAACACTTGACTACTAAAAGACTCCTTCCTCAGGGCATATCATTAAATTAAAACTAAAATCTAAAAGGAAGTCCTAAATCACAAGTATACACGAGCACGCAACTTAAGCACTTCTTGATTCAAAAGTTCATTTCTTTTCTTCAAACCACCCCAATGCTTTTTGAGAACAAAAGTCTGATGTAGTTGGAATGGGTGTAGCAGAAGGTGGGGGACTTGGTCTCCTTGAAAAAGGTGACACGGACACGGAGCTTACTCCATATCTTTGTCGAGTTTTTGCACCGTTTGCCTCGGATCAACAACAGTTCACAAAATAACATCTTTCATTTGCAATATAGAAGGTTTCTGCGAGGATCTAACTAGAAAATGTCTCGGTTTCTTTCTTGTTTAGCGGCTTTCTTTGTCTAATTGCTTGACAAATCAACATTAGAAGATGCTGAGACTTAGAAAGTCGATCTCACTCGTCTAATCTGTCCGCACGGTTAGTGATTTTATAACATCTCTAGCGACTTTAGATTTAGCGATTCCTCTGTCACAGTGCCATAGCTTCTTGTGCTTTCTTAGTTCATTTGAAGCTCCACTTCTTGCGGTTCACATCTCTGTCTTAGGCTTTCAACTTTGATCATGTTTTAGAAAAAGGCACAGAGCTATTAGCTTAAGTATTAAACACTTGACTACTAAAAGACTCCTTCCTCCAGGCATATCATTAAATTAAAACTAAAATCTAAAAGGAAGTCCTAAATCACAAGTATACACGAGCACTGCAACTTAAGCACTTCTTGATTCAAAAGTTCATTTCTTTTCTTCAAACCACCCCCAATGCTTTTTGAGAACAAAAGTCTGATGTAGTTGGAATGGGTGTAGCAGAAGGTGGGGGACTTGGTCTCCTTGAAAAAGGTGACACGGACACGGAGCTTACTCCATATCTTTGTCGAGTTTTTGCACCGTTTGCCTCGGATCAACGGCGGTTCACAAAATAACATCTTTCATTTGCAATATAGAAGGTTTACTGCGAGGATCTAACTAGAAAATGTCTCGGTTTCTTTCTTGTTTAGCGGCTTTCTTTGTCTAATTGCTTTATCAAATCAACATTAGATGGTACTGAGACTTTGAAAGTCGATCTCAGTCTTGTCTAATCTGTCCTTGTTTTTGCCATATAGCCGAGGAATGACATTCCTTCATTATTACCAAAGACTTTCTAAAATCTTGTTCAATTTCACGAAGCAAGAGTCACAAACTCAATAGGCTTTTCGAACATTGGAGGCCAGTCCTGCTCTCATTGCTTTTTTTCGAACTGCATGAATGGCAATGTACTAGTCCACAATTGTAGCAGTTGTGTCGTTTTCGCATGAACCCAAAAGCTTGTTTGCAAGCAGAGCACTGAGACGGATCAGAGCACCAGACACCCATTTTTCCTTTTTCTTTTCTTTCTATTCTTTTTTTCTATACTCAGTAAGTGGAGTACTCTCTTTTTTTTTTGCACTTTGATCAAATAGAGAAAAAAATGTGGATTATTTAATTTGAATTCTTTTTAAATGCAAATTTTCACCAAAGTATTTTCTCAAAATTTAAAGTAAGTTCGTGATTTTTTCAGGCTTAGAATGGGAATGGTTTATGTAGTTAAAAGAACAAATAAGGCTTATGTAAAATAAGGCTCAAGGGGGTTGACTATGGGAATATACCATGCAATGACGGCTTGATAATTAGGGCCAATTTGGGAAAGCTTTTTGGTTGTAACAAAAAAATTGCCTAAATCATTTCTCTAATATTTGGTATCAACTAGGATTTCGCCTCAAGGATCCATCAACGGATTCTAGAGCAAAGCAAGATTAAACTTTCTTAACCCAGTTAATTCAACTCCTTCTCTTCATAGGCAAAATGGAATAGAGAAAAGTCTATTATGTGCTCAATTATTTTCAAGGACAAAGATTTAAATCAAAGTACCCACAAAACTTTGCCTAATATATGCTTTGCTAAGAGAATTCAACAACTCAAGACTATAAGAGTTGACACCCCCAAACTTAAAATAAACAATGTCCTCATTGTAATTTAAAAGTGAGGCAGATTAAAGAAATGAAAGAAACTTCCCTGGTTTTACGATGAATCCACATTATTTTGTAATTTTTAGCTATTTATTCTGCATAATAATCCAACATCAAAATCCAAATTATTCAAATAGTAATAAAATAAAAATAATAAAAGAAAGTTTTATGAGCTGCCTCTCATAAGCACTTGATGAAAACAAAACAAAGACACAAAGAGAAAAACAATAAAAAAGAAAGAAAATAGTAAATCCAAAACATGCAACAGAAGAACAAAAATAATACATATAAATCATCTTTTAAAAGCATAAACAACAATAAAGACCAAGAAATACAAGCATTAAAAAATAGAAAACAATTACAACAAATAACTAAAGTAAAAAAGCATTAGTGAAAGATCAAGATTCGGACAAAATTCAATTCTTTGAAGGATTTTCTCACTTTTTGCTTACACCCATCACAATGTACATTCACTCTGAGTACAAAAGTCTGTAAATTGGGGAAGAAAAAAAAACAAAAGAAACATTGTAAACAACAAAACAATAAGATTCTTCAGGAAAAGACTAAATACAACTTAGCTATTAATAAAAGAAAATAAAAGTAACTTAATTGTTCTATGGAAACAGATGGTGTTAAATAGTGAAAGACCTAAATCTTCAGGAGCTTAAAAAGTCTTCATCTTGAGTCATTTCTTAAGTCTTTGTTTGAGGTGAAAAATTAAAACTTTCACTCTCTCCACTTCTCTGTGACTACAAGTAAAGAGAAAAAGGATAAAATATCTACTGTCTAGGCTTGAAATTATAATAGAGTTGAAAGATAAATAAAGGGTTGAACTTGCATTGTTGAAATGTAAGTTAAATTATTATTCTATGACTAGTACATGAATGTTGATTTGTTTATTGAGTTCTTCCTCCCTCAAAAGCAAACAAAACAAGAGCACATGGGTCTTCAGTTTAAGTGTGAAATAAATTATAATTATAAATAAATAAAAAGAAGAAAGTTAGATAACAATAAGAATACTTTTACAGACCCAAATGCCAAAGCAGGGAACAAAAAATCACCAACAAAGAAAGGAGGAGATAAAGAGACAGAAGAAAGTCAAAAAGTGGGTTCTTTTTTAAAAAAAAATGTAAAATGTGGGAGATGGAGGAGAAGAGAGGGTGAAAAAAGGAAAGAAAGGCTATATGCTCTGAAAACTAAAAATTGAAATGATGTGAGGTAACGTTAAATACAGAGGTTGGACTTTGGAGATATTGAAATACAATAAAAGAGGAATAGTGACTTAACCGTCCTACTTCTACCCCAATAGCTACTTCACAAGAAATTAAAGATTCTTATTAGTAATATTTATATTTTAACTTATTAATGTAAAATTGTTTGAAAAATTAAAAAATAATTTAATTAATATAAAATATATTTTAAAAATAATAAATAATAACTCATACTTTATACCAATTATATTTATAGCATATTAATTATTTATTTTCCCTACACAAATACATTAGGAGTTAGTATTTTTGGAGTATTATTATTTTTATTTTGGTATTTTTTAATTCTTATTCTCAACTAGTAGCTTTAAATTACTCCTATTATTCATTTTGGATAATTTAAACTTTATTAATACTCCTATTATTCATTTTGGTTAATTTAAACTTTATTAATACTTTTAAAGTATACTATTCATTGTGATTGTTGTTAAAATTAATCAAAATAATTATTAGTAATATAAATATGGATATTTCAAAGATATCATTTGAGAATAAAAATAAAAATAAATATTAAAATAAGAATAAATATACTTTAAATATATCAAATCCGATACAATGGATAAATACAATACAATTTTAACAACATACCATTAATCTATCAAATAAGAGCACAGTTAAACTCTTTTCTTTTATTTTTGGAAAAATAACAAGAGCACAATTAGAATTCAAATTTTTATGATCTTACAAATGTTAGAGAGATGAAATTGCCCATCACTCACTAGTTTAATGATAAAAAATTAAAGATGCTGCTTGTAATTTTGAAAAGCACAAACAAACTTCAAAAAATGCAAAAGAGGAACTAAAAATGGAGAAAGATGAAGATGTACTGAAATCTTGAAAGAAGAAGAGATGCTGAAAACAAAAATCAAAAAGAAAAAAAGAAAATAGTAAATCCAAACATAAAAATAATAAATATAAATCTTATAACTAAACGTTCTTTCGATCGAAAAGGAATTTTATGAGTTAACAAACACAAATTCTTATGTAGTATCGAATCCACAATACGACGTCAGATTCAACAAGATCAAAAGGGTTAACAAAGTTCAAACTACTCTGATCAAAGATTTTGCGATTATACCTGACAAAGATTAACTCCAGAAGCCCACCTCTGTACTAAAATCTTGAAAGAAGAAGAGAAGCTGAAAACGAAAATCAAAAATAAAAAAAGAAAGAAAATAGTAAATCCAAAACATGCAGAGAAGAACACAAATAATAAATATAAATCTTATAACAAAACGTTCTTTCGATCGAAAAGGAATTTTCTCGAGTTTACAAACATAAATTCGATGTAGTATCGAATCCACAATCTGACGTCGGATTCAACAAGATCAAAGGGGTTAACAAAGTTCAAACTACTTTGATCAAAGATTTTGCGATTATACGACAAAGATTAACTCCGTAAGCCCACGAGATGCTTTTTGATTTCCTCGATTGCTTCATTTTCTCTTTGATCAACTTAATCCTTTCCAAAGATTATGCGAATATATTTTTTAACAAATAATAAAAGATCAGATTAAACAGATCTATACGCGATCTGATATAAATTTTTGAAACCCGAAGATAAACAAAATTCCAAATTTTAAGCATTTCTTGATGTTCTGAACAAAGCGAAAGATAAGAACAGATCTATACGCGATCTGATATAAATTTTTGAAACCCTAAGAACAAACACGAATATAAACAAAATTCCAAATTTTTAGTGTTTCTTGATGATCTGAACAAAGCGAAAGATAAGAACAGATCTATATACGCTATCTGATATAAATTTTTGAAACCCTAAGAAAAAACATGAAGATAAACAAAATTCCAAATTTGAAGCGTTTCTTGATGTTCTGAACAAAGCAAAAGATAAGAACAGATCTATACGCGATCTGATATAAATTTTTGAAACCCTAAGAAAAAACACGAAGATAAACAAAATTCAAAATTTTAAGCGTTTCTTGATGTTTTGAACAAAGCGAAAGATAAGAACAGATCTATACGCGATCTGATATATTTTTGAAACCCTAAGAAAAAACACGAAGATAAACAAAATTCCAAATTTGAAGCGTTTCTTGATGTTCTGAACAAAGCGAAAGATAAGAATACTAAAAAGATAATTGGAACGGAAAAAGCCGCTTTAATATTCTCTCAGATCTGGAACTGCTACATCAGAAAAAGTGAAAACGGATGCCCGAACGAACTATCTTTTTTTTCTATTATTTTATTTATTGTGTTTATTATCTTTATTATTTATTTCACCTATTTGTTTTTAGATAATATCTTAATTGCAATTAAATTTTAACATATTTTAATTTATTTTCTCGATATTTGTAAAATATTTACAATGTTCCGTTAAATAACATTCCTGTCATTAATTCCTAATAGTATTAATTTTTCATCCATTAATATTCCTAGTATTATTTTTTGGTTCTTATACTAATTTTTATATATCTAAATAAAAAAATTTAAATTTTTAATAAAGTTAATATTCAACTAGTTGATGATATTTGTCTATTTGTAGAAGACAATAATTTGTCTACAAAACTTATTATTTGTTGGTACAAATTTAAATTTTTTTTATATTCATTACAATTGTAGTGTATATTATGTTCTTCATTATGTTGATTATTTATTTTTAATTCTGAATCTATTAATTATTTTTTAAAATTAAAATTTTTTTTTCATTTGTTAAATCTAATAATTTTAATTTATGTACTAATGATTTGATATTCATAGGGTATTATCCTAATAAGTCATATATGTTGAATGCATATTATTTTGCCATATTTGTAGGATACAAACAGGTTTTTCGTGTGTACATATAATGTACTTATAATTTTCAAAGAAGTAGTATCTAAACATTAAATTGTTGAATTCCTCTTCTCCTATTCTTACAAATCTTTGACTAAAATAGTCTCTTAATATCCATGAAACAAGATGGTCTAATAATACTTGTGATAGTTTTAATATAATTTGTATAGATGTCTAATAAAGTATTAAATATATTAAAAAATTTAAGACAAGTTTCATAATCCTCATCTTTAAAATATTCATTTAAATGATAGAGATAACCCTTATCAATTTTTTCTAATACAACTGAGTGAGAAAAAACAACATGAAACTCATAAAAAGAAAAAAAATCACTGATAAAACAAACAAAAAAATTATTAAACTACTGATAAAACGACCTAAAGACCAAGAAATTGAAAAGAAAAAAACCTAAGCAAACTCCCAAAAAAAAAATCTAAAAAATGAAGTAATGCAAAAACAAAATACAACAACAAAAAACCAAAAAGCTAAGTGAAATTGCTATAAACTAAAAACATAAAACTCAAGAACTAAGTGAGAAAAAAAAACATGAAACTCATAAAAATAATCATCGATGAAACCTCCAAAAAAATATTAAACTAATGATAAAATGACCTAAAGACCAAGAAATTGAAAAGAAAAAAAAAACCTTAAGCAAACTCCAAAAAAAATCTAAGAAACAAAGTAATGCAAAAATATAAAAATACAATTATAAAAAACTGAAAAAGCTAAGAGAAATTTCTATAAACTAAAAACATACCACTCAAAATGAAAATGAAGCTAGAAACAAAAAGGAGAAAAAAAATGAAAAAAAAAACAAAATTAAACAAAGAACAAAACATGAAAAAAAATCAAGAATATAAAGAAAAATTTCAAATGAAAACCTAAGAACTATGAGAGGGAAAAATATGAAAAACAGATAGAGAGAAAATAAACATATGAGTGAAAGTAAGAAGATGAAATGAGAAAGTGAAAAAATAGAGAACATATCAAGAACTGAGAAAATGAAGAAAGATGAAATGAGAAAAGTAATTAACTAAGAAAATGAAAACAAAAAAGAAAGAAATGAGAGAGGAAGGGCGACAGTGAAGGAAATAGAGGAGAGTAAAGTAACTGATAAGTCTAAAATAACAAATACCAAGACCTACTATAAATAATAAAACTAAAAAAAAGCACCAAATTACATCGTTTACAATACTTACTAACGTCTTAAAGTTTGGTCGCACCTTGTTACGTTGTTTTCGATTCATGTTCTTTTGGGTTCTAATTTGATCATTTTAACCTCGTTCTAAGAAATTCAATTGTTAATATTTCTTTGAGTTCCTAGGTAGTTCATCTAAAGGATCCCCATCATTTGGTATTAGAGGCTTGGTGGAAAATTTGTTATAAATATTCCCTATGTGTTTTTGAATTTTGGATTTAAAAAAAATCGTTATTTGATTGTTTTTTGCACTCTTGAGTCAAAATCAAAAAAAGAAGAATGAAATTTTATCCTTTAAGTCTTGTATTTTCTTTAAATTATTTGTATCTTCTTAGTGTTTTTTTGTTCTGTGCTAAATCCATCTTTTTTCTTCAAAAAAACAAGAGAGCTATTATAGTTCACAGTTTAAAAAAGAAGAAGTTATTAATTGGGGTGGAAACTTTAAACTGTTATAACTTTTAATTCGTGCATCAAAACGATTATTATAATATATCAAATTGAAGCTTGTTTCGATTCCTAAAAACATAATGATGCATTAGTTCAATTCACTACGTTTTTGAAGCCAAATTCCATCATTTACACTCCTAATCAACGTCTTAATGTTTGGACGCACCTTATTGCATTGTTTTCTGTTCATGATGTTTAGGGTTCTAATATGATCATCATAACCACATTCTAAGTAAGTCAGTCCTTCCTATTCCTTTGATTCCTAGGTTGTTCGTCTAAAGGATCCACATCATTTAGTATCAAAGGCTTGGTTGTTGAAAATTGGTTATCAATCTTTATCTATACGTTTTGGAATTTTAGATTTAAAAAAATCATTATTTGATTGTTTTCAGCGTTCTTGAATCATAAATCACAAAACAAAGAAAGAAATTTTGTGTATCAAGTCTAGCATTTTCGTCCAATTTTGTTGTTGTTGTTTTAGTCTTTGGTTTTCCTATGGTAGTTTTCTTTAAATTTTTCTTGTTCTTTATTTTCTGTGCTCAATCCATCTTTGTTCTTCAAAACAAAAAAAAGGGTAGCTACTGCAATTCACATTAAAAAAAGGTATTAATTGGGGTTGTAATTTAAAACTGTTATAACTTTTAATTCGTGCATCGATTGTATGAGTGGTTAGTCATGCCCTTTGGTTTAACAAATGCACCTAGCACTTTTATGAGGCTTATGAATCATGTTTTGCGTGCATTTATTGGAAAATTTGTTGTTGTCTATTTTGATGATATTCTCATTTACAGTAAAAATCTTGAAGAACATGTCTTACATCTTAGGTATGTGCTTGAAATTTTGAGAAAAGAGCAATTGTATGCGAACCCTAAAAAGTGTGTTTTTTGCATGGACAAGTTAGTTTTTCTTGGTTTTGTTGTTAGTTCTAAGGGGGTAGAAGTAGATGAGGAGAAGGTTAAGGCTATTCGAGAATGGCCCACACCTAAATCTGTAACATAGGTTAGAAGCTTTCACGGCTTGGCTAGTTTTTATCGAAGGTTTTTCAAAGATTTTAGTACACTAGCTGCACCTCTAACCGAGGTCATTAAAAAGTATGTTGGTTTCAAATTGGGCGAGAATAAGGAGAGAGCCTTTAAAGCATTGAAGGATAGTTTGTGTTCTACACCTGTTTTATCTTTACCTGATTTTACTAAAACCTTTGAAGTTGAGTGTGGTGCATCAGGAATAGGTATAGGAGTTGTTTTGATGCAAGAATGACGACCTATCGCTTATTTCAATGAGAAACTTCATGGAGTAGCCCTTAATTATCCAACGTATGACAAAGAGTTATATGCCTTGGTTATGACCCTGGATACATGGCAACATTACCTTTGGTTAAGAAGACTTTAGATGTTTTGCGTGAGCATTTTTATTGGCCAACAATAAGAAAGGATGTAGGGAGAATATGTTCTAGATGCATCACTTGTAAGCAAGCCAAATCCAAAGTCCTACCACAAGGACTATATACTCCCTTGCCCGTACCAAGCACACCTTGGGTAGATATTTCCATGGATTTTGTTTTAGGGTTACGTAGGTCTAAGAAGGGTAGAGACTCCATTTTTGTGGTTGTAGATAGGTTTTCTAAAATGTCACACACTATAACGTGTCATAAAACTGATGATGCCACTAATGTAGTAGAGTTAGTTTTTATGGAGGTTGTTAGGCTTCATAGAGTTCCTAGGAGCATTGTGTCTGATAGGGATGTTAAATTCCTTAGTTATTTTTGGAAAACTCTTTGGGCTAAAATGGGCACTAAACTCTTGTTTTTGACTACTTATTACCCTAAAACAGATGGGCAAACTGAGGTAGTCAATAGAACTCTGTCCACGTTACTTAAAGCGGTAATAAAAAGGAATTTGAAAAATTGGGAGGATTATTTACCTTTTGTTGAATTTGCTTATAACCGGAGTGTGCATTCCACTACTAATCACTCTCCATTCGAAATTGTTTATGGTTTCAATCCACTAACTCCTTTGGACTTATTACCTATACCTATTTCAGAGAAAACTAACTTAGATGGTGCTAGGAAGGCTGAAACGGTGAAGAAGCTCCATGAACGCATTCATGAGAAAATTGAGAAGAGAAATAAAGATTATGCTTATAGAGCCAACAAAAGGAGGCAAAGAGTCATTTTTGAGCCTAATGACTGGGTTTTTATGCATATGAGGAAGGAACGGTGGCTTGAAAAAAGACCGTCCAAGTTGCAACCTCAGGGAGATGGACCCTTTCATGTGATTGAGCGAATCAATGACAATGCCTACAAAATTGATCTTCTTGGTGAGTATAATGTTAGTACCTCTTTTAATGTTTCTGATCTTTCTCCTTTTCATTATGCAGGTGACGATTCGAGGACGAATCCTTTTAAAGAGAGGGGGAATGATGAGAATCATCGAGCTCTACAAATTCCAAGTGGACCAATCACAAGGTCTAGGAAGGCATAACTCGAAAAGGCTTTAAATGAGCTCATTCAAGAGGTCATGCATAATCAAGGGGAGCTAATTTGAGAGTGCAAAGATTGGGACAATCCTAGGATGGAAATTAGGGCAAAATTGGCAAAATAAAACTAGGCACATTGTTGTGCCATTTGGACTTTTTTGGGCAACTTCATTTTCAGCCCTTATATGGAAAGAAAGGTTAAGATGTAATATTTTATAGGGTTTCTTTTGTTCTCAGATGCTCCATATTTTGCTCCAATTTTGGAGTGCCATTTGGATTGATTTTGGGCAGCTTTATTTTCAGCCCTTGGATGAAATCAAGGGTTAAGATGTAATATTTTATAGGATTTCTTTGTGGTCAGGTGCCCTATTTTTTCCATGTTTTGGTCAATGTTTTCTGCTACCTTTTGTGCTTTTTGGCTGTTTTTATTTTCAACCCTTGGATGAGATCAAGGGCTATGATGTAGTAGAGCTTAGGGTTGGTTTGTATCCTATTAAAAGCAGCTCAGCTGCTGTAAAATATAATTTTGATTGAAGTTTGAATATTCATATCATTTGAGAGCTCATTCTAGCTCTTTGTTCCTCTTTAAGCAACTTATCAAGGGATTGGCAACCTTTGTGGCGTTGTTTAGCATCCAAGCATTTGTGGTGAGTAATATCCATACTTGTTAGGGTGTCATTTATGCTAGACTTATCAAGGAATTAGCAGCTCCTTGTGGCGTCTTTTCTCCTCAGAAAAATGGTGAGTAATATCCCTTGATTTGTGGAGAAACCCTTTGCTATATAATCTGAAATTTTAAATGGAGTGCCATTTGGACTGATTTTGGGTAGCTTTCTTTTCAGCCCTTGGATGAAATCAAGGGTTAATATGTAAAATTTTATAGGATTCCTTTGTGGTCAGCTGCCCCATTTTTTCCATGATTTGGTCAATGTTTTCTGCTACCTTTTGTGCTTTTTGGCTGTATTTATTTTCAACCCTTGGATGAGATCAAGGGCTATGATGTAGTAGAGCTTAGGGTTGGTTTGTATCCTATTAAGAGCAGCTCAGTTGCTGTAAAATGCAATTTTAATGAAGTTTGAATTTTCATATCATTTGAGAGCTCATTCAAGCTCTTTGTTCCTCTTTAAGCAAGTTATCAAGGGATTGGGAACCTTTGTGGCATTGTTTAGCATCGAAGCATTTGTGGTGAGTAATATCCATACTTTTTAGGGTGTCATTTATGCTAGACTTATCAAGGAATTAGCAGCTCCTTGTGGCATCATTTGAAAATAAAAACAACCAAAAAGCATAAAAGGTAGCAGAAAACCTAGACCAAAACATTGAAAAAAATGGGGAAGTTTGGAACTACTTCTAACCATTCCTAGCAAATGCTTAAGATGTCAAAAAGGGGCACCAATATTTTCTCATCTAGAGCCGTCACACTCAACCCATGTTCAAAGCCCACACCAAGTCAAATTGATGTTACCCCCATGCATCACCCAAGTCATACTAAATGACCATTGGATATTACCCACAAAGGTTACCCACAACAATGAGCCCAGTGATATTACTTACCTTGTTTGTATCATTCCCTCTTTTGTAAGGGAAGTTCGTCCTCGAACTTGTACTTTTTCGGGATTCGAACCAAAGACAATGTTCTGATAAAGAACATAGCAACAATACCTAACCCTTCCTATGAATAGCTTAAGCTTTAAATAGGGAGTGCTAGAATTGTCACACTTAATCCCAGTTCAAAGCCCATACCAAGTCACAAGGGACCCACCATGTGCCACACAAATCAGAAAAAATGACCCTTGGATGTTACCCAACCAATTTATAAATTATATTGCAACATGTTTCTGAAGAATTCAACGGATATTATTCATCACAAATTCTTAGATGCAAAACAACAAAGCAAAGGTTACCAATCCCAAGATAAGTTGCTTAAAAAGGAAAAAGAAAGCAATAAATGGGATCTCAAACCGCACACCAAGTCACAAGGATGTAACCCACCATGCGGCACACAAGTCAGACAAAATGACCCTTGGATGTTACCCAGCCAATTTACAGATTATATTGCATAGGGTTTCTCAACAAATCAAGGGATAGTACTCACCATTTATCTTTTGAGAAACATGCTTCAAGGAGGTGCTATCTCCTTGATAAGTCTAGCATAAATTACACTCTAACAAGTATGGAAATTACCCATCACAAATGTTTGGATTCTAAACGACACCACAAAGGTTGCCAATCCCTTGATAAGTTGTTTAAAGGGGAACAAAAAAGGTAGGAGAAAACCTAGACTTCATGGAAAAAATGGGGAAGTTTGGAACAATATCTAACCATTCCAAGCAAATGCTTAAGGTGCTAGAAAGGGGAACCAATATTCTCTCATTCCCTCTTTCGTAAGGGAAGTTCTCCTCGAACTTGTGCTTTTTTGGGGTTCGTACAAGAGACCATGTTCTAATACCAATATTACAAAAAATAGCTAATCCTTCCTACCTAAAGCTACATTTTTCAATACGTGACGCTAGAACTGTCACACTTAATCCCCGTTCAAAGCACACACCAATTCAAAAGAATTTTACCCACCATGTGACACACAAATAAGAAAAAATGACCCTTGGATGTTACCGAGCCAATAAACAAATTATACTACAACGTGTTTCTCAACAATTCAATGGATATTACTTATCTCAAATGCTTAGATGCTAAACAACAGAACAAAGGTTACCAATCCCTAGATAAGTTGCTTAATAAGGATAAAGAAAGCATGAAAGGGATCTCAAAGCGCACACCAAGTCACAAGGATGTAACCCACCATGCAGCGCACAAGTCAGACAAAATGACCCTTTTACCCAGCCAATTTATAGATTATATTGCATATGGTTTCTGAACAAATTTATTGATAGTACTCACCATTTATCTTTTGGGAAACATGCCACATTGAGGTGCTATCTCCTTGATAAGTCTAGCATAAATAACTCTCTAACAAGTATGGATATTACTCATCAAAAATGCTTGGATTCTAAACGACACCACAAAGGTTGCCAATCCCTTTATAATATGTTTAAAGAGGAAATAAAAGCAAGAAAGAGCACCCAAATGATCTTAAAATCAAATTTCTTTCAGAATGTGAGGATCCAAGCAGTTGAACTGCTCTTAAATATGTATAACATACAAATAAAACCTAAGTTCTACTACAATATAGCACTTTATCTCATCCAAGGGTTGAAAATAAAACAGCCAAAAAGCACAAACGGTAACAGAAAACCTGGACCAAAATATGGAAAAAAATGGAGAAGTTTTGAACAGTATCTAACCATTCCGAGCAAATGCTTAAGATGTTAGAAAGGGGCACCAATATTTTCTCATCTAGAGCCGTCACACTTAACCCATGTTCAAAGCCCACACTAAGTCAAATTGATGTTACCCCCCATGCATCACACAAGTCATACTAAATGACCCTTGGAAATTACCCACAACAATGAGCCCAGGGATATTACTTACCTTGTTTGTATCATTCCCTCTTTTGTAAGGGAAGTTCGTCCTCGAACTTGTACTTTTTTGGGATTTGAACCAAAGACAATGTTCTGATAAAGAACATAGCAACAATAGTTAACCCTTCCTACAAATAACTTAAGATTTAAATAGGGGGTGCAAGAACTGTCACACTTAATCCCCGTTCAAAGCACACACCAAGTCACAAGGATGTTACCCACCATGCACCGCACAAATCAGACAAAATATCCATTTAATGTTACTGATCCAATTTATAAATTATATTGCAACGTGTTTCTCAACAATTCAATGGATATTACATCATAAATGCTTCTATGCTAAACAACACAACAAAGGTTACCAATCATTATATAAGTTTCTTCAAAATGAAAAGAAAGCATGAAAGTGATCTCAAACCGCACACCAAGCCACAAGGATGTAACCCACCATGCGGCACACAAGTCAGACAAAATGACCCTTGGAAGTTACCCATCCAATTTACAGATTATATTGCATAAGGTTTCTCAACAAATCAAGGGATAGTACTCACCATTTATCTTTTGAGAAACATGCTTCAAGGAGGTGCTATCTCCTTGATAAATCTAGCATAAATAACACTCTAACAAGTATGGATATTACCCATCACAAATTTTTGGATTCTAAACGACACCACAAAGGTTGCCAATCCCTTGATAAGGATTTTAAAGGGGAGCAAAAAGCAAGAAAAGGCACCCAAATGATCTTAAAATCAAATTTCATGGAGAATGTGAGGTTCCAAGCAGTTGATTGCACTTAAATATTTATAACATATAAATAATCCCTAAGTTCTACTACAATATAGCCCTTGATCTCATAAAAGGGTTGCAAAGATAAATAAACAAAAAGCATAAAAGGTAGTAGGAAACCTGGGCTTCATGGAAAAAATGGGGAAGTTTGGAACAATATCTAACCATTCCTAGCAAATGCTTAAGATGCCAGAAAGGGGAACAAATATTCTCTCCTCTAGAGCCGTCACACTTAACCCATATTCAAAGCCCACACCAAGTCAAATGGATGTTACCCCCAATGCACCACACAAGTCATTCTAAATGACCCTTGGATGTTACCCACAAAAATTAGCCTAGGGATATTACTTACCTTAATTGCATCACTACCTCTTTCGTAAGGAAGGTTCTACTCGAACTTGTGCTTTTTCGGGGCTCGTAAAAGAGACCATGTTCTGATACCATACATAGGAAATATAGCTAATCCTTCCTACCTAAAGCTAAATTTTTCAATACGTCATGCTAGAACTATCACACTTAATCCTCATTCAAACCACACACCAAGTCAAAAGGATGTTACCCACCATGCGCCACACAAATAAGACAAAATGACCCTTGGATATTATCGAGCCAATTTACAAATTATATTGCAATGTGTTTCCAACAATTCAATGGATATTACTCATCACAAAGCTTTGATGCTAAAAAACAGAACAAAGGTTACCAATCCATAGATAAGTTGCTTAAAAAGGAAAAAAAACAAGAAAGGGATCTCAAAGCGCACAGCAAGTCACAAGGATGTAACCCACAATGCGGCACACAAGTAAGAAAAAAATAACACTCTAACAAGTATGGATATTACCCATCACAAATGTTTGGATTCTAAATGATACCACAAAGGTTGCCAATCCCTTGATAAGTTGTTTAAAGGGGAGCAAAAAGCAAGAAAGGGCACCCAAATGATCTTAAAATCAAATTTCATGGAGAATGTGAAGTTCCAAGTAGTTGATTGGTCTTAAATATTTATAACATACAAATAATCCCTAAGTTCTACTACAATATAGCCCTTGATCTCATAAAAGGGTTGAAAAGATAAATAACCAAAAAGCATAACAGGTAGTATAAAACCTGGGCTTCATGGAAAAAATGGGGAAGTTTGGAACAATATCTAACCATTCCTAGCAAATGCTTATGATGCCAGAAAGGGGACCAAATATTCTCTCATCTAGAGCCGTCACACTTAACCCATGTTAAAAGCCCACACCAAGTCAAATGGATGTTACCCCCATGCACCACACAAGTAATACTAAATGACCCTTGGATGTTACCCACAAAGGTTACCCACACTAAGAGCCCAGAGATATTACTTACCTTGCTTGCATCATTCCCTCTTTCGTAAGGGAAGTTCTCCTCGAACTTGTGCTTTTTCGGGATTGGTACAAGAGACCATGATTTGATACCAAACATAGGAAAAATAGCTAATCCTTCCTACCTAAAGCTTATGTTTTCAATACGTGATGCTAGAACTGTCACACTTAATCCCCGTTCAATGCCTATACCAAGTCACAAGGATGTTACCCACCATACGCTACACAAATAAAAAAAAATGACCCTCTGATGTTACCTAACCAATTTACAAATTATATTGCAACGTGTTTCTCAACAATTCAATGGATATTACTTATCACAAATGCTTAGATGCTAAACAACAGAACAAAGGTTACCAATGCTAAGATAAGTTGCTAATTAAAAAGGAAAATGAAAGCATGAAATTGATATCAAAGCGCACACCAAGTCACAAGGATGTAACCCACCATGCTCCCTACAAATAAAAAAAAATGACCCTTGGATGTTACCCATCAAATTTATAGATTATATTGCATAGGGTTTCTCTACAAATCAATGGATAGTACTCACCATTTATCTTTAGGGAAACATGCCACAAGGAGGTGCTATCTCCTTAAGTCTAACATAAATAACACTCCAACAAGTATGGATATTACTCATCACAAATGCTTGGATTCTAAGCGACACCACAAATGTTGCCAATCCCTTGATAAATTGTTTAAAGAGGAATAAAAAGCAAGAAACAGGAACCAAATGATCTTAAAGTCAAATTTCATTCATAATGTGAGGTTCCAAGCAGTTGAGCTGCTCTTAAATATTTTTAACATACAAATAAACCCTAAGTTCTACTACAATATAGCCCTTGATCTCATCCAAGGGTTGAGAAAATAAAAATTGCCAAAAAGCATAAACGGTGAGAAAACACGGAGCAAAACATGAAAAAATGGGGAAGTTTGGAGCAGGTATCTAACCATTCTCTAACATCTTAAGCATTTTCTAGGAATGGTTAGATCTTGTTCCAAACTTCCCCAAATTTTTCCATGTTTTGGTCCAGGTTTTCTACTACCTTTTATGCTTTTTGGTTGTTTTTCTTTTCAACCCTTGGATGAGATCAAGGGCTATATTGTAGTAGAACTTAGGGTTAATTTGTATGTTATAAATATTTAAGAGTAGCTCAACTGCTTGGAACCTAACATTCTGAATGAAATTTTATTTTAAGATCACTTGGGTACTCTTTCTTGCTTTTTGTTCCTCTTTAAACAACTTATCAAGGGATTAGCAACCTTTGCGGTTTCGTTTAGAATCCAAGCATTTGTGATGAGTAATATACATACTTGTTAAAGGGTTATTTATGCTAAACTTATCAAGGAGATAGCACTTCCTTGTGGCATGTTTCCAAAAATATAAATGGTAAGTACTATCCAAATATTTGTTGAGAAACCATATGCAATATATTCTGTAAATTGGCTATTTAACATCCAAGGGTCATTTTGTCTGACTAGTGTGCCGCAAGGTGGGGTACATCCTTGTGACTTGGTGTGCGCTGTGAGATCCCTTTCATGCTTTCTTATTCTTTTTAAGCAACTTATCTAGGGATTGGTAACCTTTGCTCTGTTGTTTAGCATCTAAGCATTTGTGATGAATAATATCCATTGAATTGTTGAGAAACACGTTGCAATATAATTTATAAATTGGCTGGGTAACATCCAAGGGTCATTTTTTCTGATTTGTGTGGCGCATGGTGGGTCCCTTGTGACTTGGTGTGGGCTTTGAACTGGGATTAAGTGTGACAGTTCTAGCACCCCCTATTGAAAGCTTAAGCTATTCTTAGGAAGGGTTAACTATTGTTGCTATGTTCTTTATCAAAACATTGTCTTTGGTTCGAATCTCGAAAAAGTACAAGTTCGAGGATGAACTTCCCTTACAAAAGAGGGAATGATAGAAACAAGGTAAGTATTTAACCATTCCTAGCATTTGCTTAAGATGTCAGAAAAGGGAGTATATAATCCTCTTGGTAGGACTTTGGATTTGGCTTGCTTACAAGTGATGATCTAGAACATAAGCTCACTACATCTCTCCTTATTGTTGGCCAATAAAAATGTTCACGTGCATGGTAAACAGCAAAGAAGTCATCATATTAGCATACATTTCCTTACCTTATTCAAATCCTAACAATCTTGATTTAAAGTTGAGTAAGGCATACTTCCGTGATAAAGCATCTACTACAACATTCCCCTTACCTCTCTTATATTGAACAATATAAGGAAATGTCTCAATAAATTCCATCCATCTAACATGCCTCTTATTCAATTTACCTTGGTGTTTCAAATGTTTTAGAGATTCATGATCGGTGTGGATGACAAATTCCCTCGACAAAAGGTAATGTTGCCATGTCTCTAGGGTCCTAACCAAGTGATATGATCCAAGGGGTTAAGACCTAGCTAATTTCAAATTATATAGAAAAGGGTTTCTCCACAAATCAATGGATATTACTCACCATTTTTTTGAGGAGAAAAGACGCCACAAGGAGCTGCTATTTCCTTGATATGTGACAAGAACCAAGGGGATAGGAGCTAGCTAATTTCAGATTATATAGCAAAGGGTTTCTCCACAAATCAATGGATATTACTCACCATTTTTCTGAGGAGAAAAGACGCCACAAGGAGCTGCTAATTCCTTGATAAGTCTAGCATAAATGACACCCTAACAAGTATGGATATTACTCACCACAAATGCTTGGATGCTAAACAACGCCACAAAGGTTGCCAATCCCTTGATAAGTTGCTTAAATAGGAACAAAGAGCTAGAATGAGCTCTCAAATGATATGAAAATTCAAACTTCATTAAAATTGCATTTTACAGCAACTGAGCTGCTCTTAATAGGATACAAACCAACCCTAAGCTCTACTACATCATAGCCCTTGATCTCACTCAAGGGTTGAAAATAAACACAGCCAAAAAGCAGAAAAGGTAGCAGAAAACATTGACCAAATCATGGAAAAAATGGGGCAGCTGACCACAAAAGGAATCCTATAAAATATTACATCTTAACCCTTGATTTCATCCAAGGTTTGAAAAGAAAGCTGCCCAAAATCAGTCCAAATGGTATTACATCTTAACCCTTGATTTCATCGAAGGGTTGAAAAGAAAGCTGCACAAAATAAGTCCAAATGGCACTCCAAAATTGGAGCAAAATATGGAGCAGCTGAGAAGAAAAGAAACCCTATAAAATATTACATCTTAACCCTTGTTTCCATCTAAGGGCTGAAAATGAAGCTGCCCAAAAAAAATCCAAATGGCACAACAATGTGCCTAGTTTTATTTTGCCAATTTTGTGCTAATTTCCATCCTAGGATTGTCCCAATCCTTGCACTCCCAATTTAGGTCCCCTTGATTATGCATGACCTCCTGAATGAGCCCATTTAAAGCCTTTTCAAGTTGTGCCTTCCTAGACCTTGTTATTGGTTCACTTGGAATTTGTAGAGCTCGATGATTCTCATCATTCTCTCTCTCTTCAAGAGGATTCGTCCTTGAATCATCACATGCATAATCAAAAGGAGAAAGATCAGAAACATTAAAAGAGGTACTAACATTATACTCACTAGGAAGATCAATTTTGTAGGCATTGTCATTGATTCGGTCAATCACTTGGAAGGGTCCATCTCCCCGAGGTTGCAACTTGGACCATCTTTTTTTCAAGAAACCATTCCTTGCTCATATGCACCCAAACCCAATCACCAGGCTCAAAAATGACTCTTCACCTCCCTTTGTTGGCTGTACAAGCATAATCCATATTTCTTTTCTCAATTTGCTCATGAATGTGTTCATGGAGCTTCTTCACCATTTCAACCTTCTTAGCGCCATCTAAGTTAGTTTTGTCTGAAATAGGAATAGGTAATAAGTCCAAAGTAGTTAGTGGATTGAAACCATAAATAATTTCGAATGGAGAATGATCAGTAGTTGAATGCACACTCCGGTTATAAGCAAATTCAACAAAAGGTAAACAATCCTCCCAATTTTTCAAATTCCTTTTTATTACCGCCCTAAGCAACATAGACAGAGTCCTATTGACTACCTCAGTTTGCCCATCTGTTTGAGGGTGACAAGTAGTCGAAAACAAGAGTTTAGTGCCCATTTTAGCCCAAAGAGTTTTCCAAAAATAACTAAGGAATTTAACATCCCTATTAGACACAATGCTCCTAGGAACTCCATTAAGCCTAACAACCTCCCTAAAGAACAACTCTGCTACATAGTGGCATCATCGGTTTTATGACATGCTATAAAGTGTGCCATTTTAGAAAACCTATCTACAAACACAAAAATGGAGTGTCTACCCTTCTTAGAACTAGGTAACCCTAAAACAAAATCCATGGAAATATCTACCCAAGGTGTGCTTGGTACGGGCAAGGGAGTATATAATCCTTGTGGTAGGACTTTGGATTTCGCTTGCTTACAAGTGATGCATCTAGAACATATTCTCTCTACATCCTTCCTTATTGTTGGATAATAAAAATGCTCATGCAAAACATCTAAAGTCTTCTTAATTCCGAAATTCCCCATTAATCCCCCCCCCATGGGCCTCCTTAATTAACAACTCACGCATGGAAGATTTGGGTATACATAAATGATTTTCTTTAAATAAATACCCATCTAATTTATAAAACTTTTCAAAAGAAGTTTTTTTACATGCATGGTAAATAGCAGAGAAGTCATCATCATTAGCATACATTTCCTTAACATATTCAAATCCTAGCAATCTAGCATTTAAAGTTGAGAGTAAGGCATACCTCCGTGATAAAGCATCGGCTACAACATTCTCCTTACCTCAATTATATTGAACAATATAAGGAAAAGTCTCAATGAATTCCATCCATCTAGCATGCCTCCTATTCAATTTACCTTGGCGCTTCAGATGTTTTAGAGATTGATGATCGGTATGGATGACAAATTCTCTTGGCCAAAGGTAATGTTGCCATGTCTCCAGGGTTCTAACCAAGGCATAAAGCTCCTTGTCATACTTTGGAAAATTAAGGGCTACTCCATGAAGTTTCTCGCTGAAATGAGCGATAGGTCGCCATTACTACATCAAAACAGCTCCTATACCTATTCCTGATGCATCACACTCAACTTCAAAGGTTTTAGTGAAATCAGGTAAAGATAAAACAGGTGGAGAACACAAACTATCCTTCAATGCTTTAAAGGCTCTCTCCTGATTCTCGCCCCATTTGAAACCAACAGACTTTTCAATGACCTCGGTTAGAGGTGCAACTAGTGTACTAAAATCTTTGACAAACCTTCGATAAAAACTAGCTAAGCCGTGAAAACTTCTAACCTTGGTTACAGATTTAGGTGTGGGGCATTCTTGAATAGCCTTATCCTTTTCCTCATCTACTTCTACCCCCTTAGAACTAACAATAAAACCAAGAAAAACTAACTTGTTCATGCAAAAAAACACTTTTTCATGTTCGCATACAATTGTTGTTTTCTCAAAATTTCAAGCACATACCTAAGATGTAAGACATGCTCTTCAAGATTTTTACTGTAAATGAGAATATCATCAAAATAGACAACAAATTTTTTTCCAATAAATGCACGCAGAACATGATTCATAAGCCTCATAAAAGTGCTAGGTGCATTTGTTAGACCAAAGGGCATGACTAACCACTCACACAATCCATGTTTAGTTTTAAAAGCGGTTTTCCATTCATCACCGTCTCTCATCCTAATTTGATGGTATCCACTTCTCAAATCAATTTTTGAAAAAATGCAAGAACGATGCAACTCATCTAACATGTCATCTAGTCTAGGGATAGGATGTAGATATTTTACCGTAATGTTGTTGATGGCTCGGCAATCAACACATATCCTGCTTGATCCATCCTTCTTGGGAACGAGTAGCACGGGAACAGCACATGGACTCAGACTCTCCCTAACTTGACCTTTGATCAAATACTCTTCAACCTGCCTTTGAATCTCCTTAGTTTCTTCAGGGTTAGTCCTATAGGCAAGTCGGTTTGGAAGAGAAGCCCCCGGTATAAAGTCAATTTGATACTGAATCCCCCTAATTGGTGGCACCCTATCTGGAATCTCTTCAGGGAAGATGTCTTCAAATTCCTGCAAAAGGGAAATAGTGGTACTAGGCAAAGACTGGTTAAGATCATTAATAGAAAAATTTGCCTCCTTGTACAAAAGTACAAGTATGGGCTGTTTTGAATAAAAAGCCCGCTTGACCTCACTTGCCTTAGCATAAAAATTCACATTTTTTTCTCTAGTATTTTTCCACTCTCTTCTCCTTTTTTTCACTCTTTTTTTTCTTTTACTCTTTTTTTCTTTTTCATTCTTCTCTTTTTGTTCTTTTTCCCTAGCCATCCTCAATTGATCTTTAAAGACTTGCTTGGGTGAGAGGGGTACAAGTGTGATGTTTCTACCATTCTTCACAAACGAATACTTGTTTCTATATCCGTCATGGGTAACCCTCCTATCATATTGCCAAAGCCTACCTAGCAAGATGTGTCCAGATTGCATGGGTACCACATCACACATCACCTCATCCTTGTACTTTCCAATGGAGAAGCTCACTAATACTTGCTTATTAACCTTCATTTCCCCACTATCATTTAACCATTGCAACTTGTAAGGCTTAGGGAATGATACAACCAAAGTAGGTAATATCCCTAGGCTCATTATTTTGGGTAACCTTTGTGGGTAACATCCAAGGGTCATTTAGTATGACTTGTGTGGTACTTCGGGGGCAAAATCAATTTGACTTGGTGCGGGCTTTGAACATGGGTTAAGTGTGACGGCTCTAGATGATAAAATATTGGTGCCCCTTTCTCACATCTTAACCATTTGCTAGGAAATGTTAGATACTGTTCCTTAACTTCCACATTTTTTCCATGTTTTGGTCCAGGTTTTTTGCTAGTTTTATGCTTTTTGGCCGTTTTTTATTTCAACCTTTGGATGAGATCAAGGGCTTTGTTGTAGTAGAACTTAGGGTTTATTTGTATGTTATAAATACTTAAGAGTAGCTCAACTGCTTGGAACCTCACATTCTGGATGAAATTTGATTTTAAGATCATTTGGGAGCTATTTCTTGCTTTTTGTTTATCTTTTAACAACTTATCAAGGGATTGGCAACCTTTGTGGTGTCGTTTAGAATCGAAGCATTTGTGATGAGTAATATCCATACATGTTAGAGTGTTATTTATTTTACACTTATCAAGGAGATAGCACCTGCTTGTAACATGTTTCCCAAAAGATAAGTGTGACTTTTCTAGCTTTTCGTATTGAAAGCTTAAGCTTTAGGTAGGAAGGATTAGCTATTTTTCCTATGTTTGGTATCAGAACATGGTCTCTTGTACGAGCCTGAAAAAAGCACAAGTTCGAGGAGAAATTCCTTTATGAAAGAGGGAATGATGCAACCAATGTAAGTACCATCCCTAGGCTCATTGTTGTGGGTAACCTTTGTGGGTAACATGCAAGGGTCATTTAGTATGACTTGTGTGGTGCATTGGGGATAACATCAATTTGATTTGGTGTGGACTTTGAACATGGGTTAAGTGTGCTGGCTCTAGATGAGAGAATATTCTTGCCCCTTTCTGACATCTTATGCGTTTGCTAGGAATGGTTAGATACTTTTCCAAAATTCTCCATTTTTTCCATGTTTTGGTCCAAGGTTTCTTCTACCTTTTATGCTTTTTGGCTGTTTTTCTGTACAATCCTTGCATGAGATCAAGGGCTATATTGTAGTAGAACTTATTTTTTTTTGTTTGTTGTAAATATTTAAGAGCAGCTCAACTGCTTGGAACCTCACATTCTGAATGAAATTTGATTTTAAGATCATTTTGGAGTTCTTTCTTGCTTTTTGTGTATCTTTAAAAATTTATCAAGGGATTGGCAACCTTTGTGGTATCGTTTAGAATCGAATGATTTGGGATGAGTAATATTCATGCATGTTAGAGTGTTATTTATTTTACACTTATCAAGGAGATAACACCTGCTTGTAACATGTTTCCCAAAAGATAAATGGTGAGTACTATCTATTGATTTGTTGAGAAACCCTATGCAATATAACATGTTTTCCATAAAAATATTTCTTTTAATTGTTCTAATTACATGCTGGTTTTTGTTAACTTAACAATGGGCTTTTTCATAATTTATTAACTTATGCCCCACTAAAATGAAAATTGAGTTCTTATAACTGGATAGTTCTGACTCCAATTCATAGATAAAACTCAAAAAAAGAGTTCTTTCTGATTTTTTTTATGATTCATTTCTCATTTATCTTATTTTGTCGAATATATTTTTCCATGTAAAAATAGGATTTATATATCAGAATTTTTTGCATTTTCTTTTAATGATAGACCCAAGATATTAGATTTACGTAAATATGAGTATAATTTTATATTAATTATTAATCGTCGGAATTTTAGTTATGCAAAGGGTTTGTGTTAAGATTTAGCAAATCCGTTTTATATTGTTAGGCAGTCGGCCAAGCATATTCAAGCCTATTATATAGTAAACATTTTTGTATCTTTGGATCTATATCATAATTGTAGCATTACCACAATTCAAAAAAAATATTCTAAATTAATATATTTTGTTTTGGTTGATGTTTAAGTCAAAACATAGGACAAAAAGTGGATTATTTAAAATCGGCCCATTCTTCCTCTAATCACCTAAAAAAGGGAATTTTTTTTCTTATTTCTTAATTGGTTTAGTTTAAAGGTTGGGTATATACGTAGTAATGAGAAAAAAGAATTGATGGGGAAAATAAGAATCTCCACCCTAAAAATGATAAAACATACTAAAAATAAAGGTAAGAAGGTCAAACCTTGTACTTATGTTTATTTATTTTTAATATTCTTTATATTATTCTAAATTCTAAAAAGAAAATGATAAATAGAAAGATGAAAGATAGTTAATACACATATATTTAGAAAGTTATATTCGATAGTATAATATACTAATGGAATATAACATATATATATGTTCTAATAAAATACATGGATTTTTGTTTTCAAAATGATAAACACCTTCCAATTCTAAACAAATTTAACTAGACGACTTTTCATGAGTCAGACCCATTATGATTTTTCTAATCTTTTATCATTTATTTGTCGTACAAAAAAGAAATTTTTGAACTCCTCGTAGAAAGAGATTTTGCTAACGAAAAGGCTTTCAATACTGCCCAATATGCTTTTCGTTTCCAAATATTTTTACGAATCTGTTTTTTTGATATAGAGGTGCACTTTTTTGGAACTACCATTCAAAAATTCTAATAGCTTATTCATTGTTATAGTTGGATATCAAAGACATCTATTGTTCAAAACCTACTGTTCTTTACTATGAATTATCTGTCTATTTATTTTCTATATTGTCTTCCTTGACTACCAATATGGAAAAATTTTCTAATGTTATTAGAAATAAAAAAAAGATTTTATTACTGAAATGAAATAATATTACATTTCCAATACTCAAAAGGATTTTAATTCTATGGAATATAATCCATTTTATACAATGTCTGGAAGAAATAAGAATTCGCACTTAATTGATACTCTTATATCTTTATTCTAATTTATACCTATAGATTCTATTGTGTCATAGAAATCGAATTGGTTGAAGTTTGTAAAATATATACAAAAAGGAGTATTTGCTTTGTCTATTCTATATTCTTCTCCTATCCTATATTTATACATGGAATAAAATACATCGAAATGCTTTATAACCCAACCTCCTATCCTTAATTAATTAATAATTAATTAAAATTTTTAAAAACTTTAATAATTTTTCTATGAATTATTGAGTTATTGAGATTAATTCTAAATTGATCAAACTCGAGAAAAAAGTAGCACATCCAATTGAAATTCATTCCAAAATTAGAATGAAACTAATCATTAATCAATTACAAGATATAAGATAGATTATTTTATCGAAGTTTTTTTTTGAAAATTTTATTTTTTGAATTTTCTAGTAAAGTAATGTCTTGGATATAAATATTATAGCATAGTTTGGATAATCTACGATTTCCTACAAATAAGAATATCTTTTATTGTAATAGAAGACAACCAATAAGTTCAAAGACGAATTGGTTACAGATTCTGTCGAAAAAAAAAACTTTTGAATACCTTTTGAAATTATATGAGTTAAATTATGGTTCTTTATGATTCCTAATACCAATCAAATGCACCTTTTAGTATAATTATTTATTCTTGATATATAGATGGAAATAATTTATTGTAATATGTGTAAAAATAATTCTTATTGACATTTTCAATATTTTGTATCTTCATACAATTTTATTTAATTATTTTATATTTTAAAAAATTATCAAAGTACCTATTTAGTTTTCACCAGTAACTTTTCATTTGAGCAATTAGCCCTTTGATTTGAAGTATTTGAGAAAGATTCAAAATAAATTAGGGCTGGAAAATTCTATTTTTATTTTGTACATCTTAATTTTTTATTAACTGAACCCTTTCAAAAGAACTAGATCCTCGTAAATCAGAAATAATTAATTAAAAAAAGATTTTTTTTATGGAATATACATATCAATATTCATGGATCATACCTTTCCTTCCACTTCCAGTTCCTATTTTAATAGGAGTAGGACTTTTACTTTTTTTGACAGCAACAAAAAATCCCCATGCACCACACAAGTCATACTAAATGACCCTTGGATGTTACCCACAACAATGAGCCCAGGGATGGTACATAACTTGGTTGCATCATTCCCTCTTTCGTAAGGGAAGTTCTCCTCGAAATTGTGCTTTTTCGGGGCTCATACAAGAGACCATGTTCTGATACCAAACATTTGAAAAATAGCTAATCCTTCCTACCTAATGCTTAAGCTTTCAATACGGGATGCTAGAATAGTCACACTTAATCCCCGTTCAAATCCCACACCAAGTCACAAGGATGTGACCCTCCATGCGTCACACAAATTAGACAAAATGACCCTAGGATATTACCCAACCAATTTACAAAATATATTGCAATGTGTTTCTCAAAAATTCAATGGATATTACTCATCACAAATGCTTACATGCTAAACAACAGAACAAAGGTCACCAATCAGTAGATAAGTTGCTTAAAAAGGAAAAAGAAAGCATGAAAGGGATCTGGAAGCACACACCAAGTCACAAGGATGTAACCCACCAAGAGGCACACAAGTCAGACAAAATGACCCTTGGAGGTTACCCTGCCAATTTATAGATTATATTGATTACGGTATCTCAACTAATCATGGGATAATACTCACGATTTATCTTTTGGGAAACATGCCACAAGGAGGTGTTATATCCTTGATAAGTGTAGCATAAATAAAAACTCTAACAAGAATGGATATTACTCATCACAAATGCTTGGAATCTAAACGACACCACAAAGGTTGTCAATCCGTTGATAAGTTGTTTAAAGAGGAACAAAAAGCAAGAAAGAGCTCCCAAATGATCTTAAAATCAAATTTCATTCAGAATGTGAGGTTCCACGTAGTTGAGCTGCTCTTAAATATTTATAAAATACAAATAAACCCCAAGTTCTACTACAATATAGCCTTTGATCTCATCCAAGGGTTGAAAAGAAAAACAGCCAAAAAGCATAAAAGGTAGCAGAATACCTGAACGAAAACATGGAAAAAATGGGGAAGTTTGGAAAAGTATCTAACCATTCCAAGCAAATGCATAAGATGTAAGAAAGGGGCGTCAATATTCTCTCATCTAGAGCCGTGACACTTAACCCATGGTCAATGCCCACACCAAGTCATATTGATGTTTCCCCAATCCACCACACAAGTCACACTAAATGACCCTTGGATGTTACCCACAAAGCTTAACCATAACAATGATCCCAGTGATGGTACTTACCTTTGTTGCATCATTCCCAATTTGGTAAGGGAAGTTCTCCTCGAAATTGTGTTTTTTCGGATCTCGAACCTGAGGCCATGTTCTGATTCCAAACATAGGAAAAATACCTAATCATTCCTACCTAAAGCTTAAGCTTTCAATACGGGATGCTAGAACGGTCACACTTAATCCCCGTTCAAAGCTGATAACTGTATTTTATATAGTTATTTTCACCTATTTTTTTAATTACAATTGCTATGTTCTTAATGTTTTTAGTTAATTTTCGATTAATAAATTAGTATTTACTGTTTTTTATATATTTTAATAAAAGTAAATAATTTGTATCGAAAATGTACTTAATGTCAAATTTATGTCCACAAATATAATTTCAAATAATATAGTTCTTAATTACAATTTATAAAAATCAAAAATATAATTTAAATTAAATTTGGGCTTCATTTTAATTATTAAAAGTTTAAAAATTTAATTTAAAATTAGCAAAGGGCTTAACTGTAATTAAATAAAGTTGAAAATGTAATTTGAAATATACTTGTGGGTCAAAATGCAATTAATAAAGTTTAATTTTTTGCGCAGGTGAGAAGAATCTACGCGCCAATCTACACGTGCGAATCGTGGACCGTCCGATCAGATAAGAAACGGCTGAGATTCGCGCGTCCTTATCACACCCGACCAAAGAGAGTGGGTGCAGGTCTCAATTTTTCACGCGGCTCGGTACGCCGAGTGGGGCCCACCTGCCGCACAGGATGGCGTGCAAGTGGGACCCACGTGTCTAACGCGTTGCAGCCCCTGTCCCCCACTTACGCGCGCCTCTGATCCCGTGCGCTGATCTCCACGTTTGCCCGTTTATTCCATCAACCAGAATCTGCCACGTTTCCCCCTTAATCTATCAGCTAATCATTTTACGACACGTGGCATGTTTCGTTGAATGCAAAAGCGCGGAATCCCGGACGCGTCTCAGGAGCTGTCTCCCACGTTTCTCGCGCCGCAATCCGGTGCGGCAATTCTCCGTGAGCCCGTCTTTTCTATCCTGTTATATGCTGCCACGTGTCCCACCATTTCTTGCAGCGAATCAGACGCTAACACGTGGCATGCATTTGAAATTAAAAAAAAGTTAGAACGGCTCCTTGTCTACGCGTGATATTTAATTACCGTTTTTTCGATATCGAATTTCAAAACGCGTCGAATTTAGTTTCGAGGGAATATTTTTTACGCGTTTCTGAAAACAAAAAAAAATGTAATATTTAATTATTTCTGATGTATTATTTTTAGCTACAAATAGGTTGTAAGATGATAGGGTTCCAGTTTTTTGGAGGAGAGTTTTAGTTTTAGTGTTAGTTTTCGAAAGTTTTTTAGAGTGTTGTAGTTTCTTTTTAGTTTGTAATTTTATTGTGTTTGTGTGTTGGCTGCAGAACACGCAGAAGCCATTTTTGGCTTTTGTTGTGTTCTGCGTGTGCCAAATATTTGTTCTAAGTGATGTTTTAATTTTCCTTCTTCTTCATCTTATTTTTCTCTATGTGTTGTAATTTTTATTTTAATTTTATGAAGTAATTTAATTTTTCTTGGGTTGCATTTGATCTAAATTTATGAAGCTTTAATTTTAATTATTTTTGATAGATTTATAAGACGTTCGATTTGTTCGTTCTATTTTGTGCTTAATGCTTTTTGATTATTTACGAATCTTATCAAAACGATCCGTGGCACATAAATAAACTTGAGAAAGGCATTTGTGTGTGTATTGCTCGTAAATAGAATGACATGTATGATGAAGGATAGAAATATACCCTAATTGTATGTGTGGCCATTTAAAAACTTAGAACTTAATGAATCTTATTAAATTTAATTCTCATAGAGATATAGTGAATTAATTTAACGAGGTGTGTTTATACGGAGCTCGGAAGAGATGTATGAATAAAAAAGAAGTTTTCGGTTGACAAATTAAATGTACTAAAAAATATAAATCAAAAGAAAATAACATGATTTGAGTGAATTAGTTTGGTGAAAAATTGCAATCCTAGATTTCTTTTATTTTCTTATGTTACCTTTTTATTAATCAACGATTGTTTTGGATAAAATCAGAGAGATACAATTTTAGTACTCAACAAACTATAGTAACAAATCATCGTGGGAACGATACTTTACTTACAAATCTTATTACTTGTGACCATGTATACTTGCACGTTTTTTGTGTGTTGTAAAACACACAACAAAAGCCCACACCAAGTCACAAGGATGTGACCCTCCATGTGCCACAAAAATAAGACAAAATGACCCTAGGATGTTATATAGCCAATTTACATATAATATTGCAATGTGTTTCTCAACAATTCAATAGATATTACTCATCAACAATGCTTAGATGCTAAACAACAAAACAAAGGTTACCAATCCATAGATAAGTTGCTTAAAAAAAAGCATGAAAGGGATCTCAATGCGCACACCAAGTCACAATGATGTAACCCACCATGCGGCACACAAGTCAGACAAAATGTCCCTTGGTTGTTACTCAGCCAATTTAAAGATTATATTGCATAGGGTTTCTTAACAAATTAATGGACAACACTCACCATTTATCTTTTGGGAGGTGCTATCTCCTTGATAAGTCTACCATAAATAACCCTCTAACAAGGATGGATATTACTCATTACAAATGCTTGGATTCTAAATGACACCACAAAAGTTGCCAATCCCTTGATAAGTTGTTTATAGAGGAACAAAAAGCAATAAAGAGCACCCAAATGATCTTAAAATCAAATTTCATTCAAAATGTGAGGTTCCAAGTAGTTGAGCTGCTCTTAAATATTTATAACATACAAATAAACCCTAAGTTCTACTACAATATAGCCCTTCATCTCATGCAAGGGTGGAAAAGAAAAACAGCCAAAAAGCATAAAAGGTAGCAAAAAACCTGGACCAAAACATGGAAAAAATGGGGAACTTTGGAAAAGTATCTAACCATTCCTAGCAAATGCTTAAGATGTCAGAAAAGGGCTCCAATATTCTATCATCTAGAGCCATCACACTTAACCCATGTTCAAAGCCCACACCAATTCAAATTGATGTCACCCCCCATGCACCACACAAGTCATACTAAATGACCATTGGATGTTACCCACAAAGGTTACCCACAACAATAAGCCCAGGGAAATTACTTACTTTGGTTGTATCATTCCCTCTTTCGTAAGGGAAGTTCGTCCTCAAACTTGTGCTTTTTCGGGATTCGAACTGATACAGAACATAGCAACCCTTCCTACGAATAGCTTAAGCTTTCAATAAGGGATGCTAGAACTGTCACACTTAATCCCCGTTCAAAGCTCACAATAAGTCATAAGGATGTTACCCACCATGTGCTACACAAATCAGACAAAATGACCCTTGTATGTTACCCAACCAATTTACAAATTATATTGCAATGTGTTTCTCAACAATTCAATGGATATTACTAATCACAAATACTTACATGCTAAACAACAGAACAAAGGTTACCAATCACTAGATAAGGTTCTTAAAAAGGAAAAAGAAATCATGAAAGGGATCTCAAAGCGCACACCAAGTCACAAGGTTGTAACCCCCAAGTGCCACTAAGTTGGACAAAATGATCCTTGGAGGTTACCCAGCCAATTTACAGATTATATTTCATAATGTTTCTCAACAACTCCATGGATAATACTCACCATTTATCTTTTGGAATACATGCCACAGGGAGGTGCAATCTCCTTGATAAGTGTAGCATAAATAACACTCTAACAAGTATTGATATTACTCATCACAAATACTAGGGTTCTAAACGACACCACAAAGGTTGCCAATCCCTTAATATTTTGTTTAAAGAGGAACAAAAAGCAAGAAAGAGCTCCCAAATGATCTTAAAATCAAATTTAATTCATAATGTGAGGTTTCAATTAGTTGAGCTGTTTTTAAATATTAATAACATACAAATAAACCCTAAGTTATACTACAATATAGCCCTTGACATCATCCAAGGGTTGAAAAGAAAAACAGCCAAAAAGCATAAAAGGTAGCAGAAAACGTGGACCAAAACATGGAAAAAAATGGGGAAGTTTGGAACAGTATCTAACCATTCCTAGCAAATGCTTAAGATGTCATAAAAGGGCACCAATATTCTCTCAAATAGAGCCATCACACGTAACCCATGTTCAAAGGCCACACCAAGTCAAATTGATGTTACCCCTCATGCACCACAAAGTCATAGTAAATGACCCTTGGATGTTACCCACAAAAATTAGCCTAGGGATATTACTAACCTTGGTTGCATCATTCCCTCTTTCATAAGGGAAGTTCTCCTCGAACTTGTGCTTTTTTGGGGTTCGTACAAGAGACCATGTTCTGATACCAAAATTATGAAAAATAGCTAATCCTTCTTACATAAAGCTTAAGTTTTCAATACGTGACGCTAGAACTGTTACACTTAATTCCCGTTCAAAGCACACATCAATTCACAAGAATGTTACCCACCATGCGCCACACAAGTTAGACAAAATGACACTTAGATGTTACCCAACCAATTTACATATTATATTGCATATGGTTTCTCAACAAATCTGTTGATAGTACTAACCATTTTTAGTTTGGGAAACATGCCACAAGGAGGTGCTATCTCCTTGATAAGTCTAGCATAAATAACACTTTAAAAAGTATGGATATTACTCATCACAAATGCTTGGATTCTAAACGACACCACAAAGGTTGCCAATCCCTTGATAAGTTTTTTAAAGAGGAACAAAAAGCAAGAAAGAGCTCCCAAATCATCTTAAAATAAAATTTCATACAGAATGTGAGGTTCCAAGCTGTTGAGCTACTCTTAAATATTTATAACATACAAATAAACCCTAAGTTCTACTACAACAAAACCCTTGATCTCATCCAAAGGTTGAAATAAAAAACGGCCAAAAAGCATAAAACTAGCAAAAAACTTGGACCAAGAACATGGAAAAAATGGGGAAGTTTGGAACAGTATCTAACCATTCCGAGCAAATGCTTAAGATGTCAGAAAGGGGAACCAATATTGTCTCATATAGAGCCGTCACACTTAACCCATATTCAAAGCCCACACCAATTCAAAATGATGTTACCCCCAAATGCACCACACAAGTCATACAAAATAACCCTTGGATGTTTCCCATAAAGGTTACCCACAACAATGAGCGTTGGGATATTACATACCTTGGTTGCATCATTACCTATTTCGTAAGGGAAGTTCTCCTCGAACTTGTGTTTTTTCGGGTTTTGTACAAGAGACCATGTTCTGATACCATACATAGGAAAAATAGCTAATCCTTCCTACCTAAAGCTAAATTTTTCAATACGTGACGCTAGAACTGTGACACTTAATCCTCGTTCAAAGCACACACCAAGTCAAAAGGATGTTACCCACCATGCGCCACACAAATAAGACAAAATGACCCTTGGATGTTACCGAGCCAATTTACAAATTATATTGCAACGTGTTTCCAACAATTCAATGGATATTACTCATCACAAAGCTTTGATGCTAAACCACAAAACAAAGATTACCAATCCATAGATAAGTTGTTAAAAAAGGAAAAAAAAAGCATGAACGGGATCTCAAAGCGCACAGCAAGTCACAAGGATGAAACCCACCATGCGGCACACAAGTCAGAAAAAATGACACTTGGATGTTACCAAGCAAATTTATAGATTATATTGCAAAAGGTTTCTCTACAAATCAATGGATAGTACTCACCATTTATCTTTTGGGAAACATGCTACAAGGAGGTGCTATCTCCTTGATAAGTATAGCATAAATAACACTCTAACAAGTATGGATATTACTCATCACAAATGCTTCGATTCTAAACGACAACTCAAAGGTTGCCAATCCCTTGATACGTTTTTTAAAGAGGAACAAAAAGCAAGAAAGAGCACCCAAATGATCTTAAAATCAAATTTCATTCAGAATGTGAGGTTCCAAGAAGTTGAGCTACTCTTAAATATTTATAATATACAAATAAACCCTAAGTTCTACTACAATATAGCCCTTGATCTGATCCAAGGGTTGAAAAGAAAAACTACCAAAAAGCATAAACGGTAGTAGAAACATGGACCAAAACATGGAAAAAAATGGGAAAGTTTGGAACAGTATCTAACCATTCCGAGCGAATGCTTAAGAGGTCAGAAAGGGGCACCAATAATCTCTCATATAGAGCCGTCACACTTAACCCATTTGGAATGCCCACACCAATTCAAATTGATGTTACCCCCATGCACCATACAAGTCATACTAAAGGACCCTTTAATGTTACCCACAAAGGTTACCCATAACATTGAGCAGAGGGACATTACTTACCTTGGTTGCATCATTTTCTTGTTCGTAAGGGAAGTTCTCCTCGAACTTATGCTTTTTCAGGGCTCCTACAAGAGACCATGTTCTAATACCAAACATAGGAAAAATAGATAATCCTTCCTACCTAAATCTCAAATCTTCAATACGTGATGCTAGAATTATCACACTTAATCCCCGTTCAATTCCTATACCAAGTAACAAGGATGTTTCCCACCATGAGCCACACAAATCAGACAAAATAAACCTTCGATGTTACCCAACCAATTTACAAATTATATTGCAACGTGTTTCTCAACAATTCAATGGATATTACTCATCACAAATGCTTAGATGTTAAACAACAGAACAAAGGTCACCAATTCATAGATAAGTTGCTTAAAAAGGAAAAAAGAAAGCATGAAAGGGATCTCAAAGTGCACACCAAGTCACAAGGATGTAACCCACCATGTGGCACACAAGTCAGACAAAATGACCCTTGGATGTTACCCAGCCAATTTACAGATTATATAGCATATGGTTTCTCAACAAATCAATGGATAGTACTCACCATTTATATTTTGGGTAACATGCCACAAGGAGTTGCTATCTCCTTGATAAGTCTAGCATAAATAACACTCCAACAAGTATGGATATTACTTATCACAAATTCTTGGATTCTAAATGACACCACATAGGTTGCTAATCCCTTGATAAGTTGTTTAAAGAGGAACAAAAAGCAAGAAAGAGTACTGTTGCGTGTTTTTCAACACATGAACTCGTGCAAGCATACACGGTCACAAGTAATAAAGATTTGTAAGTAAAGATCGATCCCACGAGGATTTGTTACTATAGTTTGTCGAGTACTAAAATTGTATCTCTCTGATTTTATCCAAAACAATCGTTGGTTAATAAAAAAGTAAAATAAGAAAATAAAAGAAATCTAGGATTGCAATTTTTCACCAAACTAATCCACTCTAATCATGTTATTTTCTTTTGATTTATATTTTTTAGTACATTTAATTTGTCAACCGAAAACTTCTTTTTTTATTATTCATACATCTCTTTCGAGCTCCGTATAAACACACCTCGTTAAATTAATTTACTATATCTCTATGAAAATTAAATTTATCGAGATTCATTACGTTCTAAGTTTTCAAATGGCCACACATACAATTAGGGTATATTTCTATCCTTCATCATACATGTCATTCTATTTACGAGCAATACACACACAAATGCCTTTCTCAAGTTTATTCATGTGCCACGGATCGTTTTGATAAGATTCGTAAATAATCAAAAAGCATTAAGCACAAAATAGAACGAACAAATCGAACGTCTTATAAATCTAACAAAAAAATAATTAAAATCAAGCTTCATAAATTTAGATTAAATGCAACCCTAGAAAAATTAAATTACTTCATAAAATTAAAATAAAAATTACAACAACTACAGAAAATTAAGAAGAAGCAGAAATAAAATTAAAACATCACTTAAAACAAATATTTGGCACATGCAAAACACAACAAAAGCCAAAAATGGCTTCTGCGTGTTTTGCCGTCCAACACACAAACACAATAAAAATTACAAACTGAAAAAAACTAAAACACTCTAAAAACTTTCGAAATTAAAACTAAAACTCTACTCCAAAAACTACTCCAACCAAACTTTTTTACAACTAAAAACTATCTCCTATTTATAGCAAAAAAATACATCAATAAAATATTAAATTTAAATCTACGCGGGGAGACAAAAAGGTGTGGCGAAAATAATAAATTAAACGCGTGGGGGACAAAAATTGTATCGAAAATGGGATCGAGGGACGCTGCGCGTTTCTGTTTTAATTTTCTTCCACGCTGCCACGTGTCGCGTTCTGATTCGCGGACACAATTAGTGGGACACGTGGCAGCATATCATTCGTTGAGGGGAAACGGGCGCACGATGAATGGTCGCACGGGAGCCAACGGCTACAACACGGGCTTGATCCAACGCGGTTGCGCTCATTGTAACATGCCACGTGTCACAACATGATTAGCTTCAAAATTGAGTGGGACACGTGTCATATCTTTATTGGAGGAAAATCGGGTCGTACGCAGAGATCAGCGCACGGGATCAGAGGCGCGCGAACGTGGGGGACAGCGTCTGCGCGGCGTCAGACGGGTGGGTCCCACGCTGCACGCCGGCCTGCGCGGCAGGTGGGCCCCACTCGGGCGCCGAGCCGCGTGAAGGAATCTTCGCACACGCCATTTGGTCGGGAGTGATCTGAACGCGCGCATCGTAGCCGTTCCTTCTTTGATCGGACGGTCCACCTTTGGCGCTTGTTGTTGGCGCGTGGTTCTTCTAATCTGCGCAGAAAATTCAATTTTCTTAATTGTATTTTGACCCACAAATATATTTCAAATTACATTTTCAACTTTATTTAATTACAATTAAGCCCTTTGCTAATTTTAAATTAAATTTTTAAACTTTAATAATTAAAATGAAGCCCAAATTTAACTTAAATTATATTTTTGATTTTTATAAATTGTAATTAAGAACTATATTATTTGAAATTATATTTGTGGACATAAATTTAACATTAAGTACATTTTCGATACAAATTATTTACTTTTATTAAAATATAAAAAAACAGTAAATACTAATTTATTAATCGAAAATTAACTAAAAACATCAAGAACATAGCAATTATAATTAATAAAATAGGTGAAAATAACTATATAAAATACAGTTATCAACACCCCCAAACTTAAGTTTTTGCTAGTCCTCGAGCAAAAGGAAGGAAATAAAACAAGTATAACTGCATTTAAAATAGTGATTTTCAAAATATTTCTTTTATCTTTTGCAATTACATAACTCAACGAAATAAAAGAATTTTATCTAAGCATCAAAATCAATTTAAAAGTATATCACATTTTCACAATGAATTTTAGTGTGTGTGTGAAGTCTTTTCATATTTCATCACATGAAATCCGGATCAATTTATACAAATATAAAATCAAACAATTTGTCATGAAATCACAAATCTCAATAAGTTTATTTTTCATTTCTCTCTCCACTAATGTAGACAAACACAAAACACAAAATCAATAGGACTTTATTAAGCTTGTAATGTATGGCTTAGGTAAAGGTAGGATGAAGGATAATATTTAGCTTAAAACTTTTCCCGAGCATTACATTTCAGGATTGAAAAAGATAATTCTATCATCACAATAATTACTTCCCAATTTGGGATTTCTCATCACATACAATAACTATATTTTTTTTTTCAGATTCTATATTTTTTTTTTCTTTTCAGAATCTCTTTTTTTTTTGCATCTTTTTTTTTTCTCTTTTTTTTTTTTTTTTTCAGTATCCCTTTCTTTCGGATATAACTTTAAATATTTACTAACAATTGTCAAATGTTAGTGAGATAAGAACAATAGGTATATCAACAAACATATATATATATATTTCTTTAGATAGGCTTTTGAAATGAGAAAAATATATATATAAACTTTGAAGCTCAAAAGGGGTATACTATGGATAATGAATGTGAAGGTAGATAGAAAGGCTCAAACGATCCAAAGATGGCCTAAATCATTTTCTTAGTTAAATGTTATCTATAATTTCGCCTCGAGAGAAAATCAAACAAATTCTAAAAACTGTGACACCACAAAAATCAATCGAATTCCATACTCACATAAACATTTTCTAAATTATCATAGCAACTCAAAAATCAAGACTAGTGCTCATGAATATTTATTCTTGTAAAAACGAAACATACGTAAAAATTATTCATCACTTAGACAATATTCAAATTTTTCAAAGAATTATGCATCATTTAAATACAAGAAATCAAAATAAATCACTATTCATAGCAAAATATCTTCAATCAACCAAACAAAAAAAAAATTTCACAAGCAATAACATCCAGAAAGCATTTCAATTAGGTTCAATATATCCACCACCCCCAAACTTAATATACACATTGTCCTCAATGTGTGAAAATTAAAAGAACATTTGAGATGGGTTTAAAGAAACTTCCTGGTTTGTTTGATTGATTAAGCCAAAATAGCTTCATTACCTCCAATTTGCACCTACGAAAGAAAAAAAAAATACATAACATAATATAAAGAGTAATACATGCGAAAAATAAAAAACATAAATGTGAACACATGGGTTGCCTCCCAAGAAGCGCTTGATTTATAGTCTTCAGCTTGACTTCTCAATTTGTTTTTTTCTTATTGTAAGTTAAGATTTATGTGTAACAAAATCTCAACTTACGAGAAAATTGAAAAATAAATTAAGCAAGAAACAAGAACCATAAATTTTTTTTTTGTTTTTTTTCTTTTTGTGAGTTAAGATTTGTGTGTCAAACAAAATCTCAACCCACGAGAAAATTAAAAAAATAAAATAAAATAAAATAAAATAAAATAAAATAAAATAAAATAAAATAAACTAACAATAAACAAATAATTTTTTTTTCTTTTTGTGAGTTAAGATTTGTGTGTCAAACAAAATCTCAACGCACGAGAAAATTGCAAAATAAAATAAACAACGAACAATAAAAAAAAATTTATTTTTCTTTTTGTGAGGTAAGATTTGTGTGTCAAACAAAATCTCAACCCACTAGAAAATTGAAAAATAAAATAAAACAACAATAAGTAAATATTTTTTTTTTCTTTTTGTAAGTTAAGATTTGTGTGTCAAACAAAATCTCAACTTACGAGAAAATTTTTAAAATAAAATAAACAAGAACAATAAGCATAAATTTTTTTTATTTTTAAATTTTTTTTTTTGAATTAAAATCAAATTGATTGGTATTAGTATCAACAATATAAATAGTAAAACAAATCCCCGGCAACGGCGCCAAAAACTTGTTGGGTGTTTTTCAACACACGAACTCGTGCAAGCATACACGGTCACAAGTAATAAAGATTTGTAAGTAAAGATCGATCCCACGAGGATTTGTTACTATAGTTTGTCGAGTACTAAAATTGTATCTCTCTGATTTTATCCAAAACAATCGTTGGTTAATAAAAAAGTAAAATAAGAAAATAAAAGAAATCTAGGATTGCAATTTTTCACCAAACTAATCCACTCTAATCATGTTATTTTCTTTTGATTTATATTTTTTAGTACATTTAATTTGTCAACCGAAAACTTCTTTTTTTATTATTCATACATCTCTTTCGAGCTTCGTATAAACACACCTCGTTAAATTAATTTACTATATCTCTATGAAAATTAAATTTATCGAGATTCATTACGTTCTAAGTTTTCAAATGGCCACACATACAATTAGGGTATATTTCTATCCTTCATCATACATGTCATTCTATTTATGAGCAATACACACACAAATGCCTTTCTCAAGTTTATTCATGTGCCACGGATCGTTTTGATAAGATTCGTAAATAATCAAAAAGCATTAAGCACAAAATAGAACGAACAAATCGAACGTCTTATAAATCTAACAAAAAAATAATTAAAATCAAGCTTCATAAATTTAGATTAAATGCAACCCTAGAAAAATTAAATTACTTCATAAAATTAAAATAAAAATTACAACAACTACAGAAAATTAAGAAGAAGCAGAAATAAAATTAAAACATCACTTAAAACAAATATTTGGCACACGCAAAACACAACAAAAGCCAAAAATGGCTTCTGCGTGTTTTGCCGTCCAACACACAAACACAATAAAAATTACAAACTGAAAAAAACTAAAACACTCTAAAAACTTTCGAAATTAAAACTAAAACTCTACTCCAAAAACTACTCCAACCAAACTTTTTTACAACTAAAAACTATCTCCTATTTATAGCAAAAAAATACATCAATAAAATATTAAATTTAAATCTACGCGGGGAGACAAAAAGGTGTGGCGAAAATAATAAATTAAACGCGTGGGGGACAAAAATTGTATCGAAAATGGGATCGAGGGACGCTGCGCGTTTCTGTTTTAATTTTCTTCCACGCTGCCACGTGTCGCGTTCTGATTCGCGGACACAATTAGTGGGACACGTGGCAGCATATCATTCGTTGAGGGAAACGGGCGCACGATGAATGGTCGCACGGGAGCCAACGGCTACAACACGGGCTTGATCCAACGCGGTTGCGCTCATTGTAACATGCCACGTGTCACAACATGATTAGCTTCAAAATTGAGTGGGACACGTGTCATATCTTTATTGGAGGAAAATCGGGTCGTACGCAGAGATCAGCGCACGGGATCAGAGGCGCGCGAACGTGGGGGACAGCGTCTGCGCGGCGTCAGACGGGTGGGTCCCACGCTGCACGCCGGCCTGCGCGGCAGGTGGGCCCCACTCGGGCGCCGAGCCGCGTGAAGGAATCTTCGCACACGCCATTTGGTCGGGAGTGATCTGAACGCGCGCATCGTAGCCGTTCCTTCTTTGATCGGACGGTCCACCTTTGGCGCTTGTTGTTGGCGCGTGGTTCTTCTAATCTGCGCAGAAAATTCAATTTTCTTAATTGTATTTTGACCCACAAATATATTTCAAATTACATTTTCAACTTTATTTAATTACAATTAAGCCCTTTGCTAATTTTAAATTAAATTTTTAAACTTTTAATAATTAAAATGAAGCCCAAATTTAACTTAAATTATATTTTCGATTTTTATAAATTGTAATTAAGAACTATATTATTTGAAATTATATTTGTGGACATAAATTTAACATTAAGTACATTTTCGATACAAATTATTTACTTTTATTAAAATATAAAAAAAACAATAAATACTAATTTATTAATCGAAAATTAACTAAAAACATCAAGAACATAGCAATTATAATTAATAAAATAGGTGAAAATAACTATATAAAATACAGTTATCAAGTACCCAAGTGATCTTAAAATCAAATTTCATTCAGAATGTTAGGTTCCAAGCAGTTGAGTTACTCTTAAATATTTATAACATACAAATTAACCCTAAGTTCTACTACAATATAGCCCTTGATCTCATCCAAGGGTTGAAAAGAAAAACAACCAAAAAGCATAAAAGGTAGTAGAAAACCTGGACCAAAACATGGAAAAATTTGGGGAAGTTTGGAATAGTATCTAACTATTCCTAGCAAATGCTTAAGATTTCAAAAAGGGGCACCAATATTTTCTCATGTAGAGCCTTCACACTTAACCCATGTTCAAAGCCCACACCTAACCCATGTTCAAAGCCCACACCAATTCAAATTGATGTTACCCCCCATGCACCACACAAGTCATACTAAATGACCCTTGGATGTTACCCACAAAGGTGACCCAAAACAATGAGCCCAGGGATATTATTTACCTTGGTTGCATCATTCCCTCTTTTGTAAGGGAAGTTCTCCTCGAACTTGTGCTTTTTCAGGGCTCGTACAAGAGACCATGTTCGGATATAGAACATAGCAACAATAGATAACCCATCCTACCTAAAGCTTTCAACAATGAGGCCAGGGATATTACTTACCATGGTTGCATCATTCCCTCTTTCATAAGGGAAATTCTCCTCGAACTTGTGCTTTTTTGGGGCTCGTACAAGAGACCATGTTCTGATACCATACATAGGAAAAAATAGCTAACCCTTCCTACCAAAAGCTTAAGCTTTCCATAGCGGACGCTAGAACTATCACACTTACTCCCAGTTCAAAGCCCAGACCAAGTCACTAGGATGTAACCCACCATGCGGCACACAAGTTAGACAAAATGACCCTTGGATGTTACATAGCCAATTTACATAATATATTGCGTATGGTTTCTCAACAAATCTATGGAGTGTACTCACCATTTATATTTTGGGAAACATGCCACAAGGAGGTGCTATCTCCTTGAAAAGTCTAGCATAAATAACACTATAACAAGTATGGATATTACTCATCCCGAATGCTTGGATTCTAAACGACACCACAAAGTTTGCTAATCCCTTGATAAATTGTTTAAAGAGGAACAATGATAAGAACCAAGGGGATATGACCTAGCTAATTTCAGATTATATAGCAAAGGGTTTCTCCACAAATCAATTTATATTACTCACCATTTTTCTGAGGAGAAAAGACACCACAAGGAGCTGCTATTTCCTTGATAAGTCTAGCATAAATGACACCCTAAAAAGTATGGATATTACTCACCACAAATGCTTGGAAGCTAAACAATGCCACAAAGGTTCCCAATCCCTTGATAACTTGCTTAAAGAGGAACAAAGAGCTTGAATGAGCTCTCAAATGATCTGAAAATTCAAGAGGTACTAACATTATACTCACTAGGAAGATCAATTTTGTAGGCATTGTCATTGATTTACTCAATCACTTGAAAGGGTCCAACCCCCCGAGGTTGCAACTTGGACCGTCTTTTTTCAAGAAACCGTTCCTTCCTCATATGCACCCAAACCCAATCACCAGGCTCCAAAATGACTCTATGCCTCCCTTTGTTGGCTCTGTAAGCATAATCCTTATTTCTCTTCTCAATTTGCTAATGAATGCCTTCATGGAGCTTCTTCACCATTTCAACCTTCTTAGCACCATCTAAGTTAGTTTTTTCTTAAATAGGAATAGGTAATAAGTCCAAAGGAGTTAGTGGATTGAAACCATAAACAACTTCGAATGGAGAATGATCTGTAGTGGAATGCACACTCCAGTTATAAGCAAATTCAACAAAAGGTAAACAATACTCCCAATTTTTCAAATTCCTTTTTATTACCGCCCTAAGCAACGTGGACAGAGTCCTATTGACTACCTCAGTTTGCCCATCTGTTTGAGGGTGACAAGTAGTCGAAAACAAGAGTTTAGTGCCCATTTTAGCCCAAAGGGTTTTCCAAAAATAACTAAGGAATTTAACATCCCTATCAGACACAATGCTCCTAGGAACTCCATGAAGCCTAACAACCTCCCTAAAGAATAACTCTGCTAAATTAGTGGGCATCATCGGTTTTATGACATGCTATAAAGTGTGCCATTTTAGAAAACCTATCTACAACCACAAAAATGGAGTCTCTACCCTTCTTAGACCTAGGTAACCCTAAACCAAAATCCATGGAAATATCTACCCAAGGTGTGCTTGGTACGGGCAAGGGATTATATAGTCCTTGTGGTAGGACTTTGGATTTGGCTTGCTTACAAGTGATGCATCTTGAACATATTCTCCCTACATCCTTCCTTATTGTTGGCCAATAAAAATGCTCACGCAAAACATCTAAAGTCTTCTTAATTCCAAAATGCCCCATTAATCCCCCCCCATGGGCCTCCTTAATTAACAACTCACGCATGGTACATTTGGGTACACACAATTGATTTTCTTTAAATAAATACCCATCTAATTTATAAAACTTTTCAAAAGAAGTTTTTTCACATGCATGGTAAATAGTAGAGAAGTCAACATCATTAGCATACATTTCCTTAATATATTCAAATCCTAGCAATCTAGCATTTAAAGTTGAGAGTAAGGCATACCTCCGTGATAAAGCATCGGCTACAACATTCTCCTTACCTCTCTTATATCGAACAATATAAGGAAAAGTCTCAATGAATTCCATCCATCTAGCATGCCTCCTATTCAATTTACCTTGGCGCTTCAGATGTTTTAGAGATTGATGATCGGTATGGATGACAAATTCTCTTGGCCAAAGGTAATGTTGCCATGTCTCCAGGGTTCTAACCAAGGCATAAAGCTCCTTGTCATACGTTGGATAATTAAGGGCTGCACCATGAAGTTTCTCGCTGAAATAAGCGATAGGTCGCCGTTCCTGCATCAAAACAGCTCCTATACCTATTCCTGATGCATCACACTCAACTTCAAAGGTTTTAGTAAAATTAGGTAAAGATAAAACAGGTGCAGAACACAAACTATCCTTCAATGCTTTAAATGCTCTCTCCTGATTCTCGCCCCATTTGAAACCAATAGACTTTTTAATGACCTCGGTTAGAGGTGCAGCTAGTGTACTAAAATCTTTGACAAACCTTCGATAAAAACTAGCTAATCAGTGAAAACTTCTAACCTCGGTTACAGATTTAGGTGTGGGCCATTCTTGAATAGCCTTAACCTTTTCCTCATCTACTTCGACCCCCTTAGAACTAACAACAAAACCAAGAAAAACTAACTTGTCCATGCAAAAAACACACTTTTTCAGGTTCTCATACAATTGTTCTTTTCCCAAAATTTCAAGCACATACCTAAGATGTAAGACATGCTCTTCAAGATTTTTACTCTAAATGAGAATATCATCAAAATAGACAACAACAAATTTTCCAATAAATGCACGCAGAACATGATTCATAAGCCTCATAAAAGTGCTAGGTGCATTTGTTAGACCAACGGGCATGACTAACCACTCATACAATCCATGTTTAGTTTTAAAAGTGGTTTTCCATTCATCACCCTCTCTAATCCTAATTTGATGGTATCCACTTCTCAAATCAATTTTTGAAAAAATGCAAGAACGATATTTTACCGTAATGTTGTTGATGGCTCGGCAATCAACACACATCCTGCTTGATCCATCCTTCTTGGGAACGAGTAGCACGGGAACAGCACATGGACTCAACTAATTTCAGATTATATAGCAAAGGGTTTCTCCACAAATCAATGGATATTACTCACCATTTTTCTGAGGAGAAAAGACGCCATAAGGAGCTGCTAATTCCTTGATAAGTCTAGCATAAATGACACCCTAACAAGTATGGATATTACTCACCACAAATTCTTGGATGCTAAACACCGCCACAAAGGTTTCCAATCCCTTGATAAGTAGCTTAAAGAGGAACAAAGAGCTAGAATGAGCTCTCAAATGATCTGAATATTCAAACTTCATTCAAAATTGTATTTTACAGCAGCTGAGCTGCTCTTAATAGGATACAAACCAACCCTAAGCTCTACTACATCATAGCTCTTGATCTCATCCAAGGGTTGAAAATAAACACAGCCAAAAAGCAAAAAAGGTAGCAGAAAACATTGACCAAATCATGGAAAAAATGGGGCAGCTGACCACAAAAGGAATCCTATAATATATTACATCTTAACCCTTGATTTCATCCAAGGGTTGAAAAGAAAGCTGCCCATAATCAATCCAAATGGCACTCCACAATTGGAGCAAAATATGGAGCAGGTGAGAACAAAAGAAACCCTATAAAATATTACATCTTAACCCTTGTTTCCATCTTAGGATTGTCCCAATCCTTGCACTCCCAATTTAGGTCCGCTTGATTATGCATGAGCTCTTGAATGAGCCCACTTAAAGCCTTTTCGAGTTGTGCCTTCCTAGACCTAGTTATTGGTCCACTTGGAATTTGTAGAGCTCGATGATTCTTATCAAACAAAAAGCAAGAAAGAGTACCCAAATGATCTTAAAATCAAATTTCATTCAGAATGTGAGGTTCCAATTAGTTGAGTTGTTTTCAAATATTAATAACATACAAATAAACCCTAAGTTCTACTACAATATAGCCCTTGACATCATCCAAGGGTTGAAAAGAAAAACAGACAAAAAGCATAAAAGGTAGTAGAAAACGTGGACCAAAACATGGAAAAAAATGGGGAAGTTTGGAACAGTATCTAACCATTCCTAGCAAATGCTTAAGATGTCAGAAAAGGGCACCAATATTCTCTTATATAGAGCCGACACACTTAACCCATGTTCAAAGGCCACACCAAGTCAAATTGATCTCTACCCTGATTCTCGCCCCATTTGAAACCAATAGACTTTTTAATGACCTCGGTTAGAGGTGCAACTAGTGTACTAAAATCTTTGACAAAGCTTCGATAAAAACTAGCTAAGCCGTGAAAACTTCTAATCTCAGTTACAGATTTAGGTGTGGGCCAGTCTTTAATAGCCTTAACCTTTTCCTCATCTACTTCTACCCCCTTAGAACTAACAACAAAACCAAGAAAAACTAACTTGTCCATGCAAAAAACACACTTTTTCAGGTTCGCATACAATTGTTCTTTTCTCAAAATTTCAAGCACATACCTAAGATATAAGACATGCACTTCAAGATTTTTACTGTAAATGAGAATATCATCAAAATAGACAACAACAAATTTTCCAATAAATGCATGCAGAACATGATTCATAAGCCTCATAAAAGTGCTAGGTGCATTTGTTAGACCAAAGGGCATGACTAACCACTCATACAATCCATGTTTAGTTTTAAAAGTGGTTTTCCATTCATCACCCTCTCTCATCCTAATTTGATGGTATCCACTTCTCAAATCAATTTTTTGAAAAAATGCAAGAACCATGCAAATCATCTAACATCTCATCTAGTCTAGGGATAGGATGTCGATATTTTACCGTAATGTTGTTGATGGCTCGACAATCAACACACATCCTACTTGATCCATCCTTCTTGGGAACGAGTAGCATGGGAACAGCACATGGACTCAGGCTCTCCCTAACTTGACCTTTGATCAAGTACTCTTCAACCTGTCTTTGAATCTATTTAGTTTCTTCGGGGTTGGTCCTATAGGCAGGTTAGTTTGGAAGAGAAGCCTCCGGTATAAAGCCAATTTGATGCTCAATCCCCCTAATTGGTGGTACCCCATCTGGAATCTCTTCAGGGAACACGTCTTCAAATTCCTGCAAAAGAGAAATAGTGGTACTAGGCAAAGACTGGTTAAGATCGTTAATAGAAAAATTTTCCTCCTTGTACAAAAGTACAAGTATGGGCTGTTTTGAATAAAAATCCCTCTTGACCTCACTTGCCTTAGCATAAAAATTCACATTTTTTTTCTCTAGTATTTTTCCACTCTCCTCTCCTTTTTCTTCACTCTTTTTTTCTTTTTCATTCTTCTCTTTTTGTTCTTTTTCCCTAACCATCCTCAATTGATCTTAAAAGACTTGCTTGGGTGAAAGGGGTACAAGTGTGATGTTTCTACCATTCTTCACAAACGAATACTTGTTTCTATATCCGTCATGTGTAACCCTCCTATCATATTGCCAAGGCCTACCTAGCAAGATGTGTCCAGCTTGCATGGGTACCACATCACACATCACCCCATCCTTGTACTTTCCAATGGAGAAGCTCACTAATACTTGTTTATTAACCTTCACTTCCCCACTATCATTTAACCATTGCAACTTGTAAGGCTTAGGGTGTTCAAATATAGGCAACCCTAATTTCTCAACTAAGGTAGTCCTAGCCACATTGGTGCAACTTCCCCCATCTATGATAAAACTACACACTTTGTTACTCACATGACACCTTGTGTGAAAGATGTTATCTTTTTGTTGTTCAAGGTCATCCTCCTTGACTTGAGTGCTCAAAGATCGCCTTATTACAAGTGCTTCCCCATCCACGGGTCCTATCTCCTCTTCACTAGCTTCCCCTACAGATGGTATCTCATCTTCTTCACTTTCATTATCGGTTCCAACCTCACCACTCGCTAAGGTGATCATTGCCTTCTTGTTGGGACATTGAGAGGCTATATGACCATTACCAAGACACCAAAAACACCTTAAGTCACGATTACGAATTGGGGTGTCGATTTTACCTTTGTCCTTGCTAGCCCCCATCTCTTTGGCTATGTAAGGCTCAAATCTTGGTTTGGATGTAGCTATTTCATCTTTTTTCTCATTGGACTTCCAAGGACTAGTAAGGTTTGGTTTTTGAGTAATGGGACTAGACCTTAATGGTTGGGATCGAAAACTCTGTTTCTTTAATTGCCTTTCCACCTTGATTGTCATGTGGACCATGTCCTCTATCTCCACATAATGATGAAGTTCCACAATGTTGGCAATGTCCAGATTCAACCCACTAAGAAACCTATCCATGGTTGCCTCTCTATCTTCCTCGACATTAGCTCTTGCCATAGCCACTTCCATTTCCTTGTAGTACTCATCAACACATTTATATCCTTGAGTCAATCTTTGGAAGCGTTGGTGTAACTCTTTATTGTAGTAGCTAGGCACAAACCTCTTTCTCATGATAGCCTTCATGTCCTCCCAATTATCTATGGGCCTTTCACGGTTTCTCCTCCTACTAATGACCAATTGATCCCACCAATTCAATGCATAGTCAGAAAACTCAATTACAGCAAGTTTTACTTTTTTCTCCGTGGAGTAGTTTTGACATTCAAAAATATGCTCCACTTTCTTCTCCCACTCCAAATACAACTCCAGGTCATTCTTTCCTTGGAATTGTGGTATCTTCCTTTTTATAACACTTAGATCTCTATCAACTCCATCTTGAGCTCTAGGTGGGGGTCTCCACATACATCCTCTACCATTTCTTCCTCCTTTATTCCCATTTCTTCCTCCTCTAGGCATTCTTCCCCCTTCTTCCTCCAATTCTTCTTCCCAATCTTGTTTCTCTATATCATCCCCAAAATGAGCTTGCCTATTAACCCTCCTAACATTGGGTGGAGGTGTTTCTCGTTGTAAAGCTACTAAGGAATTTTGTTGCCTTTCCAATCTTTCATTCATATCAACTACCAAGTTGTTCATCCTTTCAAAAGATTGTTGCAGCGCCCTCATCATGAACATCATATCCGGTCTTCCTTCGGGACTACTGTTTGACATTCTTTTTTTTTCAAATTCTACACAACAATAGGTTAGTGTAATACAATAGAACTAATGTAAATTCACACAATACCTCACGTGTTTAACGCTCGGATTGATCGCTCAAACCCTCTTAGTTCCTAATCAAAGCAACCAAATCCAGGAATTGCAACCAATTTGTAGAATTATCAAACACCCAAAAAAATAGTTCATAATATCCCACTTGTTAAAGCACAAAGGAAACTAACTCAAAGTGTTTAGAGTAGTAAGCACAAGAAAAAAGCAATAGAATAACACGATTGGAAAACAACAATTTCCCCAAAGGAACTAAGCACACAATGGAAGATTTATAATCAAAGTGTAAAGTCCTTGAAACTATGAGTTCTAATACTCACTAGAAATTAGCAAATGCAATTTGGCCTCTCTCTTTTTTTCTGTTTTTTTTTAATTAATTCTGCCCACTCTTTTTCTGTTTTTTTTCTTTTTGGAACAATTATGCTAATAACTCAAGAGTAAATCAATACAATCCTTTCAATATGAGTTTAAGGAATTTTTAAGATTGGTAAAGAGCACATAAATTACGACACAAAGGGAAAATGAAATTTCTGCAGAAACTACCACAGAAATACTAGAAAACAACCAAAAACTGTAGAATATATCAGATATTGCAAAATAAGCAAGGAAAAATGTAGAATAGATTCAGAAATAGCAGAATTTGCAAAGAAACTGCAGAATATGAAAGGAAAATTTAGAATACTTTCAGAAACAGCAGGATATGCAAGGTTACTACTGAAAAACTTTGGACACAATGGAATTTGAAAGGAAAATGCAGAAAAAAAAACGTGGAAACAAAGAAGAGCAATATTTTTAGGGTCTGGAAAATATATTTCAACAAGAACACAACAGAATGATATTTTTTTCGTTTTTTTTATGTATCAGAAATACAACAAGAACACAAGAACAAGAACAAATATAAAGGATAGGAATCTGAAAATTAGCACCAAAAGCTCTGATACCAAATGATAAGAACCAAGGCGATAGGACCTAGCTAATTTCAGATTATATAGCAAAGGGTTTCTCCACAAATCAATGGATATTACTCACCATTTTTCTGAGGAGAAAAGACGCCACAAGAAGCTGCTAATTCCTTGATAAGTCTAGCATAAATGACACCCTAGCAAGTATGGATATTACTCACCACAAATGCTTGGATGCTAAACAATGCCACAAAGGTTGCCAATCCCTTGATAAGTTGCTTAAATAGGAACAAAGAGCTAGAATGAGCTCTCAAATGATCTAAATATTCCAACTTCATTCAAAATTATATTTTACAAAGAATTGAGTCGCTTCTTAATAGGATACAAACCAACCCTAAGCTCTACTACATCATAGCCCTTGATCTCATCCAAGGGTTGAAAATAAACATAGCCAAAAAGCAAAAAAAGGTAGCAGAAATCATTGACAAAATCATGGAAAAAAATGGGGCAGCTGACCACAAAAGAAATCCTATAAAATATTACATCTTAACCCTTGATTTCATCCAAGGGTTGAAAAGAAAGCTGCACAAAATCAGTCCAAATGGCACTCCAAAATTGGAGCAAAATATGGAGCAGCTAAGAATAAAAGAAACCCTATAAGATATTACATCTTAACCCTTGTTTCCATCTAAGGGCAGAAAATGAAGCTGCCCAAAAAGTCCAAATGGCACAACAATGTGCCTAGATTTTGCCTATTTTGCGCAAATTTCCATCCTAGGATTGTCCCAATCCTTGCACTCCCAATTTAGGTCCCCTTGATTATGCATGACCTCTTGAATGAGCCCATTTAAAGCCTTTTTGAGTTGTGCCTTCCTAGACCTTGTTATTGGTCCACTTGGAATTTGTAGAGCTCGATGATTCTCATTAAGACTTACCAAGGTGATAGCACCTCCTTGGGGCATGTTTCCCAAAAGATAAATGGTGAGTACTATCCATATATTTGTTGAGAAACCCTATGCAATATAATCTGTAAATTGGCTAGTTAACATCCAAATGTCATTTTGTCTGACTTGTGTGCCGCAAGGTGGGTTACATCCTTGTGACTTGGTGTACGCTTTGAGATCCCTTTCATGCTTTCTTTATCCTTTTTAAGTAACTTATCATGGTATTGGAAACCTTTGTTTTTTTGTTTAGTATCTAAGCATTTGTGATGAGTAATATCCATTGAATTGTTGAGAAACACGTTGGAATATAATTTGTAAATTGGTTGGGTAACATCTAAAGGTCATTTTGTCTAATTTCTGTGGCGTATTGTTTGTAACATCCTTGTTACTTGGTATAGGCATTGAACGAGGATTAAGTGTGACAGTTCTAGCGTCACGTATTGAAAAATTAAACTTTAATTAGGAAGGATTAGCCATTTTCCTATGTTTGGTATCAGAACATGGTCTCCTGTACGAGCCCCGAAAAAGCATCAATTCGAGGAGAACTTCCCTTACGAAAGAGGGAATAATGCAACCAAGGGTCATTTTGTCTGACTTGTGTGCCACATGGTGGGTTACATCCTTGTAACTTGGTGTGCGCTTTGAGATCCCTTTCATGCTTTCTTTATCCTTATTAAGCAACTTATCTAGGGATTCGTAACCTTTGTTCTGTTGTTTAGTATCTAAGCATTTGAGATGAGTAATATCCATTGAATTGTTCAGAAACATGCTACAATATAATTTGTAAATTGGTTAGGTAACATCATAGGGTCATTTTGTCTGATTTGTGTGGCGCATGGTAGGTAACATCCTTGTGACTTGGTATAGGCATTGAACGGGGATTAAGTGTGACAATTCTAGCATGATGTATTGAAAACATAAGCTTTAGGCAGGAAGGATTAGCTATTTTTCCTATGTTTGGTATTAGAACATGGTCTCTTGTACCAGTCCCGAAAAAGCACAAGTTCGAGAAGAAGTTCCCTTACGAAAGAGGGGATGATGCAACCATGGTAAGTAATATCCCTGGGCTCATTGTTGTGGGTAACCTTTGTAGGTAACATCCAAGGATCATTTGGTATGACTTGTGTGGTGCATAGGGGGTAACATCAATTTGTATTGGTGTGGGCTTGGAAAATGGGTTAAGTTTGACTACTCTATATGAGAGAATATTGGTGCCCCTTTCTGGCATCTTAAGCATTTGCTCGGAATGGTTAGATACTGTTCAAAAGTTTCCATTTTTGTCCATATTTTGGTCCAGGTTTTCTGCTATCGTTTCTGCTTTTTTGCTGTTTTTCTTTTCAACCCTTGGATGAGATCAAGTGCTATATTGTAGTATAACTTTGGTTTTATTTGTATGTTATATATATTTAACAGCAGTTCAACTGCTTGGATCCTCACATTCAGAAAGAAATTTGATTTTAAGATCCTTTGGGTGCTCTTTCTTGCTTTTATTTCCTCTCTAAACAAATTATCAAGGGATTGGCAACCTTTGTGGTGCCGTTTAGAATCCAAGCATTTGTGATGAGTAATATCCATACTTGTTAGAGAGTTATTTATGCTAGACTTATCAACGAGATAGCACCTCCTTGGGGCTTGTTTCCCAAAAGATAAATGGTCAGTACTATCAATTGATTTGTTCAGAAACCATATACAATATAATCAATAAATTGGCTGGGTAACATCCAAGGTACATTTTGTCTGACTTGTGTGCCGCATGGTGGGTTACATCCTTATGACTTGGTGTGCGCTTTGAGATCCCTTTCATGCTTTCTTTATCCTTATTAAGCAACTTATCTAGGCATTGGTAACTTTTGTTCTGTTGTTTAGCTTCTAAGTATTTGAGACGAGTAGTATCCATTGAGTTGTTGAGAAACACGTTGCAATATAATTTGTAAATTGTATGGGTAACATAAGAGGGTTCTTTTATCTGATTTGTGTGGCGTATGGTGGGTAACATCCTTGTGACTTGGTATAGGCATTGAACGGGGATTAAGTGTGATATTTCTAGCATCACGTATTGAAAACATAAGCTAGAGGTAGGAGGCATTAACTATTTTTCCTATGTTTGGTATCAGAAAATGGTCTCTTGTACGAATCCCAAAAAAGCACAAGTTCGAGGAGAACTTCCCTTACGAAAGAGGGAATGATGCAACCATGGTAAGTAATATCCCTGGGCTCATTGTTGTGGGTAACCTTTGTAGGTAACATCCAAGGGTCATTTGGTATCACTGTGTGGTGCATGGGGGGTAACATCAATTTGTATTGGTGTGGGCTTGGAACATGGGTTAAGTGTGACGGCTCTAGATGAGATAATATTGGTGCCCCTTTCTCACATCTTAAGCATTTGCTCGGAATGGTTAGATACTGTTCCAAACTTCTCCATTTTTTTCCATATTTTGGACTAGGTTTTCTACTACCGTTTGTGCTTTTTAGCTTGTTTATTTTCAACCCTTGGATGAGATCAAGTGCTGTATTGTAGTAGAACTTAGGTTTTATTTGTATGTTATATATATTTATGAGCAACTCAACAGCTTAGATCCTCACATTCTGAAAGAAATTTGATTTTAAGATCATTTGGGTGCTCTTTCTTGCTTTTATTTCCTCTTTAAACATATTATAAAGGGATTGGAAACCTTTGTGGTGTCGTTTAGAATCCAATCATTTGTGATGAGTAATATCCATATTTGTTAGAGAGTTATTTATGCTAGACTTATCAAGGAGATAGCACCTCCTTGTGGCATGTTTCCCAAAAGATAAATGGTGAGTACTATCAATTGATTTGTCTAGAAACCATATGCAATATAATCTATAAATTGGCTGGGTAACATCCAAGGGTCATTTTGTCTGACTTGTGTGCCGCCTGGTGGGTTACATCCTTATGACTTGGTGTGCGCTTTAAGATCCCTTTCATGCTTTCTTTATCCTTATTAAGCAACTTATCTAGGGATTGGGAACCTTTGTTCTGTTGTTTAGCTTCTAAGCATTTGAGATGAGTAATATCCATTGAATTGTTGAGAAACACGTTGCAATATAATTTGTAAATTGGATGGGTAACATCAGAGGTTCATTTTTTCTGATTTGTGTGGCGTATGGTGGGTAACATCCTTTTGACTTGGTATAGGCATTGAACGGGGATTAAGTGTGATAGTTCTAGCATCACGTATTGAAAACATAAGCTTTAGGTAGGAAGCATTAGCTATTTTTCCTATGTTTGGTATCAGAACATGGTCTCTTGTACCAGTCCCGAAAAAGCACAAGTTCGAGAAGAACTTCCCTTACGAAAGAGGGAATGATGCAACCATGGTAAGTAATATCCCTGGGCTCATTGTTGTGGGTAACCATTGTTGGTAACATCCAAGGGTCATTTGGTATGACTTGTGTGGTGCATGGGGGGTAACATCAATTTGTATTGGTGTGGGCTTGGAAAATGGGTTAAGTTTGACTGCTCTATATGAGAAAATATTGGTACCCCTTTCTGGCATCTTAGCATTTGCTCGGAATTTTTAGATACTGTTCAAAATTTTCCATTTTTTGTCCATATTTTGGTCCAGGTTTTCTACTACCGTTTCTTCTTTTTGGCTGTTTTTCTTTTCAACCCTTGGATGAGATCAAGTGCTATATTGTAGTAGAACTTTGTTTTTATTTGTATGTTATATATATTTAACAGCAGTTCAACTTCTTGGATCCTCACATTCTGAAAAAAATTTGATTTTAAGATCCTTTGGGTGCTCTTTCTTGCTTTTATTTCCTCTTTAAACAAATTATCAATGGATTGGCAACCTTTGTGGTGCCGTTTAGAATCCACGCATTTGTGATGAGTAATATCCATACTTGTTAGAGAGTTATTTATGCTAGACTTATCAACGAGATAGCACCTCCTTGGGGCATGTTTCCCGAAAGATAAATGGTGAGTACTATCAATTGATTTTTTCAGAAACCATATGCAATATAATCAATAAATTGGCTGGGTAACATCCAAGGTACATTTTGTCTGACTTGTGTGCCGCATGGTGGGTTACATCCTTATGACTTGGTGTGCGCTTTAACATCCCTTTCATGCTTTCATTATCCTTATTAAGCAACTTATCTAGGGATTGGTAACTCTTGTTCTGTTGTTTAGCTTCTAAGAATTAGAGATGAGTAATATCCATTGAATTGTTGATAAACACGTTACAATATAATTTGTAAATTGGATAGGTAACATCAGAGGGTCTTTTTGTATGATTTGTGTGGCGTATGGTGGGTAACATCCTTGTGACTTGGTATAGCCATTGAACGGGGATTAAGTGTGATAGTTCTAGCATCACGTATTGAAAACATAAGCTTTAGGTAGGAAGCATTAGCTATTTTTCCTATGTTTGGTATCAGAACATGGTCTCTTGTACTAGTCTCAAAAGAGCACAAGTTCGAGAAGAACTTCCCTTACGAAATAGGGAATGATGCAACCATGGTAAGTAATATCCCTGGGCTCATTATTGTGGGTAACCTTTGTAGGTAGCATCCAAGGGTCATTTGGTATGACTTGTGTGGTGCACAGGGGGTAACATCAATTTGTATTGGTGTGGGCTTGGAAAATGGGTTAAGTTTGACTGCTCTATATGAGAGAATATTGGTGCCCCTTTCTGACATCTTAAGCATTTGCTCGGAATGGTTAGATACTGTTCAAAACTTTTCCATTTTTGTCCATATTTTGGTCTAGGTTTTTGCTACCGTTTCTGCTTTTTGGCTATTTTTCTTTTCACCCCTTGCATGAGATCAAGTGCTATATTGTAGTAGAACTTTGGTTTTATTTGTATGTTATATATATTTAAGAGTAGTTCAACTGCTTGGATCCTCACATTCTGAAACAAATTTGATTTTAAGATCATTTGGGTGCTCTTTCTTGCTTTTATTTCCTCTTTAAACAAATTATCAAGGTATTGGAAACCTTTGTGGTGTCGTTTAGAATCCAAGCATTTGTGATGGGTAATATCCATACTTGTTAGAGAGTTATTTATGCTAGACTTATCAAGGAGATAACACCTCCTTGTGGAATGTTTGCCAAAAGATAAATGGTGAGTACTATCAATTGATTTGTTCAGAAACCATATGCAATTAAATCTATAAATTGGCTGGGTAACATCCAAGGGTCATTTTGTCTAACTTGTGTGCTGCATGGTGGGTTACATTCTCATGACTTGGTGTGCGCTTTGAGATCCCTTTCATGCTTTCTTTATCCTTATTAAGCAATTTATCTAGGGATTGGTAACCTTTGTTCTGTTGTTTAGCTTCTAAGCATTTGAGATGAGTAATATCCATTGAATTGTTGAGAAACACGTTGCAATATAATTTGTAAATTGGATGAGTAACATCAGAGGGCCATTTTGTCTGATTTGTGTGGCGTATGGTGGGTAACATCCTTGTGACTTGGTATAGGCATTGAACGGGGATTAAGTGTGATAGTTATAGCATCACGTGTTGAAAACATAAGCTTTAGGTAGGAAGGATTAGCTATTTTTCCTATGTTTGGTATCAGAACATGGTCTCTTGTACCAGTCCCGAAAAAGCACAAGTTCGAGGAGAACTTCCCTTATGAAAGAGGGAATGATGCAACCAAGGTAAGTAATATCCCTGGGCCCATTGTTGTGGTTAACCTTTGTAGGAAACATCCAAGGGTCATTTGGTATGACTTGTGTGGTGCATGGGGGGTAACATCAATTTTTATTGGTGTTGGCTTGGAACATGGGTTAAGTGTGACGACTCTAGATGAGAGAATATTGGTGCCCCTTTCTCACATCTTAAGCATTTGCTTGGAATGGTTAGATACTGGTGAAAACTTCTCCATATTTTGGTCCAGGTTTTCTGCTACAGTTTGTGCTTTTTGGTTGTTTTTGTTTTCAACCTTGGATGAGATCAAGTGCTATATTATAGTAGAACTTAGGTTTTTTTTGTGTTATATATATATTTAAGAGCAGTTCAACTGCTTGGATACTCACATTTTGAAAGAAATTTGATTTTAAGATCCTTTGGGTGCTCTTTCTTGCTTTTATTTCCTCTTTAAACAAATTATCAAGGGATTGGCAACCTTTATGGTGTCGTTTAGAATCCAAGCATTTGTGATGAGTAATATCCATACTTGTTAGAGAGTTATTTATGCTAGACTTATCAAGGAGATGGCACCTCCTATTGGCATGATTCCCAAAAGATAAATGGTGAGTACTATCTATTGATTTGTTGAGAAACCATATGCAATATAATCTATAAATTGGTTGGGTAACATCCAAGGGTCATTTTGTTTGACTTGTGTGCTGCATGGTGGGTTACATTCTCATGACTTGGTGTGCGCTTTGAGATCCCTTTCATGCTTTCTTTATCCTTATTAAGCAATTTATCTAGGGATTGGTAACCTTTGTTCTGTTGTTTAGCTTCTAAGCATTTGAGATGAGTAATATCCATTGAATTGTTGAGAAACACGTTGCAATATAATTTGTAAATTGGATGGGTAACATCAGAGGGTCATTTTGTCTGATTTGTGTGGCGTATGGTGGGTAACATCCTTGTGACTTGGTATAGGCATTGAACGGGGATTAAGTGTGATAGTTATAGCATCACGTGTTGAAAACATAAGCTTTAGGTAGAAAGGATTAGCTATTTTTCCTATGTTTGGTATCAGAACATGGTCTCTTGTACCAGTCCCGAAAAAGCACAAGTTCGAGGAGAACTTCCCTTACGAAAGAGGGAATGATGCAACCAAGGTAAGTAATATCCCTGGGCCCATTGTTGTGGGTAACCTTTGTAGGAAACATCCAAGGGTCATTTGGTATGACTTGTGTGGTGCATGGGGGGTAACATCAATTTTTATTGGTGTTGGCTTGGAACATGGGTTAAGTGTGACGACTCTAGATGAGAGAATATTGGTGCCCCTTTCTCACATCTTAAGCATTTGCTTGGAATGGTTAGATACTGGTGAAAACTTCTCCATATTTTGGTCTAGGTTTTCTACCTGATTTGTGCTTTTTGGTTGTTTTTGTTTTCAACCTTGGATGAGATCAAGTGCTATATTATAGTAGAACTTAGGTTTTTTTGTGTTATATATATATTTAAGAGCAGTTCAACTGCTTGGATACTCACATTTTGAAAGAAATTTGATTTTAAGATCCTTTGGGTGCTCTTTCTTGCTTTTATTTCCTCTTTAAACAAATTATCAAGGGATTGGCAACCTTTATGGTGTCGTTTAGAATCCAAGCATTTGTGATGAGTAATATCCATACTTGTTAGAGAGTTATTTATGCTAGACTTATCAAGGAGATGGCACCTCCTATTGGCATGATTCCCAAAAGATAAATGGTGAGTACTATCTATTGATTTGTTGAGAAACCATATGCAATATAATCTATAAATTGGTTGGGTAACATCCAAGGGTCATTTTGTTTGACTTGTGTGCTGCATGGTGGGTTACATTCTCATGACTTGGTGTGCGCTTTGAGATCCCTTTCATGCTTTCTTTATCCTTATTAAGCAATTTATCTAGGGATTGGTAACCTTTGTTCTGTTGTTTAGCTTCTAAGCATTTGAGATGAGTAATATCCATTGAATTGTTGAGAAACACGTTGCAATATAATTTGTAAATTGGATGGGTAACATCAGAGGGTCATTTTGTCTGATTTGTGTGGCGTATGGTGGGTAACATCCTTGTGACTTGGTATAGGCATTGAACGGGGATTAAGTGTGATAGTTATAGCATCACGTGTTGAAAACATAAGCTTTAGGTAGAAAGGATTAGCTATTTTTCCTATGTTTGGTATCAGAACATGGTCTCTTGTACCAGTCCCGAAAAAGCACAAGTTCGAGGAGAACTTCCCTTACGAAAGAGGGAATGATGCAACCAAGGTAAGTAATATCCCTGGGCCCATTGTTGTGGGTAACCTTTGTAGGAAACATCCAAGGGTCATTTGGTATGACTTGTGTGGTGCATGGGGGGTAACATCAATTTTTATTGGTGTTGGCTTGGAACATGGGTTAAGTGTGACGACTCTAGATGAGAGAATATTGGTGCCCCTTTCTCACATCTTAAGCATTTGCTTGGAATGGTTAGATACTGGTGAAAACTTCTCCATATTTTGGTCCAGGTTTTCTGCTACAGTTTGTGCTTTTTGGTTGTTTTTGTTTTCAACCTTGGATGAGATCAAGTGCTATATTGTAGTAGAACTTAGGTTTTTTTGTGTTATATATATATTTAAGAGCAGTTCAACTGCTTGGATACTCACATTTTGAAAGAAATTTGATTTTAAGATCCTTTGGGTGCTCTTTCTTGCTTTTATTTCCTCTTTAAACAAATTATCAAGGGATTGGCAACCTTTATGGTGTCGTTTAGAATCCAAGCATTTGTGATGAGTAATATCCATACTTGTTAGAGAGTTATTTATGCTAGACTTATCAAGGAGATGGCACCTCCTATTGGCATGATTCCCAAAAGATAAATGGTGAGTACTATCTATTGATTTGTTGAGAAACCATATGCAATATAATCTATAAATTGGTTGGGTAACATCCAAGGGTCATTTTGTTTGACTTGTGTGCTGCATGGTGGGTTACATTCTCATGACTTGGTGTGCGCTTTGAGATCCCTTTCATGCTTTCTTTATCCTTATTAAGCAATTTATCTAGGGATTGGTAACCTTTGTTCTGTTGTTTAGCTTCTAAGCATTTGAGATGAGTAATATCCATTGAATTGTTGAGAAACACGTTGCAATATAATTTGTAAATTGGATGGGTAACATCAGAGGGTCATTTTGTCTGATTTGTGTGGCGTATGGTGGGTAACATCCTTGTGACTTGGTATAGGCATTGAACGGGGATTAAGTGTGATAGTTATAGCATCACGTGTTGAAAACATAAGCTTTAGGTAGAAAGGATTAGCTATTTTTCCTATGTTTGGTATCAGAACATGGTCTCTTGTACCAGTCCCGAAAAAGCACAAGTTCGAGGAGAACTTCCCTTACGAAAGAGGGAATGATGCAACCAAGGTAAGTAATATCCCTGGGCCCATTGTTGTGGGTAACCTTTGTAGGAAACATCCAAGGGTCATTTGGTATGACTTGTGTGGTGCATGGGGGGTAACATCAATTTTTATTGGTGTTGGCTTGGAACATGGGTTAAGTGTGACGGCTCTAGATGAGAGAATATTGGTGCCCCTTTCTCACATCTTAAGCATTTGCTTGGAATGGTTAGATACTGGTGAAAATTTCTCCATATTTTGGTCCAGGTTTTCTACTACCGTTTGTGCTTTTTGGTTGTTTTTGTTTTCAACCTTGGATGAGATCAAGTGCTATATTGTAGTAGAACTTAGGTTTTTTTTGTGTTATATATATATTTAACAGCAGTTCAACTGCTTGGATACTCACATTTTGAAAGAAATTTGATTTTAAGATCCTTTGGGTGCTCTTTCTTGCTTTTATTTCCTCTTTAAACAAATTATCAAGGGATTGGCAACCTTTATGGTGTCGTTTAGAATCCAAGCATTTGTGATGAGTAATATCCATACTAGTTAGAGAGTTATTTATGCTAGACTTATCAAGGAGATGGCACCTCCTATTGGCATGATTCCCAAAAGATAAATGGTGAGTACTATCTATTGATTTGTTGAGAAACCATATGCAATATAATCTATAAATTGGCTGGGTAACATCCAAGGGTCATTTTTTTTGACTTGTGTGCCTAATGGTGGGTTACATCCTTGTGACTTGGTGTGCGCTTTGAGATCCCTTTCATGCTTTCTTTATCCTTATTTAGCAACTTACCTAGGAATTTGTAACCTTTGTTCTGTTGTTTAGCTTCTAAGCATTTGAGATGAGTAATATCCATTGAATTGTTGAGAAACACGTTGCAATATAATTTGTAAATTGGTTGGGTAACATCAGAGGGTCATTTTGTCAGATTTGTCTAGTGTATAGGGGGTAACATCCTTGTGACTTGGTATAGGCTTTGAATGGGGATTAAGTGTGACATTTCTAGCATCACGTATTGAAAACATAAGTTTTACGTAGGAAGCATTATCTATTTTTCCTATGTTTGGTATCAGAACATGGTCTCTTGTACCATTCCCAAAAAAGCACAAGTTCGAGGAGAACTTCCCTTACGAAAGAGGGAATAATGCAACCATGGTAAGTAATATCCCTGGGCTCATTGTTGTGGGTAACCATTGTAGGTAACATCCAAGGGTCATTTAGTATGACTTGTGTGGTGCATGGGGGGTAACATCAATTTGTATTGGTGTTGGCTTGGAACATGGGTTAAGTGTGACGCCTCTAGATGAGTGAATATTGGTGCCCCTTTCTCACATCTTAAGCATTTGCTCGTAATGGTTAGATACTGGTGAAAAGTTCTCCATTTTTTCCATATTTTGGTTCAGTTTTTCTGCTACCTTTGTGCTTTTTGGCTGTTTTTGTTTTCAACCCTTAGATGAGATCAAGTGCTATATTGTAGTAGAACTTAGGTTTTATTTGTGTGTTATATATATTTAAGAGCAGTTCAATTGCTTGGATCCTCACATTCTGAAAGAAATTTGATTTTAAGGTCATTTGGGTGCCCTTTCTTGCTCTTATTTCCCCTCTAAACAAATTATCAAGGGATTGGCACATTTGTGGTTTCGTTTAGAATCTAAGCATTTGTGATGAGTAATATCCATACTTGTTAGAGAGTTATTTATGCTAGACTTATCAAGGAGATAACACCTCCTAGTGGCATGTTTCCCAAAAGATAAATGGTGAGTACTATCAATTGATTTGTTCAGAAACCATATGCAATATAATCTATAAATTGGCTGGGTAACATCCAAGGGTCATTTTGTCTGACTTGTGTGCCACATAGTGAGTTACATCCTTCTGACTTGGTGTGCGCTTTGAGATCCCTTTCATGCTTTCTTTATCCTTATTAAGCAACTTATCTAGGGATTCGTAACCTTTGTTCTGTTGTTTAGTATCTAAGCATTTGAGATGAATAATATCCATTGAATTGTTCAGATACACGTTGCAATATAATTTGTAAATTGGTTTTGTAACATCAGAGGGTCATTTTGTCAGATTTGTGTGGCGCATGGTAGGTAACATCCTTTTGACTTGGTGTGTGTTCTAAACGGGGATTAATTGTGAAAGTTTTAGCATCACATATTGAAAAATTAAGCTTTAGGTATGAAGGATTAGCTATTTTCCAATGTTTGGTATCAGAACATGGTCTCTTGTACGAGCCCCGAAAAAGCACAAGTTCGAGGAGAACTTCCCTTACGAAAGAGGGAATGATGCAACCATGGCAAGTAATATCCCTAGGCTCATTGTTGTGGGTAACCTTTGTGGGTAACATCCAAGGGTCATTTAGTATGACTTGTGTGGTGCATGGGGGGTAACATCAATTTGTATTGGTGTGGGCTTTGAACATGGGTTAAGTGTGACGACTCTAGATGAGAGAATATTGGTGCCCCTTTTTGACATCTTAAGCATTTGCTCGTAATGCTTAGATACTATTCAAAACTTCTCCATTTGTTTTTCCATATTTTTGTCCAAGTTTTCTGCTACTGTTTGTGCTTTTTGGCACTTTTTCTTTTCAACCCTTGGATGAGATCAAGTGCTATATTGTAGTAGAACTTTGGTTTTATTTGTATGTTATAAATATTTAAGAGCAGCACAACTGTTTGGATCCTCACATTCTGAAAGAAATTTGATTTTAAGATCCTTTGGGTGCTCTTTCTTGCTTTTATTTCCTCTTTAAACATATTATAAAGGGATAGGCAACCTTTGTGGTGTCGTTTAGAATCCAAGAATTTGTGATGAGTAATATCCATACTGGTTAGAGAGTTATTTATGCTAGACTTATCAAGGAGATAGCACCTCCTTGTGGCATGTTTCCCAAAAGATAAATGGTGAGTACTATCAATTGATTTGTTCAGAAACCATATGCAATATAATCTATAAATTGGCTGGGTAACATCCAAGGGTCATTTTGTCTGACTTGTGTACCGCATGGTGGGTTACATCCTTGTGACTTGGTGTTTGCTTTGAGATCCCTTTCATGCTTTCTTTATCCTTATTAAGCAACTTATCTAGGGATTGGTAACCTTTGTTCTATTGTTCAGCATCTAAGCATTTCAGATGAGTAATATCCATTGAATTGTTGAGAAACACGTTGTAATATAATATGTAAATTGTTGGGTAACATCAAAGGGTCATTTTATCTTATTTGTGTGGCGTATGGTGTGTAACATCCTTGTGACTTGGTATAGGCATTGAACGGGGATTAAGTGTGATAGTTCTAGCATCACGTATTGAAAACATAAGCTTTAGGTGGGAAGGATTAGCTATTTTCCTATGTTTGGTATCAGAACATGGTCTCTTGTACCATTCCCGAAAAAGCACAAGTTCGAGGAGAACTTCCCATACGAAAGAGGGAATGATGCAACCATGGTAAGTAATATCCCTTGGCTCATTGTTGTGGGTAACCTTTGTGGGTAACATCCAAGTGTCATTTAGTATGACTTGTATGGTGCATGGAGGGTAACATCAATTTGTATTGGTGTGGGCTTGGAACATGGGTTATGTGTGATGGCTCTAGATGAGAGAATATTGGTGCCCCTTTCTGACATCTTAAGCAATTTCTCGGAATGGTTAGATACTGTTAAAAACTTCTGCATTTTTTCCATATTTTGTTCTAGGTTTTCTGCGACCGTTTGTGCTTTTTGGTTGTTTTTCTTTTCAACCCTTGGATGAGATCAAGTGCTATATTGTAGTAGAACTTTGGTTTTATTTGTATGATATATATATTTAAGAGCAGCTCAACTGCTTGGATCCTCACTTTCTGAAAGAAATTTGATTTTAAGATCATTTGGGTGCTCTTTCTTGCTTTTATTTCCTCTTTAAACAAATTATCAAGGTATTGGAAACCTTTGTGGTGTCGTTTAGAATCCAAGCATTTGTGATGGGTAATATCCATACTTGTTAGAGAGTTATTTATGCTAGACTTATCAAGGAGATAGCACCTCCTTGTGGTATGTTTGCCAAAAGATAAATTGTGAGTACTATCAATTGATTTGTTCATAAACTATATGCAATTTAATCTATAAATTGGCTGGGTAACATCCAAGGGTCATTTTGTCTAACTTGTGTGCTGCATGGTGGGTTATATTCTCATGACTTGGTGTGCGCTTTGAGATCCCTTTCATGCTTTCTTTATCCTTATTAAGCAATTTATCTAGGGATTGGTAACCTTTGTTCTGTTGTTTAGCTTCTAAGCATTTGAGATGAGTAATATCCAATGAATTGTTGAGAAACACGTTGCAATATAATTTGTAAATTGGATGGGTAACATGAGAGGGTCATTTTGTCTGATTTGTGTGGCGTATGGTGGGTAACATCCTTGTGACTTGGTATAGGCATTGAACGGGGATTAAGTGTGATAGTTCTAGCATCACGTATTGAAAACATAAGCTTTAGGTAGGAAGGATTAGCTATTTTTCCTACGTTTGGTATCAGAACATGGTCTGTTGTACCAGTCCCGAAAAAGCACAAGTTCGAGGAGAACTTCCCTTAGGAAAGAGGGAATAATGCAACCAAGGTAAGTAATATCCCTGGGCCCATTGTTGTGGGTAACCTTTGTGGGTAACATCCAAGTGTCATTTAGTATGACTTGTGTGGTGCATAGGGGGTAACATCAATTTGTATTGGTGTGGGCTTGGAACATGGGTTAAGTGTGACGGCTCTAGATGAGAGAATATTGGTGCCCCTTTCTGACATCTTAAGCATTTGCTCGGAATGGTTAGATACTGTTCAAAACTTCTCCATTTTTTCCATATTTTGGTCCAGGTTTTCTACTACCGTTTGTGCTTTTTGGTTGTTTTTCTTTTCAACACTTGGATGAGATCAAGTGCTATATTGTAGTAGAACTTTATGTTATATATATTTAAGAGCAACTCAACTGCTTGGATACTCAAATTTTGAAAGAAATTTGATTTTAAGATCATTTGGGTGCTCTTTCTTGCTTTTATTTCCTCTTTAAACAAATTATCAAGGGATTGGCAACCTTTGTGGTGTCGTTTAGAATCCAAGCATTTGTGATGGGTAAAATCCATACTTGTTAGAGAGTTATTTATGCTAGACTTATCAAGGAGATAGCACCTCCTTGTGTAATGTTTGCCAAAAGATAAATGGTGAGTACTATCAATTGATTTGGTCAGAAACTATATGCAATTTAATCTATAAATTGGCTGGGTAACATCCAAGGGTCATTTTGTCTAACTTGTATGCTGCATGGTGGGTTACATACTTATGACTTGGTGTGCGCTTTGAGATCCCTTTCATGCTTTCTTTATCCTTATTAAGCAATTTATCTAGGGATTGGTAACCTTTGTTCTGTTGTTTAGCTTCTAAGCATTTGAGATGAGTAATATCCATTGAATTGTTGAGAAACACGTTGCAATATAATTTGTAAATTGGATGGGTAACATCAAAAGGTCATTTTGTCTGATTTGTGTGGCGTATGGTGGGTAACATCCTTGTGACTTGGTATAGGCATTGAACGGGGATTAAGTGTGATAGTTCTAGCATCACGTATTGAAAACATAAGCTTTAGGTAGGAAGGATTAGCTATTTTTCCTATTTTTGGTATCAGAACATGGTCTGTTGTACTAGTCCTGAAAAAACACAATTTCAAGGAGAACTTCCCTTACGAAAGAGGGAATGATGCAACCATGGTAAGTAATTTCCCTCGGCTCATTGTTGTGGGTAACCATTCTAGGTAACATCCAAGGGTCATTTGGTATGACTTGTGTGGTGCATGGGGGGTAACATCAATTTGTATTGGTGTGGGCTTGGAACATGGGTTAAGTGTAATATCCATATTTGTTAGGGTGTTATTTGTGCTAGAATTATCAAGGAGATAGCACCTTCTTGTGGCATGTTTCCCAAAAGATAAATGGTGAGTAATATCCATTGATTTGTAGAAAAAGCCTATGCAATATATTCTATAAATTTACTAGGTAACACCCAAGGGTCATTTTTTCTGACATTTGTGCCGCATGGTGGGTCACATCCTTGTGACTTGGTGTGCGCTTTAAGATCCCTTTCATGCTTTCATTTTCCAATTTAAGCAAATTATCTAGGCATTGGTAACCTTTTCTATGTTGTTGAGCTTCAAAGCTTTTTGATGAGTAATATCCATTGAATTTTTGAGAAACACGTTGCAATATAATTTTGTTATTGGCTCGGTACCATCCAAGGGTCATTTTGTCTTATTTGTGTGGCGCATGGTAGGTAACATCCTTTTGACTTGGTGTGTGTTCTAAACGGGGGTTAAGTGTGAAAGTTCTAGCATCACATATTGAAAAATTAAGCTTTAGGTATGAAGGATTAGCTATTTTCCTATGTTTGGTATCAGAACATGGTCTCTTGTACGAGCCCCGAAAAAGCACAAGTTCGAGGAGAACTTCCCTTACGAAAGAGGGAATGATGCAACCATGGCAAGTAATATTCCTGGGCTCATTGTTGTGGGTAACCTTTGTGGGTAACATCCAAGGGTCATTTAGTATGACTTGTGTGGTGTATGGGGGGTAACATCAATTTGTATTGGTGTGGGCTTTGAACATGGGTTAAGTGTGATGGCTCTAGATGAGAGAATATTGGTGCCCCTTTTTGACATCTTAAGCATTTGCTCAGAATGCTTAGATACTATTCAAAACTTCTCCATTTGTTTTTCCATCTTTGGTCCAAGTTTTCTGCTACTGTTTGTGCTTTTTGGCTCTTTTTCTTTTCAACCCTTGGATGAGATCAAGTGCTATATTGTAGTAGAACTTTGGTTTTATTTGTATGTTATAAATATTTAAGAGCAACACAACTGCTTGGATCCTCACATTCTGAAAGAAATTTGATTTGAAGATCATTTGGGTGCTCTTTCTTGCTTTTATTTCCTCTTTAAACATATTATAAAGGGATTGACAACCTTTGTGGTGTCGTTTAGAATCCAAGCATTTGTGATGAGTAATATCCATACTTGTTAGAGAGTTATTTATGCTAGACTTATCAAGGAGATAGCACCTCCTTGCGGCATGTTTCCGAAAAGATAAATGGTGAGTACTATCAATTGATTTTTTCAGAAACCATATGCCATATAATCTATAAATTGGCTGGGTAACATCAAAGGGTCATTTTGTCTGACTTGTGTGCCGCATGGTGGGTTACATCCTTGTGACTTGGTGTTTGCTTTGAGATCCCTTTCATGCTTTCTTTATCCTTATTAAGCAACTTATCTAGGGATTGGTAACCTTTGTTCTATTGTTTAGCATCTAAGCATTTGAGATGAGTAATATCCATTGAATTGTTGAGAAACACGTTGCAATATAATTTGTAAATTGGTTGGGTAACATCAGAAGGTCATTTTGTCTGATTTGTGGGGCGTATGATGGGTAACATCCTTGTGACTTGGTATAGGCATTGAACGAGGATTAAGTGTGACAGTTGTAGCATCACGTTTTGAAAACATAAGCTTTAGGTAGGAAGGATTAGCTATTTTTTCTATGTTTGGTATCAGAACATGGTGTCTTGTACCTGTCCCGAAAAAGCACAAGTTTGAGGAGAACATCATTTACAATAGTGGGAATAATGCAACCAAGGTAAGTAATGTCCCTGTGCTCATTGTTGTGGGTAACTTTTGTGGGTAACATCCAAGGGATATTTAGTATGACTTGTGTGGGGCATGGGGGGTAACATCAATTTGACTTATGTGGTGCATGGGGGTAACATCAATTTGACTTGTGTGGTGCATAGGGGGTAACATCAATTTGACTTGGTGTGGGCTTTGAACATGGTTTTAGTGTGATGTCTCTAGATGAGAGAATATTGGTGCCCCTCTCTGACATCTTAAGCATTGACTAGGAATGGCTTGATACTAATCCAAACTTCGCAATTTTTTTCCATGTTTAGTCGAGGTTTTCTACTACCTTTTATGCTTTTTGGCTGTTTTTTTAACCCTTGGATGAGATCAAGGGCTATATTATAGTAGAACTTACGGTTTTTTTGTTTGTTATAAATATTTAAGAGCAGCTCAACTGCTTGGATCCTCTCATTCTGAATGAATTTGATTTTAAGATCCTTTTTAAGCACCCTATCTAGGGATTGGTAACATTTGTTCTGTTGTTTAGCATTTGTGATGAATAATATCCATTGAATTGTTTAGAAACAATTTGCAATACAATTTGTAAATTGGCTCGGTAACATCCAAGGGTCATTTTCTCTAATTTGTGTGGCGCATGGTGGGTAACATCTTTTTGACTTGGTGTGTGCTTTGAACGGGGATTAAACGTGTAATTTCTAGTGTCACCTATTCAAAAATTAAGCTTTTGGTAGGAATGATTACCTATTTTTCTAATTTTTATTATCAGAACATCATCTCTTGTATGGGCCCCGAAAAAGCACAAGTTCGAGGAGAACTTCACTTACGAAAGAGGGAATCATTCAATCAAGGTAAGTAATATCGCTGGGCTCATTGTTGTGGGTAACATTTGAGGGTAACATCCAAGGGTCATTTAGTATGGCTTATGTGGTGCATGGGGGGTAACATCAATTTGAATTGGTGTGGGCTTTGTACATGGGTTAAGTGCGACAGCTCTAGATGGGAGAATATTGGTGCCCATTTCTGACATCATTTTTTCTGATTTGTGTGCTGCATGGTGGGTTACATCCTTGTGACTTGGTGTGCACTTTGAGATCCATTTCATGTTTTCTTTTTCCTTTTTAAGCAACCTTTCTAGGGATTGGTAACCTTTGTTCTGTTGTTTAGCATCTAAGCATTTGTGATGAGTAATATCCATTAAATTGTTGAAAAACATGTTGCAATATAATTTGTAAATTGGCTCGGTAACATCCAAGGGTCATTTTGTCTTATTTGTATGGTGCATGGTGGGTAACATCCTTTTGACTTGGTGTGTGCTTGGAACGAGGATTAAGTGTGACAGTTCTAGCGTCACGTATTGAAAAATTAAGATTTTGGTAGGAAGGATTAGCTATTTTTCCTATGTTTGGTCTCTTTACGAGCCCTGAAAAAGCACAAGTTCGAGGAGAACTTCACTTACGAAAGAGGGAATGATTCAACCAAGGTAAGTAATATCCCTGGGCTCATTGTAGTGGGTAACCTTTGTGGGTAACATCCAAGAGTCATTTAGTATGACTTGTGTGGTGCATGGGGGGTAACATCAATTTGAATTGGTCTGGGCTTTGAACATGGGTTAACTGTGACGGCTCTAGATGGGAGAATATTGGTGCCCCTTTCTGACATCTTAAGCACTTCCCTAGAATGTTTATATACAATTCAAAACTTCCCCATTTTTTTCCTTGTTTTGGTCCATATTTTCTGTTACCTTTTATGCTTTTTGGTTGTTTTTCTTTTCAACCCTTGGATGACATCAACGGCTATATTGTAGTAGAACTTAGGGTTGATTTGTATGTTATAAATATTTAAGAGCAACTCAACTGCTTGGAACCTTACATTCTGAATGAAATTTGACTTTAAGATCATTTTGGTGCTCTTTCTTGCATTTTGCTCCTCTTTAAAAAATTTATTAATGGATTGGTAACCTTTGTGGTGTCATTTAGAATCCAAGCATTTGTGATGAGTAATATCCATACTTGTTAGAGTGTTATTTGTGCTAAAATTATCAAGGAGATGGCACCTTCTTGTGGCATGTTTCCCAAAAGATAAATGGTGAGTAATATCCATTGATTTGTAGAGAAATCCTATGCAATATAATCTATAAATTTACTAGGTAACACCCTAGGGTCATTTTTTTGACATGTGTGCCGCATGGTGTGCCACATCCTTGTGACTTGGTATGCGCTTTGAGATCCCTTTCATGCTTTCATTTTCCTATTTAAGCAACTTATCTAGGGATTGGTAACCTTTGCTCTGTTGTTTAGCATCAAAGCTTTTGTGAAGAGTAATATCCATTGATTTTTTGAGAAACACATTGCAATATAATTTGTAAATTGGCTCAGTAACATCCAATGATCATTTTGTTTTATTTGTGTCGCGTATGGTGGGTAACATCCTTTTGACTTTGTGTGTGCTTTGAACGAGGATTAAGTGTGACGGTTCTAGCGTCACGTATTAAAAAATTAAGCTTTTGGTAGGAAGGATTAGCTATTTTTTCTATGTTTGGTATCATAACATGGTCTCTTTTACGAGCCCTGAAAAAGCACAAGTTCGAGGAGAACTTCACTTACGAAAGAGGGAATGACTCAACCCAGGTAAGTAATATCCCAAGGCTCATTGTTATGGGTAACAGCCAAGAGTCATTTAGTATGACTTGTGTGGTGCATGGGGGGTAACATTAATTTGAATTGGTGTGGGCTTTGAACATGGGTTAAGTGCGACGGCTCTAGATGGGAGAATATTGGTGCCCTTTTTGACATCTTAAGCATTTGCTCGGAATGGTTAAATACTGTTCCAAACTTCCCCATTTTTTTCCATGTTTTGGTCCAAGTTTTCTACTACCGTTTATGCTTTTTGGTTGTTTTTATTTTCAACCCTTGGATGACATCAAGGGCTATATTGTAGTAGGACTTAGGGTTTATTTGTATGTTATAAATATTTTAGAGCAGCCCAACTTCTTGGAACCTCACATTCTGAATGAAATTTGATTTTAAGATCATTGGGGTGCTCTTTCTTGCTTTTTGTTCCTCTTTAAAAAACTTATCAAGGGATTGGCAACCTTTTGTTGTGTCGTTTAGAATCCAAGCATTTGTGATGAGTAATATCCATACTTGTTAGAGTATTCTTTGTGCTAGAATTTTCAACGAGAAAGCACCTTCTTGTGGCATGTTTCCCAAAAGATAAATGGTGAGTACTATCTATTCATTTGTTGAGAAACCCTATGCAATATAATCTATAAATTGCTTGGGTAACCTCCAAGGGTCATTTTGTCTGACTTGTGTGGCGCATAGTGGGTTACATCCTTGTGACTTGGTGTGCTCTTTGAGATCCCTTTCATGCTTTCTTTTTCCTTTTTAAACAACTTATCTAGGGATTGGTAACCTTTATAATGTTGTTTAGCATCTAAGCATTTGTGATGCATAATATCTATTGAATTGTTGAGAAACACGTTGCAATAAAATTTGTAAATTGGTCCCATTTATTTTCCATGTTTTGGTCAATGTTTTCTGCTACCTTTTGTGCTTTTTGGTTGTGTTTATTTTCAACCCTTGGATGATATCAAGGGCTATGATGTAGTAGAGCTTAGGATTGGTTTGTATCCTATTAAGAGCAGCTCAGCTGCTGTAAAATACAATTTGAATGAGGTTTGAATTTTCAGATCATTTGAGAGCTCATTCAAGCTCTTTGTTTCTCTTTAAGCAAGTTATCAAGGGATTGGGAACCTTTGTGGCATTGTTTAGCATCCAAGAATTTGTGGTGAGTAATATCCATACTTTTTAGGGTATCATTTATGCTCGACTTATCAAGGAAATAACAGCTCTTTGTGGCGTCTTTTCTCCTCAGAAAAATGGTGAGTAATATCCATTGATTTGTGGAGAAACCCTTTTCTATATAATCTGAAATTAGCTAGGTCCTAACCCCTTGGATCATATCACTTGGTTAGGACCCTAGAGACATGGCAACATTACCTTTTGTCAAGGGAAGTTGTCATCCACACCGATCATGAATCTCTAAAACATATGAAACGCTAAGGTAAATTGAATAAGAGGCATGTTAGATGGATGGAATTTATTGAGACATTTCCTTATATTGTTCAATATAAGAGAGGTAAGGGGGGAATGTTGTAGTAAATGCTTTATCACGGAAGTATGCCTTACTCAACTTTAAATCTAGATTGTTAGGATTTGAATAAATTAAGGAAATGTATGCTAATATGATGACTTCTTTGCTATTTACCATGCACGTGAACATTTTTATTGGCCAACAATAAGAAGAGATGTAGTGAGCATATGTTCTAGATCATCACCTGTAAGCAAGCCAAATCCAAAGTCCTACCAAGAGGACAATATACTCCCTTTCTGATATCTTAAGCAAATGCTAGGAATGGTTAAATACTTTTCCAAACTTCCCCATTTTTTTCCATGTTTTCGTCCTGCTTTTCTGCTACCTTTTATGCTTTTTTACTGTTTTTCTTTTCAACCCTTCGATGAGATATTTCTTTGGATATTCCAGCGAGTACTCACCATTTGTCTTTTGGGAAATAGGCCACATGGAGGTACTATCTCCTTTATAAGTCTAGCATAAATAACACTCTAACAAGTATGGATATCACTCATCACAAATGCTTGGATTCTAAACGACACCACAAAGGTTACCAATCCCTTGAAAAGTTGTTTAAAGAGGAACAAAAACTAAGAAAGAGTTCCCAAATGATCTTAAAATCAAATTTCATTCAAAATGTGAGGTTCCAAGCAGTTGAGTTGCTCTTAAATATTTATAAAATACAAATAAACAATAAGTTCTACTACAATATAGCCCTTGATATCATCCAAGGGTTGAAAATAAAAACAACCAAAAAGCATAAAAGGTAGCAGAAAACCTAGACCAAAACATGGAAAAAAATGGGGAAGTTTGGAACTACTTTTAACCATTCCTAGCAAATGCTTAAGATGTCAGAAAGGGGCACCAATATTTTCTCATCTAGAGCGGTCACACTTAACCCATGAAAGGGATATTGTATAAGGTGTCGCAATAATTCAATGGATATTACTCATAACCAATGCTTAGATGTCCGAAAGGGCACCAATATTCTCTCATCTAAATCTGTCACACTTAACCCATGTACAAAGCCTACACCAAGTCAAATTGATGTTACCCCCAAATGCAACACACAAGTCATACTAAATGACCCTTGGATGTTACCCATAAAGGTTACCTACCACAAGAGCCCAAGGATATTACTTACCTTGGTTGCATCATTCATTCTTTTGTAAGGGAAATTCTCCCCGAACTTGTGCTTTTTCGGGACTCGAACAAGAGACCATGTCCTCATACCAAACATAGGAAAAATAGCTAACCCTTTCTACCAAAAGTTTAAGCTTTCAATAGGGGAAAACCTAACAGGTAGTAGAAAACCTGGGCTTTATGGAAAAAATGGGGAAGTTTGAAACAATATCTAACCATTCCTAGCAAATGCTTAAGATGCCAGAAAGGGGAACAAATATTCTCTCATCTAGATCCATCACACTTTCTTGGTTTTTGTTTCTCTTTAAACAACTTTTCAAGGGATTGGCAACCTTTGTGGTATCGTTTAGAATCCAAGCATTTGTGATGAGTGATATCCATACTTGTTAGAATGTTTTTTATGCTAGACTTATAAAGGATATAGCACCTCCATGTGGTTTGTTTCCCAAAAGAAAAATGGTGAGTACTCGTTGGAATATCCATAGAAATATCTCATCGAAGGGTTGAAAAGAAAAACAGTCGAAAAGCATAAAAGGTAGTAGAAAAGCTGGACAAAAACATGGAAAAATGGGGAAGTTTGGAAAAGTATTTAACCATTCCTAGCATTTGCTTAAGATGTCAGAAAGGGAGTATATAGTCCTCTTGGTAGGACTTTGGATTTGGCTTGCTTACAAGTGATGATCTAGAACATATGCTCACTACATCTCTCCTTATTGTTGGCCAATAAAAATGTTCACGTGCATGGTAAACAGCAAAGAAGTCATCATATTAGCATACATTTCCTTAACTTATTCAAATCCTAACAATCTAGATTTAAAGTTGAGTAAGGCATACTTCCGTGATAAAGCATTTACTACAACATTCCCCTTACCTCTCTTATATTGAACAATATAAGGAAATGTCTCAATAAATTCCATCCATCTAACATGCCTCTTATTCAATTTACCTTAGCGTTTCATATGTTTTAGAGATTCATGATCGGTGTGGATGACAAATTCCCTTGACAAAAGGTAATGTTGCCATGTCTCTAGGGTCCTAACCAAGTGATATGATCCAAGGGGTTAGGACCTAGCTAATTTCATATTATATAGAAAAGGGTTTCTCCACAAATCAATGGATATTACTCACCATTTTTCTGAGGAGAAAAGATGCCACAAGGAGCTATTATTTCCTTGATAAGTCTAGCATAAATGATACCCTAAAAAGTATGGATATTACTCACCACAAATGCTTGGATGCTAAACAATGCCACAAAGGTTCCCAATCCCTTGATAACTTGCTTAAAGAGCAACAAAGAGCTTGAATGAGCTCTCAAATGATCTGAAAATTCAAACTTCATTAAAATTGTATTTTATAGCAGCTGAGCTGCTCTTAATAGGATACAAACCAACCCTAAGCTCTACTACATCATAGCCCTTGATCTCATCCAAGGGTTGAAAATAAACACAGCCAAAAACCACAAAAGGTAGCAGAAAACATTGACCAAAACATGGAAAAAATGGGGCAGCTGACCACAAATGAATCCTATAAAATATTACATATTAACCCTTGATTTCATCCAAGGGCTGAAAAGAAAGCTGCCCAAAGCCAGTCCAAATGGCACTCCAAAATTGGAGCAAAATATGGAGCAGTTGAGAACAAAAGAAACCCTATAAAATATTACATCTTAACCCTTATTTCCATCTAAGGGCTAAAAATGAAGCTGCCCAAAAAAGTCCAAATGGCGCAACAATGTGCCTAGTTTTATTTTGCCAATTTTGCCCTAATTTCCATCCTAGGATTGTCCCAATCCTTGCACTCCCAATTTAGGCCCCCTTGGTTATGCATGACCTCTTGAATGAGCCCATTTAAAGCCTTTTCAAGTTGTGCCTTCCTCGACCTTGTCATTGGTCCACTTGGAATTTGTAAAGCTCGATGATTCTCATCACCAAGGAATAGAGCACTTTATATACGTTCATAATAAAGGGATGCTCCATTAGGTTTCTTACTGAAATAACTGATAAGCCATCATTCCTGCATCAAAACAGCTCCTATATCTATTCTTGATGCATCACTCTCAACTTTAAAGGTTTTAGTAAAATAAGGTAAAGATAAAACAGGTGCAAAACACAAACTATCATTTAACGCTTTTAAGGATCTCTCTTGATTCTCGCCCCACTTAATACCAACACACTTTTTAAGGACTTTAGTTAGAGGTGTGGCTAGTGTACTAAAATCTTTGACAAACCTTCGATAAAAACTAGACATGTTGTGAAAGCTCCTAACCCCAGTAACAGATTTACGTGTCGGCCATTCTCGAATAACCTTAACCTTTTCCTCATCCACTTGTATTCCCTTAGAACTAACAACGAAATCAAGAAAAACAAACTTGCCCATGCAAAAATAACACTTTTTCGGTTTGCATATAGTTTTTTTCTCAAAATTTCAAGCAGATACATAAGATGTAAAACATGTTCTTCAAAACTTTTACTGTAAATGAGAATATCATCAAAATAGACAACCACAAAATTTCCAATAAATGCGCGAAGAACATGATTCATAGGCCTCATAAAAGTGCTAGGTGTATTTGTTAGACCAAAGGGCATGACTAACCACTCATTCAATCCATGCTTAGTTTTAAAAGAGGTTTTCCATTCATCACCCTCTTTCATCCTAATTTGATGATATCCACTTCTGAAATCAATTTTTGAAAAAATGCAAGTACCATTAAACTCATCTAACATGTCATCTAGTCTAGGGATAGGATGTCGATATTTTACCGTAATGTTGTTGATGGCTCAACAATCAACACACATCCTACTTGATCCATCCTTCTTGGGCACGAGTAATACGGGCATGGGACATGGACTTAGGCTCTCCCTGACTTGACCTTTAACCAAGTACTCTTCAACGTGTGCCTTTGGATCTCCTTAATGTCTTTAGGGTTGGTCTTATAGGTGGATCAGTTTGGAAGAGAAGCTCTGGGTATGAAGTCAATTCGATGCTCAATCCCCCTAATTGGTGGTACTCCATCCAGAATCTCTACCGGGAACACACCCCTACAAAAGGGAAACAATAGCACTAGGCAAAGATTTGTTAAGATCGTTAGTAGAAAAATTAGCATCCTTGTACAAAAGTACAAGTATGTGCTATTTTTAATAAAAAGCCCTCTTCACCTCACTTGCCTTAGCATAAAAACTAACACTTTCTTTCTCTCTTGTTTTCCCACTCTCTTCTCCTTTTTCTTGAATCTTTTTCTTCTTTCACTCATTTATTTTATTTCATTTTCATTCTTTGCTTTTTTTCATTTTCACTCATTTCTTTTCCCCTAACCATCTTCATTTGATCTTTAAAGGCTTGCTTGGGTGAAAGGGGTACAAGTGTGATGTTTCTACCATCCTTCACAAACGAATACTTGTTGCTATATATGTTATGCATAAACCTCCTATCATTTGAGATGACACCTCATCTTCTTCACTTTCATTATCGGCTTCCATCTCACCACTAGCTAAAGTGATCATTTCTCATGAGAATAATCGAGCTCTACAAATTCCAAGTGGACCAATCACAAGGTCTAGGAAGGCACAACTCGAAGAGGCTTGAAACGGGCTCATTCAAGAGGTCATGCATAACGAAGGGGACCCAAATGGGAGTGCAAGGATTGAGACAAACCTAGGATGGAAATTAGGGCAAAATTGGTAAAAGAAAACTAGGCACATTATTGTGCCATTTAGACTAATTTGGGCAGCATTATTTTCAGCCCTTAGATGGAAACAAACGTTAAGATGTAATATTTTATTGGGATTCCTTTCTTCTCAGCTGCTCCATTTTTGCAATGCCATTTGGATTGATTTTGGGCACCTTTCTTTTCAGCACTTGGATGAAATCAAGGGTTAAGATGTAATATTTTAATAGGATTCTTTTGTAGTCAGCTGCCCCATTTTTCTACATGTTTTGGTCCATGTTTTCTGCTACCTTTTGGGCTTTTTGGCTGTTTTTATTTTCAACCCTGGGATGAGATCAAGGGCTATGATGTAGTCGAGCTTAGGGTTTGTTTGTATCCTATTGAGAGCAACTCAACTATTGGAAAATACAATTTTGAATGAAATTTGAATTTTCAGATCATTTGAAAGCTCATTCATGCTCTTTGTTCCTCTTTAAGCAACTTATCAAGGGATTGACAACTTTTGTGGCATTGTTTAGCATCTAAGCATTTGTGAAGAGTAATATCCATACTTGTTAGGGTGTCATTTATGCTAGACTTATCAAGAAAATAACACCTACTTTTGGCGTCTTTCCCCTCAAAAAATTGGTGAGTAATATCCTTTAATTTGTGGAGAAACCCTTTGCTATATAATATGAAATTAGCTAGGTCCTGCGAAGTAAAGCTCAATATCTATTCATTAGTCTAGTACTAAGATGTAGAACTAGATCGTATATGGGGTAAAAAGATCTTCTGATGTAGACCCTTTAGGCGAACAACCTAGGAAAACAATGTCCTTAAGACCCAAACCTTGAGATGTCACAAAGGATGACCACTCCCTTCGATAAGTCAGATTCAAGTATTCAATCAAGAACACAAGAGGGTAGAGCAAAAAGCTTTGTCGATTCTCTTTTCATTAATGTTGTCTTGCCTCCAAATTACATAGCACCTCTTATTAATATGAAAGAAACTCATAAAGAAAAAACCCTAGATGGAATGGGCCTAATGGGCGTATTATTTAGTTATGGATTGGGCTTAATCCAGCTTTCAATAAGGGGAGCTATAACTTTCACACTTAATCCTAGTTCAAAGCCCACACCAAGTCACAAGGATGTTACCCACCATGCACCACACAAATCAGACAATTTGCATATTATATTACAAAGGGTTTCTCAACAAATTAATGGATATTTCTCACCATTTATCTTTTGGGAAACACGCCACAAGGAGGAGCTATCCCCTTGATAAGTCTAGCATAAATAACAGTGTAACAAGTATAGATATTACTTATCACAAATGCTTAGATGCTAAACAACACCACAAAGGTTGCCAATCCCTTGATAAGTTGTTTAAAGAGGAACAAAAAGCATGAAAGAGCTCTCAAATGACCTTACAAATCAACTTTCATTCAAAATTTGAAATTTTGAGAAGCTTAGCTGCCCTTAAATATTTATAAGATTCATATAAACCTTAAGTTCTACTGTATATATCCCTTGATCTCATCCAAGACTGGAAAGGAAAAATAGCCAAAAAGCATAAAGGTAGCTGAAAACCTAGACCAAAACATGAAAAAAAAATGGGGAAGGTTCGAACCATTCCTAGCAAATCCTTAAGATGTCAGGCAGGGTCACGAATATTCTCTCATCTAGATCCATCACACTTAACTCATGTTCAAAGCCCACACCAAGTCAAATTGATGTTAACCCCCATGCACCACACAAGTCATACCAAAGGACCCTTGGATTTTACCCATAAAGGTTACCCAAAACAATGAGCCCAGGGATGGTACTTACCTTGATTATATCATTCCCTATTTTGTAAGGGAAGTTCGTCTTCGAACTTGTGCTGTTTTGATACTCAAATCTAAGACCATGTTCTGATACCAAACATAGGAACAATATCTAACCCTTCCTACCAAAATCTTAAGCTTTCAATAGGCTAGAAGTGTCACACTTAATCCTGGTTAAAAGCCCACACCAAGTCACACGGATGTTACCTACCATGAGCCACACAAATCCGACAAAATGACCTTTGGATGTTACCCAGCCAATTTACAGATTATATTGCAAAGGGTTTCTCAACAAATCAATGGATATTACTCACCATTTATCTTTTGGGAAACACGCCACAAGGAGGTGTTATCTATTAGATAAGTCTAGCATAAATAAAACTCTAACAAGTATGAATAATACTCATCACAAATGCTTGGATTCTAAACGACACCACAAAGGTTTCCCATCCCTTGATAAGTTGTTTAAAGAGGAACAAAACACAAGAAATAAATCCCAAATGATCTTAAAATCAAATTCCATTTAGAATATAAGGTTCCAAGCAATTGAGCTGCTCTTAAATATAACATACAAATAAACCCTAAGTTCAACTACAATATAGCCCTTGATCTAATCCAAGGGATATGACCCTTGGATGTTACCCAACCAATTTACAAGTCACAAGGATGTACCCACCATGCGCCACCCAAGTCAGACAAAATGACAATTGGATGTTTCCTAGTCAATTTACAGATTATATTGCATAGGGTTTCTCAACAAATCAATGGATAAGTCTAGGATAAATAACACTCTAAAAAGTATAGATATTACTCATCACAAATGCTTCGAATCTAAATGACACCACAAAGGTTACCAATCATTTGATAATTGTTTAAAGAGGAACAAAATGCAAGAAAGAGCTCTCAAATGATCTGAAAATCAAATTTCATTCACAATGTGAAATTCCGAGAAGCTGAACTGCTCCTAAATATTTAAAATATTCACATAAACCCTAAGTTCTACTTCAATATAGCCCTCGATCACATCCAAGGGTTGAAAAGAAAAACAGCCAAAAAGCATAAAATGTAGCTGAAAACCTGGATCAAAACATGGAAAAAATGGGGGAGTTTGGAAAAGTATCTAACCATTCCTAGCAAATGCTTAAGATGTTTGGAAGGGGCACCGATATTATCTCATCTAGAGCCGTCACACTTAACTCATGTTCAAAGCCCATACCAAGTCAAATTTATGTTACCCCCTATGTACCACACAGGTCATACTAAATGACCATTGGATGTTACCCACAAAGGTAACCCATAACATTGAGCCGAGGGATGGTACTTACCTTGGTTGCATCATTCCCTCTTTCGTAAGGGAAGTTCATCCTCAAACTTGTGCTTTTTTGGGATTTGAACCAGAGACCATGTTCTGATACCAAACAAAGGAACAATAGCTAACCCTTCCTACCAAAAGCTTAAGCTTTCAATAGGGGGCACTAGAACTATTATACTTAATACTGGTTCAAAGCCCACACCATGTCATAAGGATGTTACCCAGCATGCGCCATACAAATTAGACAAATTGACCTTTGGATGTTACCCGACCAATTTACAGATTATATTTCAATGGGTTTCTCAACAAATGAATGGATATTACTCACCATTTATCTTTTGGGAAACAAGCCACAAGGAGGTGCTATCTCCTTGATAAGTCTAGCATAAATAACACTAACAAGTATGGATATTATTATCACAAATTCTTGTATGCTAAACAACATCACAAAAGTTTCCAATCCCTTGATAAGTTGTTTAAAGACGAACAAAAGGCATGAAAGAGCTCTCAAATGATCTAAAAATAAATTTCATTCAAAATATGAAATTTTGAAAAAGCTGGGTTGCTCTTAAATATTTATAAGATTCACATAAACCCTAAGTTCTACTACAATATATCCCTTGATCTCATCCAAGGGTTGAAAAGAAAAATAGCCAAAAAGCATAAAATGTAGCAAAAAACCTGGACCAAAACATGGAAAAAAAATGGGGAAGTTTGGAAAAGTATCTAACCAATCCTAGCAAATGCTTAAGATGTCTGGAAGGGGCACCAATATTCTCTCATCTAGAGCCGTCACACTTAACTCTTGTTCAAATCCCATACCAAGTCAAATTGATGTTACCCCCCATGTACCACATAGGTCACACTAAATGACCCTTGGATGTTACCCACAAAGGTTACCCACAACAATGAGCCATGGGATATTATTTACCTTGGTTGCATCATTCCCTTTTTCATAAGGGAAGTTTGTCCTCGAACTTGTGCTTTCTCGAGATTCAAACTAGGGACCAAGTTCTGATACCAAACATAGGAACAATAGTGACCCCTTCCTACCAATAGCTTAAGCTTTCAATAAGGGGCGCTACTACTATCACACTTAATCCCAGTTCAAATCACACACCAAGTCACAAGGATGTTACCCACTATGCACCACACAAATCAGACAAAATGACCCTTGAATGTTACCCAACCAATTTACAAATTATATTGCAATGTGTTTCTCATGAAATTTAATGGATATTACTCAACACAAATGATTGGATGCTAAACAACAAAACAAAGGTTACCAATCCCTAGATAAGTTGCTTAGAAAGGAAAAAAAACATGAAAGGGGTCTCAAAGTAGGCACCAAGTCAAGAGGATGTAACTGACCATGCGCCACACAAGTTAGACAAAATGACCATTGCATGTTACCCAACCAATTTATACATTATATTCTGAAGTGTTTCTCAACAAATCAATGGAAATTGCACACCATTTATCTCTTGGGAAACACGCCACAACAAATCAATGCATAACCAAGGGGGCCTAAATTGGGAGTGCAAGAATTGGGACAATCCTAGGATGGAAATTAGGGCAAAATTATTACAAGAAAACTACGAACATTGCTATGCCATTTGGACTTTTTTGGGCAGCTTCATTTTCTGCCCTTAGATGGAAACACAGGTTAAGATGTAATATTTTATAGGAATTTTTTTGTTGTCAGCTGCTCCAATTTTGCTCCACATTTTCCAATAAACTGTAATGTTGTTGATGGCTCAGCAATCAACACATGTCCTACTTGATCCATCCTTCTTCGGAACGAGTAGCATGGGAACAGCACATGGCCTTAGGCTCTCCCTAACTTGACCTTTGATCAAGTACTCTTCAACCTGTCTTTGAATCTCCTTAGTTTCTTCGGGGTTGGTTTAATGGGCAGGTTGGTTTGGAAGAGAAGCCCCCAGTATAAAGTCAATTTGATGCTCAATCCCCCTAATTGGTGGTACCCCATCCGAAATCTCTTCAGGGAAATAGCGGTACTAGGCAAAGACTCGTTAAGATCGTTAATAGAAAAATTAGCCTCCTTGTACAAAAGTATAAGTATGGGCTGTTTTGAATAAAAAGCCCTCTTGACCTCACTTGCCTTAGCATAAAAATTCACTTTTTTTCTCTATTATTTTTCCACTCTCCTCTCCTTTTTCTACACTCTTTTTTTTCGTTTTCATTCTTCTCTTTTTGTTCTTTTTCCCTAACCATCCTCAATTGATCTTCAAAGACTTGCTTGGGTGAAAGCAGTACAAGTGTGATGTTTCTACCATTCTTCACAAATGAATACTTGTTTCTATATCCGTCATGTGTAACCCTCCTATCATATTGCCAAGGCCTACCTAGCAAGATGTGTCCGGCTTGCATGGTACCACATCACACATCACCTCATCCTTGTACTTTCCAATGGAGAAGCTCACTAATACTTGCTTATTAACCTTCAGTTCCCAACTATCATTTAACCATTGCAACTTGTAAGGCTTAGGGTATTCAAATGTAGGTCACCCTAATTTCTCAACTAAGGTAGTACTAGCCACATTGGTGCAACTTCCCCCATCTATGATAGCAATACACACTTTGTTACTCACATGACATCTTGTGTGAAAGATTTTATCTCTTTGTTTTTCAAGGTCATCCTCCTTGACTTGAGTGCTCAAAGATCGCCTTATTACAAGTGCTTCCCCCTCCACGATTCCTATCTAATCTTCACTAGCTTCCTCTACAGATGGCATCTCATCTTCTCCACTTTCATTATCGGTTCCAACCTCACCACTAGCTAAGGTGATCATTGCCTTCTTGTTTGGACATTGAGAGGCTATATGACCATTACCAAGACACCGAAAACACTTTAAGTCACGATTACAAATTAGGGTGTCGATTTTACCTTTGTCCTTACTATCCCATGGCTCTTTGGATTTGTAAGGCTCAAATCTTGGTTTGGATGTAGCTACTTCATATTTTTTCTCATTGGACTTCCAAGGACTAGTAGGATTTGGTTTTGGAGTAATGGGACTAGACCTTAATGGTTGGGATCAAAAACTATGTTTCTTTAATTGCCTTTCCACCTTGATTGCCATGTGGACCATGTCCTCTATCTCCATATAATGATGAAGTTCCACAATGATGGCAATGTTCGGATTCAACCCACTAAGAAACCTAGCCATGGTTGCCTCTCTATCTTCCGCGATATTAGCTCTTACCATAGCCACTTCCATTTCCTTGTAGTACTAATCAACACATTTATATCCTTGAGTTAATCTTTGTAGGCATTGGTGTAACTCTCTATAATAGTAGCTAGGCACAAACCTCTTTCTCTTGATGGCCTTCATGTCCTCCCAATTATCTATGGGCCTTTCACGGTTTCTCCTCCTACTAATGACCAATTGATCCCACCAATTCAATGCATAGTTAGAAAACTCAATTACAGCAAGTTTTACTTTTTTCTCGGTGGAGTAGTTGTGGCATTCAAAAATATGCTCCACTTTCTTCTCCCACTCCAAATACAACTCCGGGCCATTCTTTCCTTGGAATTGTGGTATCTTCATTTTTATACTACTTAGATCTCTAGGTAGGGGTCTCCACATACCCCCCTCTATTCCCATTTCTTCCTCCTCTAGGCATTCATCACCCTTCTTCCTCCAATTCTTCTTCCCAATCTTCGTCCTCTATATCATCCCCAACATGAGCTTGCCTATTAACCCTCCTAACATTGGGTGGAGGTGCTTCTCGTTGTAAAGCTGCTAAGGAGTTTTCTTGCCTTTCCAATCTTTCATTCATATCAACCACCAAGTTGTTCATCCTCTCAAAAGATTGTTGCAGCACCCTCATCATGAGCATCATATTCTATCTTGCTTCTGGAATACTATTTGACATTTTTTTTGCAATTCTACACAACAAGAGGTTAGTGTAATAAAATGGAACTAATGTAAATTCACACAATACCTTACGTGTTTAGCGCTCGGATTGATCGCTCAAATCCTCTTAGTTCCTAATCAAAGCAACCAAATCTAGGAATTCCATCCAATTTGTAGAATTATCAAACACCAAAAAAACATGTTCGCAATATCCCACTTGTTTTAGCACAAAGGAAACTAACTCAAAGTGTTTAGAGTAGTAAGCACAAGGAAAAGCACTAGATCAACAAGTTTGGAAAACAACAATTTTCCCAAAGGAATTAAGCACACAATGGAAGATTTATAATCAAATTGTAAAATTCTTGAAACTATGAGTTCTAATGCTCACTAGTAATTAGCAAATGCAATTTGGCCTTTTTCTTTTTTTGTCTTTTTTTTAATTAATTCTGGCCACTCTTTTTCTGTTTTTTTTTTTGAACAAATATGCTAATAACTCAAGAGTAAATCAGTACAATACTTTCAATATGAGTTTAAAGAATTTTTAAGATAGGTAAAATACCACATAAATTACGACACAAAGGGAAAATGAAATTTCTACAGGAACTACCACAGAAATACTAGAAAACAACCCAAAACTGTAGAATAAACATGGAAAAATGCAGAATAGATTTAGAAATAGCAGAATTTGAAAGGAAAATGCAGAATATGAAATCAAAATTCAGAATACTTTCAGAAACACCAGGATATGCAAGGTTACTACTGGAAAACTTTGGACACCATAGAATTTTAAAGGAAAATGCAGAAAAACGTGGAAACAAAGAAGAGCAATATTTTTAGGGTCTGGAGAATAAATTTCAGGAAGAACACAGCAGAATGATATTTTTTTGTTTTTTTTTGTATCAGAATAAGTAATATACATACTTGTTAGGGTGTCATTTAAGCTAGACTTATCAAGGAGCCAACCTCTTTGTGGTGACTTTCTCTTCAATTTAAAGGTGAGTCATATCCATTGTTTGGTGGAGAAACCCTTTGCTATATGATTTGAAAATTAACTTGGCCCTAACCCCTTGGTTCATATCAATTTCATGTCAACCTCTTGTGGTTCCCTTCCTTACTCAAGTATTCAACCTATATAGTAAAAAGAAATAAAAGGTGTTGTTCCTCATACACTTCTTCACGTGTTTGCTCTCAAATCTAATTGTTATAACTCAAGTTTCACTCTATTTTTTCCTTCTCTCGATGGTGAAATCTCTTTTGTTTTACCATCCAAACCCTAGCTAGGCCTCTTTTATGTTCTTAACAAAATCAAAGAATTCAAATAATCTGAAGAAGAAACCTATTTGTTGGTGACCGTATCAAAATCTTAGTTTTAAAAACTTATTCGAGGCAAATGGTGAGAGAATGAAAGTCCAAAGATGACTATAAAGAACCAAGAAAAATAATACGACTCTAAAAAGAAGCAAAAGAGTGGTGAAAAAAATCACTAGAGTTGAAGCGAATTGATGAAGAAGGTAAAAGACGCAAAACAATTATGCTTTAAACAATCACGAGAACAAAAAAAAGTAAAGGGAAACTAGAATGAAATATATGGAAACTAGAACTATATAAAGGAAAGCTAATTTCAACAAGAATAAGAATCTCAAGGAAGAAAACAAGAATTGGAAACTTGCTACTGTTAATTGAAAATACACAAAAGTGAATTCACAAATTGAATGAACAAAAACCTGAAACAAAGCAAAAAAAGATGTAGTTAACTTTAAACTCTCGATAAGTGGTGTAAACAACAAAATTGAAGATCAAAAATGTGGGAAACGATCGAAAATGCGGGGAATAGTTCTAAAATCTATGTAAGGAAAGAAAGAAGAAATGAACCAAAAGGAAAGATGGAAAGAATATATGAATAAGGAAAGGGGTAAATAAACAATTTAGGAAAGTTAAAATGGGAAAGAAGTAATCTGTAGTTGGAAATATTTCTAAGATCTTCCTTTTCTTCTCTTGCTTGGCCAAACTATTATTCTCTTTTCTTTTTAAATCAGAATTTGATAGCATGTTTGATGATTCTATTTTTATCCTTTTCTTTTTCTTTGTTCAACTGATAGAAATTGAATGGGGCTTTGATTTGATATGCTATAATTGTCATTTCATTACCCGAGTCAAAAGTTATGGTTGTATAAAGTTGGAACTCCAATTTATCGATTTTTCTAGATCTACGAACAGTAACAATATCTATTTTTTAATTTTTTTTTGAAGAACAAATATGGATTGAACACAAAAATGATGAGAATCATCGAGTTCTACAAATTCCATGTGGACCAATCACAAGGTCTAGGAGGGCACAGCTCGAAAAGGCTTTAAATGGGCTCATTCAAGAGGTCATGCATAACCAAGGGGACCTAAATTGGGAGTGCAAGGATTGGGACAATCCTAGGATGGAAATTAGAGCAAAATTGACAAAAGAAAACTAGGCACATTGCTGTGCCATTTGGACTTTTTTGGGCAGCTTCATTTTCAGCCCTTAGATGGAAACAAAGGTTAAGATGTAATATTTTATAGGGATTCCTTTGTTCTCAGCTGCTCCAATTTTGCTCCACATTTTTCTCCATATTTTGCTCCACATTTTGCTCCATATTTTGCTCCATTTGTGCTGTACCATTTGGGCTGATTTTGGGCAGCTTTCTTTTCAACCCTTGGATGAAATCAAGGGTTAAGATGTAATATTTTATAGGATTCCTTTGTGGTCAGCTGCCCCATTTTTTCCATGTTTTGGTCAATGTTTTATGAAGATGAGGTGTTTTGTGATGTTGCACCAATATATGTTCACACATTACTTAGCTGACCATGGCAATGTGATTGGAAGGTGTCACATTATGGTTACAAAAATCATTATTCTTTTGAAATGAACAATCAAAAAGTTGTATTAGCCCCTGTCAAACCTTTGCAAGCTTATGAAGACCAAATTAGGATAACAGAATAGTGCAAGATGTGGGAAAAACAAAAGTGTGAGGAAGAGAAAAATAAAAAAAAAGAGTAAGTGAGGTAGAGAGCAAAAATGGAGAGAAAAGTGAGAAAAATGGAGAGAAAAGTGAGCATAATGGAGGGAAAAGTGAGCAAAAAGTAGAAGAAAGTGAGCACAAAGGAGAGAAGAGTGAGAAAAGAGGAGAGACAAGTGAGCAAAATGGATTTTGAAAAAAAAAAGAATGAGTGCTGAAAAGAAAACTTCCCAAAATCAGTCCAAATCGCACAACAAAATAAGGAGCAAAATTGGAGCAGTTGAGAATAAAGGAATCCCAATAAAATTTTACATCTTAACCTTTGTTGTCATCCAAATTATGAAAAGAAAGATGCCCAAATTAGTCCAAATGGCACGATGTGTGCCTAGTTTTCTTTTGCCAATTTTTCCCTAATTTCCATCCTAGGCTTGTCCCAATCCTTGCACTCTCAATTTGGGTCCTTTGGTTATGCATGATCTCATTAATGATCCCATTTAAAGCCTTTTCAAGTTGTGCCCTCCTAGACCTTGTGATTGGTCCACTTGGGATGCCAAAAGTTGTGTAACAAAAGAGAAGATTGCTTGAAGGTCTTTTAAAGAAGGAAATTGAATTTCATGTGATCATTGAAACATAATGCATTCTCATTTATCAATCGTAAGTATAAATATCAAACATTTATTCACTAAAGCCAAGAAGAAAGAAGGTAACATATGTCAAGAGTTAAGATTCTATGATGAGCAATTTAGTAATCAAGTGACTACTGTATAAATAGATTAAAATAAACACGAAGTTCAAATGCCAATACCTCAGCAATAGTAGTATATTATTGCAAGTCCAATATATTATTGCAATTCCAATAACAACAATTTTTTAAGGTTTGGTTGTGGTCTTGTAGGAATGGCTATGACCATCCTTCCCAATAAAAAACAATATGATATAACTACCATGGGTAAGTGATAAATTATATATATATTTAATTAATAATTCATCCATATTTATAGTTATTTTATTATTATCATTTGCTATAATTATTTAATGGAGATTGAGGTGTTGACCAAGTTGATGTTCCCAAATATTCTCAAGATCCATTGCAAGGAATTGGTAGTCCAATGACTAGGGCAAAGATAAAGAGGATGAAAAAAGCTTTTCAAGGATTGACCATGGAAGTCCAATACAAAGAGGATGTGCTAGAAAATTCTAAAACTAAATTTGAAGATCCCAAAGCTTCACCAAGGATGGTCGATTAGCTTTTTATGTAAGGGATAGATTTACAAGATTAAGTAGGATGCAAGAATTAATTAGGAAGTTTCGTTTTAGTTAATTGTGTGCATTTTATTTTTTATTTATCATAATTGTTTTTTGTCTTTTATTTTTTAAGGATTGATTAGGCCCAATCCACAACTAAATAGGCTAATTTCGTTTAGGGTTTGTTGCTTATAAAGAGCGATAGCCATATAATTTTTGGGGGAACTTTTTGATCATTTATCAAGTTTATTTTAGTAAGCTTTTTGCTTTCCCTTCTTGTGTTATTGATTGAATACTTGAATTTGACTTATCAAAGGGAGTGATCAACCTTTTTGGTGTCTCAAGGTTAGGGTTTTAAGGACTTTGTTTCTTTAGTGCTCTGATTCGATTATCTTCAACACGTTCCTAGTAAATCAATTATTCTTATTCCTTTTAGTTTGTGGGTTCCTAAGGTTATTCTCCTAGAGGGTTCACATCATTTGGTATTAGACTTTTGGTTGCTAGAAAAAGGTTATCTATCTATCTATATCTATCATTATTTCAGCTCTTGATTATAAATAAAAGGAATTGTCCTTCAAAGTTCTATGTTTTCATTCAATTTCGTTTTTGTTGCTTTTGTCTTTGGATTTCATTTCGTAATTCTCTTTGAATTCTTCATCTGTTTTTAATTTTTTTTCTTGTGCTTTATTTTTTGATATTCACCAAGGGGTTAGAACCTAGCTAATTTCAGATTATATTGCAAAGGGTTTCTCCACAAATAATGGATTTTATTCACCATTTTTTTTAGGGGAAAGGAAGCCACAAGGAGTTGCTATTTCCTTGATAAGTCTAGCATAAATGAAACCCTAACAAGTATGGATATTACTCACCACAAATGCTTGGATGCTAAACAACGCCACAAAGGTTGCCAATCCCTAGATAAGTTGCTTTAAGAGGAACACAAAGCTAGAATGAGCTCTCAAATGATCTAAATATTCAAATTTCATTCAAAATTATATTTTACAGCAGCTGAGCTGCTCTTAATAGGATACAAACTAACCCTAAGCTCAACTACATCATAGCCCTTGATCTCATCCAAGGGTTGAAAATAAAAACAGCCAAAAAACAGAAAAGGTAGTAGAAAGCATTGACCAAAACATGGAAAAAATGGGGCAGCTGACCACAAAGGAATCCTATAAAATATTACATCTTAACCCTTGATTTCATCCAAATGTTGAAAAGAAAGTTGCCCAAAATCAGCCCAAATGGCACTCCAAAATTGGAGCAAAATATGGAGCAGTTGAGAACAAAAGAAACCCTATAAAATATTGCATCTTAACCCTTGTTTCCATCTAAGGGCTGAAAATGAAGCTGCCCAAAAAGTCCAAATGGCACAACAATGTGCCTAGTTTTATTTTGCCAATTTTGCCCTAATTTCCATCCTAGGATTGTCCCAAACCTTGCACTCCCAATTTAGGTCCCCTTGATTATGCATGACCTCTTGAATGAGCCCATTTAAAGCCTTTCCGAGTTGTGCCTTCGTAGACCTTGTGATTGGTCCACTTGGAATTTGTAGAGCTTGATGATTCTCATCATTCCCCTCTCTTCAAGAGGATTTGTCCTCGAATCATCACCTGAATAATCAAAAGGAGAAAGATCAGAAACATTAAAAGAGGTACTAATCGTACTAGTCCTTGGAAGGCCAATGAGAAAAAAAGATGAAATAGCTACATCCAAACCAAGATTTGAGCCTTACAAAGCCAAAGAGATGGGGGCTAGCAAGGACAAAGGTAAAAACAACACCCAAATTCATAATCGTGACTTAAGGTGTTTTTGGTGTCTTGGTAATGGTCATATAGCCTCTAAATGTCCCAACAAGAAGGCAATGATCACCTTAGCGAGTGGTGAGGTTGGAACAGATAATGAAAGTGAAGAAGATGAGATACCATCTGTAGGGGAAGCTAGTGAAGAGGAGATAGGACCCGTGGATAGGGAAGCACTTGTAATAAGGCGATCTTTGAGCACTCAAGTAAAGGAGAATGACCTTGAACAACAAAGAGATAACATCTTTCACACAAGATGTCATGTGAGTAACAAAGTGTGTTGTGTTATCATAGATGGGGGTAGTTGCACCAATGTGGCTAGTACTACCTTAGTTGAGAAATTAGGGTTGCCTATATTTGAACACCCTAAGCCTTACAAGTTGCAATGGTTAAATGATAGTGGGGAAGTGAAGGTTAATAAGCAAGTATTAGTGAGCTTCTCCATTGGAAAGTACAAAGATGAGGTGATGTGTGATGTGGTACCCATGCAAGCTGGACACATCTTGCTAGGTAGGCCTTGGCAATATGATAGGAGGGTTACACATGACGGATATAGAAACAAGTATTCGTTTGTGAAGAATGGTAGAAACATCACACTTGTACCCCTCTCACCCAAGCAAGTCTTTGAAGATTAATTGAGGATGGTTAGGGAAAAAGAACAAAAAGAGAAGAATGAAAAAGATAAAAAGAGTGAAAGAAAAAAAAGAGTGAAGAAAAAGGAGAGGAGAGTGGAAAAATACTAGAGAAAAAAAATGTGAATTTTTATGCTAAGGCACTTGGTCAAGAGGGCTTTTTATTCAAAACAGCACATACTTGTACTTTTGTACAAGGAGGCAAATTTTTCTATTAACGATCTTAACGAGTCTTTTACTAGTACCACTATTTCTCTTTTGCAGGAATTTGAAGATGTGTTCCCTGAAGAGATTCCAGATGGGGTGCCATCAATTAGGGGGATTGAGCATCAAATTGACTTTATACCTGGGGGTTCTCTTCCCAACCGTCCTGCCTATAGGACCAACCCCGAAGAAACTAAGGAGATTCAAAGACAGGTTGAAGAGTACTTGATCAAAGGTCAAGTTAGGGAGAGCCTGAGTCCATGTGTTGTTCCTGTGCTACTCTTTCCCAAGAAGGATGGATCAAGCAGGATGTGTGTTGATTGCCGACCCATCAACAACATTACGGTAAAATATCGACATCCTATCCCCAGACTAGATGACATGTTAGATGAGTTGCATGGTTCTTGCATTTTTTCAAAAATTGATTTGAGAAGTGGATACCATCAAATTAGGATGAGAGAGGGTAATGAATGGAAAACCGCTTTTAAAACTAAACATGGATTGTATGAGTGGTTAGTCATGCCTTTTGGTCTAACAAATGCACCTAGCACTTTTATGAGGCTTATGAATCATGTTCTGCGTGCATTTATTGGAAAATTTGTTGTTGTCTATTTTGATGATATTCTCATTTACAGTAAAAATCTTGAAGAGCATGTCTTACATCTTAGGTATGTGCTTGAAATTTTGAGAAAATAACAATTGTATGCGAACCTGAAAAAGTGTGGTTTTTGCATGAACAAGTTAGTTTTTCTTGGTTTTGTTGTTAGTTCTAAGTAGGTAGAAGTAGATGAGGAAAAGGTTAAGGCTATTCAAGAATGGCCCACACCTAAATCTGTAACCGAGGATAGAATTTTTCACGCATTAGCTAGTTTTTATCGAAGGTTTGTCAAAGATTTTAGTACACTAGCTGCACCTCTAACCGAGGTCATTAACAAGTCCTTTGGTTTCAAATGGGGCGAGAATCAGGAGAGAGCCTTTAAAGCATTGAAGGATAGTTTGTGTTCTGCACCTGTTTTATCTTTACCTGATTTTACTAAAACCTTTGAAGTTGAATGTGATGCATCTGTAATAGGTATAAGAGCTGTTTTGATGCAGGAACGGTGACCTATCACTTATTTCAGCGAGAAACTTCATGGAGCAGCCATTAATTATCCAACGTATGACAAGGAGCTTTATGCCTTGGTTAGAACCCTGGAGACATGGCAACATTACCTTTGGCCAAGAGAATTTGTCATCCATACCGATCATGAATCTCTAAAACATCTGAAGCGCCAAAGTAAATTGAATAGGAGGCATGCTAGATGGATGGAATTCATTGAGACTTTTCCTTATATTGTTCAATATAAGAGGGGTAAAGAGAATGTTGTAGCCGATGCTTTATCACGGAGGTATGCCTTACTCTCAACTTTAAATGCTAGATTGCTAGGATTTGAAAATATTTAGGAAATGTATGCTAATGATGTTGACTTCTGATGAGAATCATCGAGCTCTACAAATTCCAAGTGGACTAATAACAAGGTCTAGAAAGGCACAACTCGAAAAGGCTTTAAATGGGCTCATTCAAGAGGTCATGCATAATCAAGGGGACCTAAATTGGGAGTTCAAGGATTGGGACAATCCTAGGATGGAAATTAGCGCAAAATTGGCAAAATAAAACTAGGCACATTGTTGTGCCATTTGGACTTTTTTGGGCAGCTTCATTTTCAGCCCTTAGATGGAAACAAGGGTTAAGATGTAATATTTTATAGGGTTTCTTTTGTTCTCAGTTGCTCCATATTTTGCTCCAATTTTGGAGTGCCATTTGGACTGATTTTGGGCAGCTTTCTTTTCAAACCTTGGATGAAATCAAGGGTTAAGATGTAATATTTTATAGGATTTCTTTTGTGGTCAGCTGCCCCATTTTTTCCATGATTTGGTCAATGTTTTCTGCTACCTTTTTTGCTTTTTGGCTGTGTTTATTTTCAACCCTTGGATGAGATCAAGGGCTATGATGTAGTAGAGCTTAGGGTTGGTTTGTATCTTATTAAGAGCAGCTCAGCTGCTGTAAAATACAATTTTTGAATAAAGTTTGAATATTCAAATCATTTGAGAGCTCATTCTAGCTCTTTGTTCCTCTTTAAGCAATTATCAAGGGATTGGCAACCTTTGTGGCGTTGTTTAGCATCCAATCATTTGTTGTGAGTAATATTCATACTTGTTAGGGTGTCATTTATGCTAGACTTATCAAGGAATTTGTAGCTCCTTGTGGCGTCTTTTCTTCTCAGAAAAATGGTGAGTAATATCCATTGATTTGTGGAGAAACCCTTTGCTATATAATCTGAAATTAGCTAGGTCCTATCCCCTTGGTTCTTATCATTTGGTATCAGAGCTTTTGGTGCTAATTTTCAGATTCCTATCCTTTATATTTGTTCTTGTTCTTGTGTTCTTATTGTATTTCTCATTCAAAAAAAAATGAAAAAAATATCATTCTGCTGTGTTCATGCTAAAATATATTTTCCAGACCCTAAAAATATTGCTCTTCTTCATTTCCACGTTTTTTTCTGCATTTTCCTTTCAAATTCCATTGTGTCCAAAGTTTTTCAGTAGTAACCTTGCATATCCTGCAGTTTCCTTGCAAATTCTGCTATTTATGAATCTATTCTGCATTTTTCTTGCTTATTCTGCAATATTTGATATATTCTGCAGTTTATGGTTGTTTTCTAGTATTTCTGTGGTAATTCTTGCAGAAATTTCATTTTCCCTTTGTGTCGTAATTTATGTTCTCTTTACCAATCTTAAAAATTCCTTAAACTCATATTGAAAGTATTGTATTGATTTAATCTTGAGTTATTAGCATAATTGTTCCAAAAGAAAAGAAAAAAAAAACAGAAAAAGAGTGGCCAGAATTAATTAAAAAAAAACAGAAAAAAAAGAGAGGTCAAGTTACATTTGCTAATTTCTAGTGAGTATTAGAACTCATAGTTTCAAGGATTTTACACTTTGATTATAAATCTTCCATTGTGTGCTTAGTTCCTTTGGGGAAATTGTTGTTTTCCAATCGTGTTGTTCTATTGCTTTTTTTCTTGTGCTTCTCTAAACACTTTGAGTTAGTTTCCTTTGTGCTTTAACAAATCGGATATTGTGAACTGTGTTTTTTGGTTGTTTGATAATTCTACAAATTGGTTGGAATCCCTGGATTTGGTTGCTTTGATTAGGAACTAAGAGGGTTTGAGCGATCAATCCGAGCGCTAAACACGTGAGGTATTGTGTGAATTTACATTAGTTCTATTTTATTACACTAACCTATTGTTGTGTAGAATTGAAAAAAAAAATGTCAAACACTAGTCCCGAAGGAAGACCGGATATGATGTTCATGATGAGGGCGCTGCAACAATATTTTGAGAGGATGAACAACTTGGTGGTTGATATGAATGAAAGATTGGAAAGGCAAGAAAATTCCTTAGCAGCTTTACAACGAGAAACACCTGCACCCAATGTTAGGAGGGTTAATAGGCAAGCACATGTTGGGGATGATATAGAGGAAAAAGATTGGGAAGAAGAATTGGAGGAACAAGGGGGAAGAATGCCTAGAGGAGGAAGAAATGGGAATAGAGGAGGAAGAAATGGTAGAGGAGGAATGTGGAGACCCCCACATAGAGCTCAAGATGGAGTTGATAGAGATCTAAGTAGTATAAAAATGAAGATACAACAATTCCAAGGAAAGAATGACCCGGAGTTGTATTTGGAGTGGGAGAAGAAAGTGGAGCATATTTTTGAATCTAACAACTACTCCACGGAAAAAAAAAGTAAAACTTGCTGCAATTGAGTTTTCTGACTATGCATTGAATTGGTGGGATCAATTGGTCATTAGTAGGAGGAGAAACCGTGAAAGGCCCATAGATAATTGGGAGGACATGAAGGCTATCATGAGAAAGAGGTTTGTGCCTAGCTACTACTATAGAGAGTTACACCAACGCTTACAAAGATTGACTCAAGGATATAAATGTGTTGATGAGTACTACAAGGAAATGGAAGTGGCTATGGAAAGAGCTAATGTCGAGGAAGATAGAGGGGCAACCATGGCTAGGTTTCTTAGTGGGTTGAATCAGGACATTGCCAACATTGTGGAACTTCATCATTATGTGGAGATGGAGGACATGGTCCACATGGCAATCAAGGTGGAAAGGCAATTAAAGAAACAGAGTTTTCGATCCCAACCATTAAGGTCTAGTCCCATTACTCAAAAACCAAACCGTACTAGTCCTTGGAAGTCCAATGAGAAAAAAAATGAAATAGCTACATCCAAACCAAGATTTGAGCCTTACAAAGCCAAAGAGACAGGGGCAAGCAAGGACAACGGTAAAATCGACACCCCAATTCGTAATCGTGACTTAAGGTGTTTTCGGTGTCTTGGTAATGGTCATATAGCCTCTCAATGTCCCAACAAGAAGGCAATGATCACCTTAGCGAGTGGTGAGGTTGGAACCGATAATGAAAGTGAAGAAGATGAGATACCATCTGTAGGGGAAGCTAGTGAAGAGGAGATAGGACCCGTGGATAGGGAAGCACTTGTAATAAGGCGATCTTTGAGCACTCAAGTAAAGGAGAATGACCTTGAACAACAAAGAGATAACATCTTTCACACAAGATGTCATGTGAGTAACAAAGTGTGTAGTGTTATCATAGATGGGGGAAGTTGCACCAATGTGGCTAGTACTACCTTAGTTGAGAAATTAGGGTTGCATATATTTGAACACCCTAAGCCTTACAAGTTGCAATGGTTAAATGATAGTGGAGAAGTGAAGGTTAATAAGCAAGTATTAGTGAGCTTCTCCATTAGAAAGTACAAGGATGAGGTGATGTGTGATGTGGTACCCATGCAAGCTGGACACATCTTGCTAGGTAGGCCTTGGCAATATGATAGGAGGGTTACACATGACGGATATAGAAACAAGTATTCGTTTGTGAAGAATGGTAGAAACATCACACTTGTACCCCTTTCACACAAGCAAGTCTTTGAAGATCAATTCAGGATGGTTAAGGAAAAAGAACAAAAAGAGAAGAATGAAAAAAAAGAGTGAAAGAAAAAAAAAGAGTGAAGAAAAATGGAGAGGAGAGTGGAAAAGTACTAGAGAAAAAAATGTGAATTTTTATGCTAAGGCAAGTGAGGTCAAGAGGGCTTTTTATTCAAAACAGCCCATACTTGTACTTTTGTACAAGGAGGCAAATTTTTCTATTAACAATCTTAACCAGTCATTGTCTAATACCACTATTTCTCTTTTGTAGGAATTTGAAGACGTGTTCCCTGAAGAGATTCCAGATGGGGTGCCACCAATTAGGGGGATTGAGCATCAAATTGACATTATACCGGGGGCTTCTCTTCCAAACCGACCTGCCTATAGGACCAACCCCGAAGAAACTAAGGAGATTCAAAGACAGGTTGAAGAGTACTTGATCAAAGGTCAAGTTAGGGAGAGCCTGAGTCCAAGTGTTGTTCCCGTGCTACTCGTTCCCAAGAAGGATGGATCAAGCAGGATGTGTGTTGATTGCCGAGCCATCAACAATATTACGGTAAAATATCGACATCCTATCCCCAGACTAGATGACATGTTAGATGAGTTGCATGGTTCTTGCATTTTTTCAAAAATTGATTTGAGAACTGGATACCATTAAATTAGGATGAGAGAGAGTGATGAATGGAAAACCACTTTTAAAACTAAACATGGATTGTATGAGTGGTTAGTCACGCCCTTTGGTCTAACAAATGCACCAAGCACTTTTATGAGGCTTATGAATCATGTTCTGCGAGCATTTATTGGAAAATTTGTTGTTATCTATTTTGATGATATTCTCATTTACCGTAAAAAAATCTTGAAGAGCATGTCTTACATCTTAGGTATGTGCTTGAAATTTTGAGAAAAGAGCAATTGTATGCGAACCTGAAAAAGTGTGTTTTTTGCATGGACAAGTTAGTTTTTCTTGGTTTTGTTGTTAGTTCTAAGGGGGTAGAAGTAGATGAGGAAAAGGTTAAGGCTATTCGAGAATGGCCCACACCTAAACTGTAACTGAGGTTAGAAGTTTTCACGGCTTAGCTAGTTTTTATCGAAGGTTTGTCAAACATTTTAGTACACTAGCTGCACCTCTAACCGAGGTAATTAAAAAGTCTGTTGGTTTCAAATGGGGTGAGAATCAGGAGAGAACCTTTAAAGCATTGAAGGATAGTTTGTGTTCTGCACCTGTTTTATCTTTACCTGATTTTACTAAAACCTTTGAAGTTGAGTGTGATGCATCAGGAATAGGTATAGGAGCTGTTTTGATGCAGGAATGGCGACCTATCGCTTATTTCAGTGAGAAACTTCATGGAGCAGCCCTTAATTATCCAACGTATGACAAGGAACTATATACCTTGGTTAGGACCCTGGAGAGATGGCAACATTACCTTTGGCCAAGAGAATTTGTCATCCATACCGATCATCAATCTCTAAAACATCTGAAGTGTCAAGGTAAATTGAATAGGAGGCATGCTAGATGGATGGAATTCATTGAGACTTTTCCTTATATTGTTCAATATAAGAGAGGTAAGGAGAATGTTGTAGCCGATGCTTTATCACGAAGGTATGCCTTACTCTCAACTTTAAATGCTAGATTGCTAGGATTTGAATATGTTAAGGAAATGTATGCTAATGATGATGACTTCTTTGCTATTACCATGCATGTGAAAAAAACTTCTTTTGAAAAGTTTTATAAATTAGATGGGTATTTATTTAAAGAAAATCAATTATGTATACCCAAATGTTTATTGCGTGAGTTGTTAATTAAGGAGGCCCATGGGGGGGATTAATGGGGCATTTTGGAATTAAGAAGACTTTAGATGTTTTGCGTGAGCATTTTTATTGGCCAACAATAAGAAAGGATGTAGGGAGAATATGTTCTAGATGCATCACTTGTAAGCAAGCCAAATCCAAAGTCCTACCACAAGGACTATATACTCCCTTGCCCGTACCAAGCACACCTTGGGTAGATATTTCCATGGATTTTGTTTTAGGGTTACCTTGGTCTAAGAAGGTTAGAGACTCCATTTTTGTGGTTGTAGATAGGTTTTCTAAAATGGCACACTTTATAGCATGTCATAAAACCGATGATGCCACTAATGTAGCAGAGTTGTTTTTTAGGGAGGTTGTTAGGCTTCATGGAGTTCCTAGGAGCATTGTGTCTGATAGGGATGTTAAATTACTTAGTTATTTTTGGAAAACTCTTTGGGCTAAAATGGGCACTAAACTCTTGTTTTCGACTACTTCTCACCCTCAGACAGATGGGCAAACTGAGGTAGTCAATAGGACTCTGTCTATGTTGCTTAGGGCGGTAATAAAAAGAAATTTGAAAAATTGGGAGGATTGTTTACCTTTTGTTGAATTTGCTTATAACCGGAGTGTGCATTCAACTACTGATCATTCTCCATTCCAAATTGTTTATGGTTGCAATCCACTAACTCCTTTGGACTTGTTACCTATTCCTATTTCAGACAAAACTAACTTAGATGGCGCTAAGAAGGCTGAAACGGTGAAGAAGCTCCATGAACGCATTCATGAGCAAATTGAGAAAAGAAATAAGGATTATGCTTGCAGAGCCAACAAAGGGAGGCGAAGAGTCATTTTTGAGCCTGGTGATTGGGTTTGGGTGCATATGAGGAAGGAACGATTTCCTGAAAAAAGACGGTCCAAGTTGCAACCTCGGGGAGATGGACCCTTTCAAGTGATTGAACGAATCAATGAAAATGCCTACAAAATTGATCTTCCTGGTGAGTATAATGTTAGTACCTCTTTTAATGTTTCTGATCTTTCTCCTTTTGATTATGCAGGTGCTAATTCGAGGACGAATCCTCTTGAAGAGAGAGGGAATGATGAGAATCATCGAGCTCTACAAATTCCAAGTGGACCAATAACAAGGTCTAGGAAGGCACAACTCGAAAAGGCTTTAAATGGGCTCATTCAAGAGGTCATGCATAATCAAGGGGACCTAAATTGGGAGTGCAAGGATTGGGACAATCCTAGGATGGAAATTATCGCAAAATTGGCAAAATAAAACTAGGCACATTGTTGTGCCATTTGGACTTTTTTGGGCAGCTTCATTTTCAGCCCTTAGATGGAAACAAGGGTTAAGATGTAATATTTTATAGGGTTTCTTTTGTTCTCACCTGCTCCATATTTTGCTCCAATTTTGGAGTGCCATTTGGACTGATTTTGGGCAGCTTTCTTTTCAACCCTTGGATGAAATCAAGGGTTAAGATGTAATATTTTATAGGATTTCTTTTGTGGTCAGCTGCCCCATTTTTTCCATGATTTGGTCAATGTTTTCTGCTACCTTTTTTGCTTTTTGGCTATGTTTATTTTCAACCCTTGGATGAGATCAAGGGCTATGATGTAGTAGAGCTTAGGGTTGGTTTGTATCTTATTAAGAGCAGCTCATTTCTTTGTAAAATACAATTTTTGAATAAAGTTTGAATATTCAGTTCATTTGAGAGCTCATTCTAGCTCTTTGTTCCTCTTTAAGCAACTTATCAAGGCATTGGCAACCTTTGTGGCGTTGTTTAGCATCCAAGCATTTGTGGTGAGTAATATCCATACTTGTTAGGGTGTCATTTATGCTAGACTTATCAAGGAATTAGCAGCTCCTTGTGGCATCTTTTCTCCTCAGAAAAATGGTGAGTAATATCCATTGATTTGTGGAGAAACCCTTTGCTATATAATCTGAAATTAGCTAGGTCCTATCCCTTTGGTTCTTATAAACATCTCTGCTATTTACCATGCATGTGAAAACACTTCTTTTGAAAATTTTTATAAATTAGAATGGTATTTATTTAAAGAAAATCAATTGTGTATACCCAAATGTTCCACGCATGAGTTGTTAATTAAGGAGGCCTATGGGGGGGCGGGGATTAATGGGGCATTTTGGAATTAAGAAGACTTTAGATGTTTTGCATGAGCATTTTTATTGGCCAACAATAAGGAAGGATGTAGGGAGAATATGTTCAAGATGCATCACTTGTAAGTGAGCAAAATCCAAAGTCCTACCACAAGGACTATATACTCCCTTGCCCGTACCAAGCACACCTTGGATAGATATTTCCTTGGATTTTGTTTTATCGTGACCTAGGTCTAAGAAGGGTAGAGACTCCATTTTTGTGGTTGTAGAGAGGTTTTCTAAAATGGCACACTTTATAGCATGTCATAAAACCGATGATGCCACTAATATAGCAGAGTTGTTCTTTAGGGAGGTTGTTAGGCTTCATGGAGTTCCTAGGAGCATTGTGTCTGATAGGGATGTTAAATTCCTTAGTTATTTTGGAAAACTCTTTGGGCTAAAATGGGCACTAAACTCTTGTTTTCGACTACTTGTCACCCTCAAACAGATGGGCAAACTGAGGTAGTCAATAGGACTCTGTCCACGTTACTTAGGGCGGTAATAAAAAGGAATTTGAAAAATTGGGAGGATTGTTTACCTTTTGTTGAATTTGCTTATAACCGGAGTGTGCATGCAACTACAGATCATTCTCCATTCAAAGTTGTTTATTGTTTCAATCCACTAACTCCTTTGGACTTATTACCTATTCCTATTTCAGAGAAAACTAACCTAGATGGTGCTAAGAAGGCTGAAATGGTGAAGAAGCTCCATGAACGCATTCATGAGCAAATTGAGAAGAGAAATAAGGATTATGCTTACAGAGCCAACAAAGAGAGGCGAAGAGTCATTTTTGAGCCTGGTGATTGGGTTTGGGTGCATATGAGGAAGGAACGGTTTCCTGAAAAAAGACGGTCCAAGTTGCAACCTCGGGGAGATGGACCCTTTCAAGTGATTGAGCGAATCAATGACAATGCCTACAAAATTGATCTTCCTAGTGAGTATAATGTTAGTACCTCTTTTAGTGTTTCTGATCTTTCTCCTTTTGATTATGCAGGTGATGATTCGAGGACGAATCCTCTTGAGGAAAGGGGGAATGATGAGAATCATCGAGCTCTACAAATTCCAAGTGGACCAATAACAAGGTCTAGGAAGGTACAACTCGAAAAGGCTTTAAATGGGCTCATTTAAGAGGTCATGCATAATCAAGCGGACCAAAATTGGGAGTGCAAGGATTGGGACAATCCTAGGATGGAAATTAGCGCAAAATTTACAAAATAAAACTAGCCACATTGTTGTGCCATTTGGACTTTTTTTGGGCAGCTTCATTTTCAGCCCTTAGATGGAAACAAGGGTTAAGATGTAATATTTTATAGGATTCCTTTTGTGGTTAGCTGCCACATTTTTTCCATGATTTGGTCAATGTTTTCTGCTACCTTTTCTGCTTTTTGGCTGTGTTTATTTTCAACCCTTGGATGAGATCAAGGGCTATGATGTAGTAGAGCTTAGGGTTGGTTTGTATCCTATTAAGAGCAGCTCAGCTGCTGTAAAATACAATTTTGAGTGAAGTTTGAATATTTAGATCATTTGAGAGCTCATTCTAGCTCTTTGTTCCTCTTTAAGCAACTGATCAAGGGATTGGCAACCTTTGTGGCGTTGTTTAGCATCCAAGCATTTGTGATGAGTAATATCCATACTTGTTAGGATGTCATTTATGCTAGACTTATCAAGGAATTAGCAACTCCTTGTGGCGTCTTTTCTCCTCAGAAAAATGGTGAGTAATATCCATTGATTTGTGGAGAAACCCTTTTCTATATAATCTGAAATTAGCTAGGTCCTATCCCCTTGGATCATATCACTGTGCATGGTGATTCACTTGTCCCAAGGAGAGTTCTGAATATACCTCCTAAGGATGAAGGAGATGAGAAGCACCATGATCATATTTTTCACACAAGATGCCACATGAAGGATAAGGTACGCACATTAATTATTGATCATAGGAGTTTCGCTAAGGTTGCTAGTACCTTATTTGTAGAAAAGTTAAATTTGAAGTGGTAGAAGCATCATAAACTATACAAGCTACTAGAATGATTGTGGAGAAGTGGAGGTTAATAAACAAGTTTGGGTTCCTTTTTCAATTGAAAAATAGGAAGATGAGGTTCTTTGTGATGTGGCACCAATGTATGCTAGTCATATAATGCTAGAAATTTGTGTGGCGATTTGATGGAAGGGTGTCGCATGATAGTTCAAAAAATCATCATTCTTTTGAAATGGACAATTTAAAAGTGGTATTAGCCCTCCTAAAACCATTGTAAGCTCATGATGACCAAATTAGGATAGTATGAGCATGCAAGATGTGGGAAAAACAAAATTGTGATCAAGAGGAAAATAAAAAATGGGTAACTGAAGTAGAGAGCAAAAAGGAGAGAAAAGTGAGAAAAATGGAAAGAAAAATGACCATAATAGAGGGAAAATTGAGCAAAAAAGAGAAGAAAGTGAGCACAAAGGAGAGAAGAGTGAGCAAAGAGGTGAGAAAAGTGAGCAAAAAAGAGAGAAAAATATGAGTGTAATTGCTGAAAAACATGAGATTAATAGTGCAATGATGGCAAGGCAACAAGTACTTGTACATATATACAAGGATGTTTATCTTTCTACTAATGATTGTTGTGTGTTTTTCAACACACGAACTCGTGCAAGTATACACGGTCACAAGTAATATGATTAGTAAGTAAAGTATCGATCCCACGAGGATTTGTTACTATATTTTGTCGAGTACTAAAATTGTATCTCTCTGATTTTATCCAAAACAATCGTTGATTAATAAAAAAGTAAAAAGAAAATAAAAGAAATATAGGATTGCAATTTTTTCACCAAACTAATCCACTCAAATCATGTTATTTTCTTTTGATTTATATTTTTTAGTACATTTAATTTGTCAACCGAAAACTTCTTTTTTATATTATTCATACATCTCTTTCGAGCTCGGTATAAACACACCTCGTTAAATTAATTCACTATATCTCTATGAGAATTAAATTTAATAAGATTCATTAAGTTCTAAGTTTTCAAATGGCCACACATACAATTAGGGTATATTTCTATCCTTCATCATACATGTCATTCTATTTACGAGCAATACACACACAAATGCCTTTCTCAAGTTTATTCATGTGCCACGGATCGTTTTGATAAGATTCGTAAATAATCAAAAAGCATTACGCACAAAATAGAACGAACAAATCGAACGTCTTATAAATCTACAAAAAAAAATTAAAATTAAAGCTTCATAAATTTAGATCAAATGCAACCCTAGAAAAATTAAATTACTTCATAAAATTAAAATAAAAATTACAACAACTACAGAAAAATAAGAAGAAGCAGAAATAAAATTAAAACAACACTAAAAACAAATATTTGGCACATGCAAAACACAACAAAAGCCAAAAATGGCTTCTGCGTGTTTTGCCGTCCAAAACCGAGCAACACACGAAAATTAAACTCAACCCAAAACTCCAAAACCTCCTCCAAAAACTTTTTTACAACTAAAAACTATCTCCTATTTATAGCAAAAAAATACATCAATAAAATATTAAATTTAAATCCACGCGGGGGACAAAAAATTATATCAAAAATGGGATCGAAAAAGTGAGTGGAACGCTGCGCGTTTCTGTTTTAATTCTCTTCCATGCTGCCACGTGTCGCGTTCTGATTCGCGGACACAATTAGTAGGACACGTGGCAGCATCTCATTCGTTGAGGGGAAACAGGCGCACGATGAATGGTCGCACGGGAGCCAACGGCTACAACACGGGCTTGATTCAGCGCAGTCGCGCTCATTGTAACATGCCACGTGTCGGAGTATGATTTGCTGAAATATTAAGTGCAAAACGTGGCAGATTCTGGTTCGCGTAATAACCAGGCTCACGTGGATCGACTGCACCGGAAAAGGGGCGCGCGAAAGTTAGACAGGTCTGCGCGGCGTCAGACGGGTGGGTCCCATGCTGCACGCCGGCCTGCGCGGCAGGTGGGCTCCACTCGGGCACCGAGCCGTGCGAAAGAGAATTTCCCTGCATCCATTCTCCTTGGTCGGGTTGAAGTGCACGTGCGCATCTGAACCGTTCATGCGTTGATCTGACGGTCCACGATGAAGCGTGGATAACGGCGCGTGGAATGTTTCTCCTACGAAGAAAATAAACTTCTATTAATTATATTTTCACCCACAAATATATTTCAAATTACATTTTAAACTTTGATTAATTGCAAAACAGCCCTTTTGTAATTTAAATTAAATTTTAAACTTTTAATAATTGAAATTAAGCCATATTTTAATTTAAATTATATTTTCAACTTTTATAAATTGCAATTAATAATACTTTTATTTGGAATTATAATTTTGGACAAAAATTTGTCATTTAAGAACGTTTTCGATACAAATTATTTAATTTTCTTAAAATTTAGAAAAAACAGTAAATCCTAATTTATTAAACTAAAATTAACTAAAAATAGAGAGAATCTAGCAATTATAATTAATAAAATAGGTGAAAATAACTATATAAAATACAGTTATCAATGATCTAAACTCATCTTTGCCTAGTGTCATTGCATCTTTATTGTAAAAATTTGAGGATCAACTTCCTTAAGAGATTTCCAATGGATGGTATCCTTTAAGAGAAATTGAGCATCAAATAGACTTCACACATGGATCCATTATTCCAAATCGACCAGCATATAGAGTTGAGATTAAAGGACGAATCTTTTCAAAGAGGAGGGGAAAAATGGAGATTGAGATGTTGATCAAGTTGATGTTCCCAAGTGCTAATCAAGTTAATGTTCCCAAATATTCTCAAAACCCTTTATAAGGAATTGGTTGTCCAATGACTAGGGATAGATATGAAAGATCAAGTTGGGTGCAAGGGTTACTTTAGAAAGCAATTTTTATTTTAATTAATTGTGGGCTTTTATATTTACCAAATTTTTATTTTAGTTAATTATGAGGTTTTTATTTGAAGTCTTTTAGTCTTTTATATTTTTAGGTTGGATTAGATCCAATCCACCACTAAACAAAGCCATGTTGTCTAGGGTTTTCCTATTAGGGATTCTTGCTTATAAAAGAGTAGGTATGTAATTTGGAGAGAAGAACGAATATCATTGATGAAAAGTATATTTTAGAAAGCTTCTTTCTTTGCCTTCCTATGCTTCATTGAATGCTTGAATTCGACTTATCAAAGGTTACGATCATCCTTTGTGGCATTTCAAGATTAGGGTTTTAAGTACTTTGTTTCCTTAGGGTTATAATCTGATCATCATCAACACATTCTTAGCAAATCAATGGTCCTATTCTTTTGAGTTTATGAGTTCCTAGGATTGTTTGACTTGATTCGCATCATTAGTGCTAAATAAGAATAGGAAATAATATAAAGAGAACAAAATTATAAAAAAGAAACAAAAAACTGAAAGGGATAGATTTATTTGACTTAAAGCCATACCCTGATACTAAATGATATGTAGCTCACCTAAAAAAGTCTGACCTAAAGATCAATATTAATCTCTTTACTTGAACGTTTTTTATTAGGTTGTAAAAAAGTAATAAACGAGGTCTGAGATCCTGTTATTTATAATGAGATAGGAATCTTAGTATCAAAGAAGGTTAGGGTAGATGCCACACTCAAGTACATTGGGTGATGTGAGTAATAAGTGAAGTATTGAATGGCACAAGATTATTTGGATAAATTCACTAAAAAATTTCAAAGGAAATAAGGATAAAAACTATCATTAATTTGATTCAAGTAATAAAACGATATAAAGGTATTAAAAGACTCTAAAACATAATATACATTATAGATAATAAAAAATAAATATAAAACACTAATGTTATTGCTAGAAATATAATACAAAATCCTAAAAGTAAAGTAATTATTAGACCTTCCAAATACACATTGAAACTCAGAAAGGTAATTATTTGGAAGATCTCTATGAGATTTTCTAAAGTCACTTTTGGCTTAGTAAACTTGTGAAATAGGAAAATTGTAACCCCAAAACACCATTTTCGAATGTATGTGCTAAAATGTTGCAAAGAGTGCTCCAATACCACCTATCATGCAAATTGCACTATAAATGCACCAAAATTATATTTTTCGAGTATATTTGTGTGAAAGTTATAAACAGTTCTTCGGTACCACCCAAATTGAAAATTGCACCATGGATGAATCAAAACACCATTTTTGACTATATATGTGCCTAAACATGGTAAAAAGTACTCTTGTTCAAATTCTCATGAAACTACACTACGTATACACAAGATTTCATTTTTGGTTATATCTAAAAGAAGTTCTATATAGTGCCCCAGTACTACCAATATTTAAAATTGCACTACTGATGAACCAAAACTCTATTTTTGGGTTTATGTTTGAAAATGTAACAAAATGTACTTATGCACCATCAGTCATGAAAATTGCATTGTAGATGTCTCAAAACATCATTTGTCAATATATTTGCGAAGAGGTTGTAAAAATACTCCGGTTCCACCCATATTGAAAATTGAACTACGAATACTTGAAATCACCATTTTCGGGTATGTACAGGAAAAAGTTGCAAAAAGTATTCTAAAGCCACCCTAATGAAAATTTCACTACGTATGGCCCAACACACCATTTTTGAGTGTATCTTCCAAAGAGTAGTAAAAGGTTCTCCAATACTACAAGTAAAGAAAATTGCACTATAGATTCCTCAAAACACCATTTTCAAGTATATTTATGAAAAAGTTGAAAGAGTACCACCCGTATTAAATTTTTTCCAACAGATACACCAAAACACTATTTTAAGATATATGTACAGAAACTTTGTGAACATCATGGAGAGTGAGGTGCTAACAAATATTCTAAATATTCTCAAGATCCTACAAATATTTTCACGATCTTACACAAGGGATAGGTTTGGAATATTAAAGTGGATGAAAGGAATAATTTAGGGAGTAATTTTTTTGTTTTAGTAAATTAAGGGCCTTTTATGTTTAGGAATTTTTGTTTTAGTTAATTGTGGGCTTTTTATTTGAAGTATTTTAGTGTTTTAATGTTAAGATTGGATTAGGCTCATTTCATCTAGTGTTTTTACTTTTAGGGTTTCTTGCTTATAAAGAAGAAGAACTATGTAATTTGGAGGTAGGAAGGAATATTATTAATGAAAAGTATATTTCATAAAGCTTTTGCTTTTACTTCTTGTGTTCTTGATTGAATGATTGAATTCGACTTATCAAAGGGAGTGATATTCCTTTGTGGTGTCTCATTATTGGATTTTTAAGGACTTTGTTACCTTAGGATTCTAATCTAATCATGTTCAACATGTTCTTAGAAAATCAATCGTTCCTATTCTTTTGAGTACGTGGGTTCCTACGGTTATTTGCCTAGAGAGTCCACATCATTTGGTATTAGAAAATTGGTTGTTGAAAATAGGTTATCTATCTTTATGTATCTTGCTTTTGAATTCTAGATTTTTTAAAAAAAATTCATTCTTTGATTGTTTTCTGCGTTTTTGAGTCACAAATCACAAAAAAAAATTTGTCCTTTTGAGTCTTGTGTTTTCTCTCAATTTGGTTGTCATTGTTTTCGCAATTGGACTTTGTTTCATAGTTTTTTTTAATTCTTTGTAACCTTTTTTCTTGTTCTTTATTTCTGCATTCAATCTATCTTTTATCTTCAAAAGAAGAAGAAGAAAAATGAAAAAAAAGAAAAAACGTTGTTCAGTGTCAAAAGTTTTTTTGATAAAACAGAGTTGCAACTTTAAATGGTCATAACTTTTGACTAAGGTAACAAAATGACTATTATAATATATCAAATCAAAGCTCGTTTTGAATCCAACAAGAATAGTTGCACTTTGCCTCTGTTCTTGTAGTATTCGAGTCTAAATTCTACCATTTACACCAATAACGAAGGGGTTAAAGATTTGTCGCTCCTTTTTCCTCAAGAGCCTTTCTTTAGATTCATCCTCGGTCAAGAGTCTTTCTTTAGAGTCATCTTTGGTCGAGAGTCTTTCTTTAGAGTCCTCTTTGGGAAAGAGTCTTTCTTTTATAGTCCTACTTGGTCGAGAGACTTTATTTAGAGTGCTCTTTGGTAAAGAGTCTTTCTTTATAGTCCTCTTTGGTCAAGAGTCTTTCTTTAGAGTCTTTTTTGGTCAAGAGGCTTTCTTTAGGGTCCTCTTTGGACTTTCTTTCTTTAGAGTCCACGTTGGAAATTCTTTTTGTCATAGTTTTCCATCTAGTTTTTAGAATTATGAATTTATAGATTGTCACCAAAAAATGGTTGCTTCTTGAGATTAGTTGAATTCTTTGATTTTGTTAAGAACACAAAGGAGGTTGGTATGAGCTTTGAGGGAAACAAACAGAAAGCGAAAATAGTATTTTAAAAAAGAGCAAAAATAGTTTTAAAAAAGGGAGAGTTATAACATGAGTAAGGAAGGAGGAAAATCACTAGAGGTTGACTTGAAATTCTTCATCAAATATGGTCATGATCAATTTAGGATGATGAATGCAAGGTTGGATGATTTAGAATCCTCTTCCCATTCTAAATTACATAAAATAAGACATAGAAGATGTGGGTTAGACGAATAGGAAACTGATTCCAATGTGGAAAAGAGAGTGATAAGAACCAAGGGGATAGGACCTAGCTAATTTCAGATTATATAGCAAGTGGTAAACAGGAAAAAAAGATCACAGTTGTATAGGCAAATGGAGAAATCGGAAGTGAGAGTTCAATTGACAAAGAGATACCAACAGTGAAGGATTGTTCCAAAGTTAAAGTGGAAGAACTTGTGCATAGAGATTCACTTGTCACAAGAAGAGTCCTGAATATACCGCCTAAGGATGTCATGTGAAGGATAAGGTATGAACATTAATTATTTATAGTGAGAGCTACACTAATGTTTCTAGTACCTTATTGCTAGGAAATTTGAATTTGAAGTGGCAAAAGCATCCCAAACCGTACAAGCTACCATGGGTGAATGATTGTGGAGAAGTGGAGGTTAACAAACAAGTTTGGGTTCCTTCTTCAATTGGAAAATATGAAGATGAGATTCTTTGTGATGTGACACCAATGTATGCTGCTCATATATTGTGTGGATGAATGTGGCAGTTTAATAGGAGCGTGATGCATGATTTGTATAAAAATCAGTATTCTTTTGAAATTGACAATTGAAAAGTTGTATTAGCACCTCTTAAACATTTGCAAGCTTATGAAGAACAAATTAGGATAGTAGGAGAGTGCAAAATGTGGGGAAAAAGTGTGAGCAAGAGGAAATTAAAAAAGAGTAAGTGAGGTATAGAGGAAAACTAAAGATTAAAGGGAGAAAAATAGAGAGAAAAGTTAGCATAATGGAGGGAAAAGTGAGAAAAAAGAGAAGAAAGTGAGTAGAATAGCTAGAAGAGTGAGGAAGGAAGAGAGAAAATTGAGCAAAAAGAAGAGAAAAATAAAAGAATTAGTGCATTTTTTGAAAAACAAGAGATTAAAGGTGCAATGATGGGAAGGCAACAAGTACTTGTACTTATGATCAAGGATGTTCATGTTTCTTCTAACGATCTAAACTCATCTTTGTCTAGTCTTATTGTATCTTTATTGTAGGACTTTGATAATCAATTTCCTGAAGAGATTCCCCATGGATTCCTTTGCTCGGCATGCAGCATCAAATAGACTTCATACCTGAATTCGCAATACCAAATTGACTTGCTTAAAAAGCTAATCCAAGCTTAAAAAATAAATGACTAAAAAACTTCAAATAAAAAGCGCATAATTCATAATAACAAAAGTTGCTAAACATAAAAGTTCATAATTAGCCAAAACAAAAATATTAATTCCTAAATCAACATGTGCTCCCAACTTGATCTTCCAAATCTATCCCTTGCATAAAAAGGTAATAGACCATCCTTGGTGAAGCTTTAGAATCTTTGAATTTGGTTTTTGATTCTTCTATCACAACCTATTTGTATTGCACTACCATGATCAAGCCTTGCAAAACTTCATTCATCCTCTTAGTCTTTGCCCTAGTCATTGGATTGCCAATTGCTTGCAAAGGATCTTGAGAATATTTAGGAACATCATCAGCACCTTGATCTCCATTATGGAGGGATAATTATTTAGGAAACATAAAGATTAAAATCCCAACTTTTCAAGGTAAAAATTTAACATGGTGGGGACTTTAAACCGGCATTAAGTGTGACAGTTTTAGATAAGAGGATATTGGTTCCCCCAATTGATAGCTTAAGCTTTTGATAGGAATGTTTAGCTATTGTTCCTAAGTTTGGTATAAGAAAATGGTGCCAGGTTCTTGTTCCAAAAAAACACAAGTTCGAGGACGAACTTCCTTTACGAAGGAGAGAATGATGCAACCATGGTGAGTAACATCCCTGGGCTCATTGTTGTGGGTAACCTTTGTGGGTAACATCCAAGGGTCAATTAGTCTGACTTGTGTGGCGCATGGTGGGTAACATCCATATGACTTGGTATGGGCTTTGAACATAGGTTAAGTGTGACGGCTCTAGATAGGAGAATATTGGTGCCCTTTACTAACATCTTAAGCTTTTGCTATGAAAGGTTAGATATTGTTCCTCAACCGCCCCATTTTTTTTATGTTTTGGTCCATCTTTTCAGCTACCTTTTATGCTTTTTGGTTGGTTTTCTTTTCAACCCTTGGATGAGAACAATGATTATGATGTAATAGAACATAGGGCTTATTTGTATCTTATAAATATTGAAGAGCAGCTCAGTTGCTCGAAATTTCACATTTTTAATGAAATTTGATTTAATAGATCATTTGAGATCTCTTTCATGATTTTTGTTCTTCTTTAAGCAACTTATCAAGGGATTGGGAACCTTTGTGATGTTGTTCAGCATCCAAGCATTTGTGATGAGTAATATCCATACTTGTTAAAGTGTTATTACTTATCAATGAAATAGCACCTATTTGTCGTGTGTTTCCCAAAAGATAAAGGGAGAGTAATATCCATTTATTTATTGACAAACCCTTTGCAATATAATCTGAAACTTGGCTGGATAACATCCAAGGGTCATTTTGTCTTACTTGTGTGGCGTATGGTGGGTAACATCTTTGTGAATTGGTGTGTGCTTTGAACTTGGATTAAGTGGGACGGTTTTAGATAAGAGGATATAGGTTCCCCATACTGAAAGCTTAAGCTTTTGGTTGGAATGTATAGCTACTCTTCCTAAGTTTAGTATCAGAAAATGGTGCCAGGTTCTTGTCCCAAAAAAGCACAAGTTTGAGGACAAACTTCCTTTGAACATAGGTAAAGCATGATAGCTCTAGATAAGAGGATATTGGGGCCCCTTAATGACATCTTATGCTTTTTCTAGGAATGGTTAGACATTGTTCCTCAACTGCCCCAATTTTTCCATGTTTTGGTCCATGTTTTCTGCTACCTTTGTTCTTTTTGGTTGTTTTTCTTTTCAACCCTTGGATGAGATCAAAGGCTATGATGTGGTAGAGCTTAGGGTTTATTTGTATCTTATAAATATTTAAGAACAGCTCCGCTGCTCGAAATTTCACATTTTGAATGAAATTTGATTTATCAGATCATTTGAGAGCTCTTTTTTGTTTTTTGTTCCTGTTTAAGTAACTTATCAAGGGATCGGAAACCTTTGTTGATATGAACCAAAGGGTTAGCACCTAGCTAATTTCAGTCTACGTAGCAAAGGGTTTCTCCCCAAATCAATGATATTAGTCACCATTGTTTTCTGAGGGGAAAGATGACACAACGATGTGCTATTTCCTTGATAAGTCTAGTATAAATGACACCCTAACGAGTCTGGATATTACTCACCACAAATGCTTAGATGCTAAACAACGCCATAAAGGTTTCCAATCCCTTGACAAGTTGCTTAAAGAGGAACAAAGAGCATGAATGAAGTCTCAATAGGATACACACAAACCCTAAGCTCTATTACAACATAGCTCTTGATCTCATCTAAGGGTTGAAAATAAAAACAGCCAAAAAGCACAAAAGGTCAATAAAAATGCTCACACAAAACATCTAGTGTCTTCTTAATTCCGAAATGACACAATAATCCTCCCCCATAGGCCTCCTTAATCAACAACTCACGCATGGAACTTTTGGGTATATACAATTGATTTTCTTTAAATAAATACTCACCTAATTTATAAAAAAATTCAAAAGAAGTTTTTTCACATGCATGGTAAATAGTAGAGAAGTCATCATCATTGGCAAACATTTCCTTAACATATTCAAATCCTAGCAATCTAGCATTTAAAGTTGAGACTAAGGTGTATACCTCCGTGATAAAGCATCAGCTACAACATTCTCCTTACCTCTCTTATATTGAACAATATAAGGAAATGTCTCAATGAATTCCATCCATTTAGCATGCCTCCTATTCAATTTACCTTGGCACTTCAAATGTTTTAGAGATTCATGATCGATATGGATGACAAATTCCCTTGATCAAAGGTAATGTGGCCATGTCTCCAAGGTCCTAACAAAGGGGTATAGGTCCTTGTCATACGTTGGATAATTAAGGGCTGCACCGTGAAGTTTATCGCTAAAACAAGTGATAGGTCACCATTCTTGCATCAAAATAGCTCCTATACCTATACCTAATGCATCACATTCAACTTCAAAGGTTTTAGTAAAATTAGGTAAAGATAAAACAAGTGCAGAACATAAACTATCCTTTAATGTTTTAAAGGCTCTCTCCTGATTCTCGCCCCATTTAAAACCAATAGAATTTTTAATGACCTCGGTTAGAGGTGCGACTAGTGTACTAAAATCTTTAACAAACCTTTGATAAAAACTAGCCAACCTGTGAAAGCTTCTAACCTCGATTACAGATTTAGACGTGGGTCATTCTCGAATAGCATTAACCTTTTGCTCATCTACTTCTATTCCCTTAGAACTAACAACAAAACCAAGAAAAACTAACTTGTCCATGCAAAAAACACACTTTTTTTAAGTTCGAATACAATTGTGTTTTTCACAAAATTTCAAGCACATACCTAAGATGTAAACATACTCTTCAAGATTTTTTCTGTAAATGTTATCATCCAAAGAAACAACAAAGTTTCCAATAAATGCATGTAGAACATGATTCAGAAGTCTCATAAAAGTGAAAGGTGCAATTGTTAGACCAAAAGGCATGACTAAAAACTCATAAAATCCATTTTTAGTTTTAAAAACTGTTTTCCATTCATCACCCTTTCTCATTCTGATTTGATGGTATCCACTTCTCAAATCATTTTTTTGAAAAAATGCAAGAACCATGTAACTCATCTAACATGTCATCTAGTCTAGGAATATGATGTCAATATTTTATCGTAATGTTGTTGATGGCTCGACAATCAACGCATATCCTGCTTGATCCATCCTTCTTGGGAACGAGTAGCACGGAAACAACACATGGACATTGGCTCTCCCTGACTTGACCTTTGATCAAGTACTCTTCAACCTGCCTTTGAATCTCGTTAGTGTCTTTGGGGTTGGTCCTATAGGAAGGTCAGTTTGGAAGAGAAGCTCGTAGTATAAAGTCAATTTGATGCTCAATCCTCCGGCACCCCATCCAAAATCTCTTCAGGGAACAAAGAGTTTCTCCACAAATCAATGGATATTACTCACCATTTTTTTGAGGGGAAAAACGCCACAAAGAGGTGCTATTTCCTTGATAAGTCTAGCATGAATGACACCCTAACAAGTATGAATATTACTCACCATAAATGCTTGGATGCAAAAGAACGCCACAAAGGTTTCCAATCCTTTGATAAGTTGTTTAAAGAGGAACAAAGAGCATGAATGAGCTCTCAAATGATTTGAAAAATCAAATTTCATTCAAAATTGTGAATCACCAGCAGTTGAGCTGCTCTTAATAGGATACAAACAAACCCTAAGCTCTATTACATCATAGCCTTGGATCTCATCCAAGGGTTGAAAATAAAAACAGCCAAAAAGCACAAAAGGTAGCAAAAAACATGGACGAAAACATGTAGAACAATGGGGCAGTTGACTACAGAGGAATCCTATGAAAATATTACATCTTAACCCTTGATTTCATCCAAGGGCTGAAAAGAATATTGTCCAAAATTAGTCCAAATGGCACAGCACAATGTGCCTAGTTTTGTTTTGCTAATTTCGAACTAATTTCCACCCTAGGCTTATCCCAATCCTTCCACTCCCAATTTGGGTTCTTTGGTTATGCATGACCTCATTAATGAGCCCATTTAAAGCCTTTTCAAGTTGTGCCCTCCTAGACCTTGTGATTGGTCCACTTGGGATTTGTTTGGCTCCATGATTCTCATCATGACCCCACTCTTCAAGAGGATTCCTCCTCAAATCATCACTTGCATAATCAAAAGGAGAAAGATCAGACACATAAAGGAGGTTCTCACATTATACCCACCATGAAAGTCTAACTTGTAAGCATTTTCATTGATCCTTTCGATGGCTTGAAAGGGACCATTTCCCCGTGGTAGATACTTTGTTCTTTAAAATGCTCTTTTCTAAGATGCATCCACACCCAATCTTCAGGCTCAATGATCATCCTATGACGTCCTTTGTTGTTTTGTTTGTTATATTGTTCAATCCTCCTCTCAATGTTGAGCCTTGCTTTCTCTTTTTCAAAATTTTTTGCAATGTTCGGTAAAGAAAATAAAGGAGCATGAGTCAATTTTTCCTTAAGCATTTGGAATGACATTTCTCGCTCCTCCTCCATTTGAACCTAACATTCTTTTTGATGACTTTGGTTATCGATGCTATTATGCTAAAATCTTTTACAAATCGCCGATAAAAGCAAGCAAGTCCATGAAAACTTTGAACATTACTTAAACTTGTTGGGTTAGGCCACTCTTGGATAGCTTGAATCTTTTATTCATCAACTTGAACTCCTTGTGCACTCACAATGAAACCCATAAACACAATCTTATAGGTGCAAAATGTGCACTACTTTAGGTCAGGAAATAGTTTCTCTTTCCTAAGCACTTCAAGAATAGATTGTAATTGTATCAAATGATTTTCCAAATTTTTGCTATAAATTAGAATATGATAAAAATAGACAACTACAAATTTTCCAAAAAAAGCATGCAAAACATGGTTCATTAATCTCGTGAAAGTACTTGCAGTATTAGTTAAACCAAATACCATGACTAACCATTCATATAAATCATATGATGTCTTAATGTAGTTTTCCATTCATCACCTTCTTTCATTCTAATTTTGTGATATCCATTTTTTAGATCAAATTTATTAAAGACACAAGAACCATACAACTCATCTAACATATCAACTAAGCGAGGAATAGGATGATGATATTTTACCATGATATTATTGATTGCTCGGCAATCTAGGCACATCTTCCATGTCCCATCCTTCTTAGGGACAAAATTTATTAGAATAACACGGGGACTCATTCTTTCTCTCACGTATCCCATTTCCATCAACTCACTAACCTGTGTTTGTAGTTCCTTCCTCTCCTCAGTATTACTCCATCTAGTTGGTCGGTTTGGAATGTTAGCACCAGGTACAAAATCAATTTGATGTTCAATCCCTCGAATAACAGGTAATCCATTAGGAATTTCCTCGGGAAAGACATCCTTAAATTCTTATAAGATACAAACAATTGAACTAGGCAAAGCATCATCAAGTTGTTTAGTATTCAAAAATGCCTCATTGTACAGAAGTACAATCATTGGCTGTTAAGGAATATTGCTTTTTCAATCTCTCTTTCTTTTTCTTTCTGATTTTCTCTCAAATTATTTTTATCACTCTCTTTACCACAAACTTTATTTTGTTCACACTCTTTTTTTCTTTCACTCTTTTCTTTACTCGAATTCATTTCTTTAGTCTCATTCTCCTTTTAATTTTCACTCTTCTCTTTTCTCTTATTCTTTTCTTTTGTCTTACTCTCCTTTTCATTTTCAGTCCTCTCTTTTCTCTCATTCTTTTCTTTAGTCTCACTCTCCTTTTCATTTTCACTCTTTTTTTTCTCTAACCATCTTCATTTGATCTTCAAAGACTTTCTTGGGTGAGAGGGAGACAAGTGTGATGTTTCTACCATCTTTCATAGATGAATACTTGTTTCTATATCCGTCATGTGTAACCCTCTGATCATATTGCCAAGGCCTACCTCGCGGGATGTGCCCGGCTTGCATGGGTACCACATCACACATCACCTCATCTTTGTACTTTCCAATGGAAAAGCTCACTAATACTTGCTTATCAGCCTTCACTTCCCCACTATCATTTAGACATTGCAACTTGTAAGGCTTAGGGTGTTCGAATGTAGACAACCCTAATTTCTCAACTAAGGTAGTACTAGCCACATTGGTGCAACTTATCCCATCTATGATAACACTACACACCTTGTTGCTCACATGACACCTTGTGTGAAAGATATTATATCTTTGTTGTTCAATGTCTTCCTCCTTGACTTGAAAACTCAAAGACCGCCTTATTACAAGTGCTTGCCCATTAACCCCCCTACCATTCTATTGAGGTGTTTCTTGTTGTAAAGTTGCTAAGAAATTTTCCTGCCTTTCCAATTTTTCATTCATATCGACCATCAAGTTGTTCTTCCTCTCAAAAGATTGTTGTAGTGCCCTCATCATGAACACCATATTCGATCCTCCTTTGAGACTACCCATGTTGGACATTTTTTTTTGCAATTCTAAACAACAAGAGATTAGTGTAATAAAATAGAACTAATGTAAAATCACACAATACCTCGTGTGTTTAGCACTCGGATTGATCGCTCAAACCCTCTTAGTTTCTAATCAAAGCAACCAAATCCAGAAATTCTAAACAATTTGTAGAATTATCAAACACCCAAAAAAGGTAGTTCACAATATCACACTTGTTAAAGCACAAAGGAAACTAACTCAAAGTGTTTTGGATCTAAGACTAGAATAATTAAGCACAAGGAAAATCAAAAGATTAACAATATTTATAAGAACAATAATTTCCTCAAAGAACTCAACACACAATGGGAGATTTATAATCAAAGGGTAAAATTCTTGGAACTATGAGTTCAAATACTCACTAGAAATTAGCAAATGCAATTTGGCCTCTCTTTTTTTTTAATAAATTATGGGCACTCTTTTTCTATTTTTTTTAACAAATATGCTAATAACTCAAGATTTTATCAATACAACACCTTCAATATGAGTTTAAGGAATTTTTAAGATACGTAAAATAAATCATCAATTATGACACAAAGGGGAAATGAAATTTCTGTAGGAACTAGCACAAAAATACCAGAAAACAACCAAAAACTGCAGAAAATATAAGATATTGTAGAATATGCAAGGAAAATGCAGAATATGAAAGGAAAATTTAGAATACTTTCAAAAACAGCAGGATATGCAAGGTTACTACCGAAAAAATTTGAACACAATAGAATTTGCAAGGAAAATGCAAAAAAAAAATGTGGAAACAAAGAAGAAAAATATTTTTAGGGTTTGGAAACTAAATTTAGAAACAAAACAAGAACACAAGAACAAGAACAAATATAAAGGATAGGAATCTGAAAATTAACACCTAAAGCTTTGATACCAAATGATATGAACCAAGGGGTTAGGACCTAGCTAATTTCAGATTAAATAGCAAAAGGGTTTCTCCACAAATCAATGGATACTACTCACCATTTTTTTGAGGGGAAAGATGCCACAAGGAGGTGTTATTTCCTTGATAAGTCTAGAATAAATGACACCCAAACAAGTATTGAATGCTTCGATGCTTAACAAAACCACATAGGTTGTCAATCCTTTGATAAGTTGCTTAAAGAGGAACAAAGAGCATGAATGAGCTCTCAAATGATCTAGAAAATCAAATTTCATTCAAATTGTATAATCTTCAGCAGCTGAGCTACTCTTAATAGGATACAAACTAACCCTAAGCTCTACTACATCTTAGTCCTTGATCTCATCCACGTGTTGAATATAGAAACAGCCAAAAAGCAAAAAAGGTAGCAGAAAACATGGACCAACACATGGAGAAAAATGGGGCAGCTGACTACAAAAGAATCCTATGAAAATATTACATCTTAACCCTTGATTTCATCAAAGGGCTGAAAAGAATGCTGCATAAAACCAGTCCAAATGGCACAACAAAAAATTGAGCAAAATGTGGAGCAAAATTGGAGTAGCTGAGAACAAAGAAATCCCAATAAAATATTATAAGTTAACCTTTGTTTCCATCTAAGGTATGAAAATAAAGCTGCCCAAATTAGTCCAAATGGCACAACAATGTGCCTAGTTTTCTTTTGCAAATTGTTTCCCTAATTTCCATCCTAGGCTTGTCCCAATCCTTGCACTCCTAATTTGGGTCCCCTTGGTTATGCATGACCTCTTGAATGAGACCATTTAAAGTCTCTTAGAGTTGTGCCCTCTTAGACCTTGTGATTGGTCCATTTGGAATTTGTAGAGCTCGATGATTCTCATCAACTACTATTCCTAAGTTTGGTATCAAAACATGGCCTCAGGTTCGAGTCTTGAAAAAGCACAAGTTTGAGAGAAAAATTCCTTTACAATGGAGGGAATGATGCAACCATGGTGAGTAACATCCCTGGGCTCAATGTTATGGGTAAACTTTGTAGGTAACATCCAAGGGTCATTTATTATGACTTATGTGGTGCATGGTGGGTAACATCAATGTGACTTGGTGTGGGCTTTGAACATTGGTTAAGTGCGGTGACTGTAGATAAGAGGATATTGGGACCCCTTACTAAAAACTTAAGCTTTTGCTAGGAATGGTTAGATACTATTCATAAACTGCCTCATTTTTTCCATGTTTTTTGCTACCTTTTTTTGCTTTTTGGCTGTTTTCTTTTCAACAATTGGATGAGATCGAGGGCTATGATGTAGTAGAGCTTATGGTTTATTTGTACCTTATAAATATTTAAGAGCAGTGTAGCTACTCATAATTTCACATTTTGAATGAAATTTTTTTTGTCAGATCTTTTGAGAGTTCTTTCATGCTTTTTATTCCTCTTTAAGCAACTTATCAAGGGATTCACAACTTTTGTGGTGTTGTTTAGAAACCAAGAATTTGTGATGAGTAATATCTATACTTGTTAGAGTGTTATTTATGCTAGACTTATCAAGTAAATAGTAGCTCTTTGTGGTGTGTTTCCCAAAAGATAAATGGTGAGTAATATCCATTGATTTGTTGAGAAAACCTTTGCAATATAATCTGAAAATTGGTTGGGTAACATCCAAGGATCATTTTTTCAGACTTGTGTGGCGCATGGTGGGTAACATCCATTTGGTTTAGAGTGGGCTTTGAACTGAGATTAAGTATGACGGTCCTAGCACCCCCTATGGAAAGATTAAGCTTTTGGAAGGAATGGTTAGCTATTGTTCCTGAGTTTGGTATCAGAACATGGTCCCAAGTTTGAGTCTCGAAAAGGCACAAATTCGAGGATGAACTTCGTTTACGAAGGAAGGATTGATGCAGCCATGGTGGCTAACATCCTTGGGCTTATTGTTGTGGGTAACATCCAAGGGTCATTTAGTATGGCTTGTGTGGCGCATGGGGGTAACATCAATGTGACTTGGTGTGGGATTTGAACAAGGGTTAAGTGTGATGGCTCTAGATAAGAGGATATTGGTGCCCCTTATTGACATCTTAAACTTTTGCTAAGAATGGTTAGATACTATTCCTTAATTGCCCCATTTGTTTGCCATAGTTTGTGCTACCTTTTGTGCTTTTGGTTGTTTTTCTTTTAAACCCTTGGATGAGATCAAGGGCTATGATGTAGTAGAGCTTGAGATTTATTTGTATCTTATAAATATTTAAGAACAGCTCAACTGCTCAGAATTTCACATTTTGAATTCAATTTGATTTCTCAACTCATTAGAGAGCTCTTTCATCCTTTTTGTGCCTTTTTAAGAAACTTATCAAGGGATTGACAACCTTTGTGGTGTTGTTTAGCATCTAAGAATTTGTGATCAGTAATATCCATACTTGTTAGAGTGTTATTTATGCTAGACTTATCAAGAAAATAACACCTCCTTCTTGCGTGTTTCCCATAAGATAAATGGTGAGTAATATGCATTGATTTGTTGAGTAACATCCAAGGGTAATTTTGTCAAACTTGTGTGGCGCATGGTGGGTAACATCCATTTGACTTGGAGTGAGCTTTTTTCAAGAGGCCCTGGATATATAACAACTATGTTGTCCCCTCCACTCTTCATAAGTGCTTCAAATACAAAGTAGATGGTGATTAGAAGAAAATTGTTAGTGACTTAAAGGCATTCTCAATTAAAGAATCACATTATGTTGCTACAAAATCTTTCGTTGATAGTGAAGAGTCGAAATCTACATCCACATCCCAGTCAGGAAGAAGAAATAATGTAAGCCTAAGTGGTGCTAAGCAATCTTCAAAACCGGTTAAAGAACCCCAAAATAATAGAGGTTAGGGAAGCGACTCTCAGTCAAACAATGATGAGGTACTATCGATGCCAAGTCCTCCTTCTCAAAGTCAAATGACAATGGTAGCTTGCTTCCAAGCCTTGCCAACCAGAATAGTTATGGCCATGGAGCTTTAATATAAAAAATATTCTCCATTTCCCCTCTTTCATTAAGTACCATTCCCTTTCCTTTTGTTGAGTGACTTTGTTCCTCCCCTTCTTGAATGTATACAGTGAGTCAAATCTAATATACTCTTGCTTCTAAATCTGGCACCACATAACAATTAAATAAAAGTAGAAAATTCCACATGCATAAAGGCAAAAGAAGTCTCTAAAGAGCTTCATCTATTGCAGCTAAGTGAGACAAATCGATTTTGAGAGAGCATCGAGGGATTTACTTGAAGTAGAGAGTGAAAAAGTGGACCGTGGTGAGTGGTCGGGAGTTTTTTGGTCGCAGGTCGTATCAGAAAAGCTTTGATTTTTGTATATATTCTTGATTGTTTTCTGCATTCTTGAGTTACAAATCACAAAAAAAAAAAATTTGTCCTTTTGAGTCTTATCTTTTCTTTTAATCTTGTTGTCGTTGTTTTTGTATTTGGATGTTGTTTCATAATTTTTTTCGAATTCTTTGAATCTTTTTCATGATTCTTTATTTTTTTGTGTTTAATAATCTTTGTTCTTAAAAAAATGAAAAAAGGAGAAGAGGGTTGATGTTCGTAGTTTCAACAAAAATATTTGATAAATCGGAGTTGCAACTTTAAATAGCCATAACATTTTACTCGAGTAACAAAACGACTAATATAATATATCAAAACGAAGCTTGTTTCAATTCCTATAATTAAAGGATTATTCGCCTGCATTCCATACCTTTTTTGACCCAAAATTTCATCATTTAGACCACTTACTGAGGGGATAAAGATTTGTCGTGACTTTTGCGTTGTTTTTGGTTCTTCTTCATTAGGGTTTCAAATTTTTTTGTGAATTTTCTATTCATAACCGCAAATAAAAAGGAAAAAATAGAAGATGAAGAAAAGAAGAACATAGTAGTAGATTGTTAAAAAATATAATTCTTGTTTTCTTGCTAAGTTTTTCTTGTTATTGTTGAAATTGGGTTTCCTTTATTTCGTTCTTGCTTCCCAAGAGTCTTCTTTAGAGTCCTCTTTGTTCAAGAGTCTTCTTATAGAGTCCTCTTTGGTAAAGAGCCTTTCTTTAGAGTCCTCCTTGGTCAAGATTCTTTATATAGATAGTCTTCATTGTTCAAGAGTGTTTCTTTAGAGTCCTTGTTCAATAGTCTTTCTTTAAAGTCCTCTTTGGACTTTCCGTATGTCATACCTTGCTATTAAGTTTTTAGAATTCTGAATTTTGAGATTTTCACCAATAAAACGGTTACTTCTTATGATTAATTGGATTCTTTGATTTTGTTAAGAACACAAAAGAGGCTGGCGTGAGCTTTGAGTGGTTAAAAAAAGAAAAAAAAAGCGAAAGTAGTGTAAAAAAAGGAGAGGCAAAAATAGTGAAAAAGAAGAGAGGCTAAATAGTGTAAAAAAGAGGGAGGTTGAAACAGTAAAAAAAGAGTGACAATAATATGATTTGAGAGCAAACACATGAGAGATTATGTGAGTTATCTCATTTTTTCTATAGTTTGAAAACATGAGTAAGGAAGGAAGAGAACCACAAGAGGTCGATTTAAAATTCCTCTTAAAGACTTTTAATGATCAATTTAAAGTGGTGAAAAATGGAGAAATCAAAAGTGTCAATTCATGTGATGAAGAGATACAACTAGTGAAGGATTTTTTTAATGTTGAAATGGAAGAGCATATGCATAGAGATTCACTTGTCACAAAGAGAGTCCTGAATATACCGCCTAATGATGAAGAAGATGACAAGCGCTGTGATCATATTTTCCATACAAGATGCCATGTGCAGGATAAAGTACGTGCATTAATTATTTAAAGTGGCAGGAGCATCCCAAACCGTACAAGCTACCATGATTGAATGATTATGGAGAAATGGAGGTTAACAAACAAGTGTGGGTTCCTTTTTCAATTGGAAAATATCAAGATGAGGTTCTTTGTGATGTGACACCAAACCTTTGCAAGATTATGAAGACCAAATTAGGATAGCAGGAGAGTGCAAGATGTGGGAAAAACAAAAGTGTGAGCAGGATGAAAATAAATAAAAAGGAGTGAGGTGGAGAGCAAAAATGGAGAGAAAAGTGAAAAAACAATAGAGAAAAAAGTGAGCATAATGGAAGAAAAAGTAGGCAAAAAATAGAAGAAAGTGAGCACAAAGGAGAGATGAGTGAGGAAAGAGGAGAGAAAAGTGAGCAAAAAAAGAGAAGAAAGTGAGTGCGAAGGAGAGAAGAGTAAGAAAAGAGAAGAAAAAAGTGAGCAAAAAGGAGAGAAAAGTAAAAGAATGTAACTGTTGAAAAACATGAGATTAAGAGTGCTATGATGGCAAGGAAACAAGTAGTTGTACTTATGTACAAGAATGTTTATCTTTCTACTAATGATCTTATCTCATCTTTGCCTAGTGTCATTGTATCTTTATTTTAGGACTTTGAAGATCATCTTCCTAAGGAGATTCCCCATGGATTACATCCTTTGCGAGACTTGCTGATGAGAATCATCGAGCTCTACAAATTCCAATTGGACCAATAACAAGGTCTAGGAAGGCACAACTCGAAAAGGCTTTAAATGGGCTCATTCAAGAGGTCATGCATAATCAAGCGGACCTAAATTGGGAGTGCAAGGATTGGGACAATCCTAGTATGGAAATTAGTGCAAAATTGGCAAAATAAAACTAGGCACATTGTTGTGCCATTTGGACTTTTTTTTGGGCAGCTTCATTTTCAGCCCTTAGATAGAAACAAGGGTTAAGATGTAACATTTTATAGGGTTTCTTTTGTTCTCAGCTGCTCCATATTTTGCTCCAATTGTGAAGTGCCATTTGGACTGATTTTGGGCAGCTTTCTTTTCAACCCTTGGATGAAATAAAGGGTTAAGATGTTATATTTTATAGGATTACTTTTGTGGTCAGCTGCCCCATTTTTTCCATGATTTGGTCAATGTTTTCTGCTACCTTTTCTGCTTTTTGGCTGTGTTTATTTTCAACCCTTGGATGAGATCAAGGGCTATGATGTAGTAGAGCTTAGGGTTGGTTTGTATCCTATTAAGAGCAGCTCAGCTGCTGCAAAATATAATTTTGAATGAAGTTTGAATATTCAGAACATTTGAGAGCTCATTCTAGCTCTTTGTTCCTCTTTAAGCAACTTATCAAGGGATTGGCAACCTTTGTGGCGTTGTTTAGCATCCAAGCATTTGTGGTGAGTAATATCCATACTTGTTAGGGTGTCATTTATGCTAGACTTGTTGAGTACTATCAATAGATTTGTTGAGAAACTGATGCTTATTTTCGCAAGTGTACGAATCGTTCAAGTAATAAAGTGTACAAAAGTACAGATATCGAACCCACAAGGAATGGCGTTACTAAGTACCGAAATTGACTAACCCTAATTTTATTTGAAAACTGAATTGTTGAAATTGTTTAAAAAGAAAATTAACATAAAACTAAACGCGAATAACAAAATTAAATGTTGTTCACTAATGATTAAAAACGCTAACGCATTTGATTTCGCTAAATCAATTCAATCCGATTTCAAGTCATGTTATATGAGAATCAAAGCTAAAAGTGATGGTTGAAAAACCCAAACTTATCTAATACTCTTTCTCAAGTTATATTAGAATTACTTATCTATGAAAACCAACTATATTTCTATGAAGATTTAATCACAAATAAGCACATTACGATTTATGGAATTTCTGGAATAACCACATACATCATGCATTAGGTGTCAAACTCGCATTCAACATACAGTATTTATCACAAGAAGCATTTATTACACATCTCCTCTCGGTCTCAATATAATGCAACAAATCATCTAAATCTTGATCAGAAATTTAAAAGCATTAAGCATGGAAATAAATACTCGACTTGAAAACAATGAATTCATATAACCATAACAAAAGAAATCAGATTTCCTTGATCTAACTACATCATAGCCTTAGCAAAAACAAATTAGTTCATAAAGGAAATAAGAACAACCATTATTTCAATTGAATCCATGAATAATAAATATGAATAAACTGTAGAAAATAAAAACTAAGGAGAAGAGATGAAAAAACTCTAGAAGATGAAGGCTTGGTAGCAACAATGGTGAAGATCCTTCAAGTTTCTCCAAAATTTCCTTCTCTTCTCCAAAAATGCCTTTGAACTCTGCTTTCTGCCGTCCCCTCCTTCTCCATCATAATGTATATATAGATCTAGGGTTTTGGAGGGCAATTTTGGAACAAAACAGCATAAAAATGTGTTTTCGAACGAAACTCGCCGGCGGCGAAGTTATTCTCGCCGCGGCGAGATTTCTGGAAAACTTACGATTTCGGTTCCGCTAAATCTCGCCGGCGGCGGGATTATTGTGGCCGGCGGCGAGATGCACTTGGCCGGCGGCGATATGTATTTGGCCGGCGGCGAGATGTACTTGGCCGGCGGCGAGATTGATTTGGCCGGCGGCGAGATTGCTTTGCCAAAATCCGTGCTCCCTGCATGATTTTCAACATTTTCTCAGTAAGGTTTTCGCCGGCGGCGGGAATATTCTCGCCGGCGGCGAACTTCCAAATTTTGAAATTTTGTTTTCTTTTTATTTGCACTCAATCCCGGTCATTGAAATTTGTCCCAAACTTCTCCATAATCATGATTTTACCTGCAATTGCACTTTAAACACGAAATACCCGTGAAATGACATTTGTGGATTAAATAATAAAATAAAACGCAATTTTCACACAAATATCAACCTTTAAATCATAACAAAAATGCAATAATTTGACTCCTATCAACAACCCCCAACTAGCTTCTTGCTAGTCTCTAGCAAGAAAAGCGATCTATGAATAATTTCAAAGGAGACATTAAAAGAAAAATTCAAAGGAAATTTATTCTATTTACAACATTACATTAAGCGTATGTAATAAGCCTTTAAACCCCTAGGCGGCCCTAGTAGGACGAGTTGTAGTCTCGTGAGGGCTTCCCGGTGATGACACCCACAAACATCTTACCTATAACTATCCTAACTTAAAACAATAAAATCACATAACAAATAATTTGCACAAATGTCTCAAAAATTGTAAATAACACCCAACATATAGAATAATTAAATGTCACCTAAGCTTTAAGAAATCTCAAATGCCAATTTCACTTTTATTATTGACTCTTAAACATCCATCAAACCACAAACCAATAGCCATACTGCCCGGATAATATTATGCATAACATCCACAAACAAAAAGGTGAAATCTCGAACTCCATAGGTTCACTTTTCAAACCTCTCTCCACTAATAAAGGAAAATACACCACTTTGGATCAATAGGACTTTATGAGGCTTGTAATGTTAGGCTTAGGTATTTGGTTAAGAAAGAACAGGAAGTGTCAAAATACAAATAAGGGCACTTATTAGATTAAACACAACCAATTAAGTAAAAGAATAACACCATTTAACCCAAATTGTTTCTTCCGATCATAACCCATTTTTCCACAAATAAACAAAGTTCTTCCTCAATCTTTCACCTTAGTACATCCATCACTAACACTCTTTTATTTACTAGAATGTGAAGGCTTTCTTCTTCTTTTTTTTTCTTTTCTCTTTTTTTTTCATTTTTTTTTCTCTTTATTTTTACTCAATTGCTCTTTGAAAAGCCAACTACTTTCTTCCAATATATATGAATTTTTTTTTTCATCACCCTTACTCTAATTGTTCTTGAAAGGACATAACCCCCAACCAATTTCTTCCAATATATGTGGAAGATTTCTCCAATTGCTCTTGCAAAGTTTGTGTTCAAAATTAAGTGCTCTTAACAAATAAGGTAGGAATTATATATATATATATATATATTTTTGGCTCAATAAAAGGTAGGTTATAGAAGGCAAAAAGAAAGAAAAGTAAGGCTAACAATACATTTAAATAGGCTCAAAGAGGTAACTAGTGATATAAAGATAACAAGGTAGGCTTAAAATGGCACAATCGATCCAAAAATGGCCTACATCATATCCTACATAGTGCAATTCCAAATTATTTCGCCTCAAGAGGTTTTCAAATGAGTTCTAGAGTTTGTTAAAATCACAAAAATTTCCATGCAAAATTCACACATAAGACTTCTCTAAGCATTTAGACTAATCAACCAGATCATACCACATACCAAAAGAGTCGCCAACTAGGTAAAATCAACATTTGAAATTCTCTTTAAACCAAAGCAAAATTTAATGTCTTCTAACAGCTACTTGTTATCACAATCACATTGTTATCATCAACGTGCAAATTAAAACAAGTAAAATGCAAATAAAATAAAAATAATAACAATAACAATAATAATAATAAAATAAGACAATAAAGAAATAAAAAAAAAAATTAAATCAAAATGCAGAAAAATAAATGGAAAAACAAAATTAAACACAACTAAACACACAAACAAAACTACTAAAAATGAAGGGGAGAAAAGATTTACCGTTTACCGCACCCCAACCAAAACCTTACATTGTCCTCAATGTAAGAAAGGGAAGAGAGATCTCCTTTCCGCCGGCGGTGAAACTGCCCTCGCCGGTGGTGAACGTAAGAAATTTTTTTTTTAGATGGGATGGCATTGGGTTTATCTCAATCTTGTGGGCTCCATTCTTTACCACTGAGGTTGGAGTTTCATTTGTTCCCAAGTCCTTAAATGTTCCATCACTGCATAAATATTCATTAGGTGCTGCCAGTAATCCAGAACATTGTCTCATCCCCTCATCTTCCTCCTGAAATGTTGCAGATTTCACAAGGCCAGCTTCTAGTGGTAGCAATGGAGTTATCTCCTCAAAAGTTTCCGAGATTAACCCGTCAAGAGTGTTAATTTGAAAACAAGAATGTACATCACTTGGAGATTTTATTTCTTCAAAAACATCAAAAGTTACTTGTTCATCTTGCACCCGTAGAATGAGCTTTCCTTCTTTGAACATCAATCAATGTTCTTCCATTGCAAGGAACGGTGTCGCCAATATCAAGGGTATCTCTCTATCTTCCTCCATGTCAAGCACCACGAAATCTACAGCGAAAATAAACTTGCCGGCTTTAATTAAAACATCCTCAATTACCCCTAGAAGATATTTCACCGATCGATCCGCTAATTGGAAACATATTCAAGTGGGCTTCACTTCTCCTGTGCCTAGTTTCCCGAAACAGAAAGTGGCATCAAATTAATGCTTGCTCCTAAATCACATAGGACTTTATCAAAATTGCAACTTCCTATAGTACAAGGTATAGTAAAACTCCCTGGGTCTTTCAATTTCTGTGGCAGTTTTCTTTGAAGAACTGCACTGCACTCCTCATTTAGCATGACAGTTTCATTATCTCCTAGCCTCCTCTTCTTTGATAGGATTTCCTTCATGAATTTTGCATATTTGGGCATTTGTTCCAACATCTCTGCAAAAGGAATGTTAATATGCAATTTCTTAAAAATATCCAGAAATTTATCAAATTGATTATCAAGCTTTTTCTTATTCATTCTTTGAGGATATGGGATAGGAGGCTCATATTTTGCATATGGGGAAGGTTGAGTATCTTGGGATCTTGATGACTTTTCTTTAGATTCTTCCATCTTTTTCTCCGATTTCTTCTGATTCTCAAGTTCTTTTCCACTTCTCAATGTGATAGCCTTTGCATGCTCTGTGGGATTTATTGTGTCACTAGGTAGTGATCCTTGAGACCTTTCTGCAATCTGCTTTGAAAGCTGCCCCAGTTGGTTTTGGATGTCCCTGTTGATTGCCTCTTGATTTCTGAAATTTGCTCTTGTCTCCTCAATGAACTTTCCCAAAATTTCTTCCAAATTTGTTTGTTTTTTCTCCTGGGGTTGGTAGGAAGATGATGACGGTTTGAATCCCCCTTGGTTATTTCCCCATGACAAATTTGGATGATTTCTCCAACCTGGATTGTAGGTGTTCGAGTATGGGTTATGTTGAGGTTTTTGGAAATTTGAAACATAATTTGCTTGCTCAGCATTTGGTGAAGCAAATGGATTTCCAACTTGGCACTCGATGCTAGCATGATTTCCACCACATAAATCACATTGTGCAGTTGGTTTGGATTCAAATTTGGAGGACAAAGAATCCATCTTTCTTGAAAGAACAGCAACTTGAGCCGACAAAGCATTCACTGAATCAATTTCATGCACTACTGCTGGTCTTTTTGCAATTACCCGCTCTGAATGCCACTGATTGTTGTTTTTTGCCATAACCTCTAACAACTCATGAGCATCCTTCGGTGTTTTTCCCATCAAAGATCCTCCAGCTGCAGCATCAATCATTGCACGATATTTGAAACCAACCCATTATAAAATGTAGAGACTTGTAGCCAAATTGGTATACCATGATGTGGGCACTTCCTCAACATTTCTTTGAATCTTTCCCAAGATTCATACAATGATTCTTGGTCATACTGTGTAAAAGATGTGATTTCATTCCTCAATTTTTCCATCTTAGCAGGAGGAAAGAACTTGGACAAGAATTTCTGAACCAATTCATTCCATGTTGTAATTGATCCCGGTGGTAATGAGTTTAGCCACTCCTTGGCTTTATCCCGAAGTGAAAAAGGAAAAACCCTCAATCTTACAGCATCTTCGGACACACCATTTATCTTGTAAAGATCACACACCTCCAGAAAGTAAGCAATATGTGCATTCGGATCATCCTTTGACATTCCCCCAAACTGATTTGATTGAACCATTTGGATAAAGGATGATTTTATCTCAAAGTTATTGGCTTGAATAGCTGGCCTCCTTATACCCGAAATAGTTCCAGCAACATTAGGCGCAGCATAATCCCTCAAAGCTCTACGATTTCCACCTCCCTCAACAAATGGTGGATCCATGGTTGATTGTCTATTAGAAGCTGAGGTTGAACGTCTTCTCTCTCGGTTTAGACGCCTATATGTTCTATCAATCTCCGGATCAAATGGAAGAAGGTTAAGGCTTCTTGTACGTCTCATACAAAAATCCTACAACCAGAAAATCAACTAACACAAAACAACACAAAGTTACTTACTTTTTTTTTTTTTGATAAATAAAATAAAACAGCAAAATAAACAAAATTAAAAATGAAAGAAAGATAAAGCAAATTAACTTCAAATTAAAACTAAGATTAGGTAGTATCGATATTAATAAAATCAAACCATTCCCCGGCAACGGCGCCAAAAACTTGATGCTTATTTTCGCAAGTGTACGAATCGTTCAAGTAATAAAGTGTACAAAAGTACGGATATCGAACCCACAAGGAATGGCGTTACTAAGTACCGAAATTGACTAACCCTAATTTTATTTGAAAACTGAATTGTTGAAATTGTTTAAAAAGAAAATTAACATAAAACTAAACGTGAATAACAAAATTAAATGTTGTTCACTAATGATTAAAAACGCTAAGGCATTTGATTTCGCTAAATCAATTCAATCCGATTTCAAGTCATGTTATATGAGAATCAAAGCTAAAAGTGATGGTTGAAAAACCCAAACTTATCTAATACTCTTTCTCAAGTTATATTAGAATTACTTATCTATGAAAACCAACTATATTTCTATGAAGATTTAATCACAAATAAGCACATTACGATTTATGGAATTTCTGGAATAACCACATACATCATGCATTAGGTGTCAAACTCGCATTTAACATACGGTATTTATCACAAGAAGCATTCATTACACATCTCCTCTCGGTCTCAATATAATGCAATAAATCATCTAAATCTTGATCAGAAATTTAAAAGCATTAAGCATGGAAATAAATACTCGACTTGAAAACAATGAATTCATATAACCATAACAAAAGAAATCAGATTTCCTTGATCTAACTACATCATAGCCTTAGCAAAAACGAATTAGTTCATAAAGGAAATAAGAACAACCATTATTTCAATTGAATCCATGAATAACAAATATGAATAAACTGTAGAAAATAAAAACTAAGGAGAAGAGATGAAAAAACTCTAGAAGATGAAGGCTTGGTAGCAACAATGGTGAAGATCCTTCAAGTTTCTCCAAAATTTCCTTCTCTTCTCCAAAAATGCCTTTGAACTCTGCTTTCTGCCGTCCCCTCCTTCTCCATCATAATGTATATATAGATCTAGGGTTTTGGAGGGAAATTTTGGAACAAAACAGCATAAAAATGTGTTTTCGAACGAAACTCGCCGGCGGCGAAGTTATTCTCGCCGCGGCGAGATTTCTGGAAAACTTACGATTTCGGTTCCGCTAAATCTCGCCGGCGGCGGGATTATTGTGGCCGGCGGCGAGATGCACTTGGCCGGCGGCGATATGTATTTGGCCGGCGGCGAGATTGCTTTGCCAAAATCCGTGCTCCCTGCATGATTTTCAACATTTTCTCAGTAAGGTTTTCGCCGGCGGCGGGAATATTCTCGCCGGCGGCGAACTTCCAAATTTTGAAATTTTGTTTTCTTTTTATTTGCACTCAATCCCGGTCATTGAAATTTGTCCCAAACTTCTCCATAATCATGATTTTACCTGCAATTGCACTTTAAACACGAAATACCCGTGAAATGACATTTGTGGATTAAATAATAAAATAAAACGCAATTTTCACACAAATATCAACCTTTAAATCATAACAAAAATGCAATAATTTGACTCCAATCAGAAACCATATGGAATACAATCTGTAAATTTGCTGGGTAACATGCATGGGTCATTTTGTCTGATTTGTGTGGCGCATGGTGGGTAACATCCTTTTGACTTGGTGTGTGCTTTGAATGGGGATTAAGTGTGAAAGTTCTAGCATCACCTATTGAAATATTAAGCTTTTGGTAGGAATGATTAGCTATTTTTCTTATGTTTGGTATGAGAACATGGTCTCTTGTATGAGCCCCGAAAAAGCACAAGTTCGAGGAGAACTTCACATACGAAAGATGGAATGATTCAACTAAGGTAAGTAATATCGTTGGGCTCATTGTTGTGGGTAACCTTTGAGCGAACAACCAAGGGTCATTTAGTATGACTTGTGTGGTGCATAGGGGGTAATATCAATTTGAATTGGTTTGGGCTTTGAGCATTGGTTATGTGCGACATCTCTAGATGGGACAGTATTGGTGCCCTTTTCTGACATATGAAGCATTTGCTCGGAATGGTTAAATACTTTTCCAAACTTTCCCATTTTTTTCCATGTTTTGGTCCAATTTTTCTACTATCGTTTATGCTTTTTGGTTGTTTTTATTTTTAACCTGTGGATGACCTCAAGGGCTATATTGTAGTAGAACTTAGGGTTTATTTGTTTGTTAATAAATATTTAAGAGCAGGTCAACAGCTTGGAACCTCACATTTTGAATGATATTTTATTTTAAGATCATTTGGGAGCTCTCTCTTGCTTTTTTTCCTCTTTAAAAACTCATCAAGGGATTGTCAACCTTTGTGGCGTCGTTTAGAATCCAAGGATTTGTGATTTTTAATATTGATAATTGTTAGAGTGTTATTTATGCTAGACTTATTAAGGATATAGCACCTCCTTGTGGCATGTTTCCCAAAAGATAAATGGTGAGTACTATACATTGATTTGTAAAGAAACCCTCTGCAATTTAATTTGTAAATTTGCTGGGTAACATCCAAGGGTCATTTTTTCTAATTTGTGTGCCGCATGGTGGGTCACAGAACCTTGTGACTTGGTGTGCGCTTTGAGATCCCTTTCATGCTTTCTTTTTCCTTTTTAAGCAACCTATCTAGGGATTGGTAACCTTTGTTCTATTGTTTAGCATCTAATCATTTGTGATGAGTAATATCCATTGAATATTTGAGAAAATCATTGCAATATAATTTGTAAATGGGCCCGGTAACATCCAAGCATCATTTTGTCATACTTGTGTGGCGCATGGTGGGTAAGATCCTTTTGACTTGGTGTGTGATTTGAACGGGGATTAAGTGTGAAAGTTGTAGCGTCACCTATTGAAAAATTAAGCTTTTGGTAGAAATGATTAGCTATTTTTTTTATGTTTGCTATCAGAACATGGTCTCTTGTATGGGCCTCGAAAAAGCACAAGTTTGAGGAGAACTTCACTTACGAAAGAGGGAATGATTCAACCAAGGTAAGTAATATCGTTGGGCTCATTGTTGTGCGTAACCTTTGTGGGCACCATCCAAGGGTCATGTAGTATGATTTATGTGGTACATGGGAGGTAACATCAATTTGAATTGGTGTGGCTTTGAATATGGGTTAAGTGTGATGGCTCTAGATAGGAGAATATTGGTACCCCTTTCTAACATCTTAATCATTTGCTCGGAATGGTTAAATACTGTTCCAAACTTCCCCATTTTTTCCCATGTTTTTGTCCAAGTTTTATAGACCGTTTATGCTTTTCGGTTGTTATTCTTTTCAACCCTTGGATGACATCAAGGGCTATATTGTAGTAGAACTTAGGGTTTATTTGTATGTTATAAATATTTAATAGCAAATCAACTGCTTGAAACCTCACATTCTGAATGAAATTTGACTTTAAGATCATTTGGGTGCTCTTTCTTGCTTTTTGTTCCTCTTTAAAAAACCTATCGAGGGATTGGCATCCTTTGTGGCGTCGTTTAGAATCCAAGCATTTGTGATGAGTAATATCTATACTTGTTGGAGTGTTATTTATTCTAGACTTATTAAGGAGATAGCACCTCCTTATGGCATGTTTCCCAAAAGATAAATGGTGTGTACTCTACCTTGATTTGTAGAGAAACCCTCTGCAATTTAATCTATAAATTTGCTGGGTAACATCCAAGGGTCATTTTTTCTAACTTGTGTGCCGCATGGTGGGTCACACAACCTTGTGACTTGGTGTGCGCTTTGAGATCCCTTTCATGCTTTCTTTTTCCTTTTTAAGCAACCTATCTAGGGATTGGTAACCTTTGTTCTGTTGTTTAGCATCTAAGCATTTGTGATGAGTAATATCCATTGAATTTTTGAGAAACACGTTGCAAAATAATTTGTAAATGGGCCCGGTAACATCCAAGCGTCATTTTGTGAAATTTGTGTGGCACATGGTGGGTAAGATCCTTTTGACTTGGTGTGTGATTTGAATGGGGATTAAGTGTGAAAGTTCTAGCGTCACCTATTGAAAAATTAAGCTTTTGGTAGAAATGATTAGCTATTTTTCTTATGTTTGATATCAGAACATGGTCTCTTGTATGGGCCCCGAAAAAGCACAAGTTCAAAGAGAACTTCACTTACGAAAGAGGGAATGATTCAACCAAGGTAAGTAATATCATTGGGCTCATTGTTGTGGGTAACCTTTGTGGGCACCATCCAAGGGTCATGTAGTATGATTTGTATGGTGTTTGGGAGGTAACATCAATTTGAAATGGTGTGCCTTTGAATATGGAATTAAGTGTGACGGCTCTAGATGGGAAAATATTGGTACCCCTTTCTAACATCTTAAGCATTTGCTCGGAATAGTTAAATACTGTTCCAAACTTCCCCATTTTTTCCCATGTTTTTGTCCAAGTTTTATATGACCGTTTATGCTTTTCGGTTGTTATTCTTTTCAACCCTGGGATGACATCAAGGGCTATATTGTAGTAGAACTTAGGGTTTATTTGTATGTTATATATATTTAAGAGCAAATCAACTGCTTGGAACCTCACATTCTGAATGAAATTTGACTTTAAGATCATTTGGGTGCTCTTTCTTGCTTTTTGTTCCTCTTTAAAAAACTTATCAAGGGATTGGCATCCTTTGTGGTGTCATTTAGAATCCAAGCATTTGTGATGAGTAATATCCATAATTGTCGGAGTGTTATTTATTCTAGACTTATTAATGAGATAGCACCTCCTTGTGGCATGTTTCCCAAAAGATAAATGGTGAGTACTATACATTGATTTGTAGAGAAACCCTATTCAATATAATCTGTAAATTTACTGGGTAACATCTAAGGGTCATTTTTTCTGATTTGTGTGCCGCAAGGTGGGTCACAACCTTATGACTTGGTGTGCGCTTTGAGATCTCTTTCATGCATTCTTTTTTTCCTTTTTAAGCAATTTATCTAGGGATTGGTAACCTTTCTTCTATTGTTTAGCATCTAAGCATTTGTGATGAGTAATATCCATTGAATTTTTGAGAAACACGTTGCAATATAATTTGTAAATGGGCCCGGTAACATCCAAGCGTCATTTTGTTTGATTTGTGTGGCGCAAGGTGGGTAAGATCATTTTGATTTGGTGGGTGAGTTGAACGGGGATTAAATGTGAAAGTTATAGCGTCACCTATTGAGAAATTAAGCTTTTGTTAGAAATGATTAGCTATTTTTCTTATGTTTGGTATCAGAACATGGTCTCTTGTATGGGCCCCGAAAAATCACAAGTTCAAGGGGAACTTCACTTACGAAAGAGGGAATGATTCAACCAAGGTAAGTAATATCGTTGGGCCCATTGTTGTGGGTAACCTTTGTGGGCACCATCCAAGGGTCATGTAGTATGATTTGTATGGTGTTTGGGAGGTAACATCAATTTGAAATGGTGTGGCTTTGAATATGGAATTAAGTGTGACGGCTCTAGATGGGAGAATATTGGTTCCCCTTTCTGACATCTTAAGCATTTGCTCGGAATGGTTAAATACGGTTCCAAACTTCGCCATTTTTTTCCATGTTTTGGTCCAAGTTTTCTACGACCGTTTATCCTTTTCGGTTGTTTTTATTTTCAACCCTTGGATGACATCAAGGGCTATATTGTAGTAGAACTTTGGTTTTATTTCTATGTTATAAATATTTAAGGGCAATTCAACTGCTTGGAACCTCACATTCTGAATGAAATTTGACTTTAAGATCATTGGGTGCTCTTTCTTGCTTTTTGTTCCTCTTTAAAAAACTTATCGATGGATTGGTAACCTTTGTGGTGTCGTTTAGAATCCAAGCATTTGTGATGAGTAATATCCATACTTGTTGGAGTGTTATTTATGCTAGACTTATTAAGGAGATAGCACCTCCTTGTGGCATGTTTCCCAAAAGATAAATGGTGAGTACTATACATTGATTTGTTGAGAAACCCATTGCAATATAATCTGTAAATTTACTGGGTAACATCCAAGGGTCATTTTTTCTTACTGGTGTGCCGCATGGTGGGTCACAACCTTGTGACTTGGTGTGTGCTTTGAGATCCCTTTCATGCTTTCATTTTCCTTTTTAAGCAACCAATCTAGGGATTGGTAACCTTTTCTCTGTTGTTTAGCATCTAATCATTTGTGATGAGTAATATCCATTGACTTTTTGAGAAACATGTTGCAATATAATTTGTAAATTGGCTCGGTAACATCCAAGGGTCATTTTGTCTTATTTGTGTGGCGTATGGTGGGTAACATCCTTTTGACCTGGTGTGTGCTTTGAACGAGGATTAAGTCTTACAATTCTAGCGTCACATATTGAAAAATTTAGATTTTGGTAGGAAGGATTAGCTATTTTTCTTATATTTGGTATCAGAACATGGTCTCTTTTACGAGCCCTGAAAAAGCACAAGTTCGAGGAGAACTTCCCTTACAAAAGAGGGAATGATTCAACCAAGGTAAGTAATATCCCTAGGCTCATTGTTGTGGGTAACCTTTGTGGGCACCATCCAAGGGTCATGTAATATGATTTGTGTGGTGCATGGGAGGTAACATCAATTTGAATTGGTGTGGCTTTGAATATGGGTTAAGTGTGACGGCTCTACATGGGAGAATATTGGTACCCCTTTCTAACATCTGATAATAGTCAAATTATTGCATTTTTGTTATGATTTAAATGTTCATATTTGTGTGAAAATTGCATTTATTTGATTATTTAAATCCACAAATGTCATTTCACGGGTATTTCGTGTTTAAAGTACAATTTCGGGTAAAATCATGATTCTGGAGAAGTTTGGGAAAAAGTTCAATGATCCGGATTGAGTAAAAATAAAAAGAAAACAAAGTTTCAAAATTTGGAAATCCCGCCGCCGGCTAGATTATTTTCGCCGCCGGCGACAATCTTCCCGAGAGCACAAAATTTGGCAAATTTATCTCGCCGCCGACCAAATGCATCTAGCCGCCGACCACATTATTTTGGCCGCCGGCGAGTTTCGTCCAAAAATAGATTTTTTTTGGTTGTTTTGTTCCAAAATTGCCCCCCAAACCCTAGATCTATATATACAATATGATGGAGAAAGAGGGGGATGGCAGAGAGAACAGATCTGAGTCATTTTTGGAGGAGAAAAGGCAATTTTGGAGAGAAAGTTTGGAGAAGCTTGAAGGATCATCACCATTGTTGCTACCAAGTCTTCATCTTCAAGAGTTTTTCATCTCTTCTCCTTAGCCTTCATATTCTACAGTTTATTCATATTTATTATTCATGGATTCAATTGAAATAATGGTTGTTCTTATTTCCTTTATGAACTAATTTGTTTTTGCTAAGGCTATGATGTAGTTAAATCAAGGAAATCTGATTTCTTTTGTTATTGTTATATGAATTCATTGTTTTCAAGTCGAGTATTTATTTCCATGCTTAATGCTTTTAAATTTCTGATCAAGATTTAGATGATTTGTTGCATTATATTGAGACCGAGAGGAGATGTGTAATGAATGCTTCTTGTGATAAATATTGTATGTTGAATGCGAGTTTGACACCTAATGCATGATGTATGTGGTTATTCTAGAAATTTCATAAATCGTAATGTGCTTATTTATGATAAAATCTTCATAGAAATATAGTTGGTTTTCATAGATAAGTAATTCTAATATAACTTGAGAGAGAGTATTAGATAAGTTTGGGTTTTTCAACCATCACTTTTAGCTTTGATTCTCATATAACATGACTTGAAATCAGATTGAATTGATTTAGCGAAATCAAATGCCTTAGCGTTTTTAATCATTTGTGAACAACATTAAATTTTGTTATTTGCGTTTAGTTTTATGTTAATTTGTTTTTAAAACAATTTCAATAATTCGGTTTTCAAATAAAATTAGTATTAGTCAATTTCGGTACTTAGTAACGCCATTCCTTGTGGGTTCGATATCTGTACTTTTGTACACTTTATTACTTGAACGATTCGTACACTTGCGAAAATAAGCATCAGTTTCTCAACAAATCTATTGATAGTACTCACCATTTATCTATTGGAAAACATGGAGGTGATATCTCCTTAATAAGTCTAGCATAACTAACACTCCAAAAAGTATGGATTTTACACATCACAAATGCTTGGGTTCTAAACGACACCACAAAGGTTGCCAATCCCTCGATAAGTTTTTTAAAGAGAAAAAAAAGCAAGAAAGAGCTCCCAAATGATCTTAAAATAAAATTTCATTCAGGATGTGAGGTTCCAAGCTGTTGAGCTGCTCTTAAATATTTATTAACATACAAATAAACCCTAAGTTCTACTACAATATAGTCCTTGAGGTCATCCACGGGTTGAAAAGAAAAACGAACAAAAATCATGAACGATAGTAGAAAACTTGGACCAAAACATGGAAAAAAAATGGGAAAGTTTGGAACAGTATTTAACCATTCCGAGCAAATGCTTAAGATGTCAGAAAGGGGCACCAATATTCTCCCATCTAGAGCCGTCGCACATGACCCATGTTCAAAGCCCACACCAATTCAAATTGATGTTACCCCCAATGCACCACACAAGTCATACTAAATGACCATTGGATGTTACCCTCAAAGGTTACCCACAACATTGAGCCCAGCGAAATTACTTACCTTGGTTGAATCATTCCCTCTTTCGTAAGTAAACTTCTCCTCGAACTTGTGCTATTTCGGGGCTCATACAAGAGACCATGTTCTCAAACCAAACATAAGAAAAATAGCTAATCATTCCTACCAAAAGCTTAATATTTCAATAGGTGATGCTAGAACTTTCACACTTAATCCCAGCTCAAAGCACACACCAAGTCAAAATGATGTTACCCACCATGCGCCACACAAATCCGACAAAATGACGCTTGGATGTTACCGGGCCAATTTACAAATTATATTGCTACGTGTTTCTCAAAAATTCAATGGACATTACTCATCACAAATGCTTAGATGCTAAACAACAGAACAAAGGTTACAAATCCTTAGATAGGTTTCTTAAAAAGGAAAATGAAATCTGGGAATGGATCTCAAAGCACACACAAAGTCACAAGGTTGTGACCCACCATGCGGCACACAAATCAGACAAAATGACCCATGCATGTTACCCAGCCAATTTACAGATTGTATTCCATATGGTTTCTCAACAAATCTATTTATAGTACTCACCATTTATCTATTGGAAAACATGCCACATGGAGGTGATATCTCCTTTATAAGTCTAGCATAAATAACACTCCAACAAGTATGGTTTTTACTAATCACAAATGCTTGGATTCTAAACGACACCACAAAGGTTGCCAATCCCTCGACAAAATTTTTTAAAGAAGAAAAAAAGCAAGAAAGAGCTCCCAAATGATCTTAAAATAAAATTTCATTCAGGATGTGAGGTTCCAAGCTGTTGAGCTGCACTTAAATATTTATTAAAGTACAAATAAACCCTAAGTTCTACTACAATATAGCCCTTGAGGTCATCCACGTATTGAAAAGAAAAACAACCAAAAAGCATAAACGATAATAGAAAACTTGGACCAAAACAAGGAAAAAAATGGGAAAGTTTGGAACAGTATTTAACCATTCCGAGCAAATGCTTAAGATGTCAGAAAGAGGCACCAATATTCTCCCATCTAGATCCAGCGCACATGACCCATGTTCAAAGCCCAAACCAATTCAAATTGATGTTTCCCCCAATGCACCACACAAGTCATACTAAATGACCCTTGGATGTTACCCTCAAAGGATACCCACAACAATGAGCCCAGCGATATTACTTACTTTGTTTGAATCATTCCCTCTTTCGTAAGTGAAGTTCTCCTCGAACTTGTGCTTTTTCGGGGCTCATACAAGAGACCATGTTCTAATACCAAACATAAGAAAAATAGCTAATCATTCCTACCAAAAGCTTAATATTTCAATAGGTGATGCTAGAACTTTCACACTTAATCCCAGCTCAAAGCACACACCAAGTCAAAAGCATGTTACCCACCATGCGCCACACAAATCCGACAAAATGACGCTTGGATGTTACCGGGCCAATTTACAAATTATATTGCAACGTGTTTCTCAAAAATTCAATAGATATTACTCATCACAAATGCTTAGATGCTAAACAACAGAATAAATGTTAAAAATCCCTAGATAGGTTGCTTAAAAAGGAAAATGAAATCCGGAAATGGATCTCAAAGCGCACACCAAGTCACAAGGTTGTGACCCACCATGCAGCACACAAATCAGACAAAACGACCCATGCATGTTACCCAGCAAATTTACAGATTGTATTCCATATGGTTTCTCAACAAATCTATTGATAGTACTCACCATTTATCAATTGGAAAACATGCCACAAGGAGGTGATATCTCCTTAATAAGTTTAGCATAAATAACACTCCAAAAAGTATGGATTTTACTCATCACAAATGCTTGGATTCTAAACGACACCACAAAGGTTGCCAATCCCTCGATAAGTTTTTTAAAGAGGAAAAAAAGCAAGAAAGAGCTCCCAAATGATCTTAAAATAAAATTTCTTTTAGAATGTGAGGTTCCAAGCTGTTGAGCTGCTCTTAAATATTTATTAACATACAAATAAACCCTAATTTATACTACAATATAGCTCTTGAGGTCATCCATGTATTGAAAAGAAAAACAACGAAAAAGCATAAACGATAGTAGAAAACTTGGACCAAAATAAGGAAAAAAATGGGAAAGTTTGGAACAGTATTTAACCATTCCGAGCAAATGCTTAAGATGTCAGAAAGGGGCACCAATATTCTCCGATCTAGAGCTGGCGCACATGACCCATGTTCAAAGCCCACACCAATTCAAATTGATGTTACCCCCAATGCACCACACAAGTCATACTAAATAACCCTTGGATGTTACCATCAAAGGTTACCCACAACAATGAGCCCAGCGATATTACTTACTTTGGTTGAATCATCCCTCTTTCGTAAGTGAAGTTCTCCTCGAACTTGTGCTTTTTCGGGGCTCATACAAGAGACCACGTTCTCGTACCAAACATAAGAAAAATAGTAAATCATTCCTACCAAAAGCTTAATATTTCAATAGGTGATGCTAGAACTTTCACACTTAATCCCCGTTCAAAGCACACACCAAGTCAAAAGGATGTTACCCACCATGCGCCACACAAATCCCACAAAATGATGCTTGGATGTTACCGGGCCAATTTACAAATTATATTGCTATGTGTTTCTCAAAAATTCAATGGATATTGCTCATCACAAATGCTTAGATGCTAAACAACAGAACAAATGTTAAAAATCCCTAGATAGGTTGCTTAAAAAGGAAAATGAAATCTGGGAATAGATCTCAAAGCACACACCAAGTCACGAGGTTGTGACCCACCATGCGGCACATAAATCACACAAAATGACCCATGCATGTTACCCAGCCAATTTACAGATTGTATTCCATATGGTTTCTCAACAAATCTATTGATAGAACTCACCATTTATCTATTAGAAAACATGCCACATGGAGGTGATATCTCCTTAATAAGTCTAGCATAAATAACACTCCAACAAGTATGGATTTTACTCATCACAAATGCTTGGATTCTAAACGACACCACAAAGGTTGCCAATCTCTCGATAAGTTTTTTAAAGAGGAAAAAAAGCAAGAAAGAGCTTTCAAATGATCTTAAAATAAAATTTCATTCAGGATGTGAGGTTCCAAGCTGTTGAGCTGCACTTAAATATTTATTAACATACAAATAAACCCTAAGTTCTACTACAATATAGCCCTTGAGGTCATCCACGGGTTGAAAAGAAAAACGACCAAAAATCATGAACGATAGTAGAAAACTTGGACCAAAACATGGAAAAAAATTTGAATGTTTGGAACAGTATTTAACCATTCCGAGCAAATGCTTAAGATGTCAGAAAGGGGCACCAATATTCTCCCATCTAGAGCCGCCCCACATGACCCATGTTCAAAGCCCACACCAATTCAAATTGGTGTTACACCCAATGCACCACACAAGTCATACTAAATGACCCTTGGATGTTACCCTCAAAGGTTACCCACAACATTGAGCCCAACGATATTACTTACCTTGGTTGAATCAATCCCTCTTTCGTAAGTAAAGTTCTCCTCGAACTTGTGCTATTTCGGGGCTCATACAAGAGACCATGTTCTCATACCAAACATAAGAAAAATAGCAAATCATTCCTACCAAAAGCTTAATATTTCAATAGGTGATGCTAGAACTTTCACACTTAATCCCCGTTCAAAGCACACACCAAGTCAAAAGGATGTTACCCACCATGCGCCACACAAATCCGACAAAATGACGGTTGGATGTTACCGGGCCAATTTACAAATTATATTGCAACGTGTTTCTCAAAATTTCAATGGATATTACTCATCACAAATGCTTAGATGCTAAACAACAGAACAAATGTTAAAAATCCCTAGATAGGTTGCTTAAAAAGGAAAATTAAATCCGAAAATGGATCTCAAAAGCGCACACCAAGTCACAAGGTTGTGACCCACCATGCGGCACACAAATCAGACAAAATGACCCATGCATGTTACCCAAAAAATTTACAGATTGTATTGCATATGGGTTCTCAACAAATCAATTAATAGTACTCAACATTTATCTACTGGAAAACATGCCACAAGGAGGTGATATCTCCTTAATAAGTCTAGCATAAATAACACTCCAAAAAGTATGGATATTACAAATCACAAATGCTTGGATTCTAAACGACGCCACAAAGGTTACCAATCCCTCGATAAGTTTTTTAAAGAGGAAAAAAAGCAAGAAAGAGCTCCCAAATGATCTTAAAATAAAATTTCAATAAGAATGTGAGGTTCCAAGCTGCTGAGCTGCTCTTAAATATTTATTAACATACAAATAAACCCTAAGTTCTACTACAATATAGCCCTTGAGGTCATCCACGGGTTGAAAAGAAAAACGACCAAAAATCATGAACGATAGTAGAAAACTTGGACCAAAACATGGAAAAAAATGGGAAAGTTTGGAACAGTATTTAACCATTCCGAGCAAATGCTTAAGATGCCAGAAAGGGGCACTAATATTCTCCCATCTAGAGCCGTCGCACATAACCCTTGTTCAAAGCCCACACCTATTCAAATTGACGTCACCCCCCATGCACTACAGAAGTCATACTAAATGACCCTTGGATGTTACCCTCAAAGGTTACCCACAACAATAAGCCCAGCGATATTTCTTACCTTGGTTGCATCATTCCCTCTTTCATAAGTGAAGTTCTCCTCGAACATATGCACTTTTGGGGCTCATACAAGAGACCATGTTCTGATACCAAACATAAGAAAAATAGCTAATCATTCCTACCAAAAGCTTAATTTTTCAATAGGTGATGCTAGAACTTTCACAGTTAATCCTCGTTCAAAGCACACCCCGAGTCCAAAGGACGTTACCCACCATGCGCCACACAAATCCGAAAAAATGACGCTTGGATGTTACCGGGCCAATTTACAAATTATATTGCAACGTGTTTCTCAAAAATTCTATGGATATTACTCATCACAAATGCTTAGATGCTAAACAACAGAACAAAGATTACAAATCCCTAGATAGGTTGCTTAAAAAGGAAAATGAAATCCGGAAATGGATCTCAAAGCGCACACCAAGTCACAAGGTTGTGACCCACCAAGCGGCACACAAATCAGACAAAATGACCCATGCATGTTACCCAACAAATTTACAGATTGTATTCCATATGGTTTCTCAACAAATCTATTGATAGTACTCACCATTTATCTATTGGAAAACATGCCACATGGAGGTGCTATCTCCTTAATAAGTCTAGCATAAATAACACTCCAACAAGTTTGGATTTTACTCATCCCAAATGCTTGGATTCTAAATGATACCACAAGGGTTGCCAATCCCTCGATAAGTTTTTTAAAGAGAAAAAAAAGCAAGAAAGAGCTCCCAAATGATCTTAAAATAAAATTTCATTCAAGATGTGAGGTTCCAAGCTGTTGAGTTGCACTTAAATATTTATTAACATACAAATAAACCCTAAGTTCTACTACAATATTGCCCTTGAGGTCTTCCACGGGTTGAAAAAAAAACGACCAAAAATCATGAACGATAGTAGAAAACTCGGACCCAAACAAGGAATAAAATGGGAAAGTTTGGAACAGTATTTAACCATTCCGAGCAAATGCTTAAGATGTCAGAAGGGGGCACCAATATTCTCCCATCTAGAGTCGTCGCACATAAACCATGTTCAAAGCCCAAACCAATTCAAATTGATTTTACCCCCAATGCACCACACAAGTCATACTAAATGACCCTTGGATGTTACCCTCAAAGGTTACCCACAACAATGAGGCCAGCGATATTACAACCTTGGTTGAATCATTCCCTCTTTTGTAAGTGAAGTTCTCCTCACACTTGTGCTTTTTCGGGGCTCATACAAGAGACCATGTTCTCATACCAAACATAAGAAAAATAGCAAATCATTCCTACCAAAAGCTTAATATTTCAATAGGTGATGCTAGAACTTTTACACTTAATCCCCGTTCAAAGCACACACCAAGTCAAAAGGATGTTACCCACCATGCGCCACACAAATCCGACAAAATGATGCTTGGATGTTACCGGGCCAATTTACAAATTATATTGCTACTTGTTTCTCAAAAATGCCATGGATATTACTCATCACAAATGCTTAGATGCTAAACAACAGAACAAATGTTAAAAATCCCTAGATAGGTTGCTTAAAAAGGAAAATTAAATCCGAAAATGGATCTCAAAAGCGCACACCAAGTCACAAGGTTGTGACCCACCATGCGGCACACAAATCAGACAAAATGACCCATGCATGTTACCCAGCCAATTTACAGATTGTATTCCATATGGTTTCTCAACAAATCTATTGATAGAACTCACCATTTATCTATTAGAAAACATGCCACATGGAGGTGATATCTCCTTAATAAGTCTAGCATAAATAACACTCCAACAAGTATGGATTTTACTCATCACAAATGCTTGGATTCTAAACGACACCACAAAGGTTGCCAATCTCTCGATAAGTTTTTTAAAGAGGAAAAAAAGCAAGAAAGAGCTTTCAAATGATCTTAAAATAAAATTTCATTCAGGATGTGAGGTTCCAAGCTGTTGAGCTGCACTTAAATATTTATTAACATACAAATAAACCCTAAGTTCTACTACAATATAGCCCTTGAGGTCATCCACGGGTTGAAAAGAAAAACAACCAAAAAGCATGAACGATAGTAGAAAACTTGGAAAAAAAACAAGGAAAAAAATGGGAAAGTTTGGAACAGTATTTAACCATTCCGAGCAAATGCTTAAGATGTCAGAAAGGGGCACCAATATTCTCCCATCTAGAGCCGGCGCACATGACCCATGTTCAAAGCCCACACCAATTCAAATTGATGTTACCCCCAATGCACCACACAAGTCATACTAAATGACCCTTGGATGTTACCCTCAAAGGTTACCCACAACATTGAGCCCAGCGATATTACATACCTTGGTTGAATCATTCCCTCTTTCGTAAGTGAAGTTCTCCTCGAACTTGTGATATTTCGGGGCTCAGACCATGTTCTCATACCAAACATAAGAAAAATAGCTAATAATTCCTACCAAAAGATTAATATTTCAATAGGTGATGCTAGAACTTTCACACTTAATCCCCGTTCAAAGCACACACCAAGTCAAAAGGATTTTACCCACCATGCGCCACACAAATCCGACAAAATGACGCTTGGATGTTACTGGGCCAATTTACAAATTATATTGCAACGTGTTTCTCAAAATTTCAATGGATATTACTCATCACAAATGCTTAGATGCTAAACAACAGAACAAATTTTAAAAATCCCTAGATAGGTTGCTTAAAAAGGAAAATTAAATCCGAAAATGGATCTCAAAAGCGCACACCAAGTCACAAGGTTGTGACCCACCGTGCGGCACACAAATCAGACAAAATGACCCATGCATGTTACCCAAAAAATTTACAGATTGTATTGCATATGGGTTCTCAACAAATCAATTGATAGTACTCAACATTTATCTATTGGAAAACATGCCACAAGGAGGTGATATCTCCTTAATAAGTCTAGCATAAATAACACTCCAAAAAGTATGGATATTACAAATCACAAATGCTTGGATTCTAAACGACGCCACAAAGGTTGCCAATCCCTCGATAAGTTTTTTAAAGAGGAAAAAAAGCAAGAAAGAGCTCCCAAATGATCTTAAAATAAAATTTCAATAAGAATGTGATGTTCCAAGCTGCTGAGCTGCTCTTAAATATTTATTAACATACAAATAAACCCTAAGTTCTATCACAATATAGCCCTTGAGGTCATCCACGGGTTGAAAAGAAAAACGACCAAAAATCATGAACGATAGTAGAAAACTTGGACCAAAACATGGAAAAAAATGGGAAAGTTTGGAACAGTATTTAACCATTCCAAGCAAATGCTTAAGATGTCAGAAAGGGGCACCAATATTCTCCCATCTAGAGCCGTCGCACATGACCCATGTTCAAAGCCCACACCAATTCAAATGGATGTTACCCCCAATGCACCAAACAAGTCATACTAAATGACCCTTGGATGTTACCATCAAAGGTTACCCACAACAATGAGCCCAGCGATATTACTTACCTTGGTTGAATCATTCCCTCTTTCGTAAGTGAAGTTCTCCTCGAACTTGTGCTTTTTCGGGGCTCATACAAGAGACAATGTTCTCATACCAAACATAAGAAAAATAGCAAATCATTCCTACCAAAAGCTAAATATTTCAATAGGTGATGCTAGAACTTTCACACTTAATTCCCGTTCAAAGCACACCCCAAGTCAAAAGGATGTTACCCACCATGCGCCACACAAATCCGACAAAATGACGCTTGGATGTTACCGGGCCAATTTACAAATTATATTGCTACGTGTTTCTCAAAAATTCAATGGACATTACTCATCACAAATGCTTAGATGCTAAACAACAGAACAAAGGTTACAAATCCTTAGATAGGTTTCTTAAAAAGGAAAATGAAATTAGGGAATGGATCTCAAAGCGCACACCAAGTCACAAGGTTGTGACCCACCGTGCGGCACACAAATCAGACAAAATGACCGATGCATGTTACCCAACAAATTTACAGATTGTATTGCATATGGTTTCTCAACAAATCTATTGATAGTACTCAACATTTATCTATTTGAAAACATGCCCCAAGGAGGTGATATCTCCTTAATAGGTCTAGCATAAATAACCATCCAAATAGTATGGATATTACAAATCACAAATGCTTGGATTCTAAACGACGCCACAAAGGTTGCCAATCCCTCGATAAGTTTTTTAAAGAGAAAAAAAAGCAAGAAAGAGCTCCCAAATGATCTGAAAATAAAATTTCATTCAGAATGTGAGGTTCCAAGCTGTTGAGCTGCTCTTAAATATTTATTAACATACAAATAAACCCTAAGTTCTACTACAATATAGCCCTTGATGTCATCCACGGGTTGAAAAGAAAAACAACCAAAAAGCATAGACGAAAGTAGAAAACTTGGACCAAAACATGGAAAAAAATGGGAAAGTTTGGAAGAGTATTTAACCATTCCAAGCAAATGCTTAAGATGTCAGAAAGGGGCACCAATATTCTCCCATCTTGAGCCGTCGCACATAACCCTTGTTCAAAGCCCACACCAATTCAAAAGGATGTTAGCCCCAATGCACCACATAGGTCATACTAAATGACCCTAGGATGTTACCCTCAAAGGTTACCGACAACAATAAGCCCAGCGATATTACTTACCTTGGTTGAATCATTCCCTCTTTCGTAAGTGAAGTTCTCCTCAAACTTGTGCTTTTTCGGGGCTCATACAAGAGACCATGTTCTCATACCAAACATAAGAAAAATAGCAAATCATTCCTACCAAAAGCTTAATATTTCAATAGGTGATGCTAGAACTTTCACACTTAATCCCCGTTCAAAGCACACACCAAGTCAAAAGGATGTTACCCACCATGCGCCACACAAATCCGACAAAATAATGCTTGGATGTTACCGGGCCAATTTACAAATTATATTGCTACGTGTTTCTCAAAAATGCAATGGATATTACTCATCAAAAATGCTTAGATGCTAAACAACAGAACAAATGTTAAAAATCCCTAGATAGGTTGCTTAAAAAGAAAAATGAAATCCGAAAATGGATCTCAAAGCGCACACCAAGTCACAAGGTTGTGACCCACCATGAGGCACACAAATCAGACAAAATGACCCATGCATGTTACCCAGCCAATTTACAGATTGTATTGCATATGGTTTCTCAACAAATCTATTGATAGTACTCACCATTTATCCATTTGAAAACATGCCACGAGGAGGTGATATCTCCTTATTAAGTCTAGCATAAATAACACTCCAAAAATTATGGATATTACAAATCACAAATGCATGGATTCTCAACGATGCCACAAAGGTTGCCAATCCCTCGATAAGTTTTTTAAAGAGGAAAAAAAGCAAGAAAGAGCTCCCAAATGATCTTCAATTAAATTTCATTCAGAATGTGAGGTTCCAAGCTGTTGAGCTGCTCTTAAATATTTATTAACATACATATAAACCCTAAGTTCTACTACAATATAGCCCTTGAGGTCATCCACGGGTTGAAAAGAAAAACGACCAAAAATCATGAACGATAGTAGAAAACTTGGACCAAAACATGGAAAAAAATGGGAAAGTTTGGAACAGTATTTAACCATTCCGAAAAAATGCTTAAGATGCCAGAAATGGGCACTAATATTCTCCCATCTAGAGCCGTTGCACATAACCCTTGTTCAAAGCCCACACCTATTCAAATTGATGTTACCCCCCATGCACCACAGAAGTCATACTAAATGACCCTTGGATGTTACCCTCAAAGGTTACCCACAATAATAAGCCCAGCGATATTTCTTACCTTGGTTGAATCATTCCCTATTTCGTAAGTGGAGTTCTCCTCGAACATGTGCACTTTCGGGGCTCATACAAGAGATAATGTTCTGATACCAAACATAAGAAAAATAGCTAATCATTCCTACCAAAAGCTTAATTTTTCAATAGGTGATGCTAGAACTTTCACACTTAATCCTCGTTTAAAGCACACCCCGAGTCAAATGGATGTTACCCACCATGCGCCACACAAATCTGAAAAAATGACGCTTGGATGTTACCGGGCGAATTTACAAATTATATTGCAACGTGTTTCTCAAAAATGCAATGGATATTACTCATCACAAATGCTTAGATGCTAAACAACAGAACAAAGGTTACAAATCCTTAGATAGGTTGCTTAAAAAGGAAAATGAAATTCGGAAAAGGATCTCAAAGCACACACCAAGTCACAAGGTTGTGACCCACCATGCGGCACACAAATCAGACAAAATGACCCATGCATGTTACGCAACAAATTTATAGATTATATTTCATATAGTTTCTCAACAAATCTATTGATAGTACTCACCATTTATCTATTGGAAAACATGCCACATGGAGGTGCTATCTCCTTAATAAGTCTAGCATAAATAACACTCCGACAAGTTTGGATTTTACTCATCACAAATGCTTGAATTCTAAATGACACCACAAGGGTTGCCAATCCCTCGATAAGTATTTTAAAGGGGGAAAAAAGCAAGAAAGAGTTCCAAATGATCTTAAAATAAAATTTCATTCAAGATGTGAGGTTCCAAGCTGTTGAGTTGCACTTACATATTTATTAAGATACAAATAAACCCTAAGTTCTACTACAATATAGCCCTTGAGGTCATCCACGGGTTGAAAAGAAAAACGACCAAAAATCATGAACGATAGTAGAAAACTCGGACCCAAACAAGGAAAAAAATGGGAAAGTTTGGAACAGTATTTAACCATTCCGAGCAAATGCTTAAGATGTCAGAAGGGGGCACCAATATTCTCCCATCTAGAGTCGTCGCACATAAACCATGTGCAAAGCCCACACCAATTCAAATTGATGTTACCCCCAATGTACCACACAAGTCATACTAAATGACCCATGGATGTTACCCTCAAAGGTTACCCACAACAATGAGGCCAAAGATATTACAACCTTGGTTGAATCATTCCCTCTTTCGTAAGTGAAGTTCTCCTCGAACTTGTGCTTTTTTGGGGCTCATACAAGAGACCATGTTCTGATACCAAACATAAGAAAAATAGCTAATCATTCCTACCAAAAGCTTAATATTTCAATAGGTGATGCTAGAACTTTCACACTTAATCCCCATTCAAAGCACACACCAAGTCAAAAGGATGTTACCCACCATGCGCCACACAAATCTGACAAAATGATGCTTGGATGTTACCGGGCCAATTTACAAATTATATTGCAACGTGTTTCTCAAAAATTCAATGGATATTACTCATCACATATGCTTAGATACCAAACAACAGAACAAATGTTAAAAATCCCTAGATAGGTTGCTTAAAAAGGAAAATGAAATATGGAAATGGATCTCAAAGCGCACACCAAGTCACAAGGTTGTGACCCACCATGCGGCACACAAATCAGACAAAATGACCGATGCATGTTACCCAGCAAATTTACAGATTGTATTCCATATGGTTTCTCAACAAATCTATTGATAGTACTCACCATTAATCTATTGGAAAACATGCCACAAGGAGGTGATATCTCCTTAATAACTCTAGCATAAATAACAATCCAAAAAGTATGGATATTACAAATCATAAATGCTTGGATTCTGAACGACGCCACAAAGGTTGCCAATCCCTCGATAAGTTTTTTAAAGAGAAAAAAAAGCAAGAAAGAGCTCCCAAATGATCTTAAAATAAAATTTCATTCAGAATGTGAGGTTCCAAGTTGTTGAGCTGCTCTTAAATATTTATTAACATACAAATAAACCCTAAGTTCTACTACAATATAGCCCTTGATGTCATCTACGGGTTGAAAATAAAAATGACCAAAAATCATGAACGATAGTAGAAAACTTGGACCAAAACAAGGAAAAAAAGGGAAAGTTTGGAACAGTATTTAACCATTTCGAGCAAATGCTTAAGATGTCAGAAAGGGGCACCAATATTCTCCCATCTAGAGCCGTCGCACATGACCCATGTTCAAAGCCCACACCAATTCAAATTGATGTTACCCCCAATGCACCACACAAGTCATACTAAATGACCCTTGGATGTTACCCTCAAAGGTTACCGACAACAATAAGCCCAAATGATATTACTTACCTTGGTTGAATCATTACCTCTTTCATAAGTGATGTTCTCCTCGAACTTGTGCTTTTTCTGGCTCATACAAGAGACCATGTTCTCATACCAAACATAAGAAAAATAGCTAATCATTCCTACCAAAAGCTTAATTTTTCAATAGGTGATGCTAGAACTTTCACACTTAATTCCCGTTCAAAGCACACCCCGAGTAAAAAGGATGTTACCCACCATGCGCCACACAAATCCGACAAAATAATGCTTGGATGTTACCGGGCCAATTTACAAATTATATTGCTACGTGTTTCTCAAAAATTCAATGGATATTACTCATCACAAATGCTTAGATGCCAAACAACAGAGCAAATGTTAAAAATCCCTAGATAGGTTGCTTAAAAAGGAAAATGAAATCCGGAAATGGATCTCAAAGCACACACCAAGTCACAAGGTTATGACCCACCATGCGGCACACAAATCAGAAAAAATGACACATGCATGTTACCCAGCAAATTTACAGATTGTATTGCATATGGTTTCTTAACAAATCTATTGATAGTACTCACCATTTATCTATTGGAAAAAATGCCACATGGAGGTGATATCTCCTTAATAAGTCTAGCATAAATAACACTCCAACAAGTATGGATTTTACTCATACCAAATGCTTGGATTCTAAATGACACCACAAAGGTTGTCAATCCCTCGATAAGTTATTTAAAGAGGAAAAAAAGCAAGAAAGAGCTCCCAAATAATCTTAAAATAAAATTTCATTCAGGATGTGAGGTTCCAAGTTGTTGAGCTGCACTTAAATATTTATAAACATACAAATAAACCCTAATTTCTACTACAATATAGCCCTTGAGGTCATCGACGGGTTGAAAAGAAAAACGACCAAAAATCATGAACGATAGTAGAAAACTTGGACCAAAACAAGGAAAAAAATGGGAAAGTTTGGAACAGTATTTAACCATTTCGAGCAAATGCTTAAGATGTCAGAAAGGGGCACCAATATTCTCCCATCTAGAGCCGTCGCACATGACCCATGTTCAAAGCCCACACCAATTCAAATTGATGTTACCGCCAAGGCACCACACAACTCATCCTAAATGACCCTTGGATGTTACCCTCAAAGGTTACCCACAATAATAAGCCCAGTGATATTTCTTTCCTTGGTTGAATCTTTACCTCTTTCATAAGTGAGGTTCTCCTCGAACTTGTGCTTTTTCGGAGCTCATACAAGAGACCATGTTCTCATACCAAACATAAAAAAATAGCTAATCATTCCTACCAAAAGCTTAATTTTTCAATAGGTGATGCTAGAACTTTCACACTTAATTCCCGTTCAAAGCACACCCCGAGTAAAAAGGATGTTACCCACCATGTGCCACATAAATCCGACAAAATGATGCTTGGATGTTACCGGGCCAATTTACAAATTATATTGCAACATGTTTCTCAAAAATTCAATGGATATTACTCATCACAAATGCTTAGATGCTAAACAACAGAACAAATGTTAAAAATCCCTAGATAGGTTGCTTAAAAAGGAAAATCAAATTCGGAAATGGATCTCAAAGCACACACCAAGTCACAAGGTTGTGACCCACCATGCAGCACACAAATCAGACAAAATGACCCATGCATGTTACGCAACAAATTTATAGATTATATTTCATATGGTTTCTCAACAAATCTATTGATAGTACTCACCATTTATCTATTGGAAAACATGCCACATGGAGGTGCTATCTCCTTAATAAGTCTAGCATAAATAACACTCCAACAAGTTTGGATTTTACTCATCACAAATGCTTGAATTCTAAATGACACCACAAGGGTTGCCAATCCCTCGATAAGTATTTTAAAGGGGAAAAAAAGCAAGAAAGAGCTCCCAAATGATCTTAAAATAAATTTTCATTCAAGATGTGAGGTTCCAAGCTGTTGAGTTGCACTTACATATTTATTAACATACAAATAAACCCTAAGTTCTACTACAATATAGCCCTTGAGGTCATCCACGGGTTGAAAAGAAAAACGACCAAAAATCATGAACGATAGTAGAAAACTCGGACCCAAACAAGGAAAAAAATGGGAAAGTTTGGAACAGTATTTAACCATTCTGAGCAAATGCTTAAGATGTCAGAAGGGGGCACCAATATTCTCCCATCTAGAGTCGTCGCACATAAACCATGTGCAAAGCCCACACCAATTCAAATTGATGTTACCCCCAATGCACCACACAAGTCATACTAAATGACCCTTGGATGTTACCCTCAAAGGTTACCCACAACAATGAGGCCAAAGATATTACAACCTTGGTTGAATCATTCCCTCTTTCGTAAGTGAAGTTCTCCTCGAACTTGTGCTTTTTTGGGGCTCATACAAGAGACCATGTTCTGATACCAAACATAAGAAAAATAGCTAATCATTCCTACCAAAAGCTTAATATTTCAATAGGTGATGCTAGAACTTTCACACTTAATCCCCATTCAAAGCACACACCAAGTCAAAAGGATGTTACCCACCATGCGCCACACAAATCTGACAAAATGATGCTTGGATGTTACCGGGCCAATTTACAAATTATATTGCAACGTGTTTCTCAAAAATTCAATGGATATTACTCATCACATATGCTTAGATACCAAACAACAGAACAAATGTTAAAAATCCCTAGATAGGTTGCTTAAAAAGGAAAATGAAATCTGGAAATGGATCTCAAAGCGCACACCAAGTCACAAGGTTGTGACCCACCATGCGGCACACAAATCAGACAAAATGACCGATGCATGTTACCCAGCAAATTTACAGATTGTATTCCATATGGTTTCTCAACAAATCTATTGATAGTACTCACCATTAATCTATTGGAAAACATGCCACAAGGAGGTGATATCTCCTTAATAACTCTAGCATAAATAACAATCCAAAAAGTATGGATATTACAAATCATAAATGCTTGGATTCTGAACGACGCCACAAAGGTTGCCAATCCCTCGATAAGTTTTTTAAAGAGAAAAAAAAGCAAGAAAGAGCGCCCAAATGATCTTAAAATAAAATTTCATTCAGAATGTGAGGTTCCAAGTTGTTGAGCTGCTCTTAAATATTTATTAACATACAAATAAACCCTAAGTTCTACTACAATATAGCCCTTGATGTCATCTACAGGTTGAAAATAAAAATGACCAAAAATCATGAACGATAGTAGAAAACTTGGACCAAAACATGGAAAAAAATGGGAAAGTTTGGAACAGTATTTAACCATTTCGAGCAAATGCTTAAGATGTGAGAAAGGGGCACCAATATTCTCCCATCTAGAGCCGTCGCACATGACCCATGTTCAAAGCCCACACCAATTCAAATTGATGTTACCCCCAATGCACCACACAAGTCATACTAAATGACCCTTGGATGTTACCCACAACAATGAGCCTAGCGATATTACTTACCTTGGTTGAATCATTACCTCTTTCATAAGTGAAGTTCTCCTCGAACTTGTGCTTTTTCGGGGCTCATACAAGAGACCATGTTCTCATACCAAACATAAAAAAATAGCTAATCATTCCTACCAAAAGCTTAATTTTTCAATAGGTGATGCTAGAACTTTCACACTTAATTCCCGTTCAAAGCACACCCCGAGTAAAAAGGATGTTACCCACCATGCGCCACACAAATCCGACAAAATAATGCTTGGATGTTACCGGGCCAATTTACAAATTATATTGCTACGTGTTTCTCAAAAATTCAATGGATATTACTCATCACAAATGCTTAGATGCCAAACAACAGAGCAAATGTTAAAAATCCCTAGATAGGATGCTTAAAAAGGAAAATGAAATCCGGAAATGGATCTCAAAGCACACACCAAGTCACAAGGTTTTGACCCACCATGCGGCACACAAATCAGAAAAAATGACACATGCATGTTACCCAGCAAATTTACAGATTGTATTGCATATGGTTTCTTAACAAATCTATTGATAGTACTCACCATTTATCTATTTGAAAAAATGCCACATGGAGGTGATATCTCCTTAATAAGTCTAGCATAAATAACACTCCAACAAGTATGGATTTTACTCATACCAAATGCTTGGATTCTAAATGACACCACAAAGGTTGCCAATCCCTCGATAAGTTATTTAAAGAGGAAAAAAAGCAAGAAAGAGCTCCCAAATAATCTTAAAATAAAATTTCATTCAGGATGTGAGGTTCCAAGTTGTTGAGCTGCACTTAAATATTTATAAACATACAAATAAACCCTAATTTCTACTACAATATAGCCCTTGAGGTGATCGACGGGTTGAAAAGAAAAACGACCAAAAATCATGAACGATAGTAGAAAACTTGGACCAAAACAAGGAAAAAAATGGGAAAGTTTGGAACAGTATTTAACCATTTCGAGCAAATGCTTAAGATGTCAGAAAGGGGCACCAATATTCTCCCATCTAGAGCCGTCGCACATGACCCATGTTCAAAGCCCACACCAATTCAAATTGATGTTACCCCCAATGCACCACACAAGTCATACTAAATGACCCTTGGATGTTACCCACAACAATGAGCCTAGCGATATTACTTACCTTGGTTGAATCATTACCTCTTTCATAAGTGAAGTTCTCCTCGAACTTGTGCTTTTTCGGGGCTCATACAAGAGACCATGTTCTCATACCAAACATAAAAAAATAGCTAATCATTCCTACCAAAAGCTTAATTTTTCAATTGGTGATGCTAGAACTTTCACACTTAATTCCCGTTCAAAGCACACCCCGAGTAAAAAGGATGTTACCCACCATGCGCCACACAAATCCGACAAAATAATGCTTGGATGTTACCGAGCCAATTTACAAATTATATTGCTACGTGTTTCTCAAAAATTCAATGGATATTACTCATCACAAATGCTTAGATGCCAAACAACAGAGCAAATGTTAAAAATCCCTAGATAGGTTGCTTAAAAAGGAAAATCAAATCCGGAAATGGATCTCAAAGCACACACCAAGTCACAAGGTTGTGACCCACCATGCGGCACACAAATCATACAAAATGACCCATGCATGTTACGCAACAAATTTATAGATTATATTTCATATGGTTTCTCAACAAATCTATTGATAGTACTCACCATTTATCTATTGGAAAAAATGCCACATGGAGGTGATATCTCCTTAATAAGTCTAGCATAAATAACACTCCAACAAGTATGGATTTTACTCATACCAAATGCTTGGATTCTAAATGACACCACAAAGGTTGCCAATCCCTCGATAAGTTATTTAAAGAGAAAAAAAAGCAAGAAAGAGCTCCCAAATAATCTTAAAATAAAATTTCATTCAGGATGTGAGGTTCCAAGTTGTTGAGCTGCACTTAAATATTTATAAACATACAAATAAACCCTAATTTCTACTACAATATAGCCCTTGAGGTCATCGACGGGTTGAAAAGAAAAACGACCAAAAATCATGAACGATAGTAGAAAACTTGGACCAAAACAAGGAAAAAAATGGGAAAGTTTGGAACAGTATTTAACCATTTTGAGCAAATGCTTAAGATGTCAGAAAGGGGCACCAATATTCTCCCATCTAGAGCCGTCGCACATGACCCATGTTCAAAGCCCACACCAATTCAAATTGATGTTACCCCCAATGCACCACACAAGTCATACTAAATGACCCTTGGATGTTACCCTCAAAGGTTACCCACAACAATGAGGCCAAAGATATTACTTACCTTGGTTGAATCATTACCTCTTTCATAAGTGAAGTTCTCCTCGAACTTGTGCTTTTTCGGGGCTCATACAAGAGACCATGTTCTCATACCAAACATAAAAAAATAGCTAATCATTCCTACCAAAAGCTTAATTTTTCAATAGGTGATGCTAGAACTTTCACACTTAATTCCCGTTCAAAGCACACCCCGAGTAAAAAGGATGTTACCCACCATGCGCCACACAAATCCGACAAAATAATGCTTGGATGTTACCGGGCCAATTTACAAATTATATTGCTACGTGTTTCTCAAAAATTCAATGGATGTTACTCATCACAAATGCTTAGATGCCAAACAACAGAGCAAATGTTAAAAATCCCTAGATAGGTTGCTTAAAAAGGAAAATCAAATCCGGAAATGGATCTCAAAGCACACACCAAGTCACAAGGTTGTGACCCACCATGCGGCACACAAATCAGACAAAATGACCCATGCATGTTACGCAACAAATTTATAGATTATATTTCATATGGTTTCTCAACAAATCTATTGATAGTACTCACTATTTATCTATTGGAAAACATGCCACATGGAGGTGCTATCTCCTTAATAAGTCTAGCATAAATAACACTCCAACAAGTTTGGATTTTACTCATCACAAATGCTTGAATTCTAAATGACACCACAAGGGTTGCCAATCCCTCGATAAGTATTTTAAAGGGGAAAAAAAGCAAGAAAGAGCTCCCAAATGATCTTAAAATAAATTTTCATTCAAGATGTGAGGTTCCAAGCTGTTGAGTTGCACTTACATATTTATTAACATACAAATAAACCCTAAGTTCTACTACAATATAGCCCTTGAGGTCATCCACGGGTTGAAAAGAAAAACGACCAAAAATCATGAACGATAGTAGAAAACTCGGACCCAAACAAGGAAAAAAATGGGAAAGTTTGGAACAGTATTTAACCATTCTGAGCAAATGCTTAAGATGTCAGAAGGGGGCACCAATATTCTCCCATCTAGAGTCGTCGCACATAAACCATGTGCAAAGCCCACACCAATTCAAATTGATGTTACCCCCAATGCACCACACAAGTCATACTAAATGACCCTTGGATGTTACCCTCAAAGGTTACCCACAACAATGAGGCCAAAGATATTACAACCTTGGTTGAATCATTCCCTCTTTCGTAAGTGAAGTTCTCCTCGAACTTGTGCTTTTTTGGGGCTCATACAAGAGACCATGTTCTGATACCAAACATAAGAAAAATAGCTAATCATTCCTACCAAAAGCTTAATATTTCAATAGGTGATGCTAGAACTTTCACACTTAATCCCCGTTCAAAGCACACACCAAGTCAAAAGGATGTTACCCACCATGCGCCACACAAATCCGACAAAATGATGCTTGGATGTTACCGGGCCAATTTACAAATTATATTGCTACGTGTTTCTCAAAAATTCAATGGATATTACTCGTCACAAATGCTTAGATGCTAAACAACAGAACAAATGTTAAAAATCCCTAGATAGGTTGCTTAAAAAGGAAAATGAAATCCGGAAATAGATCTCAAAGCACACACCAAGTCACAAGGTTGTCACCCACCATGCGGCACACAAATCAGACAAAATGACCCATGCATGTTACCCAGCAAATTTACAGATTGTATTTCGTATGGTTTCTCAACAAATCTATTGATAGTACTCACCATTTATCTATTGGAAAACATGCCACAAGGAGGCGATATCTCCTTAATAAGTCTAGCATAAATAACAGTCCAAAAAGTATGGATATTACAAATCACAAATGCTTGGATTCTAAACGACACCCCAAAGGTTGCCAATCCCTCGATAAGTTTTTTAAAGAGGAAAAAAAGCAAGAAAGAGCTCCCAAATGATCTTAAAATAAAATTTCATTCAGGATGTGAGGTTCCAAGTTGTTGAGCTGCTCTTAAATATTTATTAACATACAAATAAACCCTAAGTTCTACTACAATATAGCCCTTGATGTCTTCTACGGGTTGAAAATAAAAATGACCAAATATCATGAACGATAGTAGAAAACTTGGACCAAAACAAGGAAAAAAATGGGAAAGTTTGGAACAGTATTTAACCATTTCGAGCAAATGCTTAAGATGTCAGAAAGGGGCACCAATATTCTCCCATCTAGAGCCGTCGCACATGACCCATGTTCAAAGCCCACACCAATTCAAATTGATGTTACCCCCAATGCACCACACAAGTCATACTAAATGACCCTTGGATGTTACCCACAACAATGAGCCTAGCGATATTACTTACCTTGGTTGAATCATTACCTCTTTCATAAGTGAAGTTCTCCTCGAACTTGTGCTTTTTCGGGGCTCATACAAGAGACCATGTTCTCATACCAAACATAAAAAAATAGCTAATCATTCCTACCAAAAGCTTAATTTTTCAATAGGTGATGCTAGAACTTTCACACTTAATTCCCGTTCAAAGCACACCCCGAGTAAAAAGGATGTTACCCACCATGCGCCACACAAATCCGACAAAATAATGCTTGGATGTTACCGGGCCAATTTACAAATTATATTGCTACGTGTTTCTCAAAAATTCAATGGATATTACTCATCACAAATGCTTAGATGCCAAACAACAGAGCAAATGTTAAAAATCCCTAGATAGGTTGCTTAAAAAGGAAAATCAAATTCGGAAATGGATCTCAAAGCACACACCAAGTCACAAGGTTGTGACCCACCATGCAGCACACAAATCAGACAAAATGACCCATGCATGTTACGCAACAAATTTATAGATTATATTTCATATGGTTTCTCAACAAATCTATTGATAGTACTCACCATTTATCTATTGGAAAACATGCCACATGGAGGTGCTATCTCCTTAATAAGTCTAGCATAAATAACACTCCAACAAGTTTGGATTTTACTCATCACAAATGCTTGAATTCTGAATGACACCACAAGGGTTGCCAATCCCTCGATAAGTATTTTAAAGGGGAAAAAAAGCAAGAAAGAGCTCCCAAATGATCTTTAAATAAAATTTCATTCAGGATGTGAGGTTCCAAGTTGTTGAGCTGCTCTTAAATATTTATTAACATACAAATAAACCCTAAGTTCTACTACAATATAGCCCTTGGGGACATCCACGGGTTGAAAAGAAAACGACCAAAAATCATAAACGATAGTAGAAAACTTGGACCAAAATAAGGAAAAAAAAGGGAAAGTTTGGAACAGTATTTAACCATTCCGAGCAAATGTTTAAGATGTCAGAAAGGGGCACCAATATTCTCCCATCTAGAGCCGTCGCACATGACCCATGTTCAAAGCCCACACCAATTAAAATTGATGTTACCCCCATGCACCACACATGTCATACTAAATGACCCTTGGTTGTTACCATCAAAGGTTACCCACAACAATGAGCCTAGCGATATTACTTACCTTGGTTGAATCATTACCTCTTTCATAAGTGAAGTTCTCCTCGAACTTGTGCTTTTTCGGGGCTCATACAAGAGACCATGTTCTCATACCAAACATAAGAAAAATAGCTAATCATTCCTACCAAAAGCTTAATTTTTCAATAGGTGATGCTAGAACTTTCACACTTAATTCCCGTTCAAAGCACACACCAAGTCAAAAGGATGTTACCCACCATGCGCCACACAAATCCGACAAAATAATGCTTGGATGTTACCGGCCAATTTACAAATTATATTAGTACGTGTTTCACAAAAATCCAATGGATATTACTCATCACAAGTGATTAGATACCAAACAACAGAGCAAATGTTAAAAATCCCTAGATAGGTTGCTTAAAAAGGAAAATGAAATATGGAAATGGATCTCAAAGCACACACCAAGTCACAAGGTTGTGACCCACCATGCGGCACACAAATCGAGACAAAATGACCCATGCATGTTACCCAAAGAAATTTACAGATTGTATTCCATATGGTTTCTCAACAAATCTATTGATAGTACTCACCATTTATCTATTGGAAAACATGCCACATGGAGGTGCTATCTCCTTAATAAGTCTAGCATAAATAACACTCCAACAAGTTTGGATTTTACAAATCATAAATGCTTGGATTCTAAATGACACCACAAGGGTTGCCAATCCCTCGATAAGTTTTTTAAAGAGAAAAAAAAGCAAGAAAGAGCTCCCAAATGATCTTAAAATAAAATTTCATTCAAGATGTGAGGTTCCAAGCTGTTGAGTTGCACTTAAATATTTATTAACATACAAATAAACCCTAAGTTCTACTACAATATAGCCCTTGATGTCATCCACAGGTTGAAAATAAAAACGACCAAAAATCATGAACGATAGTAGAAAACTTGGACCAAAACAAGAAAAAAAAATGGGAAAGTTTGGAACAGTATTTAACCATTCCGAGCAAATGCTTAAGATATCATAAAGGGGCACCAATATTCTCCCATCTAGAGCCGGCGCACATGACCCATGTTCAAAGCCCACCCCAATTCAAATTGATGTTACCCCCAATGCACCACACAAGTCATACTAAATGACCCTTGGATGTTACCCTCAAAGGTTACCCACAACAATGATCCCAGCGATATTACTTACGTTGGTTGAATCATTCCCTCTTTCGTAACTGAAGTTCTCCTCGAACTTGTGCTTTTTCGGGGATCATACAAGAGACCATGTTCTCATACCAAACATAAGAAAAATAGCTAATCATTCCTACCAAAAGCTTAATATTTCAATAGGTGATGCTAGAACATTCACACTTAATCCCCGTTCAAAGCACACACCAAGTCAAAAGGATGTTACCCACCATGCGCCACACAAATCGGACAAAATGATGCTTGGATGTTACCGGGCCAATTTACAAATTATATTGCTACGTGTTTCTCAAAAATTCAATGGATATTACTCATCACAAATGCTTAGATGCCAAACAACAGATCAAATGTTAAAAATCCCTAGATAGGTTGCTTAAAAAGGAAAATGAAATCCGGAAATGGATCTCAAAGCACACACCAAGTCACAAGGTTGTGACCCACCATGCGGCACACGCATGTTTCCCAGCAAATTTACAGATTGTATTGCATATGGTTTCTCAACAAATCTATTGATAGTACTCACCAATTATCTATTGGAAAAAATGCCACATGGAGGTGATATCTCCTTAATAAGTCTAGCATAAATAACACTCCAACAACTATTTATTTTACTCATACCAAATGCTTGGATTCTAAATTACACCACAAAGGTTGCCAATCCCTCGATAAGTTTTTTAAAGAGGAAAAAAAGCAAGAAAGAGCTCCCAAATAATCTTAAAATAAAATTTCATTCAGGATGTGAGGTTCCAAGGTGTTGAGCTGCACTTAAATATTTATAAACATACAAATAAACCCTAAGTTCTACTACAATATAGCCCTTGAGGTCATCGACGGGTTGAAAAGAAAAACGACCAAAAATCATGAACGATAGTAGAAAACTTGGACCAAAACAAGGAAAAAAATGGGAAAGTTTGAAACAGTATTTAACCATTCCGAGCAAATACTTAAGATGTCAGAAAGGGGCACCAATATTCTCCCATCTAGAGTCGACGCACATGACCCTTGTTCAAAGCCAACACCAATTCAAATTGATGTTACCCCCAATGCACCACACAAGTCATACTAAATGATCCTTGGATGTTACCCTCAAAGGTTACCCACAACAATGGGCCCAGCGATATTACTTACCTTGGTTGAATCATTCCCTCTTTCGTAAGTGAAGTTCTCCTCGAACTTGTGCTTTTTCGGGGATCATACAAGAGACCATGTTCTCATACCAAACATAAGAAAAATAGCTAATCATTCCTACCAAAATCTTAATATTTCAATAGGTGATGCTAGAACTTTCACACTTAATCCCCGTTCAAAGCACACACCAAGTCAAAAGGATATTAACCACCATGCGCCACACAAATCCGACAAAATAATGCTTGGATGTTACCGGGCCAATTTACAAATTATATTGCTACGTGTTTCTCAAAAATTCAATGGATATTACTCATCACAAATGCTTAGATGCCAAACAACAGAGCAAATGTTAAAAATCCCTAGATAGGTTGCTTAAAATGGAAAATGAAATCCGGAAATGGATCTCAAAGCACACACCAAGTCACAAGGTTGTGACTCACCATGCGGCACACAAATCAGAAAAAATGACACATGCATGTTACCCAGCAAATTTACAGATTGTATTGCATATGGTTTCTCAACAAATCTATTGATAGTACTCACCATTTATCTATTGGAAAAAATGCCACATGGAGGTGATATCTCCTTAATAAGTCTAGCATAAATAACACTCCAACAAGTGTGGATTTTACTCATACCAAATGCTTGGATTCTAAATGACACCACAAAGGTTGCCAATCCCTCGATAAGTTTTTTAAAGAGGAAAAAAAGCAAGAAAGAGCTACCAAATAATCTTAAAATAAAATTTCATTCAGGATGTGAGGTTCCAAGTTGTTGAGCTGCACTTAAATATTTATAAACATACAAATAAACCCTAAGTTCTACTACAATATAGCCCTTGAGGTCATCGACGGGTTGAAAAGAAAAACGACCAAAAATCATGAACGATAGTAGAAAACTTGGACCAAAACAAGGAAAAAAATGGGAAAGTTTGAAACAGTATTTAACCATTTCGAGCAAATGCTTAAGATGTCAGAAAGGGGCACCAATATTCTCCCATCTAGAGCCATCGCACATGAATCATGTTCAAAGCCCACACCAATTCAAATTGATGTTACCCCCAATGCACCACAAAAGTCATACTAAATCACCCTTGGATGTTACCCTCAAAGTTTACCCACAACAATGAGCCCAGCGATATTACTTACCTTGGTTGAATCATTCCCTCTTTCGTAAGTGAAGTTCTTCTCGAACTTGTGCTTTTTCGGGGCTCATACAAGAGACCATGTTCTCATACCAAACATAAGAAAAATAGCTAATCATTCCTACAAAAAAGCTTAATTTTTCAATAGGTGACGCTAGAACTTTCACACTTAATCCCCGTTCAAAGCACACACCAAGTCAAAAGGATGTTACCCACCATGTGCCACATAAATCCGACAAAATGATGCTTGGATGTTACCGGGCCAATTTACAAATTATATTGCAACATGTTTCTCAAAAATTCAATGGATATTACTCATCACAAATGCTTAGATGCCAAAGAATAGAGCAAAATTTTAAAAATCCCAAGATAGGTAGCTTAAAAAGGAAAATGAAATCCGGAAATGGATCTCAAAGCACACACCAAGTCACAAGGTTGTGACCAACCATGCGGCACACAAATCAGACAAAATAACCCATGCATGTTTCCCAGCAAATTTACAGATTGTATTGCATATGGTTTCTCAACAAATCTATTGATAGTACTCACCAATTATCTATTGGAAAACATGCCACATGGAGGTGATATCTCCTTAATAAGTCTGGCATAAATAACACTCTAACAAGTATGGATTTTACTCATACCAAATGCTTGGATTCTAAACGACACCACAAAGGTTGCCAATCCCTCGATAAGTTTTTTAAAGAGGAAAAAAAGCAAGAAAGAGCTACCAAATAATCTTAAAATAAAATTTCATTCAGGATGTGAGGTTCCAAGTTGTTGAGCTGCACTTAAATATTTATAAACATACAAATAAACCCTAATTTCTACTACAATATAGCCCTTGAGGTCATCGACGGGTTGAAAAGAAAAACGACCAAAAATCATGAACGATAGTAGAAAACTTGGACCAAAACAAGGAAAAAAATGGGAAAGTTTGGAACAGTATTTAACCATTTCGAGCAAATGCTTAATATGTCAGAAAGGGGCACCAATATTCTCCCATCTAGAGCCGTCGCACATGACCCATGTTCAAAGCCCCCACCAGTTCAAATTGATGTTACCCCCAATGCACCACACAAGTGATACTAAATGTCCCATGGATGTTACCCTCTAAGGTTACCCACAACAATGAGCCCAGCGATATTACTTACCTTGGGTGGATCATTCCCTCTTTCGTAAGTGAAGTTCTCCTGGAACTTTTGCTTTTTCGGGGCTCATACAAGAGACCATGTTCTAATACCAAACATAAGAAAAATAGCTAATCATTACTACCAAAAGCTTAATATTTCAACAGGTGATGCTTGAACTTTCACACTTAATCCCCGTTCAAAGCACACACCAAGTCAAAAGGATGTTACCCACCATACGCCACACAAATCCGACAAAATGATGCTTGGATGTTACATGGCCAATTTACAAATTATATTGCTACGTGTTTCTCAAAAATTCAATGGATATTACTCATCACAAATGCTTAGATGCCAAACAACAGAGCAAAATTTTAAAAATCCCAAGATAGGTTGCTTAAAAAGGAAAATGAAATCCGGAAATGGATCTCAAAGCACACACCAAGTCACAAGGTTGTGACCCACCATGCGGCACACAAATCAGACAAAATAACCCATGCATGTTTCCCAGCAAATTTACAGATTGTATTGCATATGGTTTCTCAACAAATCTATTGATAGTACTCACCAATTATCTATTGGAAAACATGCCACATGGAGGTGATATCTCCTTAATAAGTCTGGCATAAATAACACTCTAACAAGTATGGATTTTACTCATACCAAATGCTTGGATTCTAAACGACACCACAAAGGTTGCCAATCCCTCGAAAACTTTTTAAAGAGTTAAAAAAGCAAGAAAGATCTCCCAAATAATCTTAAAATAAAATTTCATTCAGGATGTGAGGTTCCAAGCTGTTGAGCTGCACTTAAATATTTATTAACATACAAATAAACCCTAAGTTCTACTACAATATTTCCCTTGAGGTCATCCACGGGTTGAAAAGAAAAACAAGCAAAAAGCATAAACGATAGTAGAAAACTTTGACCAAAACAAGGAAAAAAATGGAAAAGTTTGGAACAGTATTTAACCATTTCGAGCAAATGCTTAAGATGTCAGAAAGGGGCACCAATATTCTCCCATCTAGAGCCGTCGCACATGACCCATGTTCAAAGCCCACACCAATTCAAATTGATGTTACCCCCAATGCACCACACAAGTCATACTAAATGACCCTTGGATGTTACCCACAACAATGAGCCTAGCGATATTACTTACCTTGGTTGAATCATTCCCTCTTTCCTAAGTGAAGTTCTCCTCGAACTTTTGCTTTTTCGGGGCTTATACAAGAGACCATGTTCTAATACCAAACATAAGAAAAATAGCTAATCATTCCTACCAAAAGCTTAATATTTCAACAGGTGATGCTTGAACTTTTACACTTAATCCCCGTTCAAAGCACACACCAAGTCAAAAGGATGTTACCCACCATGCACCACACAAATCCGACAAAATGATGCTTGGATGTTACCTGGCCAATTTACAAATTATATTGCAACGTGTTTCTCAAAAATTCAATGGATATTACTCATCACAAATGCTTAGATGCTAAACAACAGAACAAAGGTTAAAAATCCCTAGATAGGTTGCTTAATAAGGAAAATGAAATCCGGAAATTGATCTCAAAGCGCACACCAAGTCACAAGGTTGTGACCCACCATGCAGCACACAAATCAGACAAAATGACCCATGCATGTTACCCAGCAAATTTATAGATTGTATTGCATATGTTTCTCAACAAATCTATTGATAGTACTCACCATTTATCTATTGGAAAACATGCCACATGGAGGTGATATCTCCTTTATAAGTCTAGCATAAATAACATTCCAACAAGTATGGATTTTACTCATCACAAATGCTTGGATTCTAAACAACACCACAAAGGTTGCCAATCCCTCGATAAGTTTTTTAAAGAGGAAAAAAAGCAAGAAAGAGCTCCCAAATAATCTTAAAATAAAATTTCATTCAGGATGTGAGTTCGAAGCTGTTGAGCTGCTCTTAAATATTTATTTACATACAAATAAACCCTAAGTTCTACTACAATATAGCCCTTAATTTCATCCACGGGTTGAAAATAAAAACGACCAAAAATCATGAACGATAGTAGAAAACTTGGACCAAAACATGGAGAAAAATGGGAAAGTTTGGAACTGTATTTCACCATTCCGAGCAAATGCTTAAGATGTTAGAAACAGGCACCTATATTCTCCCATCTAGAGCCGTCGCCCATAACCCTTGTTCAAAGCCCACACCTATTCAAATTGATGTTACCCCCCATGCACCACACAAGTCATACTAAATGTCCCTTGGATGTTACCCTCAAAGGTTACCAACAATAATATGCCCAGCGATATTTCTTACCTAGGTTGAATCATTCCCTCTTTCGTAAGTGAAGTTCTCCTCGAACTTGTGCATTTTTGGGGCTCATACAAGAGACCATGTTCTAATACCAAACATAAGAAAAATAGCTAATCATTCCTACCAAAAGCTTAATATTTCAACAGGTGATGCTTGAACTTTTACACTTAATCCCCGTTCAAAGCACACACCAAGTCAAAAGGATGTTACCCACCATGCACCACACAAATCCGACAAACTGACGCTTGGATGTTACCAGGCCAATTTACAAATTATATTGCAACGTGTTTCTCAAAAATTCAATGGATATTACTCATCACAAATGCTTAGATGCTAAACAACAGAACAAAGGTTAAAAATCCCTAGATAGGTTGCTTAATAAGGAAAATGAAATCCAAAAATGGATCTCAAAGCACACACCAAGTCACAAGGTTGTGACCCACCATGCGGCACACAAATCAGAGAAAATGACCCATGCATGTTACCCGGCAAATTTATAGATTGTATTTCGTATGGTTTCTCAACAAATCTATTGATAGTACTCACCATTTATCTATTGGAAAACATGCCACAAGGAGGTGATATCTCCTTAATAAGTCTAGGATAAATAACACCCCAAAAAGTATGGATATTACAAATCACAAATGCTTGGATTCTAAACGACGCCACAAAGGTTGCCAATCCCTCGTTAAGTTTTTTAATGAGGAAAAAAAGCAAGAAAGAGCTCCCAAATGATCTTAAAATAAAATTTCATTCAGAATGTGAGGTTCCAAGCTGTTGAGCTGCTCTTAAATATTTATTAACATACAAATAAACCCTAAGTTCTACTACAATATAGCCCTTGAGGTCATCCACGGGTTGAAAAGAAAAACGACCAAAAATCATAAACGATAGTAGAAAAATTGGACCAAAACATGGAAAAAAATGGGAAAGTTTGGAACTGTATTTCACCATTCCGAACAAATGCTTAAGTTGTCAGAAACAGGCACCTGTATTCTCCCATCTAGAGCCGTCGCCCATAACCCTTGTTCAAAGCCCACACCTATTCAAATTGATGTTACCCCCCATGCACCACACAAGTCATACTAAATGTCCCTTGGATGTTACCCTCAAAGGTTACCAACAATAATATGCCCAGCGATATTTCTTACCTAGGTTGAATCATTCCCTCTTTCGTAAGTGAAGTTCTCCTCGAACTTGTGCATTTTTGGGGCTCATACAAGAGACCATGTTCTGATACCAAACATAAGAAAAATAGCTAATCATTCCTACCAAAAGCTTAATTTTTCAAAAGGTTATGCTAGAACTTTCACACTTAATCCCCATTCAAAGCACACCCCGAGTCAAAAGGATGTTACCCACCATGCGCCACAGAAATCGGAAAAAATGACGCTTGGATGTTACCAGGCCAACTTACAAATTATATTGCAACATTTTTCTCAAAAATTCAATAGATATTACTCATCACAAATGCTTAGATGCTATACAACAGAACAAAGGTTACAAATCCCTAGATAGGTTGCTTAAAAAGCAAAATGAAATCAGCAAATGGATCTCAAAGCTCACAACAAGTCACAAGGTTGTGACCCACCATGCAGCACACAAATCAGACAAAATGACCCATGCATGTTACCCAGCAAATTTACAGATTGTATTTCGTATGGTTTCTCAACAAATCTATTGATAGTACTCACCATTTAACTATTGGAAAACATGCCACAAGGAGGTGATATCTCCTTAATAAGTCTAGCATAAATAACACTCCAACAAGTATGAATATTACAAATCACAAATGCTTGGATTCTAAACGACGCCCCAAAGGTTGCCAATCCCTCGATAAGTTTATTAAAGAGGAAAAAAAGCAAGAAAGAGCTCCCAAATGATCTTCAAATAAAATTTCATTCAGAATGTGAGATTCGAAGCTGTTGAGCTGCTCTTAAATATTTATTAACATACAAATAAACCCTAAGTTCTACTACAATATAGCCCTTGAGGTCATCCACGGGTTGAAAAGAAAAACGACCAAAAATCATGAACGATAGTAGAAAACTTGGACCAAAACATGGAAAAAAATGGGAAAGTTTGGAACTGTATTTAACCATTCCGAGCAAATGCTTAAGATGTCAGAAAGGGGCACCAAATTCTCCCATCTAGAGCCGTCGCACATGACCCATGTTCAAAGCCCACACCAATTGAAATTGATGTTACCCCCCATGCACCACACAATTCATACTAAATGACCCTTGGTTGTTACCATCAAAGGTTACCCACAATAATAAGTCCAGCGATATTTCTTACCTTGGTTGAATCATTCCCTCTTTCGTAAGTGAAGTTCTCCTCGAACTTGTGCACTTTCGAGGCTCATACAAGAGACCATGTTCTGATACCAAACATAAGAAAAATAGCTAATCATTCCTACCAAAAGCTTAATTTTTCAATAGGTTATGCTAGAACTTTCACACTTAATCCCCATTCAAAGCACACCCCGAGTCAAAAGGATGTTACCCACCATGCGCCACAGAAATCGGAAAAAATGATGCTTGGATGTTACCAGGCCAACTTACAAATTATATTGCAACATTTTTCTCAAAAATTCAATGGATATTACTCATCACAAATGCTTAGATGCTATACAACAGAACAAAGGTTACAAATCCCTAGATAGGTTGCTTAAAAAGCAAAATGAAATCAGGAAATGGATCTCAAAGCTCACAACAAGTCACAAGGTTGTGACCCACCATACAGCACACAAATCAGACAAAATGACCCATGCATGTTACCCAGCAAATTTACAGATTGTATTTCGTATGGTTTCTCAACAAATCTATTGATAGTACTCACCATTTAACTATTGGAAAACATGCCACAAGGAGGTGATATCTCCTTAATAAGTCTAGCATAAATAACACTCCAACAAGTATGAATATTACAAATCACAAATGCTTGGATTCTAAACGACGCCCCAAAGGTTGCCAATCCCTCGATAAGTTTATTAAAGAGGAAAAAAAGCAAGAAAGAGCTCCCAAATGATCTTCAAATAAAATTTCATTCAGAATGTGAGATTCGAAGCTGTTGAGCTGCTCTTAAATATTTATTAACATACAAATAAACCCTAAGTTCTACTACAATATAGCCCTTGAGGTCATCCACGGGTTGAAAAGAAAAACAACCAAAAATCATGAACGATAGTAGAAAACTTGGACCAAAACATGGAAAAAAATGGGAAAGTTTGGAACTGTATTTAACCATTCCGAGCAAATGCTCAAGATGTCAGAAAGGGGCACCAAATTCTCCCATCTAGAGCCGTCGCACATGACCCATGTTCAAAGCCCACACCAATTCAAATTGATGTTACCCCCCATGCACCACACAAGTCATACTAAATGACCCTTGGTTGTTACCATCAAAGGTTACCCACAACAATAAGTCCAGCCATATTTCTTACCTTGGTTGAATCATTCCCTCTTTCGTAAGTGAAGTTCTCCTTGAACTTGTGCACTTTCGAGGCTCATACAAGAGACCATGATCTGATACCAAACATAAGAAAAATAGCTAATCATTCCTACCAAAAGCTTAATTTTTCAATAGGTTATGCTAGAACTTTCACAATTAATCCCCATTCAAAGCACACCCCGAGTCAAAAGGATGTTACCCACCATGCGCCACACAAATCGGAAAAAATGACGCTTGGATGTTACCGGGCCAATTTACAAATTATATTGCAACGTTTTTCTCAAAAATTCAATGGATATTACTCATCACAAATGCTTAGATGCAATACCACAGAACAAAGGTTACAAATCCCTAGATAGGTTGCTTAAAAAGCAAAATGAAATCAGGAAATGGATCTCAAAGCGCACAACAAGTCACAAGGTTGTGACCCACCATGCAGCACACAAATCAGACAAAATGACCCATACATGTTACCCAGCAAATTTACCGATTGTATTTCATATGGTTTCTCAACAAATCTATTGATAGTACTCACCATTTATCTATTGGAAAACATGCAACATGGAGGTGCTATCTCCTTAATAAGTGTAGCATAAATAACACTCGAAAAAGTATGGATTATAGTCATCACAAATGCTTGGATTCTAAACGACGCCCCAAAGGTTGCCAATCCCTCGATAAGTTTTTTAAAGAGGAAAAAAAGCAAGAAAGAGCTCCCAAATGATCTTAAAATAAAATTTCATTCAGAATGTGAGATTCCAAGCTGTTGTGTTGCTCTTAAATATTTATTAACATACAAATAAACCCTAAGTTCTACTACACTATAGCCCTTGAGGTCTTCCACGGGTTGAAAAGAAAAACGACCAAAAATCATGAACGATAGTAGAAAACTTTGACCAAAACATGGAAAAAAAATGGGAAAGTTTGGAACAGTATTTAACCATTCCGAGCAAATGCTTAAGATGTCAGAAAGGGGCACTAATATTTTCCCATCTAGAGCCGTCGCACATAACCCTTGTTCAAAGCCCACACCTATTCAAATTGATGTTACCCCCCATGCACCACACAAGTCATACTAAATGACCCTTGGTTGTTACCATCAAAGGTTACCGACAACAATAAGTCCAAATGATATTTCTTACCTTGGTTGAATCATTCCCTCTTTCGTAAGTGAAGTTCTTCTCGAACTTGTGCACTTTCGAGGCTCATACAAGAGACCATGTTCTGATACCGAACATAAGAAAAATAGCTAATCATTCTTACCAAAAGCTCAAATTTTCAATAGGTTATGCTAGAACTTTCACACTTAATCCCCGTTCAAAGCACACCCCGAGTCAAAAGGATGTTACCCACCATGCGCCACACAAATCGGAAAAAATGACGCTTGGATGTTACCAGGCCAATTTACAAATTATATTGCAACATTTTTCTCAAAAATTCAATGGATATTACTCATCACAAATGCTTAGATGCTATACAACAGAACAAAGGTTACAAATCCCTAGATAGGTTGCTTAAAAAGCAAAATGAAATCAGGAAATGGATCTCAAAGCGCACAACAAGTCACAAGGTTGTGACCCACCATGCGGCACACAAATCAGACAAAATGGCCAATGCATGTTACCCAGCAAATTTACCGATTGTATTTCATATGGTTTCTCAACAAATCTATTGATAGTACTCACCATTTATCAATTGGAAAACATGCCACATGGAGGTGCTATCTCCTTAATAAGTCTAGCATAAATAACACTCCAACAAGTATGGATTTTACTCATCACAAATGCTTGGATTCTAAACGACGCCCCAAAGGTTGCCAATCCCTCGATAAGTTTATTAAAGAGGAAAAAAAGCAAGAAAGAGCTCCCAAATGATCTTAAAATAAAATTTCATTCAGAATGTGAGATTCCAAGCTTTTGAGCTGCTCTTAAATATTTATTAACATACAAATAAACCCTAAGTTCTACTACAATATAGACCTTGAGGTCATCCACGGGTTGAAAAGAAAAACGACCAAAAATCATGAACGATAGTAGAAAACTTGGACCAAAATATGGAAAAAAAATGCGAAAGTTTGGAACAGTATTTAACCATTCCGAGCAAATGCTTAAGATGTCAGAAAGGGGCACTAATATTTTCCCATCTAGAGCCGTCGCACATAACCCTTGTTCAAAGCCCACACCTATTCAAATTGATGTTACCCCCCATGCACCACACAAGTCATACTAAATGACCCTTGGTTGTTACCATCAAAGGTTACCCACAACAATAAGCCCAAATGATATTTCTTACCTTGGTTGAATCATTCCCTCTTTGGTAAGTGAAGTTCTTCTCGAACTTGTGCACTTTCGAGGCTCATACAAGAGACCATGTTCTGATACCAAACATAAGAAAAATAGCTAATCATTCCTACCAAAAGCTTAATTTTTCAATAGGTTATGCTAGAACTTTCACAATTAATCCCCATTCAAAGCACACCCCGAGTCAAAAGGATGTTACCCACCATGCGCCACACAAATCGGAAAAAATGACGCTTGGATGTTACCGGGCCAATTTACAAATTATATTGCAACGTTTTTCTCAAAAATTCAATGGATATTACTCATCACAAATGCTTAGATGCAATACCACAGAACAAAGGTTACAAATCCCTAGATAGGTTGCTTAAAAAGGAAAATGAAATCAGGAAATGGATCTCAAAGCGCACACCAAGTCACAAGGTTGTGACCCACCATGCAGCACACAAATCAGACAAAATGACCCATGCATGTTACCCAGCAAATTTACCGATTGTATTTCATATGGTTTCTCAACAAATCTATTGATAGTACTCACCATTTATCTATTGGAAAACATGCCACAAGGAGGTGATATCTCCTTAATAAGTCTAGCATAAATAACACTCCAAAAAAAAATGGATATTACAAATCACAAATGCTTGGATTCTAAACGACGTCCCAAAGGTTGCCAATCCCTCGATAAGTTTTTTAAAGAGGAAAAAAAGCAAGAAAGAGCTCCCAAATGATCTTAAAATAAAATTTCATTCAGAATGTGAGATTCCAAGCTTTTGAGCTGCTCTTAAATATTTATTAACATACAAATAAACCCTAAGTTCTACTACAATATAGACCTTGAGGTCATCCACGGGTTGAAAAGAAAAACGACCAAAAATCATGAACGATAGTAGAAAACTTGGACCAAAACATGGAAAAAAAATGCGAAAGTTTGGAACAGTATTTAACCATTCCGAGCAAATGCTTAAAATGTCGAGAAGGGCACTAATATTTTCCCATCTAGAGCCGTCGCACATAACCCTTGTTCAAAGCCCACACCTATTCAAATTGATGTTACCCCCCATGCACCACACAAGTCATACTAAATGACCCTTGGTTGTTACCATCAAAGGTTACCCACAACAATAAGTCCAGCGATATTTCTTACCTTGGTTGAATCATTCCCTCTTTCGTAAGTGAAGTTCTTCTCGAACTTGTGCACTTTCGAGGCTCATACAAGAGACCATGTTCTGATACCGAACATAAGAAAAATAGCTAATCATTCTTACCAAAAGCTCAAATTTTCAATAGGTTATGCTAGAACTTTCACACTTAATCCCCGTTCAAAGCACACCCCGAGTCAAAAGGATGTTACCCACCATGCGCCACACAAATCGGAAAAAATGACGCTTGGATGTTACCAGGCCAATTTACAAATTATATTGCAACATTTTTCTCAAAAATTCAATGGATATTACTTATCACAAATGCTTAGATGCTATACAACAGAACAAAGGATACAAATCCCTAGATAGGTTGCTTAAAAAGCAAAATGAAATCATTAAATGGATCTCAAAGCGCACAACAATTCACAAGGTTGTGACCCACCATGCGGCACACAAATCAGACAAAATGGCCAATGCATGTTACCCAGTAAATTTACCGATTGTATTTCATATGGTTTCTCAACAAATCTATTGATAGTACTCACCATTTATCTATTGGAAAACATGCCACAAGGAGGTGATATCTCCTTAATAAGTCTAGCATAAATAACACTCGAAAAAGTATGGATATTACAAATCACAAATGCATGGATTCTAAACGACGTGGCAAAGGTTGCCAATACCTCGATAAGATTATTAAAGAGGAAAAAAAGCAAGAAAGAGCTCCCAAATGATCTTAAAATAAAATTTCATTCAGAATGTGAGATTCCAAGCTTTTGAGCTGCTCTTAAATATTTATTAACATACAAATAAACCCTAAGTTCTACTACAATATAGACCTTGAGGTCATCCACGGGTTGAAAAGAAATACGACCAAAAATCATGAACGATAGTAGAAAACTTGGACCAAAACATGGAAAAAAAATGCGAAAGTTTGGAACAATATTTAACAATTCCGAGCAAATGCTTAAGATGTCAGAAAGGGGCACTAATATTTTCCCATCTAGAGCCGTCGCACATAACCCTTGTTCAAAGCCCACACCTATTCAAATTGATGTTACCCCCCATGCACCACACAAGTCATACTAAATGACCCTTGGTTGTTACCATCAAAGGTTACCCACAACAATAAGTCCAGCGATATTTCTTACCTTGGTTGAATCATTCCCTCTTTCGTAAGTGAAGTTCTCCTCGAACTTGTGCACTTTCGAGGCTCATACAAGAGACCATGTTCTGATACCAAACATAAGAAAAATAGCTAATCATTCCTACCAAAAGCTTAATTTTTCAATAGGTTATGCTAGAATTTTCACACTTAATCCCCATTCAAAGCACACCCCGAGTCAAAAGGATGTTACCCACCATGCGCCACACAAATCGGAAAAAATGACGCTTGGATGTTACCAGGCCAATTTACAAATTATATTGCAACATTTTTCTCAAAAATTCAATGGATATTACTCATCACAAATGCTTAGATGCTATACAACAGAACAAAGGTTACAAATCCCTAGATAGGTTGCTTAAAAAGCAAAATGAAATCAGGAAATGGATCTCAAAGCGCACCACAATTCACAAGGTTGTGACCCACCATGCGGCACACAAATCAGAAAAAATGACCCATGCATGTTACCCAGCAAATTTAGAGATTGTATTTCATATGGTTTCTCAACCAATCTATTGATAGTACTCACCATTTATCTATTATAAAACATGCCACAAGGAGTTGATATCTCCTTAATAAGTCTAGCATAAATAACACTCCAAAAAGTATGAATATTACAAATCACAAATGCTTGGATTCTAAACGACGCCCCAAAGGTTGCCAATCCCTCGATAAGTTTTTTAAAGTGGAAAAAAAGCAAGAAAGAGCTCCCAAATGATCTTCAAATAAAATTTCATTCAGAATGTGAGATTCCAAGCTGTTGAGCTGCTCTTAAATATTTATTAACATACAAATAAACTCTAAGTTCTACTAATATATAGACCTTGAGGTTATCCACGGGTTGAAAAGAAAAACGACCAAAAATCATGAACGATAGTAGAAAACTTGGACCAAAACATGGAAAAAAATGGGGAAGTTTGGAACAGTATTTAACCATTCCGAGCAAATGCTTAAGATGTCAGAAAGGGGCACTAATATTTTCCCATCTAGAGCCGTCGCACATAACCCTTGTTCAAAGCCCACACCTATTCAAATTGATGTTACCCCCCATGCACCACACAAGTCATACTAAATGACCCTTGGTTGTTACCATCAAAGGTTACCCACAACAATTAGTCCACAGATATTTTCTACCTTGGTTGAATCATTCCCTCTTTCGTAAGTGAAGTTCTCCTCGAACTTGTGCACTTTCGAGGCTCATAAAAGAGACCATGTTCTGATACCGAACATAAGAAAAATAGCTAATCATTCTTACCAAAAGCTCAAATTTTCAATAGGTTATGCTAGAACTTTCACACTTAATCCCCATTCAAAGCACACCCCGAGTCAAAAGGATGTTACCCACCATGCGCCACACAAATCGGAAAAAATGACGCTTGGATGTTACCAGGCCAATTTACAAATTATATTGCAACATTTTTCTCAAAAATTCAATGGATATTACTCATCACAAATGCTTAGATGCTATACAACAGAACAAAGGTTACAAATCCCTAGATAGGTTGCTTAAAAAGCAAAATGAAATCAGGAAATGGATCTCAAAGCGCACAACAAGTCACAAGGTTGTGACCCACCATGCAGCACACAAATCAGACAAAATGACCCATACATGTTACCCAGCAAATTTACCGATTGTATTTCATATGGTTTCTCAACAAATCTATTGATAGTACTCACCATTTATCTATTGGAAAACATGCCACAAGGAGGTGATATCTCCTTAATAAGTCTAGCATAAATAACACTCGAAAAAGTATGGATATTACAAATCACAAATGCTTGGATTCTAAAGGACGCCGCAAAGATTGCCAATCCGTCGATAAGTTTTTTAAAGAGGAAAAAAGCAAGAAAAGAGCTCCCAAATGATCTTAAAATAAAATTTCATTGAGAATGTGAGATTCCAAGCTGTTGTGTTGCTCTTAAATATTTATTAACATACAAATAAACCCTAAGTTCTACTACACTATAGCCCTTGAGGTCTTCCACGGGTTGAAAAGAAAAACGACCAAAAATCATGAACGATAGTAGAAAACTTTGACCAAAACATGGAAAAAAAATGGGAAAGTTTGGAACAGTATTTAACCATTCCGAGCAAATGCTTAAGATGTCAGAAAGGGGCACTAATATTTTCCCATCTAGAGCCGTCGCACATAACCCTTGTTCAAAGCCCACACCTATTCAAATTGATGTTACCCCCCATGCACCACACAAGTCATACTAAATGACCCTTGGTTGTTACCATCAAAGGTTACCGACAACAATAAGTCCAGCGATATTTCTTACCTTGGTTGAATCATTCCCTCTTTCGTAAGTGAAGTTCTTCTCGAACTTGTGCACTTTCGAGGCTCATACAAGAGACCATGTTCTGATACCGAACATAAGAAAAATAGCTAATCATTCTTACCAAAAGCTCAAATTTTCAATAGGTTATGCTAGAACTTTCACACTTAATCCCCGTTCAAAGCACACCCCGAGTCAAAAAGATGTTACCCACCATGCGCCACACAAATCGGAAAAAATGACGCTTGGATGTTACCGGGCCAATTTACAAATTATAATGCAACTTTTTTCTCAAAAATTCAATGGATATTACTCATCACAAATGCTTAGATGCTATACAACAGAACAAAGGTGACAAATCCCTAGATAGGTTGCTTAAAAAGGAAAATGAAATCAGGAAATGGATCTCAAAGCGCACACCAAGTCACAAGGTTGTGACCCACCATGCAGCCCACAAATCAGACAAAATGACCCATGCATGTTACCCAAAGAAATTCTGATTGTATTTCATTTGGTTTCTCAACAAATCTATTGATAGTACTCACCATTTATCTATTGGAAAACATGCCACCAGGAGGTGATATCTCCTTAATAAGTCTAGCATAAATAACACTCCAAAAAGTATGGATTTTACTCATCACAAATGCTTCGATTCTAAACGACGCCCCAAAGGTTGCCAATCCCGCGATAAGTTTTTTAAAGAGTAAAAAAAGCAAGAAAGAGCTCCCAAATGATCTTAAAATAAAATTTCATTCAGAATGTGAGATTCCAAGCTTTTGAGCTGCTCTTAAATATTTATTAACATACAAATAAACCCTAAGTTCTACTACAATATAGACCTTGAGGTCATCCACGGGTTGAAAAGAAAAACGACCAAAAATCATGAACAAAAGTAGAAAACTTGGACCAAAACATGGAAAAAACATGGGAAAGTTTGGAACAGTATTTAACCATTCCGAGCAAATGCTTAAGATGTCAGAAAGGGGCACTAATATTTTCTCATCTAGAGCCGTCGCACATAACCCTTGTTCAAAGCCCACACCTATTCAAATTGATGTTACCCCCCATGCACCACACAAGTCATACTAAATGATCCTTGGTTGTTACCATCAAAGGCTACCCACGACAATAAGTCCAGCGATATTTCTTACCTTGGTTGAATCATTCCCTCTTTCGTAAGTGAAGTTCTCCTCGAACTTGTGCACTTTCGAGGCTCATAAAAGAGTCCATGTTCTGATACCGAACATAAGAAAAATAGCTAATCATTCTTACCAAAAGCTCAAATTTTCAATAGGTTATGCTAGAACTTTAAGACTTAATCCCCGTTCAAAGCACACCCCGAGTCAAAAGGATGTTACCCACCATGTGCCACACAAATCGGAAAAAATGAAGCTTGGATGTTACCGGGCGAATTTACAAATTATATTGCAACGTGTTTCTCAAAAATTCAATGGATATTACTCATCACAAATGCTTAGATGCTATACAACAGAACAAAGGTTACAAATCCCTAGATAGGTTGCTTAAAAAGGAAAATGAAATCAGGAAATGGATCTCAAAGGGCACACCAAGTCACAAGGTTGTGACCCACCATGCGGCACACAAATCAGACAAAATGACCCATGCATGTTACCCAGCAAATTTACAGATTGTATTTCGTATGGTTTCTCAACAAATCTATTGATGGTACTCACCATTTATCTATTGGAAAACATGCCACAAGGAGGTGATATCTCCTTAATAAGTCTAGCATAAATAACACTCCAAAAAGTATGCATATTACAAATCACAAATGCTTGGATTCTAAAGGATGCCCCAAAGGTTGCCAATCCCTCGATAAGTTTTTTAAAGGGGAAAAAAAGCAAGAAAGAGCTCCCAAATGATCTTCAAATAAAATTTCATTCAGAATGTGAGATTCGAAGCTGTTGAGCTGCTCTTAAATATTTATTAACATACAAATAAACCCAAAGTTCTACTACAATATAGCCCTTGAGGTCATCCACGGGTTGAAAAGAAAAACGACCAAAAATCATGAACGATAGTAGAAAACTTGGACCAAAACATGGAAAAAAATGGGAAAGTTTGGAACAGTATTTAACCATTCCGAGCAAATGCTTAAGATGTCAGAAAGGGGCACTAATATTTTCTCATCTAGAGCCGTCGCACATAACCCTTGTTCAAAGCCCACACCTATTCAAATTGATGTTACCCCCCATGCACCACACAAGTCATACTAAATGATCCTTGGTTGTTACCATCAAAGGCTACCCACGACAATAAGTCCAGCGATATTTCTTACCTTGGTTGAATCATTCCCTCTTTCGCAAGTGAAGTTCTCCTCGAACTTGTGCACTTTCGAGGCTCATACAAGAGACCATGTTCTGATACCGAACATAAGAAAAATAGCTAATCATTCTTACCAAAAGCTCAAATTTTCAATAGGTTATGCTAGAACTTTAAGACTTAATCCCCGTTCAAAGCACACCCCGAGTCAAAAGGATGTTACCCACCATGTGCCACACAAATCGGAAAAAATGAAGCTTGGATGTTACCGGGCGAATTTACAAATTATATTGCAACGTGTTTCTCAAAAATTCAATGGATATTACTCATCACAAATGCTTAGATGCTATACAACAGAACAAAGGTTACAAATCCCTAGATAGGTTGCTTAAAAAGGAAAATGAAATCAGGAAATGGATCTCAAAGCGCACACCAAGTCACAAGGTTGTGACCCACCATGCAGCACACAAATCAGACAAAATGACCCATGCATGTTACCCAGCAAATTTACAGATTGTATTTCGTATGGTTTCCCAACAAATCTATTGATAGTACTCACCATTTATCTATTGGAAAACATGCCACAAGGAGGTGATATCTCCTTAATAAGTCTAGCATAAATAACACTCCAAAAAGTATGCATATTACAAATCACAAATGCTTGGATTCTAAAGGATGCCCCAAAGGTTTCCAATCCCTCGATAAGTTTTTTAAAGAAGAAAAAAAGCAAGAAAGAGCTCCCAAATGATCTTAAAATAAAATTTCATTCAGAATGTGAGATTCGAAGCTGTTGAGCTGCTCTTAAATATTTATTAACATACAAATAAACCCTCAGTTCTACTACAATATAGCCCTTGAGGTCTTCCACGGGTTGAAAAGAAAAACGACCAAAAATCATGAACGATAGTAGAAAACTTGGACCAAAACATGGAAAAAAATGGGAAAGTTTGGAACAGTATTTAACCATTCCGAGCAAATGCTTAAGATGTCAGAAAGGGGCACTAATATTTTCTCATCTAGAGCCGTCGCACATAACTCTTGTTCAAAGCCCACACCTATTCAAATTGATGTTACCCCCCATGCACCACACAACTCATACTAAATGACCCTTGGTTGTTACCATCAAAGGTTACCCACAACAATAAGTCCAGCGATATTTCTTACCTTGGTTGAATCATTCCCTCTTTGGTAAGTGAAGTTCTCCTCGAACTTGTGCACTTTCGAGGCTCATACAAGAGACCATGTTCTGATACCAAACATAAGAAAAATAGCTAATCATTCCTACCAAAAGCTTAATTTTTCAATAGGTTATGCTAGAACTTTAAGACTTAATCCCCGTTCAAAGCACACCCCGAGTCAAAAGGATGTTACCCACCATGTGCCACACAAATCGGAAAAAATGAAGCTTGGATGTTACCGGGCGAATTTACAAATTATATTCCAACGTGTTTCTCAAAAATTCAATGGATATTACTCATCACAAATGCTTAGATGCTATACAACAGAACAAAGGTTACAAATCCATAGATAGGTTGCTTAAAAAGGAAAATGAAATCAGGAAATGGATCTCAAAGCGCACACCAAGTCACAAGGTTGTGACCCACCTTGCAGCACACAAATCAGACAAAATGACCCATGCATGTTACCCAGCAAATTTACAGATTGTATTTCATATGGTTTCTCAACAAATCTATTGATAGTACTCACCATTTATCAATTGGAAAACATGCCACAAGGAGGTGATATCTCCTTTATAAGTCTAGCATAAATAACACTCGAAAAAGTATGGATATTACAAATCACAAATGCTTGGATTCTAAACGATGCCCCAAAGGTTTCCAATCCCTCGATAAGTTTTTTAAAGAAGAAAAAAAGCAAGAAAGAGCTCCCAAATGATCTTAAAATAAAATTTCATTCAGAATGTGAGATTCCAAGCTGTTGAGCTGCTCTTAAATATTTATTAACATACAAATAAACCCTAAGTTCTACTACAATATAGCCCTTGAGGTCATCCACGGGTTGAAAAGAAAAACGACCAAAAATCATGAACGATAGTAGAAAACTTGGACCAAAACATGGAAAAAAAATGGGAAAGTTTGGAACAGTATTTAACCATTCCGAGCAAATGCTTAAGATGTCAGAAAGGGGCACTAATATTTTCCCATCTAGAGCCGTCGCACATAACCCTTGTTCAAAGCCCACACCTATTCAAATTAATGTTACCCCCAATGCATCACACAAGTCATACTAAATGACCCTTGGTTGTTACCATCAAAGGTTACCCACAACAATAATTCCAGCGATATTTCTTACCTTGGTTGAATCATTCCCTCTTTCGTAAGTGAAGTTCTCCTCGAACTTGTGCACTTTCAATGCTCATACAAGAGACCATGTTCTGATACCAAACATAAGAAAAGTAGCTAATCATTCCTACCAAAAGCTTAATTTTTCAATAGGTTATGCTAGAACTTTCACACTTAATCCCCGTTCAAAGCACACCCCGAGTCAAAAGGATGTTACCCACCATGCGCCACACAAATCCGAAAAAATGACGCATGGATGTTACCTGGGCAATTTACAAATTATATTGCAACGCATTTCTCAAAAATTCAATGGATATTACTCATCACAAATGCTTAGATGCTATACAACAGAACAAAGGTTACAAATCCCAAGATAGGTTGCTTAAAAAGCAAAATGAAATCAGGAAATGGATCTCAAAGCGCATAACAAGTCACAAGGTTGTGACCCACCATGCAGCACACAAATCAGACAAAATGACCCATGCATGTTACCCAGCAAATTTACCGATTGTATTTCATATGGCTTCTCAACAAATCTATTGATAGAACTCACCATTTATCTATTGGAAAACATGCCACATGGTGGTGCTATCTCCTTAATAAGTCTATCATAAATAACACTCCAACAAGTATGGATTTTACTCATCATAAATGCTTTGATTCTAAACGACACCACAAAGGTTGCCAATCCCTCGATAAGTTTTTTAAAGACGAAAAAAAGCAAGAAAGAGCTCCCAAATGATCTTAAAATAAAATTTCATTCAGGATGTGAGGTTCCAAGCTGTTGAGCTGCTCTTAAATATTTATTAACATACAAATAAACCCTAAGTTGTACTACAATATAGCCCTTGAGGTCATCCACGGGTTGAAAAGAAAAACGACCAAAAATCATGAACGATAGTAGAAAACTTGGACCAAAACATGGAAAAAAATGGGAAAGTTTGGAACAGTATTTAACCATTCCGAGCAAATGCTTAAGATGTCAGAAAGGGGCACTAATATTTTCCCATCTAGAGCCGTTGCACATAACCCTTGTTCAAAGCCCACACCTATTCAAATTGATGTTACCCCCCATGCACCACACAAGTCATACTAAATGACCCTTGGTTGGTACCATCAAAGGTTACCCACAATTATAAGTCCAGCGATATTTCTTACCTTGGTTGAATCATTCCCTCTTTCGTAAGTGAAGTTCTCCTCGAACTTGTGCACTTTCGAGGCTTATACAAGAGACCATGTTCTGATACCAAACAGAAGAAAAATAGCTAATCATTCCTACCAAAAGCTTAATTTTTCAATAGGTGACCGTAGAACTTTAACACTTAATCCCCGTTCAAAGCACACACCAAGTCAAAAGGATGTTACCCACCGTGCGCCACACAAATCCGACAAAATGACGCTTGGATGTTACCGGGCCAATTTACAAATTATATTGCAACGTGTTTCTCAAAAATTCAATGGATATTACTCATCACAAATGCTTAGATGCTAAACAAAAGAACAAATGTTAAAAATCCCTAGATAGGTTGCTTAAAAAGGAAAATGAAATCCGGAAATGGATCTCAAAGCGCACACCAAGTCACAAGGTTGTGACCCACCATGAGGCACACAAATCGGACAAAATGACCCATGCATGTTACCCACCAGAATTACACATTCTATTGCATATGGTTTCTCAAGAATTCTATTGGTAGTACACACCATTTATCTATTGGAAAACATGCCAGATGGAGCTGCTATTGCCTTAATAAGTCTAGCATAAATAACACTCCAAAAAGTAAGGATATTACAAAGCACAAATACTTGGATTCAACACAATGCCACAAATGTTTCCAATCCCTCGATAAGTTTTTAAAGAGGAAAAAAGCAAGAAAGAGCTCCCAAATAAACTTAAATAAAATTTCATTCAGAATGTGAGATTCCAAGCGGTTGAGCTGCTCTTAAATATTTATTAACATACAAATAAACCCTAAGTTCTACTACAATATAGCCCTTGAGGTCATCCACGGGTTGAAAAGAAAAACCACCAAAGATCATGAACGATAGTAGAAAACTTGGACCAAAACATGGAAAAAAATGGGAAAGTTTGGAACAGTATTTAACCATTCCGAGCAAATGCTTAAGATGTCAGAAAGGGGCACTAATATTTTCCCATCTAGAGCCGTCGCACATAACCCTTGTTCAAAGCCCACACCTATTCAAATTGATGTTACCCCCAATGCACCACACAAGTCATACTAAATAACCCTTGGATGTTACCCTCAAAGGTTACCCACAACAATAAGACCAGCGATATTTCTTACCTTGGTTGAATCATTCCCTCTTTCGTAAGTGAAGTTCTCCTCGAACTTGTGCACTTTCGGGGCTTATACAAGAGACCATGTTCTGATACCAAACATAAGAAAAATAGCTAATCATTCCTACCAAAAGCTTAATATTTCAATAGGTGACCGTAGACCTTTAACACTTAATCCCCGTTCAAAGCACACACCAAGTCAAAAGGATGTTACCCACCGTGCGCCACACAAATCTGACAAAATGACGCTTGGATGTTACCGGGCCAATTTACAAATTATATTGCAACGTGTTTCTCAAAAATTCAATGGATATTACTCATCACAAATGCTTAGATGCTAAACAAAAGAACAAATGTTAAAAATCCCTAGATAGGTTGCTTAAAAAGGAAAATGAAATCCGGAAATGGATCTCAAAGCGCACACCAAGTCACAAGGTTGTGACCCACCATGCGGCACACAAATCAGACAAAATGACCCATGCATGTTACCCAGCAAATTTACAGATTCTATTGCATATGGTTTCTCAACAAATCTATTGATAGTACTCACCATTTATCTATTGGAAAACATGCCCCATGGAGGTGCTATCTCCTTAATAAGTCTAGCATAAATAACACTCCAAAAAGTATGGATATTACAAATCACAAATGCTTGGATTCAAAACGATGCCACAAAGGTTTCCAATCCCTCGATAAGTTTTTGAAAGAGGAAACAAAGCAAGAAAGAGCTCCCAAATAAACTTAAATAAAATTTCATTCAGAATGTGAGATTCCAAGCGGTTGAGCTGCTCTTAAATATTTATTAACATACAAATAAACCCTAAGTTCTACTACAATATAGCCCTTGAGGTCATCCACGGGTTGAAAAGAAAAACCACCAAAGATCATGAACGATAGTAGAAAACTTGGACCAAAACATGGAAACAAATGGGAAAGTTTGGAACAAGATTTAACCATTCCGAGCAAATGCTTAAGATGTCGAAAGGGGGCACTAATATTTTCCCATCTAGAGGCGTCGTGCGTAACCCTTGTTCAAAGCCCACACCTATTCAAATTGATGTTACCCCCCACGGACCACACAAGTCATACTAAATGACCCTTGGATGTTACCCTCAAAGGCTACCAATAACAATAAGCCCAGCGATATTTCTTACCTTGGTTGAATCATTCCCTCTTTCGTAAGTGAAGTTCTCCTCGAACTTGTGCTCTTTCGGGCTCGTACAAGAGACCATGTTCGATACCAAACATAAGAAAAATAGCTAATCATTCCTACCAAACGCTTAATATTTCAATAGGTGATGCTAGAACTTTCACATATAATCCCTGTTCAAAGCACACCCCGAGTCAAAAGGATGTTACCCACCATGCGGCACACAAATCAGACAAAATGACCCATGCATGTTACCCAAAGAAATACAGATTGTATTTCATATGGTTTCTCAACAAATCTATTGATAGTACTCACCATTTATCTATTGGAAAACATGGCACATGAAGGTGCTATCTCCTTAAAAAGTCTAGCATAAATAACACTCCAACAAGTATGGATATTACTCATCACAAATGCTTTGATTCTAAACGACACCACAAAGGTTGCCTATCTCTCGATAAGTTTTTTAATGAGGAAAAAAAGCAAGAAAGAGCTCTCAAATGATCTTCAAATAAAATTTCATTCAGGATGTGAGGTTCCAAGCTGTTGAGCTGCACTTAAATATTTATTAGATTACAAATGAACCCTAAGTTCTACTACAATATAGCCCTTGAGGTCATCCACGGGTTGAAATGAAAAACGACCAAAAATCATGAAAGATAGTGGAAAACTTGGACCAAAACATGGAAAAAATGGGAAAGTTTGGAACAGTATTTAACCATTCCGAGCAAATGCTTAAGATGTCAGAAAGGGGCAATAATATTTTCCCATCTAGAGCCGTCACACATAACCCTTGTTCAAAGCCCACACCTATTCAAATTGATGTTACCCCCCATGCACCACACAAGTCATACTAAATGACCCTTGGATGTTACCCTCAAAGGTTACCCACAACAATAAGACCAGCGATATTTCTTACCTTGGTTGAATCATTCCCTCTTTCGTAAGTGAAGTTCTCCTCGAACTTGTGCACTTTCGGGGCTCATACAAGAGACCATGTTCTGATACCAAACATAAGAAAAATAGCTAATCATTCCTACCAAAAGCTTAATTTTTCAATAGGTGACCGTAGAACTTTAACACTTAATCCCCGTTCAAAGCACACACCAAGTCAAAAGGATGTTACCCACCGTGCGCCACACAAATCCGACAAAATGACGCTTGGATGTTACCGGGCCAATTTACAAATTATATTGCAACGTGTTTCTCAAAAATTCAATGGATATTACTCATCACAAATGCTTAGATGCTAAACAAAAGAACAAATGTTAAAAATCCCTAGATAGGTTGCTTAAAAAGGAAAATGAAATCCGGAAATGGATCTCAAAGCGCACACCAAGTCACAAGGTTGTGACCCACCATGCGGCACACAAATCAGACAAAATGACCCATGCATGTTACCCAGCAAATTTACAGATTCTATTGCATATGGTTTCTCAACAAATCTATTGATAGTACTCACCATTTATCTATTGGAAAACATGCCCCATGGAGGTGCTATCTCCTTAATAAGTCTAGCATAAATAACACTCCAAAAAGTATGGATATTACAAATCACAAATGCTTGGATTCAAAACGATGCCACAAAGGTTTCCAATCCCTCGATAAGTTTTTGAAAGAGGAAACAAAGCAAGAAAGAGCTCCCAAATAAACTTAAATAAAATTTCATTCAGAATGTGAGATTCCAAGCGGTTGAGCTGCTCTTAAATATTTATTAACATACAAATAAACCCTAAGTTCTACTACAATATAGCCCTTGAGGTCATCCACGGGTTGAAAAGAAAAACCACCAAAGATCATGAACGATAGTAGAAAACTTGGACCAAAACATGGAAAAAAAATGGGAAAGTTTGGAACAGTATTTAACCATTCCGAGCAAATGCTTAAGATGTCAGAAAGGGGCACTAATATTTTCCCATCTAGAGCCGTCGTGCGTAACCCTTGTTCAAAGCCCACACCTATTCAAATTGATGTTACCCCCCACGGACCACACAAGTCATACTAAATGACCCTTGGATGTTACCCTCAAAGGCTACCAATAACAATAAGCCCAGCGATATTTCTTACCTTGGTTGAATCATTCCCTCTTTCGTAAGTGAAGTTCTCCTCGAACTTGTGCTCTTTCGGGGCTCGTACAAGAGACCATGTTCTGATACCAAACATAAGAAAAATAGCTAATCATTCCTACCAAACGCTTAATATTTCAATAGGTGATGCTAGAACTTTCACATATAATCCCCGTTCAAAGCACACCCCGAGTCAAAAGGATGTTACCCACCATGCGGCACACAAATCAGACAAAATGACCCATGCATGTTACCCAGCAAATTTACAGATTGTATTTCATATGGTTTCTCAACAAATCTATTGATAGTACTCACCATTTATCTATTGGAAAACATGGCACATGAAGGTGCTATCTCCTTAAAAAGTCTAGCATAAATAACACTCCAACAAGTATGGATATTACTCATCACAAATGCTTTGATTCTAAACGACACCACAAAGGTTGCCTATCCCTCGATAAGTTTTTTAATGAGGAAAAAAAGCAAGAAAGAGCTCTCAAATGATCTTCAAATAAAATTTCATTCAGGATGTGAGGTTAAAAGCTGTTGAGCTGCACTTAAATATTTATTAGATTACAAATGAACCCTAAGTTCTACTACAATATAGCCCTTGAGGTCATCCACGGGTTGAAATGAAAAACGACCAAAAATCATGAAAGATAGTGGAAAACTTGGACCAAAACATGGAAAAAATGGGAAAGTTTGGAACAGTATTTAACCATTCCGAGCAAATGCTTAAGATGTCAGAAAGGGGCAATAATATTTTCCCATCTAGAGCCGTCACACATAACCCTTGTTCAAAGCCCACACCTATTCAAATTGATGTTACCCCCCATGCACCACACAAGTCATACTAAATGACCCTTGGATGTTACCCTCAAAGGTTACCCACAACAATAAGACCAGCGATATTTCTTACCTTGGTTGAATCATTCCTTCTTTCGTAAGTGAAGTTCTCCTCGAACTTGTGCACTTTCGGGGCTCATACAAGAGACCATGTTCTGATACCAAACATAAGAAAAATAGCTAATCATTCCTACCAAAAGCTTAATTTTTCAATAGGTGACCGTAGAACTTTAACACTTAATCCCCGTTCAAAGCACACACCAAGTCAAAAGGATGTTACCCACCGTGCGCCACACAAATCCGACAAAATGACGCTTGGATGTTACCGGGCCAATTTACAAATTATATTGCAACGTGTTTCTCAAAAATTCAATGGATATTACTCATCACAAATGCTTAGATGCTAAACAAAAGAACAAATGTTAAAAATCCCTAGATAGGTTGCTTAAAAAGGAAAATGAAATCCGGAAATGGATCTCAAAGCGCACACCAAGTCACAAGGTTGTGACCCACCATGCGGCACACAAATCAGACAAAATGACCCATGCATGTTACCCAGCAAATTTACAGATTCTATTGCATATGGTTTCTCAACAAATCTATTGATAGTACTCACCATTTATCTATTGGAAAACATGCCCCATGGAGGTGCTATCTCCTTAATAAGTCTAGCATAAATAACACTCCAAAAAGTATGGATATTACAAATCACAAATGCTTGGATTCAAAACGATGCCACAAAGGTTTCCAATCCCTCGATAAGTTTTTTAAAGAGGAAAAAAAGCAAGAAAGAGCTCCCAAATAAACTTAAATAAAATTTCATTCAGAATGTGAGATTCCAAGCGGTTGAGCTGCTCTTAAATATTTATTAACATACAAATAAACCCTAAGTTCTACTACAATATAGCCCTTGAGGTCATCCACGGGTTGAAAAGAAAAACCACCAAAGATCATGAACGATAGTAGAAAACTTGGACCAAAACATGGAAAAAAATGGGAAAGTTTGGAACAGTATTTAACCATTCCGAGCAAATGCTTAAGATGTCAGAAAGGGGCACTAATATTTTCCCATCTAGAGCCGTCGTGCGTAACCCTTGTTCAAAGCCCACACCTATTCAAATTGATGTTACCCCCCACGGACCACACAAGTCATACTAAATGACCCTTGGATGTTACCCTCAAAGGCTACCAATAACAATAAGCCCAGCGATATTTCTTACCTTGGTTGAATCATTCCCTCTTTCGTAAGTGAAGTTCTCCTCGAACTTGTGCTCTTTCGGGGCTCGTACAAGAGACCATGTTCTGATACCAAACATAAGAAAAATAGCTAATCATTCCTACCAAACGCTTAATATTTCAATAGGTGATGCTAGAACTTTCACATATAATCCCCGTTCAAAGCACACCCCGAGTCAAAAGGATGTTACCCACCATGCGGCACACAAATCAGACAAAATGACCCATGCATGTTACCCAGCAAATTTACAGATTGTATTTCATATGGTTTCTCAACAAATCTATTGATAGTACTCACCATTTATCTATTGGAAAACATGGCACATGAAGGTGCTATCTCCTTAAAAAGTCTAGCATAAATAACACTCCAACAAGTATGGATATTACTCATCACAAATGCTTTGATTCTAAACGACACCACAAAGGTTGCCTATCCCTCGATAAGTTTTTTAATGAGGAAAAAAAGCAAGAAAGAGCTCTCAAATGATCTTCAAATAAAATTTCATTCAGGATGTGAGGTTCCAAGCTGTTGAGCTGCACTTAAATATTTATTAGATTACAAATGAACCCTAAGTTCTACTACAATATAGCCCTTGAGGTCATCCACGGGTTGAAATGAAAAACGACCAAAAATCATGAAAGATAGTGGAAAACTTGGACCAAAACATGGAAAAAATGGGAAAGTTTGGAACAGTATTTAACCATTCCGAGCAAATGCTTAAGATGTCAGAAAGGGGCAATAATATTTTCCCATCTAGAGCCGTCACACATAACCCTTGTTCAAAGCCCACACCTATTCAAATTGATGTTACCCCCCATGCACCACACAAGTCATACTAAATGACCCTTGGATGTTACCCTCAAAGGTTACCCACAACAATAAGACCAGCGATATTTCTTACCTTGGTTGAATCATTCCCTCTTTCGTAAGTGAAGTTCTCCTCGAACTTGTGCACTTTCGGGGCTCATACAAGAGACCATGTTCTGATACCAAACATAAGAAAAATAGCTAATCATTCCTACCAAAAGCTTAATTTTTCAATAGGTGACCGTAGAACTTTAACACTTAATCCCCGTTCAAAGCACATACCAAGTCAAAAGGATGTTACCCACCGTGCGCCACACAAATCCGACAAAATGACGCTTGGATGTTACCGGGCCAATTTACAAATTATATTGCAACGTGTTTCTCAAAAATTCAATGGATATTACTCATCACAAATGTTTAGATGCTAAACAAAAGAACAAATGTTAAAATTCCCTAGATAGGTTGCTTAAAAAGGAAAATGAAATCCGGAAATGGATCTCAAAGCGCACACCAAGTCACAAGGTTGTGACCCACCATGCGGCACACAAATCAGACAAAATGACCCATGCATGTTACCCAGCAAATTTACAGATTCTATTGCATATGGTTTCTCAACAAATATATTGATAGTACTCACCATTTATCTATTGGAAACATGAACCATGGAGGTGCTATCTCCTTAATAAGTCTAGCATAAATAACACTCCAAAAAGTATGGATATTACAAATCACAATGCTTGGATTCAAAACGATGCCACAAAGGTTTCCAATCCCTCGATAAGTTTTTTAAAGAGGAAAAAAAGCAAGAAAGAGCTCCCAAATAAACTTAAATAAAATTTCATTCAGAATGTGAGATTCCAAGCGGTTGAGCTGCTCTTAAATATTTATTAACATACAAATAAACCCTAAGTTCTACTACAATATAGCCCTTGAGGTCATCCACGGGTTGAAAAGAAAAACCACCAAAGATCATGAACGATAGTAGAAAACTTGGACCAAAACATGGAAAAAAATGGGAAATTTGGAACAGTATTTAACCATTCCGAGCAAATGCTTAAGATGTCAGAAAGGGGCACTAATATTTTCCCATCTAGAGCCGTCGTGCGTAACCCTTGTTCAAAGCCCACACCTATTCAAATTGATGTTACCCCCCACGGACCACACAAGTCATACTAAATGACCCTTGGATGTTACCCTCAAAGGTTACCCATAACAATAAGCCCAGCTATATTTCTTACCTTGGTTGAATCATTCCCTCTTTCGTAAGTGAAGTTCTCCTCGAACTTGTGCTCTTTCGGGGCTCGTACAAGAGACCATGTTCTGATACCAAACATAAGAAAAATAGCTAATCATTCCTACCAAAAGCTTAATTTTTCAATAGGTGATGCTAGAACTTTCACATATAATCCCCGTTCAAAGCACACCCCGAGTCAAAAGGATGTTACCCACCATGCGGCACACAAATCAGACAAAATGACCCATGCATGTTACCCAGCAAATTTACAGATTGTATTTCATATGGTTTCTCAACAAATCTATTGATAGTACACACCATTTATCTATTGGAAAACATGGCACATGAAGGTGCTATCTCCTTAAAAAGTATAGCATAAATAACACTCCAACAAGTATGGATATTACTCATCACAAATGCTTTGATTCTAAAGGACACCACAAAGGTTGCCAATCCCTCGATAAGTTTTTTAATGAGGAAAAAAAGCAAGAAAGAGCTCTCAAATGATCTTCAAATAAAATTTCATTCAGGATGTGAGGTTCCAAGCTGTTGAGCTGCACCTAAATATTTATTAGATTACAAATAAACCCTAAGTTCTACTACAATATAGCCCTCGAGGTCATCCACGGGTTGAAATGAAAAACGACCAAAAATCATGAACGATAGTAGAAAACTTGGACCAAAACATGGAAAAAAATGGGAAGGTTTGGAACAGTATTTAACCATTCCGAGCAAATGCTTAAGATGTCAGAAAGGGGCACTAATATTTTCCCATCTAGAGCCGTCGTGCGTAACCCTTGTTCAAAGCCCACACCTATTCAAATTGATGTTACCCCCCACGGACCACACAAGTCATACTAAATGACCCTTGGATGTTACCCTCAAAGGTTACCCATAACAATAAGCCCAGCGATATTTCTTACCTTGGTTGAATCATTCCCTCTTTCGTAAGTGAAGTTCTGCTCGAACTTGTGCTCTTTCGGGGCTCGTACAAGAGACCATGTTCTGATACCAAACATAAGAAAAATTGCTAATCATTCCTACCAAAAGCTTAATTTTTCAATAGGTGATGCTAGAACTTTCACATATAATCCCCGTTCAAAGCACACCCCGAGTCAAAAGGATGTTACCCACCATGCGGCACACAAATAAGACAAAATGACCCATGCATGTTACCCAGCAAATTTACAGATTGTATTTCATATGGTTTCTCAACAAATCTATTGATTGTACTCACCATTTATCTATTGGAAAACATGGCACATGAAGGTGCTATCTCCTTAAAAAGTCTAGCATAAATAACACTCCAACAAGTATGGATATTACTCATCACAAATGCTTTGATTCTAAACGACACCACAAAGGTTGCCAATCCCTCGATAAGTTTTTTAATGAGGAAAAAAAGCAAGAAAGAGCTCTCAAATGATCTTCAAATAAAATTTCATTCAGGATGTGAGGTTCCAAGCTGTTGAGCTGCACTTAAATATTTATTAGATTACAAATAAACCCTAAGTTCTACTACAATATAGCCCTTGAGGTCATCCACGGGTTGAAATGAAAAACGACCAAAAATCATGAAAGATAGTGGAAAACTTGGACCAAAACATGGAAAAAATGGGAAAGTTTGGAACAGTATTTAACCATTCCGAGCAAATGCTTAAGATTTCAGAAAGGGGCAATAATATTTTCCCATCTAGAGCCGTCGCACATAACCCTTGTTCAAAGCCCACACCTATTCAAATTGATGTTACCCCCCATGCACCACACAAGTCATACTAAATGACCCTTGGATGTTACCCTCAAAGGTTACCCACAAAAATAAGACCAGCGATATTTCTTACCTTGGTTGAATCATTCCCTCTTTCGTAAGTGAAGTTCTCCTTGAACTTGTGCACTTTCGGGGCTCATACAAGAGACCATGTTCTGATACCAAACATAAGAAAAATAGCTAATCATTCCTACCAAAAGCTTAATTTTTCAATAGGTGACCGTAGAACTTTAACACTTAATCCCCGTTCAAAGCACACACCAAGTCAAAAGGATGTTACCCACCATGCGCCACACAAATCCGACAAAATGACGCTTGGATGTTACCGGGCCAATTTACAAATTATATTGCAACGTGTTTCTCAAAAATTCAATGGATATTACTCATCACAAATGCTTAGATGCTAAACAAAAGAACAAATGTTAAAATTCCCTAGATAGGTCGCTTAAAAAGGAAAATGAAATCCGGAAATGGATCTCAAAGCGCACACCAAGTCACAAGGTTGTGACCCACCATGCGGCACACAAATCAGACAAAATGACCCATGCATGTTACCCAGCAAATTTAAAGATTCTATTGCATATGGTTTCTCAACCAATCTATTGATAGTACTCACCATTTATCTATTGGAAAACATGCCCCATGGAGGTGCTATCTCCTTAATAAGTCTAGCATAAATAACACTCCAAAAAGTATGGATATTACAAATCACAAATGCTTGGATTCAAAACGATGCCACAAAGGTTTCCAATCCCTCGATAAGTTTTTTAAAGAGGAAAAAAAGAAAGAAAGAGCTCCCAAATAATCTTAAATAAAATTTCATTCAGAATGTGAGATTCCAAGCGGTTGAGCTGCTCTTAAATATTTATTAACATACAAATAAACCCTAAGCTCTACTACAATATAGCCCTTGAGGTCATCCACGGGTTGAAAAGAAAAACCACCAAAGATCAGGAACGATAGTAGAAAACTTGGACCAAAACATGGAAAAAAATGGGAAAGTTTGGAACAGTATTTAACCATTCCGAGCAAATGCTTAAGATGTCACAAAGGGGCACTAATATTTTCCCATCTAGAGCCGTCGTGCAATACCCTTGTTCAAAGCCCACACCTATTCAAATTGATGTTACCCCCCACGGACCATACAAGTCATACTAAATGACCCTTGGATGTTACCCTCAAAGGTTACCCATAACAATAAGCCCAGCGATATTTCTTACCTTGGTTGAATCATTCCCTCTTTCGTAAGTGAAGTTCTCCTTGAACTTGTGCTCTTTCGGGGCTCGTACAAGAGACCATGTTCTGATACCAAACATAAGAAAAATACCTAATCATTCCTACCAAAAGCTTAATTTTTCAATAGGTGATGCTCGAACTTTCACATATAATCCCCGTTCAAAGCACACCCCGAGTCAAAAGGATGTTACCCACCATGCGGCACACAAATCAGACAAAATGACCCATGCATGTTACCCAGCAAATTTACAGATTGTATTTCATATGGTTTCTCAACAAATCTATTGATAGTACTCACCATTTATCTATTGGAAAACATGGCACATGAAGGTGCTATATCCTTAAAAAGTCTAGCATAAATAACACTCCAACAAGTATGGATATTACTTATCACAAATGCTTTGATTCTAAACGACACCACAAAGGTTGCCAATCCCTCGATAAGTTTTTTAATGAGGAAAAAAAGCAAGAAAGAGCTCTCAAATGATCTTCAAATAAAATTTCATTCAGGATGTGAGGTTCCAAGCTGTTGAGCTGCACTTAAATATTTATTAGATTACAAATAAACCCTAAGTTCTACTACAATTAGCCCTTGAGGTCATCCACGGGTTGAAATGAAAAACGACCAAAAATCATGAACGATAGTAGAAAACTTGGACCAAAACATGGAAAAAAAATGGGAAAGTTTGGAACAGTATTTAACCATTCCGAGCAAATGATTAAGATGTCAGAAAGGGGCAATAATATTTTCCCATCTAGAGCCGTCGCACATAACCCTTGTTCAAAGCCCACACCTATTCAAATTGATGTTACCCCCAATGCACCACACAAGTCATACTAAATGACCCTTGGATGTTACCCTCAAAGGTTACCCACAACAATAAGCCCAACGATATTTCTTACCTTGGTTGAATCATTCCCTCTTTCGTAAGTGAAGTTCTCCCTGAACTTGTGCACTTTTGGGGCTCATACAGGAGACCATGTTCTGATACCAAACATAAGAAAAATAGCTAATCATTCCTACCAAAAGCTTAATTTTTCAATAGGTGACCGTAGAACTTTAATACTTAATCCCCGTTCTAAGCACACAACAATTCAAAAGGATGTTACGCACCGTGCACCACACAAATCCGACAAAATGACGCTTGGATGTTACCGGGCCAATTTACAAATTATATTGCAACGTGTTTCTCAAAAATTCAATGGATATTACTCATCACAAATGCTTAGATGCTAAACAAAAGAACAAATGTTAAAATTCCCTAGATAGGTTGCTTAAAAAGGAAAATGAAATACGGAAATGGATCTCAAAGCGCACACCAAGTCACAAGGTTGTGACCCACCATGCGGCACACAAATAAGACAAAATGACCCATGCATGTTACCCAGCAAATTTACAGATTCTATTGCATATGGTTTCTCAACAAATCTATTGATAGTACTCACCATTTATCTATTGGAAAACTTGCCCCATGGAGGTGCTATCTCCTTAATAAGTCTAGCATAAATAACACTCCAAAAAGTATGGATATTACAAATCACAAATGCTTGGATTCAAAACGATGCCACAAAGGTTTCCAATCCCTCGATAAGTTTTTTAAAGAGGAAGAAAAGCAAGAAAGAGCTCCCAAATGATCTTAAATAAAAATTCATTCAGAATGTGAGATTCCAAGCAGTTGAGCTGCTCTTAAATATTTATTAACATACAAATAAACCCTAAGTTCTACTACAATATAGCCCTTGTGGTCATCCACGGGTTGAAAAGAAAAACGACCAAAAATCATGAACGATAGTAGAAAACTTGGACCAAAACATGGAAAAAAAATGGGAAAGTTTGGAACAGTATTTAACAATTCCGAGCAAATGCTTAAGATGTCAGAAAGGGGCACTAATATTTTCCCATCTAGAGCCGTCGCACATAACCCTTGTTCAAAGCCCACACCTATTCAAATTGATGTTACCCCCAATGCACCACACAAGTCATACTAAATGACCCTTGGATGTTACCCTCAAAGGTTACCCACAACAATAAGCCCAGCGATATTTCTTACCTTGGTTGAATCATTCCCTCTTTCGTAAGTGAAGTTCTCCTCGAACTTGTGCACTTTCGGGGCTCATACAAGAGACCATGTTCTGATACCAAACATAAGAAAAATAGCTTATCATTCCTACCAAAAGCTTAATTTTTCAATAGGTGATGCTAGACCTTTCACACTTAATCCCCGTTCAAAGCACACCCCGAGTCCAAAGGATGTTACCCACCATGCGCCACACATATCCGAAAAAATGAGGCTTGGAAGTTACTGGGCGAATTTACAAATTATATTGCAACGTGTTTCTCAAAAATTCATTGGATATTACTCATCACAAATGCTTAGATGCTAAACAATAGAACAAAGGTTACAAATCCCTAGATAGGTTGCTTAAAAAGGAAAATGAAATCAGGAAATGGTTCTCAAAGCGCACACTAAGTCACAAGGTTGTGACCCACCATGCGGCACACAAATAAGACAAAATGACCCATGCATGTTACCCAGCAAATTTACAGATTGTATTTCATATGGTTTCTCAACAAATCTATTGATAGTACTCACCATTTATCTATTGGAAAACATGCCCCATGGAGGTGCTATCTCCTTAATAAGTCTAGCATAAATAACACTCCAACAAGTATGTATTTTACTCATCATAAATACTTGGATTCTAAACGACACCACAAAGGTTGCCAATCCCTCGATAAGTTTTTTAAAGAGGAAAAAAAGCAAGAAAGAGCTCTCAAATGATCTTAAAATAAAATTTCATTCAAAATTTGAGATTCCAAGTTGTTGAGCTGCTCTTAAATATTTATTAACAAACAAATAAACCCTAAAATCTACTACAATATAGCCCTTGAGGTCATCCACGGGTTGAAAAGAAAAACGACCAAAAATCATGAAAGATAGTAGAAAACTTGGACAAAAACATGGAAAAAATGGGAAAGTTTGGAACAATATTTAACCATTCCGAGCAAATGCTTAAGATGTCAGAAAGGGGCAATAATATTTTCCCATCTAGAGCCGTCGCACATAACCCTTGTTCAAAGCCCACACCTATTCAAATTGATGTTACCCCCCATGCACCACACAAGTCATACTAAATGACCCTTGGATGTTACCCTCAAAGGTTACCCACAACAATAAGACCAGCGATATTTCTTACCTTGGTTGAATCATTCCCTCTTTTGTAAGTGAAGTTCTCCTCGAACTTGTGCACTTTCGGGGCACATACAAGAGACCATGTTCTGATACCAAACATAAGAAAAATAGCTAATCATTCCTACCAAAAGCTTAATTTTTCAATAGGTGACTGTAGAACTTTAACACTTAATCCCCGTTCAAAGCACACACCAAGTCAAAAGGATGTTACACACCGTGCGCCACACAAATCCGACAAAATGACGCTTGGATGTTACCGGGCCAATTTACAAATTATATTGCAACGTGTTTCTCAAAAATTCAATGGATATTACTCATCACAAATGCTTAGATGCTAGACAAAAGAACAAATGTTAAAATTCCCTAGATATGTTGCTTAAAAAGGAAAATGAAATCCAGAAGTGGATCTCAAAGCGCACACCAAGTCACAAGGTTGTGACCCACCATGCGGCACACAAATCAGACAAAATGACCCATGCATGTTACTCAGCAAATTTACAGATTCTATTGCATATGGTTTCTCAACAAATCTATTGATAGTACTCACCATTTATCTATTGGAAAACATGCCCCATGGAGGTGCTATCTCCTTAATAAGTCTAGCATAAATAACACTCCAAAAAGTATGGATATTACAAATCACAAATGCTTGGATTCAAAACGATGCCACAAAGGTTTCCAATCCCTCGATAAGTTTTTTAAAGAGGAAAAAAAGCAAGAAAGAGCTCCCAAATAATCTTAAATAAAATTTCATTCAGAATTTGAGATTCCAAGCAGTTGAGCTGCTCTTAAATATTTATTAACATACAAATAAACCCTAAGTTCTACTACAATATAGCCCTTGAGGTCATCCACGGGTTGAAAAGAAAAACCACCAAAGATCATGAACGATAGTAGAAAACTTGGACCAAAATATGGAAAAAAATGGGAAAGTTTGGAACAGTATTTAACCATTCCGAGCAAATGCTTAAGATGTCAGAAAGGGGCACTAATATTTTCCCATCTAGAGCCGTCGTGCATAACCCTTGTTCAAAGCCCACACCTATTCAAATTGATGTTACCCCCCACGGACCACACAAGTCATACTAAATGACCCTTGGATGTTACCCTCAAAGGTTACCCATAACAATAGGCCCAGCGATATTTCTTTCCTTGGTTGAATCATTCCCTCTTTCGTAAGTGAAGTTCTCCTCGAACTTGTGCTCTTTCGGGGCTCGTACAAGAGACCATGTTCTGATACCAAACATAAGAAAAATAGCTAATCATTCCTACCAAAAGCTTAATTTTTCAATAGGTGACCGTAGAACTTTAACACTTAATCCCCGTTCAAAGCACACACCAAGTCAAAAGGATGTTACCCACCGTGCGCCACACAAATCCGACAAAATGACGCTTGGATGTTACCGGGCCAATTTACAAATTATATTGCAACGTGTTTCTCAAAAATTCAATGGATATTACTCATCACGAATGCTTAGATGCTAAACAAAAGAACAAATGTTAAAATTCCCTAGATAGGTTGCTTAAAAAGGAAAATGAAATCCGGAAATGGATCTCAAAGCGCACACCAAGTCACAAGGTTGTGACCCACCATGCGGTACACAAATCAGACAAAATGACCCATGCATGTTACCCAGCAAATTTACAGATTCTATTGCGTATGGTTTCTCAACAAATCTATTGATAGTACTCACCATTTATCTATTGGAAAACATGCCCAATGGAGGTGCTATCTCCTTAATAAGTCTAGCATAAATAACACTCCAAAAAGTATGGATATTACAAATCACAAATGCTTGGATTCAAAACGATGCCACAAAGGTTTCCAATCCCTCGATAAGTTTTTTAAAGAGGAAAAAAAGCAAGAAAGAGCTCCCAAATAATCTTAAATAAAATTTCATTCAAAATGTGAGATTCCAAGCAGTTGAGCTGCTCTTAAATATTTATTAACATACAAATAAACCCTAAGTTCTACTACAATATAGCCCTTGAGGTCATCCACGGGTTGAAAAGAAAAACCACCAAAGATCATGAACGATAGTAGAAAACTTGGACCAAAACATGGAAAAAAATGGGAAAGTTTGGAACAGTATTTAACCATTCCGAGCAAATGCTTAAGATGTCAGAAAGGGGCACCAATATTTTCCCATCTAGAGCCGTCGTGCATAACCGTTGTTCAAAGCCCACACCTATTCAAATTGATGTTCCCCCCACGGACCACACAAGTCATACTAAATGACCCTTGGATGTTACCCTCAAAGGTTACCCATAACAATAAGCCCAGCGATACTTCTTACCTTCGTTGAATCATTCCCTCTTTCGTAAGTGAAGTTCTCCTCGAATTGTGCTCTTTCGGGGCTCGTACAAGAGACCATGTTATGATACCAAACATAAGAAAAATAGCTAATCATTCCTACCAAAAGCTTAATTTTTCAATAGGTGATGCTAGAACTTTCACATATAATCCCCGTTCAAAGCACACCCCGAGTCAAAAGGATGTTACCCACCATGCGGCACACAAATCAGACAAAATTACCCATGCATGTTACCCAGCAAATTTACAGATTGTATTTCATATGGTTTCTCAACAAATCTATTGATAGTACTCACCATTTATCTATTGGAAAACATGGCACATGAAGGTGCTATCTCCTTAAAAAGTCTAGCATAAATAACACTCCAACAAGTATGGATATTACTCATCACAAATTCTTTGATTCTAAACGACACCACAAAGGTTGCCAATCCCTCGATAAGTTTTTTAATGAGGAAAAAAAGCAAGAAAGAGCTCTCAAATGATCTTCAAATAAAATTTCATTCAGGATGTGAGGTTCCAAGCTGTTGAGCTGCACTTAAATATTTATTAGATTACAAATAAGCCCTAAGTTCTACTACAATATAGCCCTTGAGGTCATCTAAGGGTTGAAATGAAAAACGACCAAAAATCATGAACGATAGTAGAAAACTTGGACCAAAACATGGAAAAAAATGGGAAAGTTTGGAAGAGTATTTAACCATTCCAGGCAAATGCTTAAGATGTGAGAAAGGGGCAATAATATTTTCCCATCTAGAGCCGTCGCACATAACCCTTGTTCATAGCCCACACCTATTCAAATTGATGTTACCCCCCATGCACCACACAAGTCATACTAAATGACCCTTGGATGTTACCCTCAAAGGTTACCCATAACAATAAGCCCAGCGATATTTCTTACCTTGGTTGAATCATTCCCTCTTTCGTAAGTGAAGTTCTCCTCGAACTTGTGCACTTTTGGGGCTCATACAGGAGACCATGTTTTGATACCAAACATAAGAAAAATAGCTAATCATTCCTACCAAAAGCTTAATTTTTCAATAGGTGACCGTAGAACTTTAACACTTAATCCCCGTGCAAATCACACACCAAGTCAAAAGGATGTTACCCACCGTGCGCCACACAAATCTGACAAAATGACGCTTGGATGTTACCGGGCCAATTTACAAATTATATTGCATCGTGTTTCTCAAAAATTCAATGGATATTACTCATCACAAATGCTTAGATGCTAAACAAAAGAACAAATGCTAAATTCCCTAGATAGGTTGCTTAAAAAGGAATATGAAATCCGGAAATGGATCTCAAAGCGCACACCAAGTCACACGGTTATGACCCACCATGCGGCACACAAATCAGACAAAATGACCCATGCATGTTACCCAGCAAATTTACAGATTCTATTGCATATGGTTTCTCAACAAATCTAATGATAGTACTCACCATTTATCTATTATAAAATATGCCCCATGGAGGTGCTATCTGCTTAATAAGTCTAGCATAAATAACACTCCAAAAAGTATGGATATTACAAATCACAAATGCTTGGATTTAAAACGATACCACAAAGGTTTCCACTCCCTCGATAAGTTTTTTAAAGAGGAAAAAAAGCAAGAAAGAGCTCCCAAATAATCTTAAATAAAATTTCATTCAGAATGTGAGATTCCAAGCGGTTGAGCTGCTCTTAAATATTTATTAACATACAAATAAACCCTAAGTTCTACTACAATATAGCCCTTGAGGTCATCCACGGGTTGAAAAGAAAAACGACCAAAAATCATGAACGATAGTAGAAAACTTGGACCAAAACATGGAAAAAAATGGGAAGGTTTGGAACAGTATTTAACCATTCCGAGCAAATGCTTAAGATATCAGAAAGGGGCACTAATATTTTCCCATCTAGAGCCGTCGCACATAACCCTTGTTCAAAGCCCACACCTATTCAAATTGATGTTACCCCCCATGCACCACACAAGTCATACTAATTGACCCTTGGATGTTACCCTCAAAGGTTACCCACAACAATAAGACCAGCGATATTTCTTACCTTGGTTGAATCATTCCCTCTTTCTTAAGTGAAGTTCTCCTCGAACTTGTGCACTTTCGGGGCTCATACAAGAGACCATGTTCTGATACCAAACATAAGAAAAATAGCTAATCATTCCTACCAAAAGCTTAATTTTTCAATAGGTGACCGTATAACTTTAACACTTAATCCCCGTTCAAAGCATACACCAAGTCAAAAGGATGTTACCCACCGTGCGCCACACAAATCCGACAAAATGACGCTTGGATGTTACTGGGCCAATTTACAAATTATATTGCAACGTGTTTCTCAAAAATTCAATGGATATTACTCATCACAAATGCTTAGATGCTAAACAAAAGAACAAATGTTAAAATTCCCTAGATAGGTTGCTTAAAAAGGAAAATGAAATCCAGAAATGGATCTCAAAGCGCACACCAAGTCACAAGGTTGTGACCCACCATGCGGCACACAAATCAGACAAAATGACCCATGCATGTTACTCAGCAAATTTACAGATTCTATTGCATATGGTTTCTCAACAAATCTATTGATAGTACTCACCATTTATCTATTGGAAAACATGCCCCATGGAGGTGCTATCTCCTTAATAAGTCTAGCATAAATAACACTCCAAAAAGTATGGATATTACAAATCACAAATGCTTGGATTCAAAACGATGCCACAAAGGTTTCCAATCCCTCGATAAGTTTTTTAAAGAGGAAAAAAAGCAAGAAAGAGCTCCCAAATAATCTTAAATAAAATTTCATTCAGAATGTGAGATTCCAAGCGGTTGAGCTGCTCTTAAATATTTATTAACATACAAATAAACCCTAAGTTCTACTACAATATAGCCCTTGAGGTCATCCACGGGTTGAAAAGAAAAACCACCAAAGATCATGAACGATAGTAGAAAACATGGACCAAAACATGGAAAAAAATTGGAAAGTTTGGAACAGTATTTAACCATTCCGAGCAAATGCTTAAGATGTTAGAAAGAGGCATTAATATTTTCCCATCTAGAGCCGTCGTGCATAACCCTTGTTCAAAGCCCACACCTATTCAAATTGATGTTACCCCCCACGGACCACACAAGTCATACTAAATGACCCTTGGATGTTACCCTCAAAGGTTACCCATAACAATAAGCCCAGCGATATTTCTTACCTTGGTTGAATCATTCCCTCTTTCGTAAGTGAAGTTCTCCTCGAACTTGTGCTCTTTCGGGGCTCGTACAAGAGACCATGTTCTGATACCAAACATAAGAAAAATAGCTAATCATTCCTACCAAAAGCTTAATTTTTCAATAGGTGATGCTAGAACTTTCACATATAATCCCCGTTCAAAGCACACCCCGAGTCAAAAGGATGTTACCCACCATGCGGCACACAAATCAGACAAAATGACCCATGCATGTTACCCAGCAAATTTACAGATTGTATTTCATATGGTTTCTCAAAAAATCTATTGATAGTACTCACCATTTATCTATTGGAAAACATGGCATATGAAGGTGCTATCTCCTTAAAAAGTCTAGCATAAATAACACTCCAACAAGTATGGATATTACTCATCACAAGTGCTTTGATTCTAAACGACACCACAAAGGTTGCCCATCCCTCGATAAGTTTTTTAATGAGGAAAAAAAGCAAGAAAGAGCTCTCAAATGATCTTCAAATAAAATTTCATTCAGGATGTGAGGTTCCAAGCTGTTGAGCTGCACTTAAATATTTATTAGATTACAAATAAACCCTAAGTTCTACTACAATATAGCCCTTGAGGTCATCCACGGGTTGAAATGAAAAACGACCAAAAATCATGAACGATAGTAGAAAACTTGGACCAAAACATGGAAAAAAATGGCAAAGTTTGGAACAATATTTAACCATTCCAGGCAAATGCTTAAGATGTCAGAAAGGGGCAATAATATTTTCCCATCTAGAGCCGTCGCACATAACCCTTGTTCAAAGCCCACACCTATTCAAATTGATGTTACCCCCCATGCACCACACAAGTCATACTAAATGACCCTTGGATGTTACCCTCAAAGGTTACCCATAACAATAAGCCCAGCGATATTTCTTACCTTGGTTGAATCATTCCCTCTTTCGTAAGTGAAGTTCTCCTCGAACTTGTGCACTTTCGGGGCTCATACAGGAGACCATGTTCTGATACCAAACATAAGAAAAATAGCTAATCATTCCTACCAAAAGCTTAATTTTTCAATAGGTGACCGTAGAACTTTAACACTTAATCCCCGTGCAAAGCACACACCAAGTCAAAAGGATGTTACCCACCGTGCGCCACACAAATCTGACCAAATGACGCTTGGATGTTACCGGGCCAATTTACAAATTATATTGCAACGTGTTTCTCAAAAATTCAATGGATATTACTCATCACAAATGCTTAGATGCTAAACAAAAGAACAAATGCTAAATTCCCTAGATAGGTTGCTTAAAAAGGAATATGAAATCCGGAAATGGATCTCAAAGCGCACACCAAGTCACAAGGTTATGACCCACCATGCGGCACACAAATCAGACAAAATGACCCATGCATGTTACCCAGCAAATTTACAGATTCTATTGCATATGGTTTCTCAACAAATCTATTGATAGTACTCACCATTTATCTATTGGAAAATATGCCCCATGGAGGTGCTATCTGCTTAATAAGTCTAGCATAAATAACACTCCAAAAAGTATGGATATTACAAATCACAAATGCTTGGATTTAAAACGACACCACAAAGGTTTCCAATCCCTCGATAAGTTTTTTAAAGAGGAAAAAAAGCAAGAAAGAGCTCTCAAATGATCTTAAATAAAATTTCATTCAGAATGTGAGATTCCAAGCAGTTGAGCTGCTCTTAAATATTTATTAACATACAAATAAACCCTAAGTTCTACTACAATATAGCCCTTGAGGTCATCCACAGGTTGAAAAGAAAAACGACCAAAAATCATGAACGATAGTAGAAAACTTGGACCAAAACATGGAAAAAAAAGGGAAAGTTTGGAACAGTATTTAACCATTCCGAGCAAATGCTTAAGATATCAGAAAGGGGCACTAATATTTTCCCACATAGAGCCGTCGCACATAACCTTTGTTCGAAGCCCACACCTATTCAAATTGATGTTACCCCTATGCACCACACAAGTCATAGTAAATTACCCTTGGATGTTACCCTCAAAGGTTACCCATAACAATAAGCCCAGCGATATTTCTTACCTCGGTTCAATCATTCCCTCTTTCGTAAGTGAAGTTCTCCTCGAACTTGTGCCCTTTCGGGGCTCATACAAGAGACCATGTTCTGATACCAAACATAAGAAAAATAGCTAATCATTCCTATCAAAAGCTTAATTTTTCAATAGGTGATGCTAGAACTTTCACACTTAATCCCCGTTCAAAGCACACCCCGAGTCAAAAGGATTTTACCCACCATGCGTCGCACAAATCCGACAAAATGACACTTGGATGTTACCGTGCCAATTTACAAATTATATTGCAAAGTGTTTCTCAAATATTCAATGGATATTACTCATCACATATGCTTAGATGCTAAACAACAGAACAAAGGTTACAAATCCCTAGATAGGTTGCTTAAAATGGAAAATGAAATCAAGAAATGGATCTCAAAGCACACCCCAAGTCACAAGGTTGTGACCCACCATGCGGCACACAAATCTGACAAAATGACCCATGCATGTTACCACGCAAATTTACAGATTGTATTTCATATGGTTTCTCAGCAAATCTATTGATAGTACTCACCATTTATCTATTGGAAAACTTGGCACATGGAGGTACTATCTCCTTAATAAGTCTAGCATAAATAACACTCCAACAAGTATGGATTTTACTCATCACAAATGCTTGGATTCTAAACGACACCACAAAGGGGTCCAATCCCTCGATAAGTTTTTTGAAGAGGAAAAAAAGCAAGAAAGAGCTCTCAAATGATCTTAAAATAAAATTTCATTCAGCATGTGAGGTTCCAAGCTGTTGAGCTGCACTTAAATATTTATTAACATACAAATAAACCCTAAGTTCTACTACAATATAGCCCTTGAGGTCATCCATGGGTTGAAAAGAAAAACGACCAAAAAGCATTAAGGATAGTAGAAAACTTGGACCAAAACAAGGAAAAAAATGGGAAAGTTTGGAACAGTATTTAACCATTCCGAGCAAATGGTTAAGATGTGAGAAAGGGGCACCAATATTCTCCCATCTAGAGCCGTCGCACATGACCCATGTTCATAGCCCACACCAATTCAAATTGATGTTACCCCCCATGCACCACACAAGTCATACTAAATGACCCTTGGATGTTACCCTTAAAGGTTACCCACAACAATGAGCCCAACGATATTGCTTACCTTGGTTGAATCATTCCCTCTTTCGTATGTGAAGTTCTCCTCTAACTTGTGCTTTTTCGGGGCTCATACAAGAGACCATGTTCTGATACCAAACATAAGAAAAATAGCTAATCATTCCTACCGAAAGCTTAATTTTTCAGTAGGTGATGCTAGAACTTTCACACTTAATCCACGTTCAAAGCACACACCAAGTTAAAAGGATGTTACCCACCATGTGCCACACAAATCAGAAAAAATGACCCTTGGATGTTACCCAACCAATTTACAAATTAAATTGCAACGTGTTTCTCAACAATTCAATGGATATTATGCTTCTTAAATGCTTAGATGGAAAGCAAGATAATAAAGGTTACCAATCCCTAGATAAATTGTTTAAAAGGGAAAAAGAAAGCATGAAAGGGATCTCAAAAAGCATGCCAAATCACAAGGATGTAACCCACTATGCACCACACAAGTCAGACAAAATGACCCTTGGAGGTTACCCAAGCAATTTATAGATTATATTGCATAGGATTTCTCAACAAATGAATGGATAGTACTCACCATTTATCTTTTGGGAAACATGCCACAACTAGGTGCTATCTCCTTGATAAGTGTAGCATAAATAACACTTTAACCAGTATGGATATTACTCATCACAAAGCTTGGATGCTAAACAACACAACAAAAGTTTCCAATCCCTTGATAAATTGTTTAAAGAGGAACAAAAAGCATGAATGTTCTCACAAATAATCTGAAAATCAAATTTCATTCAAAATTTGAAATTTCGAGAAGTTGAGCTTCTCTTAAATATTTATAAGATACAAATAATCCCTAAGTTCTACGAAAATATAGCCCTTGATCTCATCCAATGTTGGAAAATAAAAACAGCCAAAAAGCATTGTAGTAGAAAACTAGGACCAAAACCTGGAAAAAATAAGGAAGTTGAGGAACAGTATGTAACCATTCCTAACAAATGCTTACGATGTGAGTAAGGGAAACCAAAACTCTCTTCTAGAGCCGTCACACTTAACCTATGTTCAAAGCCTACACTAAATCACATTGATGTTACCCCTCTCGCAGCACACAAGTCATACTAAATGACCCTTTCATGTTACCCACAAACGTTACCCACAACAATGAGCCTAGGGATGGTATTTACCTTGGTATCATCATTCCTTCTTTCGTAAGAGAAGTTCGTGGTCAAACTTGTGCTTTATCGGGACTCAAACATAGACCTTGTTTTGATGCCAAACATAGGAACAATAGCTAACTATTCCTACCAAAAACTGATAAGAACCAAGGGGATAGGACCTAGCTAATTTCAGATTATATAGCAAAGGGTTTCTCCACAAATCAATGGATATTACTCACCATTTTTCTGAGGAGAAAAGACGCCACAAGGAGCTTCTAATTCCTTGATAAGTCTAGGATAAATGACACCCTAACAAGTATGGATATTACTCACCACAAATACTTGGATGCTAAACAACGCCACAAAGGTTGCCAATCCCTTGACAAGTTGCTTAAAGAGGAACAAAGAGCTAGAATGAGCTCTCAAATGATCTGAATATTCAAACTTCATTCAAAATTGTATTTTATAGCAGTTAAGCTACTCTTAATAGGATACAAACCAACCCTAAGCTCTACTACATCATAGCCCTTGATCTCATCCGAGGGTTGAAAATAAACACAGCCAAAAAGCAGAAAAGGTAGCAGAAAACATTGACCAAAACATGAAAAAAATGAGGCAGCTAACCACAAAGGAATCCTCTAAAATATTACATCTTAACCCTTGATTTCATCCAAGGGCTGAAAATAAAGCTACCCAAAATCAGTCCAAATGGCACTCCAAAATTGGAGCAAAATATGGAGCAGCAAGAACCATGCAACTCATCTAACATGTCATCTAGTCTAGGGATAGGATGTCGATATTTTACCATAATGTTGTTGATGGCTCGACAATCAACACACATCCTACTTGATGCATCCTTCTTGGGAACGAGTAGCACGGCAACAGCACATGGACTCAGGCTCTCCTTAACTTGACCTTTGATTATGTACTCTTCAACCTGTCTTTGAATCTCCTTAGTTTCTTTGGGGTTGGTCCTATAGGCAGGTCGGTTTGGAAGAGAAGCCCCCGGTATAAAGTCAATTTGATGCTCAATCCCCCTAATTGGTGGTACCTCATCTGGAATCTCTTCAGGGAACACGTCTTCAAATTCCTGCAAAAGAGAAATAGTGGTACTAGGCAAAGACTGGTTAAGATCGTTAATAGAAAAATTTGCCTTCTTGTACAAAAGTACAAGTATGGACTGTTTTGAATAAAAAGCCCTCTTACCTCACTTGCCTTAGCATAAAAATTGACATTTTTTTTCTCTAGAATTTTTCCACTCTCCTTTCCTTTTTCTTCACTCTTTTTTTTTCTTTCACTCTTTTTTTCTTTTTCATTCTTCTTTTTTTGTTCTTTTTCCCTAACCATCCTCAATTGATCTTCAAAGACTTGTTTCGGTGAAAGGGGTACAAGTGTGATGTTTCTACCATTCTTCAAAAATGAATACTTGTTTCTATATCCATCATGTGCAACCCTCCTATCATATAGCCAAGGCCTACCTAGCAAGATGTGTCCAGCTTGCATGGGTACCACATCACACATCACCTCATCCTGGTACTTTCCAATGGAGAAGCTCACTAATACTTGCTTATTAACATTCACTTCCCCACTATCATTAAACCATTGCAACTTGTAAGGCTTAGGGTGTTCAAATATAGGCAACCCTCATTTCTCAACTAAGGTAGTACTAGCCACATTGGTGCAACTTCCCCCATCTATGATAACACTATACACTTTGTTACTCACATGACACCTTGTGTGAAAGATGTTATCTCTTTGTTGTTCAAGGTCATCCTCCTTGACTTGAGTGCTCAAAGATCGCCTTATTACAAGTGCTTCCCCATCCACGGGTCCTATCTCCTCTTCACTAGCTTCCCCTGCAGATGGTATCTCATCTTCTTCACTTTCATTATCGGTTCCAAACTCACCACTCACTAAGGTGATCATTGCCTTCTTGTTGGGACATTGAGAGGCTATATGACCATTACCAGGACACCGAAAACACCTTAAGTCATGATTACAAATTAGGGTATCGATTTTACCTTTGTCCTTGCTAGCCCCCATCTCTTTGGCTTTGTAAGGCTCAAATCTTGGTTTGGATGTAGCTATTTCATCTTTTTTCTCATTGGACTTCCAAGGACTAGTAAGGTTTGGTTTTTGAGTAATGGGACTAGACCTTAATGGTTGGGATCGAAAACTCCGTTTCTTTAATTGCCTTTCCACCTTGATTACCATATGGACCATGTCCTCCATCTCCACATAATGATGAAGTTCCACAATGTTGGCAATATCCGGATTCAACCCACATAATAATGAGGGCGCTGCAACAATCTTTTGAAAGGATGAACAACTTGGTAGTTGATATGAATGAAAGATTGGAAAGGCAAGAAAATTCCTTAGCAGCTTTACAATAAGAAAACCTCCACCCAATGTTAGGAGGGTTAATAGGCAAGCTCATGTTGGGGATGATATAGAGGAAGAAGATTGGGAAGAAGAATTGGAGGAAGAAGGGGGAAGAATGCCTAGAGGAGGAAGAAATGGTAGAGGAGGTATGTGGAGACCCACACCTACAGCTCAAGATGGAGTTGATAGAGATCTAAGTAGTATAAAAATGAAGATACCACAATTCCAAGGAAAGAATGATCCGAAGTTGTATTTGGAGTGGGAGAAGAAAGTGCAGCATATTTTTGAATGTCACAACTACTCCACGGAGAAAAAAGTAAAACTTGTTGTAATTGAGTTTTCTGACTATGCATTGAATTGGTGGGATCAATTGGTCATTAGTAGGAGGAGAAACCGTGAAAGGCCCATAGATAATTGGGAGGACATAAAGGCTATCATGAGAAAGAGGTTTGTGCCTAGCTACTACTACAGAGAGTTACACCAACGCTTACAAAGATTGACTCAAGGATATAAATATGTTGATGAGTACTACAAGGAAATGGAAGTGGCTATGGCGAGAGCTAATGTCGAGGAAGATAGAGAGGCAACCATGGCTAGGATTCTTAGTGGGTTGAATCCAGACATTGCCAACATTGTGGAACTTCATCATTATGTGGAGATGGAGGACATGGTCCACATGGCAATCAAGGTGGAAAGGCAATTAAAGAAACGGAGTTTTCGATCCCAACCATTAAGGTCTAGTCCCATTACTCAAAAACCAAACCTTACTAGTCCTTGGAAGTCCAATGAGAAAAAAAATAAAATAGCTACATCCAAACCAAGATTTGAGCCTTACAAAGCCAAAGAGATGGGAGCTAGCAAGGACAAAGGTAAAATCGACACCCCAATTCGTAATCGTGACTTAAGGTGTTTTTGGTGTCTTAGTAATGGTCATATAGCCTCTTAATGTCCCAACAAGAAGGCAATGATCCCCTTAGCGAGTGGTGAGGTTGGAACCGATAATGAAAGTGAAGAAGATGAGATACCATCTACAGGGGAAACTAGTGAAGAGGAGATAGGACCCGTGGATGGGGAAGCACTTGTAATAAGGCGATCTTTGAGCACTCAAGTCAAGGAGGATGACCATGAACAACAAAGAGATAACATCTTTCACACAAGGTGTCATGTGAGTAACAAAGTGTGTAGTGTTATCATAGATGGGGGAAGTTGCACCAATGTGGCTAGTACTACCTTAGTTGAGAAATTAGGGTTGCCTATATTTGAACACACTAATGTCACGACCTTAAATTTGAGATAGCGATCGTGCGGCACTTAGCACGGTCCGTTGCACTAAGCCTGCCTTTCCCTAAACAAATTATCCAAAGAGATTAGAAAGAGAGTTTGTAAAGAATGCTTTATATTGCTCTAGAGAGAGTTTATGTTACAAGATGCTAAGAATTCCCAAGGATGAATGCAAATGGAGACCAATGGGTCTATTTATTGTGTGGCTCCAAGCTTAAGGCTATGCCACATCTTTCTAGATCATTCTAAGCCTAGAATGTACAAGAGTGTTCTAGGTTTATGTACAAATGTGCCACAAGGTTCTAGGACCTTCTAGCCAACTCTAGAGTCTTCTAGGTTTGTCTAACTCCTTCATGCAAGTTCCGGGATGTTCCGTAAGCTTCCAGCGGCTTCCACATCCTTCATGCACCATCCGGCATGCTCTAGAATATTCTAGCCCCTTCTAGCACTCTCTAGCGTGCTCTAGAACATTCTAGGGTCTTCAAGCTTGAGTTGAGTCCATCCAACTCTAGCCCCTTTTTTTAGACTTCTCTAGGTGACTCTAGAACTTTCCATGTAGAATAGTCTAGTTCCTTTAGGCAACCATCATTTATTTTGGATTTTTAGGGACATTTGAGCGGGACGTGACACCCTTCCCCACTCAAGTTCGTGACACCTTCATCGCGCCTTCAAGCTGAAACCTCTCTATGGCATCTTTGAATTTCCATAAAGACTCTTCGGGTTCCCAGCTCGCTTCTACGTCTGGGGCATTTTTCCATTTGACCAAGTATTCCTGATAACTTGGCACGCCCCTACGTCGGATCAAGCGGTCTGCCAAAATTGAGTCCACTTCCCTATCAAAGGAGGTTACCACTGCGGTAGGCACCCTCTTGAATTCTCCCCTACTTATGTCTTCCTTGTGTTCATGAAAAGGTTTCAGCATACTTACATGAAATATCGGATAGATTTTAAGTTTTGGAGGGAGTTGCAATTTGTATGACACCTTACCGACTTTCTTGAGAACAGGAAATGGTCCCTCATACTTCCGCACCAACCCCTTATGAACCTTTTGCAAAGACTTGAATTGTTGGGGCAATAGTTTGACAAGGACCAAATCACCTTCCTGAAATTCCACCATCCTCCTTTTCTTGTCAGCCCAGTTCTTCATCTTCTTAGACGCCTTGTTCAGATAAGCTCAGGCCAACTCCGCCTATTCATACCATGCCTTGGCAAACTTGAAGGCAGCAGAACTCTTTCCTTCATAACTCGTGGCCAAGGCATGAGGAGTCATGGGTTGCTGACCCATGACGATCTCAAAGGGACTCTTTGCAGTGGACTCGCTCCTCTGTAGATTATATGAAAATTGGGCTACATCCAACAACTTCGCCCAATCCCGTTGATTAGCACTCACAAAGTGCCTAAGATACAACTTCAGCAACGCATTGGCATGCTCTATTTATCCATCGCTTTGTGGGTGAAAGCTTGTGGAGAAATTCAAGTCTGATCCCACAGCTTGAATAGTTCCGTCCAAAACTTGCCAGTAAATCGTGGGTCTCGGTCACTCACGATATTGGATGGAATCCCCCAATGCTTCACAACATTCTTGAGGAACAAACATGCCATCTCATCTGCCGTGCAATCCGTTGAGGCAGGTATGAATGTTGCGTATTTGCTGAAGCGGTCGATGACGACAATGATGCTGCCAAAGCCCTCTAATTTTGGCAGACAAGTGATGAAATCCATTGGGACACTCTCCCATGGTCTATCTGGAATAGGTAGAGGCTCTAGCAAACCTCTGGGCACATGTTGCTCAATCTTGTCCTGTTGGCATACAAGACAAGTCTTCACATAAACTTCAACGTCATCCCATAATTGAGGCCAATAGTAGATTGACTTAATCAAAGCAAAGGTGCGCCTCATCCCTGGGTATCTAGCCCATAATGAATTGTGACATTCCTTGATTAGTTCCTTCCTTAAGTTCCCCCACTTTGGCACAAAGATGCGATTCTGCTTGCCTTAGATTAGTCCATCACTTAGCCAAAATCGCCTAGTCTTTCCTTCCTTGATGAGGGCAAGGAGGTTTTGAGCAAGGGCATCATGTTCCAACCCTTCTTTGATTCTTTCCAACAAAGGGCTACTTGGCCTACTCAAGGCTGCTAGCTTCGCCTTTCGGCTCAATGCATCAGCCACCACATTGGCCTTATCGGGCTTGTACTCCAACCTGTAGTCAAACTCCGCCAAGAAATCTTGCCACCGAGCTTGCTTGGGACTCAAATTCTTTTGAGTCTGGAAGTAGCTTGTTGCAATATTGTCCGTCATGATAACAAAATGAGAACCCAATAAGTAATGTCGCCACACCCTTAGGCAATGAATGATAGCTATCATTTCTTTTTCTTACCCTGTGTAGCGACCTTCGGTGTCATTAAGCTTGCGGCTCTCATAGGCTATCAGATGCCCTTCTTGCATCATTACTCCACCAATAGAAAAGTTTGGAACATCCGTGTGCAGCTCGTACATCTTGGAAGGGTCTGGTAGGCAAAGCACCGGTTCTTCACTAACGGCCTTCTTCAAGTCTTTGAATGAGGCTTGGCATTCACTTGTCCATTCCTAAGCCTTGTTCTTTTTGAGCAGGTTAGTGAGTGGGGCTGCTCTCGATGAATAGGACTTGATAAACCTTCTGTAATAGTTCACCAATCTAAGGAAAGATCTGAACTCGGGAACCTTGGTAGGAGGTTCCCATTCTTGGATAGCTTTCACCTTGGCTCCATCCATCATTAGTTTTCCATCCTTTATCCTATGCCCCAAGAACATCACCTCACCTTGGGAAAAGGAACATTTCTCCTTCTTGACATATAGCTCAGTTTCCCTCAGGACCTCGAACACCTTCTTCAAATGCTCTAGATGTTCTTCCAAAGTCCGGCTATATATCACAATGTCATCAAGATATACTACCACGAACCGATTGAGGTAGGGATGGAAAATTTTGTTCATAAGAGTGCAGAAGGTGGCAGGTGCATTAGTGAGACCGAATGGCATGACAAGGAACTCATAGGCACCGTACCTGGTTACACATGTAGTCTTGGGCCCGTCCCCTTTGGCTATGCGTACCTGGTAATAACCCGACTGCAAGTCCAACTTTGTAAAGTATCTCGCATTCCCCAATTGATCGAACAAATCAGTAATAAGTGGGATAGGATACTTGTTCTTGACTGTGATCTTATTTAGAGCCCGATAGTCGATACACATCCGTAGCGAGCCATCCTTCTTCTTTTGAAAGAGCACCGGGGCACCAAATGGGCCTTTTGAGGGCCTTATGAAGCCAACATCCAGCAATTCGTTTAGTTGCTTCCGCAATTCAGCCAACTCTGAGTTCGCCAGTCGATAGGGGCTCATTGCTGGTGGTATGGTGCCGGGTTCCAACTCTATTTCATGGTCTACCTCCCTCCTTGGAGGTAACCGCTTTGGCAATGCCTCAGGCATCACATCCTGGAACTTATCTAAGACAGCTTGCACTTCCGTTAGCAAGCTTGGCTTTGGTGACGCCTCTTCATAGTCGTACTCCTTTAAGATTGCCAAATAACTCTTTTCGTCCCTCTTCAATCCCTTCTTGAATTGAAGCGCTGAAAGAGCTTAGGTAGTAGGTCTAGTGGTCCTTTCTGTCAGTACCACACACGCCTTCGAACCATCTATGATGCACATAGAGTTTGAGCATGGCACCAAGAAAGCTCTAACTTGGTCCAAGAACTCCATGCCGAATACAACAGAGAAGTCATCCATGGGCACCACTGACAAGTCCACTTGGCCAGTCCAAGCACCAAGACTGACCCTAACTCCTCAAGCAACTCCATGCAATGGTAGTGCTGCCGAGTTAACTGCTTTTAGAGATCCCCCTCCATGGACTACCTTAAGGCCGAGTCGCTTTGCTTCCTCCACCGAAACAAAGTTATGAGATGCACCTGTGTCGACCAAAGCCTTGGCGACCTTCCCATTGATGGCTGCATCTATATACATTAAGTCTTTAGGGGTCTTTGGGGCACTATGCAATGCATCAAGTAGGCACAAAGAACCCATCTTTGCACCTTCGTCCGACTCGCCTCCATCCTGGTCATGAGTGGAAGCAACTAAGGCACTCAAGGCCTTCCTTTTTGGACATTCTCGTGCCCAATGTGGTCCATCGCATATGAAGCACATCACACGGGGCATTGAGGCATTACGATCCTCCTTCTCCTTCCCCTTATCTCGTGGCTTGAATGAGGAGATCTCTTTATGGTTTTTGGAACCCTGACTTTTGGCATGGCCTCCACCGAACTTTTGATCTGTGGCTTTTGAGCTCTCCTTGTTTGTGGAGTAGTCAATAAAGCTTTCCGCAGTCGCGATGGCCGAAGGTAAGTCTTGGACACCACATCGCTTAAGTTCCCGATTAGCCCATGATTGGAGACCATCCATGAATAAGAATAGGGCATCCTTGTCAGATGTGTCGGGGACATCTAGCAACAAGGTTGTGAACTCCTTCACATAGTCCCTTATGCTACCCTTTTTGCTTCAATCGTCGCAATTGGCCCCTTGCCTCCTCCTCAGCATTTACGGGGAAGAACTAGATTTTGAACTCCCTTTTGAAATCTTCGAAGGTGTCGATTGTGCAAACCCATCATTGCACATCACCATGCCTCCTTCTCCACCACAACATAGCAGTGTCATTCAAGTACATGGTAGCAGTTTGCATCTTGCTGGCATGGTCCGTTATGCCAGTAGCCCCAAAATATTGTTCCAGCCCCCATAGGAAGTTTTCCACTTCCCTCGCATTCCTAACACCATTGAAGGTCTTAGGCTTGGGAACATCCACCCTATTAGCCTCAATGACAGTGGATGTACTAGTTCCCACGGCCATAGCCCGCTTACATAGAGCTAGATCACCACTCATATCCTCAACTCTATGCAACACATTAGCGAGTTCTCTTTGGACAAGATCTCGTACCTTGGCAAGTTCGGCCTTCAAACCATCAATCTCTTGCCTTAGCCCATCGTCTAGCTCGTTGAGGGACATCTTGACTGCTGCATGGATCTCCACATCCTTGGCCTCCAAGCCATTGCAACGTTCTTCTAAGTTGTCCACCCGATCGAACAGCTCCCCTAAGCTGTCTTGCGCACTCCCAACTCGTGCTTCTAAGCTAGAAAGCATGTCTTTCGACTTAGCTCGAGATTCCTTTGATGGTTTCCGAGTTTCCTCATGCCCACGTTCCATAGGTGGAACATCAACGCTTGGTATAGATGGAGCAACGTTCTTCATTAAGCCAACGGTAGAAATGCTTTAACCGAAAGCTCTGATACCAACTATCACAACCTTAAATTCCAGTAGCTTCCACATCATTCATGAACCATCCGGCATGCTCTATAATAGTCCAGCCCCTTCTCGCACTCTCTAGCGTGCTCTAGAAAATTCTAGGGTCTTCAAGCTTGAGTTGAGTTCGTCCAACTCTAGCCCTTTTTTAAGACTTCTCTAGGCGACTCTAGAACTTTCCATGTAGAATAGTCTAGTTCCTTTAGGCAACCATCATTTCTTTTGGATTTTTAGGGACATTTGAACGGGACATGACACTAAGCCTTACAAGTAGCAATGGTTAAATGATAGTGGGGAAGTGAGGGTTAATAAGCAAGTATTAGTGAGCTTCTCCATTGGAAAGTACAAGGATGAGGTGATGTGTGATGTGGTACCCATGCAAGGTGGACACATCTTGCTAGGTAGGCCTTGGCAATATGATAGGAGGGTTACACATGATGGATATAGAAACAAGTATTCGTTTTGGAAGAATGGTAGAAACATCACACTTGTACCCCTCTCACCCAAGCAAGTCTTTGAAGATCAATTGAGGATGGTTAGGGAAAAAGAACAAAAAGAGAATAATGAAAAAGAAAAAAAGAATGAAAGAAAAAAAAAGAGTGAAGAAAAAGGAAAGGAGACTGGAAAAATACTGGAGAAAAAAATGTGAATTTTTATGCTAAGGCAAGTGAGGTCAAGAGGGCTTTTTATTCAAAACAGCCCATACTTGTACTTTTGTACAATGAGGCAAACTTTTCTATTAACGATCTTAACCAGCCTTTGCCTAGTACCAAAATTTCTCTTTTGCAGGAATTTGAAGACGTGTTCCCTGAAGAGATTCCAGATGGGGTGCCACCAATTAGGGGGATTGAGCATTAAATTGACTTTATACCGGGGGCTACTCTTCCAAACCGACCTACCTATAGGACCAACCCCGAAGAAACTAAGGAGCTTCAAAGACAGGTTGAAGAGTACTTGATCAAAGGTCAAGTTAGGGAGAGCCTGAGTCCATGTGCTGTTCGCGTGCTTCTCGTTCCCAAGAAGGATGGATCAAGCAAGATGTGTGTTGATTGCCGAGCCATCAAAAACATTACGGAAAGGTGACCTATCGCTTATTTCAGCGATAAACTTCATGGAGCAGCCCTTAATTATCCAACGTATGACAAGGAGCTATATGCCTTGGTTAGGACCCTGGAGACATGGCAACATTACCTTTGGCCAAGAGAATTTGTCATCCATACCAATCATGAATCTCTAAAACATCTGAAGCGTCAAGGTAAATTGAATAGGAGGCATGCTAGATGGATGGAATTCATTGAGACTTTTCCTTATATTGTTCAATATAAGAGAGGTAAGGAGAATGTTGTAGCCGATGCTTTATCACTGAGGTATGCCTTAGAAGGGTAGAGACTCCATTTTTGTGGTTGTAGATAGGTTTTCTAAAATGGCACACTTTATAGCATGTCATAAAACTGATGATGCCACTAATGTAGCAGAGTTGTTCTTTAGGGAGGTTGTTAGGCTTCATGGAGTTCCTAGGAGCATTGTGTCTGATAGGGATGTTAAATTCCTTAGTTATTTTTGGAAAACTCTTTGGGCTAAAATGGGCACTAAACTCTTGTTTTCGACTACTTGTCACCCTCAAACAGATGGGAAAACTAAGGTAGTCAATAGGACTCTGTCTACGTTGCTTAGGGCGGTAATAAAAACGAATTTGAAAAATTGGGAGGATTGTTTACCTTTTGTTGAATTTTCTTATAACCGGAGTGTGCATTCAACTACTGATCATTCTCCATTCGAAATTGTATATGGTTTCAATCCACTAACTCCTTTGGACTTATTACCAATTCCTATTTCAGAGAAAACTAACTTAGATGGCGCTAAGAAGGCTAAAACGGTGAAGAAGCTCCATGAACGCATTCATGAGAAAATTGAGAAGAGAAATAAGGATTATGCTTGCAGAGCCAACAAAGGGAGGCGAAGAGTCATTTTTGAGCCTGGTGATTGGGTTTGGGTGCATATGAGGAAGGAACGGTTTCTTGAAAAAAGATGGTCCAAGTTGCAACCTCGGGGAGATGGACCCTTTCAAGTGATTGAGCGAATCAATGACAATGCCTACAAAATTGATCTTCCTGGTGAGTATAATGTTAGTACCTCTTTTAATGTTTTTGATCTTTCTCCTTTTGATTATACAGGTGATGATTCGAGGACGAATCCTCTTGAAGAGAGGGGGAATGATGAGAATCATCGAGCTCTACAAATTCCAAGTGGACCAATAACAAGGTCTAGGAAGGCACAACTCGAAAAGGCTTTAAATGGGCTCATTCAAGAGGTCATGCATAATCAAGGGGACCTAAATTGGGAGTGCAAGGAATGGGACGATAATAGGATGGAAATTAGCACAAAATTGGCAAAATAAAACTAGGCACATTGTTGTGCCATTTGGACTTTTTTGGGCAGCTTCATTTTCGGCCCTTAGTTGGAAACAAGGGTAAAGATGTAATATTTTATAGGGTTTCTTTTGTTCTCAGCTACTCCATATTTTGCTCCAATTTTGGAGTGCCATTTGGACTGATTTTGGGCAGCTTTCTTTTCAACTCTTGGATGAAATCAAGGGTTAAGATGTAATATTTTATAGGATTCCTTTTGTGGTCAGCTGCCCCATTTTTTCCATGATTTGGTCAATGTTTTCTGCTTTTTGGATGTGTTTATTTTCAACCCTTGGATGAGATCAAGGGCTATGATGTAGTAGAGCTTAGGGTTGGTTTGTATCCTATTAAGAGCAGCTCAACTGTTGTAAAATATAATTTTGAATGAACTTTGAATATTCAGATCATTTAAGAGCTCATTTAAGGGATTGGCAACCTTTGTGGCGTTGTTTAGCATCCAAGCATTTAGGGTGTCATTTATGCTAGACTTATCAAAGAATTAGCAGCTCCTTGTGGCGTCTTTTCTTCTCAGAAAAATTGTGAGTAATATCTATTGATTTGTGGAGAAACCCTTTGCTATATATCTGAAATTAGCTAGGTCCTATCCCCTTGGTTTTTATCAGTTGTACTACAATATAGCCCTTGATATCTTCCAAGGGTTTAAAATAAAAATACCCAAAAAAGAATAAAAAGTAGCAGAGAACATGGAACAAAACATGGAAACAAATGGGGAAGTTGATGAACAGTATCTAACCATTCATAGCAAATTCTTAAGATGTCTGGAAAGGGCACCAATATTCTCTCATCTAGAGCTGTCACACTTAACCCATGTTCAAAGCCCACACCAAGTCAAATTGATGTTACCCCCATGCACCACACAAGTCATATTAAATGACCCACAATGGTTACCCTAAACAATGAGCGCAGGGATATTATTTACCAGGGTTGCATCATTCCCTCTTTCATAGGGGAAGTTCTCCTAGAACTGTCTCACTTAATCCCCGTTCAATGCCTATACCAAGTAACAAGGACGTTACCCACCATACGCCACACAAAACAAACAAAATGACCTTTGGATGTTACCGAGCCAATTTACAAATTATATTGCAACAGTTTTCTCTACAATTTTAGGATATTAATCATCACAAATCCTTAGATGCTAAACAACAGAACAAAGGTTACCAATCTCAAGATAAGTTGCTTAAAAGGAAAAAGAAAGCCTGAAAGGGATCTCAAGGTGCACACAAAGTGAAAAGGATGTAAACCCCCATGCGGCACACAAGTCAGACAAAATGACCCTTGTATGTTACCCAGCCAATTTACAGATTATATTACATTGTTTCTCAACAAATCAATGGATAGTACTCACCATTTATATTTTGGGAAACATGCTACAAGGAGGTGCTATCTCCTTGATAAGTCCAGCATAAATAAAACTCTAACAAGTATGGATATTACTCATCACAAATGCTTGGATTCTAAGCGACACCACAAAGGTTACCAATCCTTTGATAAGTTGTTTAAAGAGGAACAAAAAGCAAGAAAGAGGACTCAAATGATCTTAAAGTCAAATTTCATTTAGAATGTGAGGTTCCAAGCAGTTCAGTTGCTCTTAAATATATATAACATACAAATAAACACTAAGTTCTACTACAATATAGCCCTTGATCTCATCCAAGGGTTGAAAAGAAAAACAGCCAAAAAGCATAAAAGGTAGCAAAAAACCTAGACCAAAACATGAAAAAAAAGGGAAGTTTGGAATAGTATCTAACCATTCCTAGCAAATGCTTAAGATGTCAAAAAGGGGCAGCAATATTTTCTCATCTAGTATCGTCACACTAAACCCATGTTCAATTCCCACACTAATTCATATTGATGTTACCCCCCATGCACCACACAAGTCATACTAAATGACCCTTGGTTGTTACCCACAAAGGTTACCCTAAACAATGAGCGTAGGGATATTACTTACCTTGGTTGCATCATTCCCTCTTTCGTACAAGAGACCATGTTCTGATACCAAACATAGGAAACATTGCGAAAGCATAAGCTTTCAATACGAGACACTGGAATGGTCACACTTACTCCCCATTGAAAGCCCACACCAAGTCACAAGGATGTAACCCACCATACGGAACACAAATCAGACAAAATGACCCTTGTATGTTACCCAACCAATTTACAAATGATATTGCAACGTGTTTCTCGACAATTGAATATATATTACTCAGCATAAATGCTTACATGCTAAACAACAGAACAAAGGTTACCAATCACTAGATAGGTTGCTTAAAAAGGAAAAAAGAAAACATGAAAGGGATCTCAAAGCGTACAACAAGTCAAAAGGATGTAACCCCCCAGACGCCACACAAGTTAGACAAAATGACCCTTGGAGGTTACCCAACGAATTTACAGATTATATTGCATAATTTTTCTCAATAAATCCATGGATAATACTCACCATTTATCTTTTGGGAAACATGCCACAAGGAGGTGCAATCTCCTTGATAAGTGTAGCATAAATAACACTCTAGCAAGTATTGATATTACTCATCACAAATGCTTGGGTTCCAAACAAATTATATTGCATCCTGTTTCTCAACAAATCAATGGATATTACTCATCACAAATGCTTAGATGTTAAACAACAGAACAAATGTTACCAATCACTAGATAAGTTGCTTATAAAGGAAAAACAAAGCATGAAAGGGATCTCAAAGCGCATACAAAGTCAAAAAGTTGTAACCCACCATGTGGCACACAAGTCAGAAAAAATGACCCTTTTATGTTACCTAGCAAATTTATAGATTATATTGCATAGGGTTTCACAACAAATCAATGGATAGTACTCACCATTTATCTTTTGGGAAACATGCCACAATGAGGTGTTATCTCCTTGATAAGTCTAGCATAAATAACACTCTAACTAGTATGGATATTACTCATAACAAATGCTTGGATTCTAAGCGACACCACAAATGTTTTCATTCCCTTGATAAAATGTTTAAAGAGGAACAAAAAGCAAGAAATAGGAATCAAATGATCTTAAAGTCAAATTTCATTCAAAATGTGAGGTTCCAAGCAGTTGAGCTGCTCTTAAATATATATAACATACAAATAAACCCTAAGTTCTACTAAAATATAGCCCTTGATCTCATCCAATGGTTGAAAAGAAAAACCACCAAAAAGCATAAAAGGTAACAGAAAACCTAGACCAAAACATGAAAAAAAGGGGAAGTTTGAATAGTATCTAACCATTCCTAGCAAATGCTTAAGATGTGAAAAAGGGGCAACAATATTTTCTCATCTAGTGGCGTCATACTTAACCCATGTTCAATGCCCACACCAATTATAATTGATGTTACCCCCCATGCACTACACGAGTCATACTAAATGGTCCTTAGATGTTACCCACAAAGGTTGCCCTAAACAATGAGCGCAGGGATATTACTTACCTTGGTTGCATCATTCCCTCTTTCGTACAAGAGACCATGTTATGATACCAAGCGTAGAAAACATTGCTAAAGCATAAGCTTTTAATACGGGACACTAGAACGGTCACACTTAATCCCCGTTCAAAGCTCACACCAGGTCACAAGGATGTTACCCACCATGCGGCACACAAGTAAGATAAAATGACCCTTGGATGTTACACATGCTATTTATAGATTATATTCCATAGGGTTTCTCAACAAATCAATGGATAGTACTCACCATTTATCTTTTGGGAAACATGTTACAAGCAGGTACTATCTCCTTGATAAGTGTAGAATAAATAACACTCTAACATGTATGGATATTACTCCTCACAAATGCTTCGATTCTAAAAAACACCACAAAGGTTGCCAATCCCTTGATAAGTTGTTTAAAGATAAACTAAAAGCAAGAAAGAGCTCCCAAATGATCTTAAAATCAAATTTCATTCAGAATGTGAGGTTCCAAGCATTTGAGCTACTCTTAAATATTTATAACATACAAAAAAAACCAATATGTTCTACTACAATATAGCCCTTGATCTCATGCAAGGGTTGAAAAGAAAAACATCCAAAAAGCATAAAAGGTAGCAAAAAACCTGGACCAAAATATGGAAAACAAATGTGGATGTTTGGAAAAGTATCCAACCATTCCTAGCAAACGCTTAAGATGTCAGAAAAGGGCACCAATATTCTCTCATCTAGAGCCGTCACACTAAACCCATGTTCAAAGCCCACACCAAATCAAATTGATGTTACCCCCCATGCACCACACGAGTTATACTAAATGGTCCCTGGATGTTACCCACAAAGGTTGCCCTAAACAATGAGCGCAGGGATATTACTTACCTTCGTTGCATCATTCCCTCTTTCGTACAAGAGACCATGTTCTGATACCAAGCATAGAAAACATTGCTAAAGCATAAGCTTTTAATACGAGACACTAGAACCATCACACTTAATCCCCATTCAAAGCCCACACCAGGTCACAAGGATGTTACCCACCATGCGGCACACAAGTCAGATAAAATGACCCTTGGATGTTACACAGGCTATTTATAGATTATATTCCATAGGGTTTCTCAACAAATCAATGGATAGTACGCACCATTTATCTTTTGGGAAACATGTTATAAGCAGGTACTATCTCCTTGATAAGTGTAGAATAAATAACACTCTAACATTTATGCCTCACAAATGCTTCGATTCTAAAAAACAACACAAAGGTTGCCAATCCCTTGATAAGTTGTTTAAAGATAAACAAAAAGCAAGAAAGAGTTCCCAAATGATCTTAAAATCAAATTTCATTCAGAATGTGAGGTTCCAAGCATTTGAGCTACTCTTAAATATTTATAACATAAAAAAAACAATATGTTCTACTACAATATAGCCCTTGATCTCATGCAAGGGTTGAAAAGAAAAACAGCCAAAAAGCATAAAAGGTAGCAGAAAACCTGGACCAAAATATGGAAAACAAATGTGGATGTTTGAAAAAGTATCTAACCATTCCTAGCAAACGCTTAAGATGTCAGAAAGGGGCACCAATATTCTCTCATCTAGAGCCGTCACACTAAACCCATGTTCAAAGCCCACACCAATTCAAATTGATGTTACCCCCATGCACCACACAAGTCAAACTAAATGACCCTTGGATGTTATCCACAAAGGTTACCCACAATAATGAGCCGAGGGATGGTACTTACCTTGGTTGCATCATTCCCTCTTTCGTATTCTCCTCAAACTTTTGCTTTTTCAGGGCTTGTACAAGAAACCATGTTCTGATACCAAGCCTATTAAAATAGCTAATCCTTCCTACCTAAAGCTTAAGCTTTCAATACGAGATGCTAGAACGGTCACACCTAATCCCCATCCAAAGCTCACACCAAGTGAGAGGGATGTTACCCACCATGCGCCACACAAATCAGACAAAATGACCCTAGGATACCCAGCCAATTTACATATTATATTGCAAGGTGTTTCTCAACAATTCAATGGATATTACTCATCACAAATGCTTACATGCTAAACAACAAAACAAATGTCCCCAATCCCTAGATAATTTGCTTAAAAAGGAAAAAAGAAAGCATGAAAGGGATCTCAAAGCGCACACTAAGTCACATGGATGTATCCCACCATGTGGTACACAAGTCAGCCAAAATAACCCTTCGATATTTCCTAGCCAATTTACAGATTATATTGCATAGGGTTTCTCAACAAATCAATAGATAGTACTCTCCATTTATCTTTTGGGAAACATGTTACAAGCAGGTGCTATCTCCTTGATATGTGTAGAATAAATAACACTCTAACATGTATGGATATTACTCATCACAAATGCTTCGATTCTAAATGACACCATAAAGGTTGCCAATCCCTTGATAAATTGTTAAAAGATAAACAAAAAGCAAGAAATAGCTCCCAAATGATATGAAAATCAAATTTCATCCAGAATATTAGGTTCCAAGAAGTTGAGCTACTCTTAAATATTTATAACATACAAAAAAAACCCTATCTTCTTCTACAATATAGCCCTTGAGCTCATGCAAGGGTTGAAAACAAAAATAGCCAAAAAACATAAAATATAGCAGAAAACCTGGACCAAAACATTGAAAAAATGTGGAAGTTAAGGAACAGTATCAAACATTTCCTAGCAAATGGTTAAGATGTGAGAAAGGGGCAACAATATTTTATCATCTAGAGCCGTCACACTTAACCCATGTTCAAAGCCCGCACCAAGTCAAATTGATTTTGCCCCCCAAGTACCACACAAGTCATACTAAATGACCCTTGGATGTTACCCACAAAGGTTACCCACAACAATGAGCCTAGGGATATTACATACTTTGGTTGTATCATTCCCTCTTTTGCAAACTAAGTTCACCCTCAAACTGGTGCTTTTTCGGGGCTCGTACAAGAGACCATGTTCTGATACAGAACATAGCAACAATAGCTAACCGTTCCTACGAATAGCTTAAGCTTTCAATAGGGGACGCTAGAACTATCACACTTAATCCCCGTTCAAAGCCCACACCAAATCACAAGGATGTTACCCACCATGCACTACAAAAATCAGACAAAATGACCCTTGGATGTTATCCAACCAATTTACAAATTATATGGCAACGTGTTTCTCAACAATCCAATGGATATTACTCAAAGTGCAAACCAAGTCACAAGGATGTAACCCACTATACGCCACACAAGTCAGAAAAAATGACCCTTGGAGGTTACCCAGCCAATTTAAAGATTATATTGCATAGGGTTTCTCAACAAATTAATGGACAGTACTCACCATTTATCTTTTGGGAGGTGCAATCTCCTTGATAAGTGTAGCATAAATAACACTCTAACAAGTATTGATATTACTCATCACAAATACTAGGGTTCTAAACGACACCACAAAGGTTGCCAATTCCTTGATATTTTGTTTAAAGAGGAACAAAAAGCAAGAAAGAGCTCCCAAATGATCTAAAAATCAAATTTCATTCAGAATGTGAGGATCCAAGCAGATGAACTACTCTTAAATATTTATAACAAAGAAATAAACCCTAAGTTCTACTACAATATAGCCCTTGATCTCATCCAAGGGTTGAAAAGAAAAACAGCAAAAAAGCATAAAAGGTAGGAGAAAACTTGGACAAAAACCTGGAAAAAAATGTGGAAGTTTGGAAAATTATCTAACCTCCTAGAAAACGCTTAAAATGCAAAAAAGGGCATCGATATTCTCTCATCTAGAGCCGTCACACTTAACCCTTATTGAAAGCCCATACCAAGTCAAATTGATGTTACCCCCTATGCACCACACAAGTCATATTAAATGACCCTTGGATGTTACCCACAAAGGTTGCCCCCAACAATGAGCCAAGGTATGGTACATACCTTGGCTGCATCATTTCCTCTTTCGTAAGGGATGTTAGCCAGCCAATTTACAAATTATATTGCAATGTGTTTCTCAACAATTCAATGGATATTACTCATCACAAATGCTTAGATGCTAAAAAATAGAGCAAAGGTTGCCAATCAGTAGATATGTTGCTTAAAAAGAAAAAGAAAGCATGAAAGGGGTCTCAAAGCGCACGCCAAGTCACAATGATGTAACCCACCATGCGACACACAAGTCAGAAAAAATGACCCTTGGATGTTACATAGCCAATTTACAGAATATATTGCGTATGGTTTCTCAACAAATCTATTGAGTGTACTCACCATTTATATTTTGGGAAACATGCCACAAGGAGGTGCTATCTCCTTGATAAGTGTAGTATAAATAACACTCTAACAAGTATGGATATTACTCATCCCGAATGCTTGGATTCTGAACGACACCACAAAGGTTGCTAATCCCTTGATAAATTGTTTAAAGAGGAACAAAAAGCAAGAAACAGTACCCAAATGATCTTAAAATCAAATTTTAATTCAGAATGTGAGGTTCCAAGCAGTAGAGGTGCTCTTAAATATTTATAACATACAAAAAAAACAATAAGTTCTACTACAATATAGCCCTTGATCACATGCAAGGGTTGAAAGAAAAATAGCCAAAAAGCATAAAAGGTAGCAGAAAACGTGGACCAAAACATGGAAAAAATGGAGAAGTTTGGAACAGTATCTAACCATTCCTAGCAAATGCTTAAGATGTCAGAAAAGGGCACCAATATTCTCTCATATGGAGCCATCGCACTTAACCCATGTTCAAAGGCCACACCAAGTCAAATTGAAGTTACCCCTCATGCACCACAAAATCATAGTAAATGACCCTTGGATGTTACCCATAAAAATTAGCCTAGGGATATTACTAACCTTGGTTGCATCATTCCCTCTTTCATAAGGGAAGTTCTCCTCGAATTTGTGCTTTTTCGGGGTTCATACAAGAGACCATGTTCTGATACCAAAATTACGAAAAATAGCTAATCCTTCCTACATAAAGCTTAAGTTTTCAATCCCTTGACAAGTTGTTGAAGAGGAACAAAAAGCAAGAAAGAGGAAGCAAATAATCTTAAAATCAAATTTCATTCAGATTGTGAGGTTCCAAGCAGTTGAGCTGCTCTTAAATATTTATAACATACAAATAAACTCTAAGTTCTACTACAATATAGCCCTTGATCTCATCCAACGGTTGAAAAGAAAAATAGCCAAAAAGCATAAATGGTAGGAGAAAACCTGGACCAAAACATGGAAAAAAATGGGGAAGTTTGGAACAATATCTAACCATTCCAAGCAAATGCTTAAGGTGTCAGAAAGGGGCACCAATATTCTCACATATAGAGCCGTCACACTTAACCCATGTTCAATGCCCACACCAATTCAAATTGATGTTACTCCCATGCACCACACAAGTCATAGTAAAGGACCCTTGGATGTTACCCACAAAGGTTACCCACAACATTGAGCAGAGGGATATTACTTACCTTGGTTGCATCATTCCCTCGTTCGTAAGGGAAGTTCTCCTCGAACTTGTGCTTTTTCAGGGCTAGTACAAGAGACCATGTTCTGATACCAAAAATAGGAAAAATAGATAATCCTTCATACCTAAAGCTTAAATATTCAATACGTGACGCTAGAACTATCACACTTAATCCCCGTTCAATGCCTATACCAAGTAACAAGGATATTTCCCACCATGCGCCACACAAATCATACAAAATAAACCTTCGATGTTACCCAGCCAATTTACAAATTATATTGCAACGTGTTTCTCAACAATTCAATGGATATTACTCATCACAAATGCTTAGATGTTAAACAACAAAACAAACGTCACCAATCCATAGATAAGTTGCTTAAAAAGGAAAAAAGAAAGCATGAAATGGATCTCAAAGTGCACACCAAGTCACAAGGATGTAACCCACCATGCGGCACACAAGTCAGACAAAATGACCCTTGGATGTTACCCAACCAATTTACAGATTATATAGTATATGGTTTCTCAACAAATCAATGGATAGTACTCACCATTTATATTTTGGGTTACGTGCCACTAGGAGTTACTATCTCCTTGATAAGTCTAGCATAAATAACACTCTAACAAGTATGGATATTACTTATCACATATTCTTGGATTCTAAACGACACCACATAGGTCACCAATCCCTTGACATGTTCTTGAAGAGGAACAAAAAACAAGAAAGAGGACCCAAATGATCTTAAAATCAAATTTCATTCAGATTGTGAGGTTCCAAGGAGTTGAGGTGCTCTTAAATATTTGTAACAAACAAATAAACCCTAAGTTCTACTACAATATAGCCTTTGATCTCATCCAACAGTTGAAAAGAAAAACAACCAAAAATCATAAATGGTAGGAGAAAACCTGGACCAAAACATGGAAAAAAATGGGGAAGTTTGGAACAATATCTAACCATTCCGTGCAAATACTTAAGATGTCAAAAAGGGGCACCAATATTCTCACATATAGAGCCGTCACACTTAATCCATGTTTAATGCCCACACCAATTCAAATTGATGTTACCCCCATGCACCACACAAGTCATACTAAAGGACCCTTGGATGTTCCCCACAAAGGTTACCCACAACATTGAGCAGAGGGATATTACTTTCCTTGGTTGCATCATTCCCTCGTTCGTAAGGGAAGTTCTCCTCGAACTTGTGCTTTTTCGGGGCTCGTACAAGAGACCATGTTTTGATACCAAATATAGGAAAAATAGATAATCCTTCCTACCTAAAGCTTAAATCTTCAATACATAACACTAGAGCTGTCACACTTAATCCCCATTCAATGCCTATACCAAGTAACAAGGATGTTGCCCACCATGCACCACAAAAATTAGACAAAATAAACCTTCGATGTTACCCAGCCAATTTACAAATTATATTGCAACGTGTTTCTCAACAATTCAATGGATATTATTCACCATAAATGCTTAGATGTTAAAAAATAGAACAAAGGTTACCAATCCCTAGATAAGTTGCTTAAAAAGGAAGTTCTCCTCAAACTTGTGCTTTTTCGGGGCTCGTACAAGAGAGACCATGTTCTGATACCAAACATAGCAAAAATAGCTAATCCTTCCTACATAAAGCTTAAGTTCTCAATACGTGACACTACAACTGTCACACTTAATCCCCGTTCAATGCACACACCAAGTCACAAGGATGTTACCCACCATGCGCCACACAAATCAGACAAAATGACCCTTGGATGTTATCCAACCAATTTACAAATTATATTGCAACATGTTTCTCAACAATTCAATGAATATTACTCATCACAAATGCTTAGATGCTAAACAACACAATAAAGGTTACCAATCCCTATATAAGTTGCTTAAAAAGAAAAAGGAAAGCATGAAAGTGATCTCAAAGCGCACACCAAGTCACAAGGATGTAACTCACCTTTCTTTCGCAACACAAGTGAGACAAAATGACCCTTGGATGTTACGCAGCCAATTTACAGATTATATTGCTTAGGGTTTCTCAACAATTCAATGGATATTACTCATCACAAATGCTTAGATGCTAAACAACAGAAAAAAGGATACCAATCCCTAGATATGTTGCTTAAAAAGGAAAAAAAGAAAGCATGAAAGGGATCTCAAAGCTCACACCAGGTCGCAACAATTTGACCCTCCATTCGCCACACAAATCAGACAAATTGACCCTAGGATGTTACCGAGCCAATTTAGACATTATATTGCAACGTTTTTCTCAACAATTCAATGGATATTACTCATCACAAATGCTTAGATACTAAACAACCGAACAAAGGATACCCATCCTATGTTAAGTTGCTAAAAAAGAAAAAAGAAAGCATGAAAGGGTTGTAACCCACCATGAGGCACACAAGTCAGACAAAATGACCGTTGGAGGTTACCCAGCCAATTTAAAGATTTTATTGCATAGGGTTTCTCAACAAATCAATGGATAGTACTCACCATTTAACTTATGGGAAACATGTTACAACCAGGTGCTATCTTCTTTATAAGTGTAGCATAAATAACACTCTAACAAGTATGAATATTACTCATCACAGATGCTTGGGTTCTAAACGACACCACAAAGGTTTCCAATCCCTTGATAAGTTGTTTAAAGAGGAACAAAAAGCAAGAAAGAGCTCCCAAATGATCTTAAAATAAAATTTCATTCAGAATGTGAGGTTCTAAGCAGTATAGGTGCTCTTAAATATTTATAACATACAAAAAAAACAATAAGTTCTACTACAATATAGCCCTTGATCACATGCAAGGGTTGAAAAGAAAACAGCCAAAAAGCATAAAAGGTAGTAGAAAACCTGGACGAAAACATGGAAAAAAATGGGGAAGTTTGGAAAAGTATCTAACCATTCCTAGCAAATGCTTAAGATGTGAGAAAGGGGCATCGATATTCTCTTATCTAGAGCCGTCATACTTAACACATGTTCAATGCTCATACCAAGTCAAATTGATGTTACCCCCATGCACCACACAAGTCATACTAAATGACCCTTGGATGTTACCTACAACAATGAGCCTAGGGATTGTACTTACCTTGGGTGCATAATTCCCTCTTTTTTGTAAGGGAAGTTCTCCTCGAACTTGTGATTTTTTCGGGACATGAACCTGAGAACATGTTCTGATACCAAAAATAGAAAAAATACCTAATCCTTCCTACCTAATGCTTAAGCTTTCAATACGGGATGCTAGAATGGTCATACTTAATCCCCATTAAAAACCAACACCAAGTCACAAGGATGTGACCCTCCATGCACCACACAAATTAGACAAAATGTCCCTAGGATGTTACCCAGCTAATTTACATATTATATTGCAACTTGTTTCTCAACAATTCAATGGATATTACTCATCACAAATACTTAGATGCTAAACAGCATAACAAAGGTTACAAATCCCTAGATAAGTTCCTTAAATAGGAAAAAAGAAAGTATGAAAGGGATTTAACAGTGCACACCAAGTCACAAGGATGTAACCCACCATGCGGCACACAAGTCAGACAAAATGACCCTTGGATGTTACCCAACCAATTTACAGATTATATAGCATATGGTTTCTCAACAAATCAATGGATAGTACTCACCATTTATCTTTTGGGAAACATGTCACAATGATGTACTATCTCCTTGATAAGTGTAGCATAAATAACACTCTAACATGTATGGATATTACTCATCACAAATGCTTGATTTCTAAACGACAACAAAAAGGTTGCCAATCCCTTCAAAAGTTTTTAAAGAGGAACAAAAATCAAGAAAGAGCTCCCAAATGATCTTAAAATCAAATTTCATTCAGAATGTGAGGTTAGAAGCAATTGAGTTGCTCTTAAATATTTATAACGTACAAAAAAACATTAAGTTCTACTATAATATAGCCCTTGATCTCATGCAATGGTTGAAAAGAAAAACAGCCAAAAAGCATAAAAGGTAGGAGAAAACCAGGACCAAAATATGGAAAAAATGGGGAAGTTTGGAAAAATATCTAACCATTCCTAGCAAACGCTTAAGATGTCAAAAAAGGGCATCAATACTCTCTCATCTAGAGCCGTCACACTTAACCCATGTTCAAAGCCCACACCAAGTCAAATTGATGTTACCAACCACGCACCACACAAGTCATACTAAATGACCTCTGGATGTTTCCCACAAAGGTTACCCACAATAATGACCAAGAGATGGTACTTACCTTCGTTGCATCATTCCCTCCATTTTGTAAGGGAAGTTCTCCTCGAACTTGTGCTTTTTTGGGACTCGAACAAGAGACCATGTTCTGATACCAAACATAGGAAAAATAGCAAATCCTTCCTACCTAAAGCTTAAGCTTTCAATAGGGGACGCTATTACGTTCACACTTCATCCCCGTTCAAAACCCACATAAAGTCACAAGGATGTGACCCTCTATGCGCTACACAAATAAGATAAATTGATTCCTGGATGTTACCCAACCAATTTACAAATTATATTGCAACGTGTTTCTCAACAATTCAGTGGATATTACTCATCATAAATGCTTACATGCTAAACAATAGAACAAAGGTTACCAATTACTAGATAAGTTGCTTAAAAAGGAAAAAGAAAGCATGAAAGGGATCTCAAAGCACACACCAAGTCACATGGATGTAAACCACCTTGCGCCACACAAGTCAGACAAAATGACCGTTGGAGGTTACCCAGCCAATTTACAGATTATATTGCATAGGTTTCTCAACAAATCAATGGATAGTACTCACCATTTATCTTTTGGGAAATATGCCACAAGGAGGTGTTATCTCCTTGATCAGTCTAGCACAAATAACACTCTAACATGTATGGATATTACTCATCACAAATACTTGGATTCTAAATGATACCACAAAGGTTGCCAATCCTTTGATAAGTTGTTTAAAGAGGAACAAAAAGCAAGAAAGAGCTCCCAAATGATCTTAAAATCAAATTTCATTCAGAATTTGAGGTTCCAAGCAGTGGAGCTACTCTTAAATATTTATAACATACAATTAAACCCTATGTTCTACTACAATATAGCCCTTGATCTCACGCAAGGGTTGAAAAGAAAAACAGCCAAAAAGCATAAAAGGTAGCATAAAACGTTGACCAAACCAGGGAAAAAAATGGGGAAGTTTGGGAAAGTATCTAACCATTCTAGCAAACGCTTAAGATGTCGAAAGGGCACCAATATTCTCTCATCTAGAGTCACTCTTAACCCATGTGCAAAGCCCATACCAAGTCAAATTGATGTTACCCACCATGCAGCACACAAGTCATACTCAATGACCCTTGGATGTTACCCACAAAGGTAACCCACAACAATGAGCCCAAGGATGGTACTTACCTTGGTTGCATCTTTCCCTCTTTTTTTTAATGGAAGTTCTCCTCGAATTTGTGCTTTTTCGGGACTCGAACAAGAGACCATGTTCTGATACCAAACATAGGAAAAATAGCTAATCCTTCCTACCTAAAGCTTAAGATTTCAAAATAGGATGCTAGAATGGTCACACTTAATCCCCGCTCAAAGCCCATACCAACTGACAAGGATGTGACCCTATGTTGTTTCCCAACCAATTTAGATATTATAGTGCAACGTGTTTCCCAACAATTCAATGGATAGTACTCATTACAAATGCTTAGATGTTAAACCACAGAACAAAGATTACCAATCCCTAGATAAGTTGCTTAAAAGGAAAAAAAGAAAGAATGAAAGGGATCTCAAAGCGCACACCGAGTCACAAGGATGTAACCCACCATGCGGCACAAAAGGCAGACAAAATGCCCCTTGGAGGTTACCCAGCCAATTTATAGATTATATTGCATAGGTTTCTCTACAAATCAATAGATAGTACTTACCATTTATCTTTTGGGAAACATGCCACAAGGAGGTGCAATCTCCTTGATAAGTGTAGCATAAATAACAACACAAAGGTTGTGAATCCCTTGATAAGGTTTTTAAGGAGAAACAAAAAGCAAGAAACAAGCACCCAAATGATCTTAAAATCAAATTTCATTCAGAATGTGAGGTTCTAAGGAGTTGAGCTACTGTTAAATATTTATAACATACAAAAAACCCTAAGTTCTACTACAATATAGCCCTTAAAATATCATAAAAGGGTTGAAAAGAAAAACAGATAAAAAGCGTAAAAGGTAGCAAAAAACCTGGACCAAAACATGGAAAAGAATGGGAAATTTGAAACAGTATCTAACCATTCCTAGCAAATGCTTAAGATGTTAGAAAGAATCACCAATATTCTCTAATCTAGAGCCGTCACACTTAACCCATGTTCAAAGCCCATACCAAGTCAAATTGATGTTACCCCTCATGCACCACACAAGTCTTACTAAATGACCCTTGGATGTTACCCACAACAATAAGCCCAGGTATATTACTTACCTTGGTTGCATCATTTCCTCTTTCGTAAGGGAAGTTCATTCTCGAACTTGTGCTCTTTCGGGATACGAACTAGAGACAATGTTCTGATACAGAACATAGCAATAGTAGCTAACCCTTCCTACGAATAGCTTAAGCTTTCAATAGGGGGTGCTAGAACTGTCCCACTTAATCCCCGTTAAAAGGCCACACCAAGTCACAAGGATGTGACCCACCATGTGCCACACAAATCAGACAAAATGACCCTAGGATGTTACCCAACCAATTTACATATTATATTGCAACGTGTTTTTCTACAAATCAATAGATATTACTCTTCACAAATGTTTAGATGCTAAACAATAGAACAAAGGTTAGCTATCCCTAGATAAGTTGATTAAAAAGTAAAAAGAAAGCATCTCAAAGCGCACACCAAGTCACAAGGATTTAACCCACCATGCGGCACACAACTCAGACAAAATGACCCTTGGAGGTTACCCAGCCAATTTATAGATTATATTGCATAGGTTTTCTCAACAAATTAATTGATAATACTCACCATTTATATTTTAGGAAACCTACCACAAGGAGGTGCTATCTCCTTGATAAGTGTAGCATAAATAACACTCTAACAAGTATAGTTATTACTCATCACAAATGCTTAGATTCTAAACGAAAACACAAAGGTTACGAATCCCTTGATAAGTTGTTTAAAGAGGAACAAATAGTAAGAAAGAGTACACAAATAATCTTCAAATCAACTTTCATTCAAAATTTGAGGTTCCAAGCAGTTGAGCTGCTCTCAAATATTTATAACATACAAATAAACCCTAAGTTCTACTACAATATAGCCCTTGATCTCATGCAAGGGTTGAAAAGAAAAACAATCATAAAGCAAAAAAACTAGGAGAAAACATGGACAAAAACATGGAAAAAATGGGGATATTTGGTAAAGTATCTAACCATTCCTAGAAAACGCTTAAGATGTCATAAAGGGACACCAATATTCTCTACTCTAGAGGCATCACACTTAACCCATGTTCAAAGACCACACGATGTCAAATTGATGTTACCCCATGCACCACACAAGTCATTCTAAATGACCCTTGGATGTTACCCACAAAGGTTACCCACAACAATAAGCCCAGCGATGATACTTACCTTGGTTGCATCATTCCCTCTTTTGTAAAGGAAGTTCCCCTCAAACTTGTGCTTTTTCGAGACTCGAACTTGAGACCATGTTCTGATACCAAACATAAGAAAAATAGCTAATCCTTCCAACCTAAAGCTTAAGCTTTCAATATGGGATGCTAGAATAATCACACTTAATCCTCGTTCAAAGCCCACACCAAGTCACAAGGATGTTACCCACCTTGCACCACACAAATAAGACAAAATGACCCTTGGATGTTACCCAACCAATTTACAAATTATATTGCAACATGTTTCTCAACAATTCAATGGATATTACTCATCACAAATGCTTAGATGGTTACAATAGAACAAAGGTTACCAATCCCTAGATAAGTTGCTTAAAAAGGAAAAAGAAAGCATGAAAGGGATATCAAAGCACACACCAAATCACAAGGATGTAACCTACCATGCGGCACACAAGTTAGACAAAATGACCATTGGATGTTACCCAGCCAATTTACAGATTATATTGCATAGGGTTTCTCAACAAATCAATGGATAGTACTCACCATTTATCTTTTGCGAAACATGCCACAACGAGGTGCTATCTCCTTGATAAGGATAGCATAAATAACACTTTAACTAGTATGGATATTACTCATCACAAATGCTTGAATTCTAAACGACACAACAAAGGTTGGGAATCCCTTGATAAGGTTTTTAAGGAGAAACAAAAAGCAAGAAACAAGCACCCAAATGATCTTAAAATCAAATTTCTGTCAGAATGTGAGGTTCTAAGCAGTTGAGCTACTGTTAAATATTTATAACATACAAAAAACCCTAAGTTCTACTACAATATAGCCCTTAAAATATCATGAAAGGGTTGAAAAGAAAAACAGCCAAAAAGCGTAAAAGGTAGCAAAAAACCTGGACGAACACATGGAAAAATGGGGAAGTTTGCAAACGTATCTAACCATTCCTAGCAAACACTTAAGATGTCAGAACGGGACAACAATATTCTCTCATCTAGAGTCATCACACTTAACCCATGTTCAAAGCGCACACCAAGTCAAATTGATATTACCCCCCATGTGCCCTACAAGTCATACTAAATGACCCTTGGATGTTACCCACGAAGGTTACCAACAATAATAAGCCTAGGGATGGTACTTACCTTGGTTGCATCATTCCCTCTTTTGTAAGGGAGGTTCTCCTCAAACTTACCCAGCCAATTTACACATTATATTACATCGGGTGTCTCAACAAATCAATTGATAGTACTCACCATTTATCTTTTGGGAAACATGCAACAAGGTGGTTCTATCTCCTTGATAAGTCTAGCATAAATAACACTCTAACAAGTATTCTGATATTACTCTTCACAAATGCTTCGATTCTAAACGACATCACAAAGTTTGCCAATCCCTTGATAATTTGTTTAAAGAGGAACAAAAAGCAAGAAAGAGCTCACAAATGATTTTAAAATAAAATTTCATTCAAAATGTGAGGTTCCAAGCAATTGATGCTATCTCCTTGTATAGCGTTTCACAATAATTCAATGGATATTACTCATCACAAATGCCTAGATGCTAAAACAACACAACAAAGGTTACCAATCCCTATATAATTTGCTTAAAAGGAAAAAGGAAAGCATGAAAGGGATATCAAAGAGCACACCAAGTCACAAGGATGCAACCCACCTTTTTCCACACAAGTCAGACAAAATGACCCTTGGATGTTACGCAGCCAATTTACAGATTATAATGCATACGGTTTCGCAACAAATCAATAGATACTACTCAACATTTATCTTTTGGGAAACATGCCACATGGAGGTGCTATCTCCTTGATAAGTGTCGTATAAATAACACTCTAACAAGTATGGATAGTACTCATCACAAATGCTCAGATTCTAAACGTCACCACAAAGGTTGCCAATCCCTTGATAAGTTGTTTATAAACGTCAATAGTTATCTTCATTTTTCCCCAAGAAGAAAGATATTATAAACACAGAAAATGATGAATAGAAAAAGATACCTAGAATTTAAAAAAACCTAGGAAATGAAATCTAAATATGGTAACAATGAAAACAAATTTGAAAGAAAACACTATATTTGATGGACTAATTTTGTTTCTTTCTTTGTGATTTGTTACTTAAGATAGCAGAAAACAATCACAGGACAAATTGTTTTAAATCTATAATTCAAAAAAAATAAACATGAGGATAGATATTTTATTTTCAGCAACTAAGGCTATGATACCAAACGAGGTGTATCCTTTTGGTTGGAAAACCCAAGAACCTAAAAACTCAAAGGAATAATAAATATTGAATTGCTAAGAAAATGGTTAAGATGATAAACGTGGAATCCTAAAAAAACACATAAGACATGGTAATAAGGAGCGACCAAGTTTAAGAAGTCAGTAAGTACAGTAAACAATGGAATTTGGGTACAAAAACGCCAAGAACTAAACTTTTATTTTGTATGCTATTAGGTATCGGAACAAGCTTCGTTTTGATATATTATAACAGTCATTTTGACGCACGAATTAAGACTTATAAATTTTAAATTTGCAACCCCAATTAATACCTCCTTTTTGATTTGAAACTGCGAACTCAGTAGCTCTCTTCTTTTTCTCAAGAACAAAGATAGGTTAAACATATAAAATGATGAATAGAAAAAGTTAACTAGAATTTAAAGACAACTAGGAAATGAAATCAAATATGGAAACAATTCCAACAAATTTGAAAGAAAATAATATATTTTATGGACTAATTTTGTTTCTTTTTTTGTGATTTGTTACTTAAGATAGCAGAAAACAATCACAGGACAAATTGTTTTAAATCTATAATTCAAAAAATATAAATATGAGGATAGATACTATATTTTCAGCAACTAAGGCTATGATACCAAACGAGGTGGATCCTTTTGGGGAGAAAACCCAAGAACCGAAAACTCAAAGGAATAATAAATATTGAATTGCTAAGAAAATGGTTAAGATGATAAACCTGGAATCCTAAAGAAAAATAACATAAAACAAGGTAATAAGGAGCGACCAAGTTTAAGACGTCAGTAAGTACGGTAAACAATGGAATTTGGGTACAAAAACGCCAAGAACTAAACATTTATTTTGTATGCTATTAGGTATCGGAACAAGCTTCGTTTTGATATATTATAACAGTCATTTTGATGCACGAATTAAGACTTATAAATTTTTAAAGTTACAACCCCAATTAATACCTCCTTTTTGATTTGAAACTGCGAACTCAGTAGCTCTCTTCTTTTTCTCAAAAACAAAGATAGGTTAAACATATAAAATGAAGAATAGAAAAAGTTAACTAGAATTTAAAGACAACTAGGAAATGAAATCAAATATGGAAACAATTCCAACAAATTTGAAAGAAAACACTATATTTGATGGACTAATTTTGTTTCTTTCTTTGTGATTTGATACTTAAGATAGCAGAAAACAATCACAGGACAAATTGTTTTAAATCTATAATTCAAAAAATATAAATATGAGGATAGATACTATATTTTCAGCAACTAAGGCTATGATACCAAACGAGGTGGATCCTTTTGGGGAGAAAACCCAAGAACCGAAAACTCAAAGGAATAATAAATATTGAATTGCAAAGAAAATGGTTAAGATGATAAACCTCGAATCCTAAAGAAAAATAACATAAAACAAGGTAATAAGGAGCGACCAAGTTTAAGACGTCAGTAAGTACTGTAAACAATGGAATTTGGGTACAAAAACGCCAAGAACTAAACTTTTATTTTGTATGCTATTAGGTATCGGAACGAGCTTCGTTTTGATATATTATAACAGTCATTTTGATGCACGAATGAAGACTTATAAATTTTTAAAGTTGCAACCCCAATTAATACCTCCTTTTTGTTTTGAAACTGCGAACTCAGTAGCTCTCTTCTTTTTCTCAAGAACAAAGATAGGTTAAACATATAAAATGAAGAATAGAAAAAGGTAACTAGAATTTAAAGACAACTACGAAATGAAATCAAATATGGAAACAATGCCAACAAATTTGAAAGAAAATAACATATTTTATGTACTAATTTTGTTCTTTTTTTGTGATTTGTTACTTAAGATAGCAGAAAACAATCACAGGACAAATTGTTTTAAATCTATAATTCAAAAAATATAAATATGAGGATAGATACTATATTTTCAGCAACTAAGGCTATGATACCAAACGAGGTGGATCCTTTTGGGGAGAAAACCCAAGAACCTAAAAACTCAAAGGAATAAGAAATATTGAATTGCTAAGAACATGGTTAAGGTGATAAACCTGGAATCCTAAAGAAAAAGAACATAAAACAAGGTAATAAGGAGCGACCAAATTTAAGACGTTAGTAATTACTATAAATAATGGAATTTGGCTACAAAAACGTGAAGAACTAAACTATTTATTTTGTTTGTTATTAGGTATCGAAACGAGCTTCCTTTTGATATATTATAATAGTCATTTTGACACACGAATTAAGACTTATAACAGTTTAAAGTTGCAACCTCAATTAATACCTCCTTTGTGTTTTGAAAATGTGAACTCAATAGTTATCTTCATTTTTCCCCAAGAAGAAAGATATTATAAACACAGAAAATGATGAATAGAAAAAGATACCTAGAATTTAAAAAAAACTAGGAAATGAAATCTAAATATGGTAACAATGAAAACAAATTTGAAAGAAAACACTATATTCGATGGACTAATTTTGTTTCTTTCTTTGTGATTTGTTACTTAAGATAGCAGAAAACAATCACAGGACAAATTGTTTTAAATCTATAATTCAAAAAATATAAATATGAGGATAGATACTATATTTTCAGCAACTAAGGCTATGATACCAAACGAGGTGGATCCTTTTGGGGAGAAAACCCAAGAACCGAAAACTCAAAGGAATAAGAAATATTGAATTGCAAAGAAAATGGTTAAGATGATAAACCTGGAATCCTAAAGAAAAATAACATAAAACAAGGTAATAAGGAGCGACCAAGTTTAAGACGTCAGTAAGTACAGTAAACAATGGAATTTGGGTACAAAAACGCCAAGAACTAACCTTTTATTTTGTATGCTATTAGGTATCGGAACGAGCTTCGTTTTGATATATTATATCAGTCATTTTGATCCACGAATGAAGACTTATAAATTTTTAAAGTTGCAACCCCAATTAATACCTCCTTTTTGTTTTGAAACTGCGAACTCAGTAGCTCTCTTCTTTTTCTCAAGAACAAAGATAGGTTAAACATATAAAATGAAGAATAGAAAAAGGTAACGAGAATTTAAAGACAACTACGAAATGAAATCAAATATGGAAACAATTCCAACAAATTTGAAAGAAAACAATATATTTGATGGACTAATTTTGTTTCTTTCTTTGTGATTTGTTACTTAAGATAGTAGAAAACAATCATAGGACAAATTATTTTAAATCTATAATTCAAAAAATATAAATATTCGGATAGATACTATATTTTCAGCAACTGAGGCTATGATACCAAACGAGGTGTATCGTTTTGGTGGGAAAACCCAAGAACCTAAAAACTCAAAGTAATAATAAATATTGAATTGCAAAGAAAATGGTTAAGATGATAAACCTGGAATCCTAAAGAAAAATAACATAAAACAAGGTAATAAGGATCGACCAAGTTTAAGACGTCAGTAAGTACTGTAAACAAAGGAATTTGGGTACAAAAACGCCAAGAACTAAAATTTATTTTGTATGCTATTAGGTATCGGAACGAGCTTCGTTTTGATATATTATAACAGTCATTTTGTCGCACGAATTAAGACTTATAAATTTTTAAAGTTGCAACCCCAATTAATACCTCCTTTTTGTTTTGAAACTGCGAACTCAGTAGCTCTCTTCTTTTTCTCAAGTACAAAGATAGGTTAAACATATAAAATGAAGAATAGAAAAAGTTAACTAGAATTTAAAGACAACTACGAAATGAAATCAAATATGGAAACAATGCCAACAAATTTGAAAGAAAATAATATATTTTATGGACTAATTTTGTTTTTTTTTTGTGATTTGTTACTTAAGATAGCAGAAAACAATCACAGGACAAATTGTTTTAAATCTATAATTCAAAAAATATAAATATGAGGATAGATACTATATTTTCAGCAACTAAGGCTATGATACCAAACAAGGTGTATCGTTTTGGTGGGAAAACCCAAGAACCTAAAAACTCAAAGTAATAATAAATATTGAATTGCAAAGAAAATGGTTAAGATGATAAACCTGGAATCCTAAAGAAAAATAACATAAAACAAGGTAATAAGGATCGACCAAGTTTAAGACGTCAGTAAGTACTGTAAACAAAGGAATTTGGTTACAAAAACGCCAAGAACTAAAATTTATTTTGTATGCTATTAGGTATCGGAACGAGCTTCGTTTTGATATATTATAACATTTATTTTGACGCACGAATTAAGACTTATAAATTTTTAAAGTTAAAACCCCAATTAATACCTACCTTTTGTTTTGAAACTGCGAATTGAGTAGCTCTCTTCTTTTTCTCAAGAACAAAGATAGGTTAGACATATAAAATGAAGAATAGAAAAAAGTAACGAGAATTTAAAGACAACTACGAAATGAAATCAAATATGGAAACAATGCCAACAAATTTGAAAGAAAATAATATATTTTATGGACTAATTTTGTTTCTTTTTTTGTGATTTGTTACTTAAGATAGCAGAAAACAATCACAGGACAAATTGTTTTAAATCTATAATTCAAAAAATATAAATATGAGGATAGATACTATATTTTCAGCAACTAAGGCTATGATACCAAACGAGGTGGAACCTTTTGGGGAGAAAACCCAAGAACCGAAAACTCAAAGGAATAAGAAATATTGAATTGCTAAGAAAATGGTTAAGATGATAAACCTGGAATCCTAAAGAAAAATAGCATAAAACAAGGTAATAAGGATCGACCAAGTTTAAGACGTCAGTAAGTACTGTAAACAAAGGAATTTGGGTACAAAAACGCCAAGAACTAAAATTTATTTTGTATGCTATTAGGTATCGGAACGAGCTTCGTTTTGATATATTATAACAGTCATTTTGTCGCACGAATTAAGACTTATAAATTTTTAAAGTTGCAACCCCAATTAATACCTCCTTTTTGTTTTGAAACTGCGAACTCAGTAGCTCTCTTCTTTTTCTCAAGAACAAAGATAGGTTAAACATATAAAATGAAGAATAGAAAAAGGTAACTAGAATTTAAAGACAACTACGAAATGAAATCAAATATGGAAACAATGCCAACAAATTTGAAAGAAAATAATATATTTTATGGACTAATTTTGTTTCTTTTTTTGTGATTTGTTACTTAAGATAGCAGAAAACAATCACAGGACAAATTGTTTTAAATCTATAATTCAAAAAATATAAATATGAGGATAGATACTATATTTTCAGCAACTAAGGCTATGATACCAAACGAGGTGGATCCTTTTGGGGAGAAAACCAAAGAACCTAAAAACTCAAAGGAATAAGAAATATTGAATTGCAAAGAAAATGGTTAAGATGATAAACCTGGAATCCTAAAGAAAAATAACATAAAACAAGGTAATAAGGAGCGACCAAGTTTAAGACGTCAGTAAGTACTGTAAACAATGGAATTTGGGTACAAAAACACCAAGAACTAAACTTTTATTTTGTATGCTATTAGGTATCGGAACGAGCTTCGTTTTGATATATTATAACAGTCATTTTTATAAAGGAATTAAGACTTATAAATTTTTAAAGTTGCAACCCCAATTAATACCTCCTTTTTGTTTTGAAACTGCGAACTCAGTAGCTCTCTTCTTTTTCACCAGAACAAAGATAGATTAAACATATACAATCAAGAATAGAAAAAGATACCTAGAATTTAAAGAAAACTAGGAAATGAAATCCAAATATGGAAACAATGCCAACAAATTTGAAAGAAAACACTATATTTTAAGGACAAATTTTGTTTCATTTTTTGTGATTTGTGATTTAACATAGTAGAAAACAATCAGATGACAAATTGTTTTAAATCTATAATTCAAAAAATATAAATGTGCGGATAGATACTATATTTTCAGCAACTAAGGCTATGATACCAAACGAGGTGGATCCTTTTGGGGAGAAAACCAAAGAACCTAAAAACTCAAAGGAATAAGAAATATTGAATTGCTAAGAACATGGTTAAGGTGATAAACCTGGAATCCTAAAGAAAAATAACATAAAACAAGGTAATAAGGAGCGACCAAGTTTAAGACGTCAGTAAGTACTGTAAACAATGGAATTTGGGTACAAAAACGCCAAGAACTAAACTTTTATTTTGTATGCTATTAGGTATCGGAACGAGCTTCGTTTTGATATATTATAACAGTCATTTTGATGCAGGAATGAAGACTTATAAATTATAAAAGTTGCAACCCCAATTAATACCTCCTTTTTGTTTTGAAACTGCGAACTCAGTAGCTCTCTTCTTTTTCACCAGAACAAAGATAGGTTAAACATATACAATGAAGAATAGAAAAAATTAACGAGAATTTAAAGACAACTAGGAAATGAAATCAAATATGGAAACAATTCCAACAAATTTGAAAGAAAATAATATATTTTATGGACTAATTTTGTTTCTTTTTTTTTGTGATTTGTTACTTAAGATAGCAGAAAACAATCACAGGACAAATTGTTTTAAATCTATAATTCAAAAAATATAAATATGAGGATAGATACTATATTTTCAGCAACTAAGGCTATGATACCAAACAAGGTGGATCCTTTTGGGGAGAAAACCAAAGAACCTAAAAACTCAAAGGAATAAGAAATATTGAATTGCTAAGAACATGGTTAAGGTGATAAACATGGAATCCTAAAGAAAAATAACATAAAACAACGTAATAAGGAGCGACCAAGTTTAAGACGTCAGTAAGTACTGTAAACAATGGAATTTGGGTACAAAAACGCCAAGAACTAAAATTTATTTTGTATGCTATTAGGTATCGGAACGAGCTTCGTTTTGATATATTATAACATTTATTTTGACGCACGAATTAAGACTTATAAATTTTTAAAGTTAAAACCCCAATTAATACCTCCCTTTTGTTTTGAAACTGCGAATTTAGTAGCTCTCTTCTTTTTCTCAAGAACAAAGATAGGTTAGACATATAAAATGAAGAATAGAAAAAGTTAACTAGAATTTAAAGCCAACAAATTTGAAAGAAAATAATATATTTTATGGACTAATTTTGTTTCTTTTTTTGTTATTTGTTACTTAAGATAGCAGTAAACAATCACAGGACAAATTGTTTTAAATCTATAAATCAAAAAATATAAATATTCGGATAGATAGTATATTTTCAGCAACTAAGGCTATGATTCCAAACGAGGTGGATTGTTTTGGGGAGAAAACCAAAGAACCTAAAAACTCAAAGGAATAAGAAATATTGAATTGCTAAGAACATGGTTAAGGTGATAAACCTGGAATCCTAAAGAAAAAGAACATAAAACAAGGTAATAAGGAGCGACCAAGTTTAAGACGTGAGTAAGTACCGTAAACAATGGAATTTGGGTACAAAAACGTGAAGAACTAAACTATTTATTTTGTTTGTTATTAGGTATCGAAACGAGCTTCCTTTTGATATATTATAATAGTCATTTTGACGCACGAATTAAGACTTATAACAGTTTAAAGTTGCAACCTCAATTAATGCCTCCTTTTGTTTTGAAAACGTGAACTCAATAGTTATCTTCATTTTTCCCCAAGAAGAAAGATATTATAAACACAGAAAATGATGAATAGAAAAAGATACCTAGAATTTTAAAAAAACTAGGAAATGAAATCTAAATATGGTAACAATGAAAACAAATTTGAAAGAAAACACTATATTTGATGGACTAATTTTGTTTCTTTCTTTGTGATTTGTTACTTAAGATAGCAGAAAACAATCACAGGACAAATTGTTTTAAATCTATAATTCAAAAAATATAAATATGAGGATAGATACTATATTTTCAGCAACTAAGGCTATGATACCAAACGAGGTGTATCGTTTTGGTGGGAAAACCCAAGAACCTAAAAACTCAAAGGAATAATAAATATTGAATTGCTAAGAACATGGTTAAGGTGATAAACCTGGAATCCTAAAGAATAAGAACATAAAACAAGGTAATAAGGATCGACCAAATTTAAGACGTCAGTAAGTACTGTAAACAAAGGAATTTGGGTACAAAAATTCCAAGAACTAAAATTTATTTTGTATGCTATTAGGTATCGGAACGAGCTTCGTTTTGAAATATTATAACAGTCATTTTGACGCACTAATTAAGACTTATAAATTTTTAAAGTTGCAACCCCAATTAATACCTCCTTTTTGTTTTGAAACTGCGAACTCAGTAGCCCTCTTCTTTTTCTCAAGAACAAAGATAGGTTAGACATATAAAATGAAGAATAGAAAAAGTTAACTAGAATTTAAAGACAACTACGAAATGAAATCAAATATGGAAACAATGCCAAAAAATTTGAAAGAAAATAATATATTTTATGGACTAATTTTGTTTCTTTTTTTGTGATTTGTTACTTAAGACAGCAGAAAACAACCACAGGACAAATTGTTTTAAATCTATAAATCAAAAAATATAAATATTCGGATAGATACTATATTTTCAGCAACTAAGGCTATGATACCAAACGAGGTGGGTCCTTTTGGGGGGAAAACCCAAGAACCTAAAAATTTAAAGGAATAAGAAATATTGAATTGCTAAGAACATGGTTAAGGTGATAAACCTGGAATCCTTAAGAAAAAGAACATAAAACAAGGTAACAATGCCAACAAATTTGAAAGAAAATAATATATTTTATGGACTAATTTTGTTTCTTTTTTTTTTGTGATTTGTAGATGAGAGAATATTGGTGCCCCTTTCTCACATCTTAAGCATTTGCTCGGAATGGTTAGATACTATTCAAAACTTCTCCATTTTTTTTCCATATTTTGGACCGGGTTTTTTGCTACCGTTTGTGCTTTTTGGCTTTTTTATTTTCAACCCTTGGATGAGATCAAGTGCTGTATTGTAGTAGAACTTAGGTTTTATTTTTATGTTATATATATTTAAGAGCAGCTCAACTGCTTAGATCCTCATATTCTGAAAGAAATTTGATTTTAAGATCATTTGGGTGCTCTTTCTTGCTTATATTTCCACTTTAAACATATTATAAAGGGATTGGAAACCTTTGTGGTGTCGTTTAGAATCCAATCATTTGTGATGATTAATATCCATATTTGTTAGAGAGTTATTTATGCTAGACTTATCAAGGAGATAGCACCTCCTTGTGGCATGTTTCCCAAAAGATAAATGGTCAGTACTATCAATTGATTTGCTCAGAAACCATATACAATATAATCAATAAATTGGCTGGGTAACATCCAAGGTACATTTTGTCTGACTTGTGTGCCGCATGGTGGGTTACATCCTTATGACTTGGTGTGCGCTTTGAGATCCCTTTCATGCTTTCTTTATCGTTGTTAAGCAACTTATCTAGGCATTGGTAACTTTTGTTCTGTTATTTAGCTTCTAAGTATTTGAAATGAGTAATATCCATTGAATTGTTGAGAAACACGTTGCAATATAATTTGTAAATTGGATGGGTAACATAAGAGGGTCCTTTTGTCTGATTTGTGTGGCGTATGGTGGGTAACATCCTTGTGACTTGGTATTGGCATTGAACGGGGATTAAGTGTGATAGTTCTAGCATCACGTATTGAAAACATAAGCTAGAGGTAGGAAGCATTAGCTATTTTTCCTATGTTTGGTATCAGAAAATGGTCTCTTGTACCAGTCCCAAAAAAGAACAAGTTTGAGGAGAACTTCCCTTAGGAAAGAGGGAATGATGCAACCATGGTAAGTAATATCCCTGGGCTCATTTTGTGGGTAACCATTGTTGGTAACATCCAAAGGTCATTTGGTATCACTTGTGTGGTGCATGGGGGGTAACATCAATTTGTATTGGTGTGGGCTTGGAACATGGGTTAAGTGTGACGGCTCTAGATGAGAGAATATTGGTGCCCCTTTCTCACATCTTAAGCATTTGCTCGGAATGGTTAGATACTGTATAAAACTTCTCCATTTTTTTTCCATATTTTGGACTAGGTTTTCTACTACCGTTTGTGCTTTTTGGCTTTTTTATTTTCAACACTTGGATGAGATCAAGTGCTGTATTGTAGTAGAACTTAGGTTTTATTTGTATGTTATATATATTTAAGAGCAGCTCAACTGCTTAGATCCTCACATTCTGAAAGAAATTTGATTTGAAGATCATTTGGGTGCTCTTTCTTGCTTTTATTTCCTCTTTAAACATATTATAAAGGGATTGTAAACCTTTGTGGTGTCGTTTAGAATCCAATCATTTGTGATGATTAATATCCATATTTGTTAAAGAGTTATTTATGCTAGACTTATCAAGGAGATAGCACCTCCTTGTGGCATGTTTCCCAAAAGATAAATGGTGAGTACTATCAATTGATTTGTCCAGAAACCATATGCAATATAATCTATAAATTGGCTGGGTAACATCCAAGGGTCATTTTGTCTAACTTGTGGGCCACCTGGTGGGTTACATCCTTATGACTTGGTGTGCGCTTTAAGATCCCTTTCATGCTTTCTTTATCCTTATTAAGCAACTTACCTAGGGATTGGGAACCTTTGTTCTGTTGTTTAGCTTCTAAGCATTTGAGATGAGTAATATCCATTGAATTGTTGAGAAACATGTTGCAATATAATTTGTAAATTGGATGGGTAACATCAGAGGGTCATTTTGTCTGATTTGTGTGGCGTATGGTGGGTAACATCCTTGTGACTTGGTATAGGCATTGAATGGGGATTAAGTGTGATAGTTCTAGCATCACGTATTGAAAACATAAGCTTTAGGTAGGAAGCATTAGCTATTTTTCCTATGTTTGGTATCAGAACATGGTCTCTTGTACTAGTCACGAAAAAGCACAAGTTCTAGAAGAACTTCCCTTACGAAAGAGGGAATGATGCAATAACTAATATCCCTAGGCTCATTGTTATGGGTAACCTTTGTAGGTAACATCCAAGGGTCATTTGGTATGACTTGTGTGGTGCATAGGGGGCAACATCAATTTGTATTGGTGTGGGCTTGGAAAATGGGTTAAGTTTGACTGCTCTATACGAGAGAATATTGGTGCCCCTTTCTGGCATCTTAAGCATTTTCTCGGAATGGTTAGATACTGTTCAAAAGTTTCCATTTTTGTCCATATTTTGGTCGAGGTTTTCTGCTATCGTTTCTGCTTTTTCGCTGTTTTTCTTTTCAACCCTTGGATGAGATCAAGTGCTATATTGTAGTAGAACTTTGGTTTTATTTGTATGTTATATATATTTAAGAGCAGCTCAACAGCTTAGATCCTCACATTCTGAAAGAAATTTGATTTTAAGATCATTTGGGTGCTCTTTCTTGCTTTTATTTCCTCTTTAAACATATTATAAAGGGATTGGAAACCTTTGTGGTGTCGTTTAGAATCCAATCATTTGTGCTGAGTAATATCCATATTTGTTAGAGAGTTATTTATGCTAGACTTATCTAGGAGATAGCACCTCCTTGTGGCAAGTTTCCCAAAAGATAAATGGTGAGTACTATCAATTGATTTGTCTAGAAACCATATGCAATATAATCTATAAATTGGCTGGGTAACATCCAAGGGTCATTTTGTCTGACTTATGTGCCGCCTGGTGGGTTACATCCTTATGACTTGGTGTGCGCTTTAAGATCCCTTTCATGCTTTCTCTGTCCTTATTAAGCAACTTATCTAGGGATTGGGAACCTTTGTTCTGTTGTTTAGCTTCTAAGCATTTGAGATGAGTAATATCCATTGAATTGTTGAGAAACACGTTGCAATATAATTTGTAAATTGGATGGGTAACATCAGAGGGTCATTTTTTCTGATTTGTGTGGCGTATGGTGGGTAACATCCTTTTGACTTGGTATAGGCATTGAACGGGGATTAAGTGTGATAGTTCTAGCATCACGTATTGAAAACATAAGCTTTAGGTAGGAAGCATTAGCTATTTTTCCTATGTTTGGTAGCAGAACATGGTCTCTTGTACCAGTCCCGAAAAAGCACAAGTTCGAGAAGAACTTCCCTTACGAAAGAGGGAATGATGCAACCATGGTAAGTAATATCCCTGGACTCATTGTTGTGGGTAACCATTGTTGGTAACATCCAAAGGTCATTTGGTATGACTTGTGTGGTGCATGGGGGGTAACCTCAATTTGTATGGGTGTGGGCTTGGAAAATGGCTGGGTAACATCCAAGGGTCATTTTGTCTGACTTGTTTGCCGCATGGTGGGTTACATCCTTATGACTTGGTATGCGCTTTGAGATCCATTCCTTGCTTTATTTATCCTTATTAAGCAGATTATCTAGTTATTGGTAACCTTTGTTCTGTTGTTTAGCTTCTAAACATTTGAGGTGAGTAATATCTATTGAATTGTTGAGAAACATGTTGCAATATAATTTGTAAATTGGATGGGTAACATGAGAGGGTCATTTTGTCTGATTTGTGTGGCGTATGGTCGGTAACATCCTTGTGACATGGTATAGGCATTGAACGGGGATTAAGTGTGATAGTTCTAGCATCACGTATTGAAAACATAAGCTTTAGGTAGGAAGCATTAGCTATTTTTCCTATGTTTGGTATCAGAACATGGTCTCTTGTACCAGTCCCAAAAAAGCACAAGTTCGAGGAAAACTTCCCTTACGAAAGAGGGAATGATGCAAGCATGGTAAGTAATATCCCTGGGCTCATTGTTGTGGGTAACCTTTGTAGGTCACATCCAAGGGTCATTTGGTATGACTTGTGTGGTGCATGGGGAGTAACATCAATTTCTATTGGTGTGGGCTTGGAAAATTAGTTAAGTGTGACGGCTCTAGATGAGAGAATATTGGTGCCCCTTTCTGACATCTTAAGCATTTGCTCGGAATGGTTAGATACTGTTCAAAACTTTTCCATTTTTTCCATATTTTGGTCTAGGTTTTTGCTATCGTTTCTGCTTTTTGGCTGTTTTTCTTTTCACCCCTTGGATGAGATCAAGTGCTATATTGTAGTAGAACTTTGGTTTTATTTGTATGTTATATATATTTAAGAGTAGTTCAACTGCTTGGATCCTCATATTCTGAAAGAAATTTGATTTTAATATCATTTGGGTGCTCTTTCTTGCTTTTATTTCCTCTTTAAACAAATTATCAAGGTATTGGAAACCTTTGTGGTGTCATTTAGAATCCAAGCATTTGTGATGGGTAATATCCATACTTGTTAGAGAGTTATTTTTGCAAGACTTATCAAGGAGATAGCACCTCCTTGTGGTATGTTTGCCAAAAGATAAATGGTGAGTACTATCAATTGATTTGTTCAGAAACCATATGCAATTTAATCTATAAATTGGCTGGGTAACATCCAAGGGTCATTTTGTCTAACTTGTGTGCTGCATGGTGGGTTACATTCTCATGACTTGGTGTGCGCTTTGAGATCCCTTTCATGCTTTCTTTATCCTTATTACGCAATTTATCTAGGGATTGGTAACCTTTGTTCTGTTGTTTAGCTTCTAAGCATTTGAGATGAGTAATATCCATTGAATTGTTGAGAAACACGTTGCAATATAATTTGTAAATTGGATGGGTAACATCAGAGGGTCATTTTGTCTGATTTGTGTGGCGTATGGTGGGTAACATCCTTGTGACTTGGTATAGGCATTGAACGGGGATTAAGTGTGATAGTTCTAGCATCACGTATTGAAAACATAAGCTTTAGGTAGGAAGGATTAGGTATTTTTCCTATGTTTGGTATCAGAACATGGTCTCTTGTACCAGTCCTGAAAAAGCACAAGTTTGAGGAGAACTTCCCTTACGAAAGAGGGAATAATGCAACCAAGGTAAGTAATATCCCTGGGCCCATTGTTGTGGGTAACCTTTGTAGGAAACATCCAAGGGTCATTTGGTATGACTTGTGTGGTGCATGGGGGGTAACATCAATTTTTATTGGTGTTGGCTTGGAACATGGGTTAAGTGTGACGGCTCTAGATGAGAGAATATTGGTGCCCCTTTCTCACATCCTAAGCATTTGCTTGGAATGGTTAGATACTGGTGAAAATTTCTCCATATTTTGGTCCAGGTTTTCTGCTACCGTTTGTGATTTTTGTGTTATATATATATTTAAGAGCAGTTCAACTGCTTGGATACTCACATTTTGACAGAAATTTAATTTTAAGATCCTTTGGGTGCTCTTTCTTGCTTTTATTTCCTCTTTAAACAAATTATCAAGGGATTGGCAACCTTTATGGTGTCGTTTAGAATCCAAGCATTTGTGATGAGTAATATCCATACTTGTTAGAGAGTTATTTATGCTAGACTTATCAAGGAGATAGCACCTCCTATTGGCATGATTCCCAAAAGATAAATGGTGAGTACTATATATTGATTTGTTGAGAAACCATATGCAATATAATCTATAAATTAGCTGGGTAACATCCAAGGGTCATTCTGTTTGACTTGTGTGCCTAATGGTGGGTTACATCCTTGTGACTTGGTGTGCACTTTGTGATCCCTTTCATGCTTTCTTTATCCTTATTTAGCAACTTACCTAGGGATTAGTAACCTTTGTTCTGTTGTTTAGCTTCTAAGCATTTGAGATGAGTAATATTCATTGAATTGTTGAGAAACACGTTGCAATATAATTTGTAAATTGGTTGGCTAACATCAGAGGGTCATTTTGTCTGATTTGTGTGGTGTATGGTGGGTAACATCCCTGTAACTTGGTATAGGCATTGAAAGGGAATTAAGTGTGATAGTTCTAGCATCATGTATTGAAAACATAAGCTTTAGGTGGGAAGGATTACCTATTTTTCCTATGTTTGGTAGCAAAACATGGTCTCTTGTACCAGTCCCGAAAAAGCACAAGTTCGAGGAGAACTTCCCTTATGAAAGAGGGAATGATGCAACCATGGTAAGTAATATCCCTCGGCTCATTGTTGTGGGTAACCTTTGTAGGTAAAATCCAAGGGTCATTTGGTATGACTCTTGTGGTGCATGGGGGATAACATCAATTTTTATTGGTGTTGGCTTGGAACATGGGTTAAGTTTGATGCCTCTAGATGAGAGAATATTGGTGCCCCTTTCTCACATCTTAAGCATTTGCTCGTAATGGTTAGATACTGGTGAAAAGTTCTCCAATTTTTCCATATTTTGGTTCAGTTTTTCTGCTACCGTTTGTGCTTTTTGGCTATTTTTGTTTTCAACCCTTAGATGAGATCAAGTGCTATATTGTAGTAGAACTTAGGATTTATTTGTGTGTTATATATATTTAAGAGCAGTTCAACTACTTGGATCCTCACATTCAGAAAGAAATTTGATTTTAAGGTCATTTGGGTGCTCTTTCTTGCTCTTATTTCCTCTCTAAACAATTATCAAGGGATTGGCAACATTTGTGGTTTCGTTTAAAATCTAAGCATTTGTGATGAGTAATATCCATACTTGTTAGAGAGTTATTTATGCTAGACTTATCAAGGAGATAGCACCTCCTAGTGGCATGTTTCCCAAAAGATAAATGATGAGTACTATCAATTGATTTGTTCAGAAACCATATGCAATATAATCTATAAATTGGCTGGGTAACATCCAAGGCTCATTTTGTCTGACTTGTGTGCCGCATGGTGGGTTACTGATAGGGGCAGAACCGACATCGCCGATCCTGCCCGTTACTTTGGTTTTATCTATTTATAGAACTCTCGCAAGTGCACGAATCATTTCGTAGAAAATGATAAGTATACTCCCAAGGTCGATCTAAGGAAGGAATGTATGTGGTTTTTAATTTATTATTCAAACTTTTAAAAACGAAATTAAATCCTAAACATCCTGTCACGATATTTTGGGTTTTGTGTTTTTAATCTAATTACATAAAAATAAACATAGATTCAATAAACATTTATGCAAATTTTATCATTTATAATGGTGGAGTATTTATGGATATAATAATTAAGTTAATTATGCTTGCTCATATTATTTAGGTTATTAAAGATATGAATTGATATTTATTGATTCTCTCTTTTTTATATGAATACCACCTTTGGTGGGGTTAGATATTCTTTGTTAACTAAACAAATCAATTAACACCTATGGGTGGGGTTGATAACTAATTTGGTTAATTAAATTAATTCTTTTTTCTAAGAGATTGAAAATGAACCATTTAAATGCCACCTTTGGTGGGGTTAGACAATTTAAACTTTATTCAAGGTGTCCAAATTAAACCTAAGAATTTAGTTATCCAAGTACTAACTTTCAAGTTTTAAAACCACTATTGAAAACATGTTGTCAATACATTTTCAGATAATAATTCTTATAAAAACTTTTGAAATAGAGCTTCACTCTAACTACCGGGCGATTGTACCATCAAATAAAAGAGCACTACTCTAAATCGAATAGGATAACTAAACCTTAAAATCTAATTTTCAGGTTTAAGTTTGTAATGAAAAATAATATTTTTCTCTCTAACATTCTTAATATAAAATCTTGAATAAAAACAAAATCAATTCATTTTAGAGATTTTTACCTATTTAATATTTCGCAAGCATAACAACGTTATTATTACATCATGTTTACTAAACAGCCAACACAGTTAAATTTAATCACAGACAAATTAAATATAACATGTAAGAATAAAGCATAAAAAATAACTGTAAAGAAAATAAAATCCTTACAGAACTTCGACGCTATTCCCGTTGCTGGAAAACCTCCAAGCGGAATTTGCACTTCCATTTATTGAATCAAAAAGCTAAAAAAATTACAAAAACATAACTAGTTCTTCCCAAAAAGGGAAGCACTCTAAAACTAAGAGAAATTAACTAAAAACTAAGAAAAACTAAAAAAACCTAAAAATCTAATAAAAGAGAGAAAGAAAGAAGAGAGAAGTGTGTTTTTAAGGTGTGTTTTGAAGTGAAGGGAAGGGGGGTATTTATAGGTGAGGATGGAGAGAAAAAATGAGTAAAAAAATGTTAAAAAAATATTTAAAAATGTAAAAACGCGTATTGGAATTGCTGATGTCATTAATGACGTCGATGACGTCCTGAGCGGCTGCACTGCATCGCGGATGAACAAGACTTCGCGGATGAACAGTTCAGAAGCGTAGCTCGGAGTCAAGGCCAGCAAGGCACGATTTTCTCCTTTTTGATATTTTTGACCCATTTTGTCCAATTTTTCCTTATTTGTTGACCTTTCCCCATTTATTTATTAATATATTTGTGATGTATTGCTTCCAGTATTCCTCTTTGAGTCTTTAAGTTGCGTTTTTAAGTGAAAATACCTGAAAAACAATAAAAACACCCGTGATTCCGAAAAAGACAAATTTATATAAATATATGATAAAACATATAAATATATATATTTTTAATCAATTAATGTGCATAAAATCATGGTAATTTTAGTGCTTTTTGAGCACTCATCAGTTACATCCTTGTGACTTGGTGTTTGCTTTGAGATCCCTTTCATGCTTTATTTATCCTTATTAAGCAACTTATCTAGGGATTTGTAACCTTTGTTCTGTTGTTTAGCATCTAAGCATTTGGGATGAGTAATATCCATTGAATTGTTGAGAAACACGTTGCAATATAATTTGTAAATTGGTTGGGTACCATCCAAGGGTCATTTTGTCTGATTTGTGTGGCGCATGGTAGGTAACATCCTTTTGACTTGGTGTGTGTTCTAAACGGGGATTAAGTGTGAAAGTTCTAGCATCACATATTGAAAAATTAAGCTTTAGGTAGAAAGGATTACCTATTTTTCCTATGTTTGGTAGCAAAACATGGTCTCTTGTACCAGTCCCGAAAAAGCACAAGTTCGAGGATAACTTCCCTTATGAAAGAGGGAATGATGCAACCATGGTAAGTAATATCCCTCGGCTCATTGTTGTGGGTAACCTTTGTGGGTAACATCCAAGGGTCATTTAGTATGACTCTTGTGGTGCATGGGGGGTAACATCAATTTTTATTGGTGTTGGCTTGGAACATGGGTTAAGTGTGACGCCTCTAGATGAGAGAATATTGGTGCCCCTTTCTCACATCTTAAGCATTTGCTCGTAATGGTTAGATACTGGTGAAAAGTTCTCCAATTTTTCCATATTTTGGTTCAGTTTTTCTGCTACCGTTTGTGCTTTTTGGCTATTTTTGTTTTCAACCCTTAGATGAGATCAAGTGCTATATTGTAGTAGAACTTAGGTTTTATTTGTATGTTATAAATATTTAAGAGCAGCACAACTGCTTGGATCCTCACATTCTGAAAGAAATTTGATTTGAAGATCATTTGGGTGCTCTTTCTTGCTTTTATTTCCTCTTTAAACATATTATAAAGGGATAGGCAACCTTTGTGGTGTCGTTTAGAATCCAAGCATTTGTGATGAGTAATATCCATACTTGTTAGAGAGTTATTTATGATAGACTTATCAAGGAGATAGCACCTCGTTGTGGCATGTTTCCCAAAAGATAAATGGTGAGTACTATCAATAGATTTGTTCAGAAACCATATGTAATATAATCTATAAATTGGCTGGGTAACATCCAAGGGTCATTTTGTCTGACTTGTGTGCCGCATGGTGGGTTACATCCTTGTGACTTGGTGTTTGCTTTGAGATCCCTTTCATGCTTTCTTTATCCTTATTAAGCAACTTATCTAGGGATTGGTAACCTTTGTTCTGTTGTTTAGCATCTAAGCATTTGAGATGAGTAATATCCATTGAATTGTTGAGAAAAACATTGCAATATAATTTGTAAATTGGTTGGGTAACATCAGAAGGTCATTTTGTCTGATTTGTGGGGCGTATGGTGGGTAACATCCTTGTGACTTGGTATAGGCATTGAACGAGGATTAAGTGTGACAGTTGTAGCATCACGTTTTGAAAACATAAGCTTTAGGTAGGAAGGATTAGCTATTTTTCCTATGTTTGGTATCAGAATATGGTGTCTTGTACCAGTCCCGAAAAAGCACAAGTTCGAGGAGAACTTCCCTTACGAAAGAGGGAATGATGCAACCATGGTAAGTAATATCCCTGGGCTCATTGTTGTGGGTAACCTTTGTAGGTAACATCCAAGTGTCATTTGGTATGACTTGTGTGGTGCATAGGGGGTAACATCAATTTGTATTGGTGTGGGCTTGGAACATGGGTTAAGTGTGACGGCTCTAGATGAGAGAATATTGGTGCCCCTTTCTGACATCTTAAGCATTTGCTCGGAATGGTTAGATACTGTTAAAAACTTCTACATTTTTTCCATATTTTGTTCCAGGTTTTCTGCTACCGTTTGTGCTTTTTGGTTGTTTTTCTTTTCAACCCTTGGATGAGATCAAGTGCTATATTGTAGTAGAACTTTGGTTTTATTTGTATGATATATATATTTAAGAGCAGCTCAACTACTTGGATCCTCCTTTTCTGAAAGAAATTTGATTTTAAGATCATTTGGGTGCTCTTTCTTGCTTTTATTTCCTCTTTAAACAAATTATCAAGGTATTGGAAACCTTTGTGGTGTCGTTTAGAATCCAAGCATTTATGATGGGTAATATCCATACTTGTTAGAGAGTTATTTATGCTAGACTTATCAAGGAGATAGCACCTCCTTGTGGTATGTTTGCCAAAAGATAAATGGTGAGTACTATCAATTGATTTGTTCAGAAACCATATGCAATTTAATCTATAAATTGGCTGGGTAACATCCAAGGGTCATTTTGTCTAACTTGTGTACTGCATGGTGGGTTACATTCTCATGACTTGGTGTGCGCTTTGAGATCCCTTTCATGCTTTCTTTATCCTTATTAAGCAATTTATCTAGGGATTGGTAACCTTTGTTCTGTTGTTTAGCTTCTAAGCATTTGAGATGAGTAATATCCAATGAATTGTTGAGAAACACGTTGCAATATAATTTGTAAATTGGTTGGGTAACATCTGAGGGTCATTTTGTCTGATTTGTGTGGCGTATGGTGTGTAACATCACTGTAACTTGGTATAGGCATTGAACGGGGATTATGTGTAACAGTTCGAGCATCACGTATTGAAAACATAAGCTTTAGGTAGGAAGGATTAGCTATTTTTCCTACGTTTGGTATCAGAACATGGTCTGTTGTAGCAGTCCCGAAAAAGCACAAGTTCGAGGAGAACTTCCCTTAGGAAAGAGGGAATAATGGAACCAAGGTAAGTAATATCCCTGGGCCCATTGTTGTGGGTAACCTTTGTGGGTAACATCCAAGTGTCATTTAGTATGAGTTGTGTGGTGCATAGGGGGTAATATCAATTTGTATTGGTGTGGGTTTGGAACATGGGTTAAGTATGACGGCTCTAGATGAGAGAATATTGGTGCCCCTTTCTGACATCTTAAGCATTTGCTCGGAATGGTTAGATACTGATCAAAACTTCTCCATTTTTTCCATATTTTGGTCCAGGTTTTCTACTACCGTTTGTGCTTTTTGGTTGTTTTTCTTTTCAACCCTTGGATGAGATCAAGTGCTATATTGTAGTAGAACTTTGGTTTTATTTGTATGTTATATATATTTAAGAGCAACTCAACTGCTTGGATACTCACATTTTGAAAGAAATTTGATTTTAAGATCATTTGGGTGCTCTTTCTTGCTTTTATTTCCTCTTTAAACAAATTATCAAGGGATTGGCAACCTTTGTGGTGTCGTTTAGAATCCAAGCATTTGTGATGGGTAAAATCCATACTTGTTAGAGAGTTATTTATGCTAGACTTATCAAGGAGATAGCACCTCCTTGTGGTATGTTTGCCAAAAGATAAATGGTGAGTACTATCAATTGATTTGTTCAGAAACTATATGCAATTTAATCTATAAATTGGCTGGGTAACATCCAACGGTCATTTTGTCTAACTTGTGTGCTGCATGGTGGGTTACATACTTATGACTTGGTGTGCGCTTTGAGATCCCTTTCATGCTTTCTTTATCCTTATTAAGCAATTTATCTAGGGATTGGTAACCTTTGTTCTGTTGTTTAGCTTCTAAGCATTTGAGATGAGTAATATCCATTGAATTGTTGAGAAACACGTTGCAATATAATTTGTAAATTGGATGGGTAACATCAAAGGGTCATTTTGTCTGATTTGTGTGGCGTATGGTGGGTAACATCCTTGTGACTTGGTATAGGCATTGAACGGGGATTAAGTGTGATAGTTCTAGCATCACGTATTGAAAACATAAGCTTTAGGTAGGAAGGATTAGCTATTTTTCCTATGTTTGGTATCAGAACATGGTCTGTTGTACCAGTCCCGAAAAAGCACAAGTTCAAGGAGAACTTCCCTTACGAAAGAGGGAATGATGCAACCATGGTAAGTAATATCCCTGGGCTCATTGTTGTGGGTAACCATTCTAGGTAACATCCAAGGGTCATTTGGTATGACTTGTGTGGTGCATGGGGGGTAACATCAATTTGTATTGGTGTGGGCTTGGAACATGAGTTAAGTGTAATATCCATACTTGTTAGGGTGTTATTTATGCTAGAATTATCAAGGAGATAGCAACTTCTTGTGGCATGTTTCCCGAAAGATAAATGGTGAGTAATATCCATTGATTTGTAGAAAAACCCTATGCAATAGTGGGTCAAATCCTTGTAACTTGGTGTGCGCTTTGAGATCCCTTTCATGCTTTCATTTTCCAATTTAAGCAACTTATCTAGGCATTGGTAACCTTTTCTATGTTGTAGAGCTTCAAAGCTTTTGTGATGTGTAATATCCATTGAATTTTTGAGAAACACGTTGCAATATAATTTGTAAATTGGCTTGGTAACATCCACTGGTCATTTTGTCTTATTTGTGTCGCGTATGGTGGGTAACATCCTTTTGACTTGGTGTGTGCTTTGAACGAGGATTAAGTGTGACATTTATAGCGTCACGTATTAAAAAATTAAGCATTTGGTAGGAAGGATTAGTTATTTTTCTTATGTTTGGTATCAGAACATGGTCTCTTTTACGAGCGCCGAAAAAGCACAAGTTCGAGCAGAACTTCCCTTATGAAAGAGGGAATGATTCAACCCAGGTAAGTAATATCCCTAGGCTCATTGTTGTGGGTAACCTTTGTGGGTAACATCCAAGAGTCATTTAGTATGACTTGTGTGGTGCATGGGGGTAACATCAATTTGAATTGTTGTGGGCTTTGAACATTGGTTAAGTGTGATGGCTCTAGATGGGAGAATATTGGTGCCCCTTTCTAACTTCTTTAACATTTGCTCGGAATGGTTAAATATTGTTCCAAACTTCCCCATTTTTTCCATGTTTTGGTCCAAGTTTTCTGCTTCCATTTATGCTTTTTGGTTGTTTTTCTTTTCAACCTTTGGATGAGATCAAGGGCTATATAGTAGTAGAACTTGGGGTTTGTTTGTATGTTAATAAATATTTAAGAGGAGCTCAACAGCTTGGAACCTCCCATTCTGAATGATATTTTATTTTAAGATCATTTGGGAGCTCTTTCTTGCTTTTTGTTCCTCTTTAAACAACTTATCAAGGGATTGGCAACCTTTGTGGTGTCGTTTAGAATCCAAGCATTTGTGATTAGTAATATCCATACTTGTTGGAGTGTTATTTATGCTAGACTTATTAAGGAGATAGCACCTCATTGTGGCATGTTTCCCAAAAGATAAATGATGAGTAGTATCAATAGATTTGTTGAGAAACCATATGCAATATAATCTGTAAATTTACTGGGTAACATCCATGGCTCATATTGTTTGATTTGTGTGCAGTATGGATCAAGCTCTACAAATTCCCAGTGGACCAATAACAAGGTCTAGGAAGGCACAACTCGAAAAAGGCTTTAAATGGGCTCATTCAAGAGGTCATGCATAATGAAGGGGACCTAAATTGGGAGTGCAAGGTTTGGGAAAATCCTACGATGGAAATTAGTGCAAAATTGGCAAAATAAGACTAGGCTCATTGTTGTGCCATTTGGACCTTTTTGGGCAGCTTCATTTTCAGCCCTTAGATGGAAACAAGGGTTAAGATGTAATATTTTATAGGGTTTATTTTGTTCTCAGCTGCTCCAATTTTGGAGTGCCATTTGGACTGAATTTGTTCAGTTTTCTTTTCAACCCTTGGATGAAATCAAGGGTTAAGATGTAATATTTTATAGGATTTCTTTTGTAGTCACCTGCCCCATTTTTTCCATGATTTGGTCAATGTTTTCTGCTACCTTTTTTTGCTTTTTGGCTGTGTTTATTTTCAACCCTTGGATGAGATCAAGGGCTATGATGTAGTAGAGTTTAGGGTTGGTTTGTATCCTACTAAGAGCATCTCAGCTACTGTAAAATATAATTTTTGAATGAAGTTTGAATATTCAGATCATTTGAGAGCTCATTCTAGCTCTTTGTTCGTCTTTAAGCAAATTATCAAGGGATTGGCAACCTTTGTGGCGTTGTTTTGCCTCCAAGCATTTGTGGTGAGTAATATCCATACTTGTTAGGTTGTCATTTATGCTAGATTTATCAAGGAATTAGCAGCTCCTAGTGGCGTCTTTTCTCCTCAGAAAAATGGTGAGTAATATCCATTGATGTGTGAGGAAACCCTTTGCTATATAATCTGAAATTAGCTAGGTCCTAACCCCTTGGATCATATCAGTGGGTAACATCCTTGTGACTTGGTGTGCGCTTTGAGATTCATTTCATGCTTTCATTTTCCTTTTTAAGCAACTTATCTAAGGATTGGTAACCTTCGTTCTGTTGTTTAGCATCTAATCATTTTTGATGAGTAATATCCATTGAATTGTTGAGAAACACATTGCAATATAATTTTGTTATTGGCTCGGTACCATCCAAGGGTCATTTTGTCTGATTTGTGTGGCGCATGGTAGGGAACATCCTTTTGACTTGGTGTGTGTTCTAAACGGGGATTAAGTGTGAAAGTTCTAGCATCACATATTGAAAAATTAAGCTTTAGGTATGAAGGATTAGCTATTTTCCTATGTTTGGTATCAGAACATGGTCTCTTGTACGAGCCCCGAAAAAGCACAAGTTCGAGGAGAACTTCCCTTACGAAAGAGGGAATGATGCAACCATGCCAAGTAATATCCATGGGCTCATTGTTGTGGGTAACCTTTGTGGGTAACATCCAAGGGTCATTTAGTATGACTTGTGTGGTGCATGGGGGGTAACATCAATTTGTATTGGTGTGGGCTTTGAACATGGGTTAAGTGTGACGGCTCTAGATGAGAGAATATTGGTGCCCCTTTTTGACATCTTAAGCATTTGCTCGGAATGGTTAGATACTTTTCAAAACTTCTCCATTTGTTTTTCGATATTTTGGTCCAAGTTTTCTGCTACTGTTTGTGCTTTTTGGCTCTTTTTCTTTTCAACCCTTGGATGAGATCAAGTGCTATATTGTAGTAGAACTTTGGTTTTATTTGTATGTTATAAATATTTAAGAGCAGCACAACTGCTTGGATCCTCACATTCTGAAAGAAATTTGATTTTAAGATCATTTGGGTGCTCTTTCTTGCTTTTATTTTCTCTTTAAACATATTATAAAGGGATTGGCAACCTTTGTGGTGTCGTTTAGAATCCAAGCATTTGTGATGAGTAATATCCATACTTGTTAGAGAGTTATTTATGCTAGACTTATCAAGGAGATAGCACCTCCTTGTGGCATGTTTCCCAAAAGATAAATGGTGAGTACTATCAATTGATTTGTTCAGAAACCATATGTAATATAATCTATAAATTGGCTGGGTAACATCAAAGGGTCATTTTGTCTGACTTGTGTGCCGCATGGTGGGTTACATCCTTGTGACTTGGTGTTTGCTTTGAGATCCCTTTCATGCTTTCTTTATCCTTATTAAGCAATTTATCTAGGGATTGGTAACCTTTGTTCTCTTGTTTAGCATCTAAGCATTTGAGATGAGTAATATCCATTGAATTATTGAGAAACACGTTGCAATATAATTTGTAAATTGGTTGGGTAACATCAGAAGGTCATTTTGTCTGATTTGTGGGGCGTATGGTGGGTAACATCCTTGTGACTTGGTATAGGAATTGAACGAGGATTAAGTGTGACAGTTGTAGCATCACGTTTTGAAAACATAAGCTTTAGGTAGGAAGGATTAGCTATTTTTCCTATGTTTGGTATCAGAACATGGTGTCTTGTACCAGTCCCGAAAAAGCACAAGTTCGAGGAGAACTTCCCTTACGAAAGGGGGAATGATGCAACCATGGTAAGTAATATCCCAGGGCTGATTGTAGTGGGTAACCTTTGTAGGTAACATCCAAGGGTCATTTGGTATGACTTGTGTGGTGCATGGGGGGTAACATCAATTTCTATTGGTGTTGGCTTGGAACATGGGTTAAGTGTGACGGCTCTAGATGAGAGAATATTGGTGCCCCTTTCTCACATCTTAATCATTTGCTTGGAATGGTTAGATACTGTTCAAAACTACTCCATTTTTTCCATATTTTGGTCTAGGTTTTCTACTACCGTTTGTGCTTTTTGGCTGTTTTGTTTTCAACCCTTGGATGAGATCAAGTGCTATATTGTAGTAGAACTTAGGTTTTATTTGTGTGTTATATATATTTTAGAGCAGTTCAACTGCTTGGATCCTCACATTCTGAAAGAAATTTGATTTTAAGATCCTTTGGGTGCTCTTTCTTGCTTTTATTTCTTCTTGAAACAAATTATTAAGGGATTGGCAACCTTTGTGGTGCTGTTTAGAATCCAAGCATTTGTGATCAGTAATATCAATACTTGTTAGAGAGTTATTTATGCTAGACTTATCAAGGAGATAGCACCTCCTAGTGGCATGTTTCCCAAAAGATAAATGGTGAGTACTATCCATTGATTTGTTGAGAAACCATATGCAATATAATCTATAAATTGGCTGGGTAACATCCAAGGGTCATTTTGTCTGACTTGTGTCCTGCATGGTGGGTTACATCCTTGTGACTTGGTGTGTGCTTTGAGATCCCTTCCATGCTTTCTTTATCCTTTTTAAGCAGGTTATCTAGGGATTAGTAACCTTTGTTCTATTGTTCAGCATCTAAGCATTTGAGATGAGTAATATCCATTGAATTGTTGAGAAACACGTTGTAATATAATATGTAAATTGTTGGGTAACATCAAAGGGTCATTTTATCTTATTTGTGTGGCGTATGGTGTGTAACATCCTTTTGACTTGGTATAGGCATTGAACGGGGATTAAGTGTGATAGTTCTAGCATCACGTATTGAAAACATAAGCTTTAGGTAGGAAGGATTAGCTATTTTTCCTATGTTTGGTATCAGAACATGGTCTCTTGTACCATTCCCGAAAAAGCACAAGTTCGAGGAGAACTTCCCATACGAAAGAGGGAATGATGCAACCATGGTAAGTAATATCCCTGGGCTCATTGTTGTGGGTAACCTTTTTAGGTAAAATCCAAGGGTCATTTGGTATAAATTGTGTGGTGCATGGGGGGTAACATCAATTTGTATTGGTGTGGGCTTGGAACATGGGTTAAGTGTGACAGCTCTAGATGAGAGAATATTGGTGCCCTTTTCTCACATCTTAAGCATTTGCTTGGAATGGTTAGATACTGGTGAAAACTTCGCCATTTTTTTCCATATTTTGGTCCAGATTTTCTGCTACCGTTTGTGCTTTTTGGTTGTTTTTGTTTTCAACCTTGGATGGGATCAAGTGCTATATTGTAGTAGAACTTTTGTTTTATTTGTATTATATATATATTTAAGAGCAGCTCAACTACTTGGATACTCAAATTTTGACAGAAATTTGATTTTAAGATCCTTTGGGTGCTCTTTCTTGCTTTTATTTCCTCTTTAAACAAATTATCAAGGGATTGGCAACCTTTGTGGTGTCGTTTAGAAACCAAGCATTTTTGATGAGTAATATCCATACTTGTTAGAGAGTTATTTATGCTAGACTTATCAAGGAGATAGCACCTCCTAGTGGCATGCTTTCCAAAAGATAAATGGTGAGTACTATCTATTGATTTGTTGAGAAACCATATGCAATATAATCTATAAATTGGGTGGGTAACATCCAAGGTTCATTTTGTCTGACTTGTGTGTTGCATGGTGGGTTACATCCTTGTGACTTGGTGTGCGCTTTGAGATCCCTTTCATGCTTTCTTTTTCCTTATTAAGCAACTTATCTAGGGATTGGTAACCTTTGTTCTGTTGTTTAGCTTCTAGGCATTTGAGATGAGTAATATCCATTGAATTATTGAGAAACACGTTGCAATATAATTTGTAAATTGGTTGGGTAACATCTGAGGGTCATTTTGTCTGATTTGTGTGGCGTATGGTGTGTAACATCACTGTAACTTGGTATAGGCATTGAACGGGGATTATGTGTAACAGTTCTAGCATCACGTATTGAAAACATTAGCTTTAGGTAGGAAGCATTAGCTATTTTTCCTATGTTTGGTATCAGAACATTGGCTCTTGTACCATTATCGAAAAAGCACAAGTTCGAGGAGAACTTCCCTTACGAAAGAGGGAATGATGCAACCATGGTAAGTAATATCCCTGGGCTCATTGTTGTGGGTAACCTTTGTAGGAAACATCCAAATGTAATTTGGTATGACTTGTGTGGTGCAAGGGGGGTAACATCAATTTGTATTGGTGTGGGCATGGAACATGGGTTAAGTGTGACAGCTCTAGATGAGAGAATATTGGTGCCCCTTTCTCACATCTTAAGCATTTGCTTGGAATGGATAGATACTGGTGAAAACTTCTCCATTTTTTTCCATATTTTGGTCCAGGTTTTCTGGTACCGTTTGTGCTTTTTGGTTGTTTTTGTTTTCAACCTTGGATGGGATCAAGTGCTATATTGTAGTAGAACTTAGTTTTTTTCTGTTATATATATATTTAAGAGCAGTTCAACTGTTTGGATACTCACATTTTGAAAGAAATTTGATTTTAAGATCCTTTGGGTGCTCTTTCTTGCTTTTATTTCCTCTTTAAACAAATTATCAAGGGATTGGAAACCTTTATGGTGTCGTTTAGAATCCAAGCATTTGTGATGAGTAATATCCATACTTGTTAGAGAGTTATTTATGCTAGACTTATCAAGGAGATGGCACCTCCTATTGGCATGATTCCCAAAAGATAAATGGTGAGTACTATCTATTGATTTGTTGAGAAACCATATGCAATATAATCTATAAATTGGCTGGGTAACATCCAAGGGTCATTTTGTTTGACTTGTGTGCCTAATGGTGGGTTACTTCCTTGTGACTTGGTGTGCGCTTTGAGATCCCTTTCATGCTTTCTTTATCCTTATTTAGCAACTTACCTAGGAATTTGTAACCTTTGTTCTGTTGTTTAGCTTCTAAGCATTTGAGATGAGTAATATCCATATAATTGTTGAGAAACACGTTGCAATATAATTTATAAATTGGTTGGGTAACATCAGAGGGTCATTTTGTCTGATTTGTGTGGTGTATGGTGGGTAACATCCCTGTAACTTGGTATAGGCATTGAACGGGGATTAAGTGTGATAGTTCTAGCATCATGTATTGAAAACATAAGCTTTAGGTAGGAAGGATTACCTATTTTTCCTATGTTTTGGTAGCAAAACATGGTCTCTTGTACCAGTCCCGAAAAAGCACAAGTTCGAGGAGAACTTCCCTTATGAAAGAGGGAATGATGCAACCATGATATTAATATCCCTCGGCTCATTGTTGTGGGTAACCTTTGTAGGTAAAATCCAAATGTCATTTGGTATGACTTGTGTGGTGCATGGGGGGTAACATCAATTTTTATTGGTGTTGGCTTGGAACATGGGTTAAGTGTGACGACTCTAGATGAGAGAATATTGGTGCCCCTTTTCTCACATCTTAAGCATTTGCTCGGAATGGTTAGATACTGTTGAAAAGTTCTCCATTTTTTCCATATTTTGGTCCAGGTTTTCTACTACCGTTTGTGCTTTTTGGGTGTTTTTGTTTTCAACCCTTAGATGAGATCAAGTGCTATATTGTAGTAGAACTTAGGTTTTATTTGTGTGTTATATATATTTAAGAGCAGTTCAACTACTTGGATCCTCACATTCTGAAAGAAATTTGATTTTAAGGTCATTTGGGTGCTCTTTCTTGCTCTTATTTCCTCTCTAAACAAATTATCAAGGGATTGGCAACATTTGTGGTTTCGTTTAGAATCTAAGCATTTGTGATGAGTAATATCCATACTTGTTAGAGAGTTATTTATGCTAGACTTATCAAGGAGATAGCACCTCCTAGTGGCATGTTTCAAAAAGATAAATGGTGAGTACTATCAATTGATTTGTTCAGAAACCATATGCAATATAATCTATAAATTAGCTGGGTAACATCCAAGGGTCATTTTGTCTGACTTGTGTGCCACATGGTGGGTTACATCCTTGTGACTTGGTGTGCGCTTTGAGATCCCTTTCATGCTTTCTTTATCCTTATTAAGCAACTTATCTAGGGATTGGTAACCTTTGTTCTGTTGTTTAGTATCTAAGCATTTGAGATGAGTAATATCCATTGAATTGTTCAGATACACGTTGCAATATAATTTGTAAATTGGTTGGGTAACATCAGAGGGTCATTTTGTCAAATTTGTGTGGCGTATGATGGCTAACATCCTTGTGACTTGGTATAGGCGTTGAATGGGGATTAAGTGTGACATTACTAGCATCACGTATTGAAAACATAAGCTTTACGTAGGAAGGATTAGCTATTTTTCCTATGTTTGGTATCAGAACATGGTCTCTTGTACCAGTCCCAAAAAAGCACAAGTTCGAGGAGAACTTCCCTTACGAAAGAGGGAATGATGCGACCATGGTAAGTAATATCCCTGGGCTCATTGTTGTGGGTAACTTTTGTAGGTAACATCCCAGGGTCATTTGGTATGACTTGTGTGGTGCATAAGGGGTAACATCAATTTGTATTGGTGTTGGCTTGGAACATGGGTTAAGTGTGACGGCTCTAGATTAGAGAATATTGGTGCCCTTTTCTCACATCTTAAGCATTTGCTCGGAATGGTTAGATACTGTTGAAAAGTTCTCCATTTTTTCCATATTTTGGTCCAGGTTTTCTACTACCGTTTGTGCTTTTTGGGTGTTTTTGTTTTCAACCCTTAGATGAGATCAAGTGCTATATTGTAGTAGAACTTAGGTTTTATTTGTGTGTTATATATATTTACGAGCAGTTCAACTGCTTGAATCCTCACATTCTGAAAGAAATTTGATTTTAAAGTCATTTGGTTACTCTTTCTTGCTCTTATTTCCTCTCGAAACAAATTATCAAGGGATTGGCAACATTTGTGGTTTCGTTTAGAATCTTAGCATTTGTGATGAGTAATATCCATACTTGTTAGAGAGTTATTTATGCTAGACTTATCAAGGAGATAGCACCTCCTAGTGGCATGTTTCCCAAAAGATAAATGGTGAGTACTATCTATTGATTTGTTGAGAAACCATATGCAATATAATCTATAAATTGGCTGGGTAACACCCTAGGGTCATTTTGTCTAACTTGTGTGCCACATGGTGGGTTACATCCTTGTGACTTGGTGTGCACATTGAGATCCCTTTCATGCTTTCTTTATCCTTATTAAGCAACTTATCTTGGGATTGGTAACCTTTGTTCTGTTGTTTAGTATCTAAGCATTTGAGATGAGTAATATCCATTAAATTGTTCAGATACACGTTGCAATATAATTTGTAAATTGGTTGGGTAACATCAGAGGTTCATTTTGTCAAATTTGTGTGGCGTATGCTGGGTAACATCCTTGTGACTTGGTATAGGCGTTGAATGGGGATTAAGTGTGACATTACTAGCATCACGTATTGAAAACATAAGCTTTACGTAGGAAGGATTAGCTATTTTTCCGATGTTTGGTATCAGAACATGGTCTCTTGTACCAGTCCCAAAAAAGCACAAGTTCGAGGAGAACTTCCCTTACGAAAGAGGGAATGATGCAACCATGGTAAGTAATATCCTTGTGCTCATTGTTGTGGGTAACCATTGTAGGTAATATCCAAGGGTCATTTGTTATGACTTGTGTGGTGCATGAGGGGTAACATCAATTTGTATTGGTGTTGGCTTGGAACATGGGTTAAGTGTGACGGCTCTAGATTAGAGAATATTGGTGCCCCTTTCTAACATCTTAAGCATTTGCTTGGAATGGTTAGATACTGTTCAAAAGTTCTCATTTTTTCCATATTTTGGTCTAGGTTTTCTACTACCGTTTGTGCTTTTTGGCTGTTTTTGTTTTCAACCCTTAGATGAGATCAAGTGCTATATTGTAGTAGAACTTAGGTTTTATTTGTGTGTTATATATATTTACGAGCAGTTCAACTGCTTGGATCCTCACATTCTGAAAGAAAGTTGATTTTAAAATCCTTTGGGTGCTCTTTCTTGCTTTTATTTCCTCTTTAAACAAATTATCAAGGGATTGGCAACCTTTGTGGTGCCGTTTAGAATGTACGCATTTGTGATGAGTAATATCCATACTTGTTAGAGAGTTATTTATGCTAGACTTATCAAGGAGATAGCACCTCCTTGTGGCATGTTTCCCAAAAGATAAATGGTGAGTACTATCAATTGATTTGTTCAGAACCATATGCAATATAATCTATAAATTGGCTGGGTAACATCCAAGGGTCATTTTGTCTGACTTGTGTGCCGCATGGTGGGTTACATCCTTGTGACTTGGTATGCGCTTTGAGATCCCTTTCATGCTTTCTTTATCCTTGTTAAGCAACTTATCTAGGGATTGGTAACCTTTGTTCTGTTGTTTAGCTTCTAAGCATTTGAGATGAGTAATATCCATTGAATTGTTGAGAAACACGTTGCAATATAATTTGTAAATTGGTTGGGTAACATCAGAGGGTCATTTTGTCATATTTGTGTGGCGTATGGTGTGTAACATCCTTGTAACTTGGTATAGGCATTGAACGAGGATTAAGTGTGATAGTTCTAGCATCACGTATTGAAAACATAAGCTTTAGGTACGAAGGATTAGCTATTTTTCCGATGCTTGGTATCAGAACATGGTCTCTTGTACCAATCCCGAAAAAGCACAAGTTCGTGGAGAACATCATTTACAATAGTGGGAATAATGCAACCAAGGTAAGTAATGTCCCTGTGCTCATTATTGTGGGTAACTTTTGTGGGTAACATCCAAGGGATATTTAGTATGACTTGTGTGGAGCATGGGGGGTAACATCAATTTGACTTATGTGGTGCATGGGGGTAACATCAATTTGACTTGTGTGGTGCATAGGGGGTAACATCAATTTGACTTGGTGTGGGCTTTGAACATGGTTTTAGTGTGATGTCTCTAGATGAAAGAATATTGGTGCCCCTCTCTGACATCTTAAGCATTGACTAGGAATGGCTTGATACTAATCCAAACTTCGCAATTTTTTCCATGTTTTAGTCGAGGTTTTCTACTACCTTTTATGCTTTTTGGCTGTTTTTTTAACCCTTGGATGAGATCAAGGGCTATATTGTAGTAGAACTTACGGTTTTTTTGTTTGTTATAAATATTTAAGAGCAGCTCAACTGCTTGGATCCTCTCATTCTGAATGAATTTGATTTTAAGATCCTTTTTAAGCACCCTATCTAGGGATTGGTAACATTTGTTCTATTGTTTAGCATTTGTGATGAATAATATCCATTGAATTGTTTAGAAACAATTTGCAATACAATTTGTAAATTGGCTCGGTAACATCCAAGGGTCATTTTCTCTAATTTGTGTGGCGCATGGTGGGTAACATCTTTTTGACTTGGTGTGTGCTTTGAACAGGAATTAAGCGTGTAATTTCTAGTGTCACCTATTCAAAAATTAAGCTTTTGGTAGGAATGATTACCTATTTTTCTAATTTTTGGTATCAGAACATCATCTCTTGTATGGGCCCCGAAAAAGCACAAGTTCGAGGAGAACTTCACTTACGAAAGAGGGAATCATTCAATCAAGGTAAGTAATATCGCTGGGCTCATTGTTATGGGTAACATTTGAGGGTAACATCCAAGGGTCATTTAGTATGACTTGTGTGGTGCATGGGGGGTAACATCAATTTGAATTGGTGTGGGCTTTGTACATGGGTTAAGTGCGACAGCTCTAGATGGGAGAATATTGGTGCCCATTTCTGACATCTTAAGCATTTGCCCATAATGATTAAATAATATTCCAAAATTCCCCATTTTTTCCATGTTTTGGTCCAAGTTTTCTACTACCATTTATGCTTTTTGGTTGTTTTTATTTTCAACCCTTGGATGACATCAAGGGCTATATTTTAGTTGGACTTAGTGTTTATTTGTATGTTATAAATATTTAAGAGCAACTAAACTGCTTGGAACCTCACATTCTGAATGCAATTTGACTTTAAGATCATTTGGGTGTTCTTTCTTGCTTTTTGCTCCTCTCTAAAAAACTTATCAATGGATTGGTAACCTTTGTGGTGTCGTTTAGAATCCAAGCATTTGTGATGAGTAATATCCATGGTTGTTGGAGTATTATTTATGCTAGACTTATTAAGGAGATAGCACCTCCTTGTGGCATGTTTTCTAAAAGATAAATGGTGAGTACTATCCATTGGTTTGTAGAGAAACCGTATGCAATATAATCTATAAATTTGCTGGGTAACATCCAAGGGTCATTTTTTCTGATTTGTGTGCTGCATGGTGGGTTACATCCTTGTGACTTGGTGTGCACTTTGAGATCCATTTCATGTTTTCTTTTTCCTTTTTAAGCAACCTTTCTAGGGATTGGTAACCTTTGTTCTGTTGTTTAGCATCTAAGCATTTGTGATGAGTAATATCCATTAAATTGTTGAAAAACATGTTGCAATATAATTTGTAAATTGGCTCGGTAACATCCAAGGGTCATTTTGTCTTATTTGTGTGGTGCATGGTGGGTAACATCCTTTTGACTTGGTGTGTGCTTGGAACGAGGATTAAGTGTGACAGTTCTAGCGTCACGTATTGAAAAATTAAGATTTTGGTAGGAAGGATTAGCTATTTTTCCTATGTTTGGTCTCTTTAAGAGCCCTAAAAAAGCACAAGTTCGAGGAGAACATCACTTACGAAAGAGGGAATGATTCAACCAAGGTAAGTAATATCCCTAGGCTCATTGTAGTGGGTAACCTTTGTGGGTAACATCCAAGAGTCATTTAGTATGACTTGTGTGGTGCATGGGGGGTAACATCAATTTGAATTGGTCTGGGCTTTGAACATGGGTTAACCGTGACTGACTCTAGATGGGAGAATATTGGTGCCCCTTTCTGACATCTTAAGCACTTCCCTAGAATGTTTATATACAATTCGAAACTTCCCCATTTTTTTCCTTGTTTTGGTCCATATTTTTTGTTACCTTTTATGCTTTTTGGTTGTTTTTCTTTTCAACCCTTGGATGACATCAACGGCTATATTGTAGTAGAACTTAGGGTTGATTTGTATGTTATAAATATTTAAGAGCAACTCAACTGCTTGGAACCTTACATTCTGAATGAAATTTGACTTTAAGATCATTTCGGTGCTCTTTCTTGCATTTTGCTCCTCTTTAAAAAATTTATTAATGGATTGGTAACCTTTGTGGTGTCGTTTAGAATCCAAGCATTTGTGATGAGTAATATCCATACTTGTTAGAGTGTTATTTGTGCTAAAATTATCAAGGAGATGGCACCTTCTTGTGGCATGTTTCCCAAAAGATAAATGGTGAGTAATATCCATTGATTTGTAGAGAAATCCTATGCAATATAATCTATAAATTTACTAGGTAACACCCTAGGGTCATTTTTTTGACATGTGTGCCGCATGGTGTGCCACATCCTTGTGACTTGGTATGCGCTCTGAGATCCCTTTCATGCTTTCATTTTCCTATTTAAGCAACTTATCTAGGGATTGGTAACCTTTGATCTATTGTTTAGCATCAAAGCTTTTGTGAAGAGTAATATCCATTGATTTTTTCAGAAACACGTTGCAATATAATTTGTAAATTGGCTCGGTAACATCCAATGATCATTTTGTTTTATTTGTGTCGCGTATGGTGGGTAACATCCTTTTGACTTTGTGTGTGCTTTGAACGAGGATTAAGTGTGACGGTTCTAGTGTCACGTATTAAAAAATTAAGCTTTTGGTAGGAAGGATTAGCTATTTTTCCTATGTTTGGTATCATAACATGGTCTCTTTTACGAGCCGTGAAAAAGCACAAGTTCAAGGAGAACTTTGCTTACGAAAGAGGGAATGATTCAACCCAGGTAAGTAATATCCCAAGGCTCATTGTTATGGGTAACATCCAAGAGTCATTTAGTATGACTTGTGTGGTGCATGAGGGGTAACATTAATTTGAATTGGTGTGGGCTTTGAACATGGGTTAAGTGCGACGGCTCTAGATGGGAGAATATTGGTGCCCCCTTTTGACATCTTAAGCATTTGCTCAGAATGGTTAAATACTGTTCCAAACTTCCCCATTTTTTTCCATGTTTTGGTCCAAGTTTTCTACTACCGTTTATGCTTTTTGGTTGTTTTCTTTTCAACCCTTGGATGACATCAAGGGCTATATTGTAGTAGGACTTAGGGTTTATTTGTATGTTATAAATATTTTAGAGCAGCCCAACTTCTTGGAACCTCACATTCTGAATGAAATTTGATTTTAAGATCATTGGGGTGCTCTTTCTTGCTTTTTGTTCCTCTTTAAAAAACTTATCAAGGGATTGGCAACCTTTTGTTGTGTCGTTTAGAATCCAAGCATTTGTGATGAGTAATATCCATACTTGTTAGAGTGTTCTTTGTGCTAGAATTTTCAACGAGAAAGCACCTTCTTGTGGCATGTTTCCCAAAAGATAAATGGTGAGTACTATCCATTCATTTGTTGAGAAACCCTATGCAATATAATCTATAAATTGCTTGGGTAACCTCCAAGGGTCATTTTGTCTGACTTGTGTGGCGCATAGTGGGTTACATCCTTGTGACTTGGTGTGCTCTTTGAGATCCCTTTCATGCTTTCTTTTTCCTTTTTAAACAACTTATCTAGGGATTGGTAACCTTTATAATGTTGTTTAGCATCTAAGCATTTGTGATGCATAATATCTATTGAATTGTTGAGAAACACGTTGCAATAAAATTTGTAAATTGGTCCCATTTATTTTCCATGTTTTGGTCAATGTTTTCTGCTACCTTTTGTGCTTTTTGGTTGTGTTCATTTTCAACCCTTGGATGAGATCAAGGGCTTTGATGTAGTAGAGCTTAGGGTTGGTTTGTATCCTATTAAGAGCAGCTCAGCTGCTGTAAAATACAATTTGAATGAGGTTTGAATTTTCAGATCATTTGAGAGCTCATTCAAGCTCTTTGTTCCTCTTTAAGCAAGTTATCAAGGGATTGGGAACCTTTGTGGCATTGTTTAACATCCAAGCATTTGTGGTGAGTAATATCCATACTTGTTAGGGTGTCATTTATGCTAGACTTATCAAGGAATTAGAAGCTCCTTGTGGCATCTTTTCTCCTCAGAAAAATGGTGAGTAATATCCATTGATTTGTGGAGAAACCCTTTTCTATATAATCTGAAATTAGCTAGGTCCTAACCCCTTGGATCATATCACTTGGTTAGGACCCTAGAGACATGGCAACATTACCTTTTGTCAAGGGAAAGTGTCATCCACAATGATCATGAATCTCTAAAACATATGAAATGCCAAGGTAAATTGAATAAGAGGCATGTTAGATGGATGGAATTTATTGAGACATTTCCTTATATTGTTCAATATAAGAGAGGTAAGGGGAATGTTGTAGTAAATGCTTTATCACGGAAGTATGCCTTACTCAACTTTAAATCTAGATTGTTAGGATTTGAATAAATTAAGGAAATGTATGCTAATATGATGACTTCTTTGCTGTTTACCATGCACGTGAACATTTTTATTGGCCAACAATAAGAAGAGATGTAGTGAGCATATGTTCTAGATCATCACTTGTAAGCAAGCCAAATCCAAAGTCCTACCAAGAGGACAATATACTCCCTTTCTGATATCTTAAGCAAATGCTAGGAATGGTTAAATACTTTTCCAAACTTCCCCATTTTTTTCCATGTTTTCGTCCAGCTTTTCTGCTACCTTTTATGCTTTTTTACTGTTTTCCTTTTCAACCCTTCGATGAGATATTTCTTTGGATATTCCAGCGAGTACTCACCATTTGTCTTTTGGGAAATAAGCCACATGGAGGTACTATCTCCTTTATAAGTCTAGCATAAATAACACTCTAACAAGTATGGATATCACTCATCACAAATGCTTGGATTCTAAACGACACCACAAAGGTTACCAATCCCTTGAAAAGTTGTTTAAAGAGGAACAAAAACCAAGAAAGAGTTCCCAAATGATTTTAAAATCAAATTTCATTCAAAATGTGAGGTTCCAAGCAGTTGAGTTGCTCTTAAATATTTATAAAATACAAATAAACAATAAGTTCTACTATAATATAGCCCTTGATATCATCCAAGGGTTGAAAATAAAAACAACCAAAAAGCATAAAAGGTAGCAGAAAACCTAGACCAAAACATGGAAAAAAATGGGGAAGTTTGGAACTACTTTTAACCATTCCTAGCAAATGCTTAAGATGTCAGAAAGGGGCACCAATATTTTCTCATCTAGAGCGGTCACACTTAACCCATGAAAGGGATATTGTATAAGGTGTCGCAATAATTCAATGGATATTACTCATAACCAATGCTTAGATGCTAAACAACACAACAAAGGTTACCAATCCCTATATAATTTGCTTAAAAGGAAAAAAAGGAAACCATGAAAGGGATATCAAAGAGCACACCAAGTCACAAGGATGCAACCCACCTTTTGCCACACAAGTAAGACAAAATGACCCTTGGATGTTACGTGACCAATTTACAGATTATATTGTATAGGGTTTCGCAACAAATCAATAGATACTACTCACCATTTATCTTTTGGGAAACATGCCACATGGAGGTGCTATCTCCTTGATAAGTGTAGCATAAATAACACTCTAAGAAGTATAGATATTACTCATCACAAATTTTCGGATTCTAAACGACACCACAAAGGTTGCCAATCCCTTGATAAGTTGTTTAAAGAGGAACAAAAAGCAAGAAAGAGCTCCCAAGTGATGCTAAAATCAAATTTCATTCAGAAGGTGAGGTTCCAAGCAGTTGAGCTGCTTTTAAATATTTATAACATACCAATAAACCGTAAGTTCTACTACAATATAGCCCTTGATCTCATCCAACGGTTGAAAAGAAAAACAGCCAAAAAGAAACCTGGACTAATACATGGAAAAAAATGGGGAAGTTTGGAAAAGTATCTAAACATTCCTAGCAAATTCTTAAGATGTCCGAAAGGGCACCAATATTCTCTCATCTAAATCCGTCACACTTAACCCATGTTCAAAGCCTACACCAAGTCAAATTGATGTTACCCCCAAATGCACCACACAAGTCATACTAAATGACCCTTGGATGTTACCCATAAAGGTTACCTACCACAAGAGCCCAAGGATATTACTTACCTTGGTTGCATCATTCATTCTTTTGTAAGGGAAATTCTCCCCGAACTTGTGCTTTTTCGGGACTCGAACAAGAGACCATGTCCTCATACCAAACATAGGAAAAATAGCTAACCCTTTCTACCAAAAGTTTAAGCTTTCAATAGGGGATGCTAGAACTGTCACACTTAATCTCGGTTCAAAGACCACACCAAGTCACAAGGATGTAACCCAGCTTTTGCCACACAAGTCAGACAAAATGACCCTTGGATGTTACGCAACCAATTTATAGATTATATTGCTGAGGGTTTCTCAACAAATCAATGGATAGTACTCACCATTTTTCTTTTGGAAACATGCCACAAGGAGGGTCTATCTCCTTTGAAAGTCTAGCATAAATAACACTCTAACAAGTATGGATATTACTCATCACAAATGCTCAGATTCTAAACGACACCACAAAAGTTGCCAATCCCATGATAAGTTGTTCAAAGAGGAAAAAAAGGCAAGATAGAGCTCCCAAATGATCTTCAAATCAAATTTAAACTAGAATGTGAGGTTCCCAACAGTTGAGCTGCTCTTAAATATTTATAACATACAAATAAACCCTAAGTTCTACTACAATATAGCCCTTGATCTCATCCAAGGGTTAAAAAGAAAAAATAGCAAAAAAGCATAAAACGTAGAAGAAAACCTGGACCAAAACGTGGAAAAAAAGGGGAAGTTTGGAAAAGTATCTAACCATTCCTATCAAATGCTTAAGATGTCCGAAAGGGCACCAATATACTCTCATCTAGAGCCATCACACTTAACCCATGTTCAAAGCCCAAACCAAGTCAAATTGATGTTACCCCTCCTACACCACACAAGTCATACTGAATGACCCTTAGATGTTATAAATAACGGTTACCTACAACAATGAGCCCAGGGATATTATTTACCTTGGTTGCATCATTCCCTCTTTCCAAAGGGAAGTTCTCCTCGAACTTGTGTTTTTTGGGACTCGAACAAGAGACCATGTTCTGATACCAAACATAGGAAAAATAAGTAACCCTTTATACCAAAAGTTTAAGCTTTCAATAGGGGACGCTAGAATTGTCACACTTAATCCCGATTCAAAGCACACAACAAGTCATAAGGACATTACACACCATGCGACACACAAATCAAACAAAATGACCCTTGGATGTTACCCAACTAATTTACAAATTATATTGCAACATGTTTCTCAACAATTCAATAGATATTAATCATCACATATGCTTAGATGCTAAACAACACAACAAAGGTTACCAATCCCTATATAAGTTTTTTAAAAAGGAAAAAGAAAGCATGAAAGGTATCTAAAAGAGCACACCAAGTCACAAGGATGTAACCCACCATGCGCCACACAAGTCAGACAAAATGACACTTGGATGTTACCCTGCCAATTTATAGATTATATTGCATAGGGTTTCCCAATAAATCAATGGATACTACTCACCATTTATCTTTTGGGAAACATGCCATAAGGAGGTGCTATCTCCATGATAAGTGTAGCATAAAAAAACTCTAACAAGTATGGATATTACTCATCACAAATACTTGGATTCAAAACAACACCACAAAAGTTGCCAATACCTTGATAAGTTGTTTAAAGAGGAACAAAAGGCAAGAAAGAGCTCCCAAGTGATGCTAAAATCAAATTTCATTCAGAATGTGAGGTTCCAAGCAGTTGAGCTGCTCTTAAATATTTATAACATACCAATAAACCCTAAATTCTACAAAAATATAGCCTTTGATCTCATCCAAGGGTTGAAAATAAAAATAGCCAAAAAGCATAAAAGGAAGAAGAAAACTTAGACCAAAACATGGAAAAAAATAGGGAAGTTTGGAAAAGTATCTAACCATTCCTAGCCAAAGCTTAAGATGTTTGAAAGGGCACCAATATTCTCTCACCTAAAGTCGTCACACTTAACCCAAGTTCAAAGTCCACACAAAGTCAGATTGATGTAACCCCCAATGCACCACACAAGTCATACTAAATGACCCTTGGATGTTACCCATAAAGGTTAACCACAACAATGAACCCAGCGATATTACTTACCTTGGTTGCATCATTCCTACTTTCGTATGGGAAGTTCTTCTCGAACTTGTGCTTTTTTTGGGACTCAAACAAGAGACCATGTTCTGATACCAAATATAGGAAAAATAGCTAACAATTTCTACCAAAAGTTTAAGTTTTCAATAAAGGATGCTAAAACTGTCACATTTAATCCTGGTTCAAAGCCCACACCAAGTCATAAGGATGTTAGCCACCATGCACCAAACAAATCAGAAAAAATGACCCTTGGATGTTACCCAACCAATTTACAAATTATATTGCAACGTGTTTCTCAAAAATTCAATAGATATTACTCATCACAAATGTTTAGATGCTAAACAACAAAACAAAGGTTACCAATCCTTATATAAGTTGCTTAAAAAGGAAAAGTAAAGCATGAAAGTGATCTCATGGGTTAAGTGTGACGGCTCTAGATGAGAGAATATTGGTTCCCCTTTCTGACATATTAAGCATTTGCTCATAATGGTTAAATACTGTTCCAAATTTCCCCATTTTTTCCATGTTTTGGTCCAAGTTTTCTACTACCGTTTATGCTTTTTGGTTGTTTTTCTTTTCAACCCTTGGATGACATCAAAGGCTATATTATAGTAGGACTTAGGGTTTATTTGTATGTTATAAATATTTAAGAGCAACTCAACTGCTTGGAACCTCACATTCTAAATGAAATTTGACTTTAAGATCATTTGGGTGTTCTTTCTTGCTTTTTTCTCCTCTTTAAAACTCTTATCAATGGATTGGTAACCTTTGTTGTGTCGTTTAGAATCCAAACATTTGTGTTGAGTAATATCCATTTTTGTTGGAGTGTTATTTATGCTAGACTTATTAAGGAGATAGCACCTCCTTGTGGCATGTGTCCCAAAAGATAAATGGTGAGTACTATCCATTGATTTGTAGAGAAAACTTGTGCAATATAATCTATAAATATGCTGGGTAACATCCAAGGGTCATTTTTTCTTACTTGTGTGCCGCATGGTGGGTTACATCCTTGTGACTTGCTGTGCACTTTGAGATCCCTTTCTTTCTTTTTCTTCCTTTTTAAGCAACTTATCTATGGATTGGTAACCTTTGTTCTGTTGTTTATCATCAAAGCTTTGTGATGAGTAATATCCATTGAATTGTTGGAAACACGTTGCAATATAATTTGTAAATTGGCTCGGTAATATCCAAGGGTCATTTTGTCTTATTTGTGTGGTGTATGGTGGGTAACATCCTTTTGACTTGGTGTGTGCTTTGAACGAGGATTAAGTGTGACAGTTCTAGCGTCACGTATTTAAAAATTTAGCTTTAGGTAGGAAGGATTAGCTATATTTCCTATGTATGGTATCAGAACATGGTCTCTTGTACGAGCCAGGAAACAGCACAAGTTCGAGGAGAACCTCCCTTACGAAAGAGGTAATGATGCAACTAAGGTAAGTAATATCCCGAGGCTAATTTTTGTGGGTAACATCCAAGGGTCATTTAGAATGCCTTGTGTGGTGCATAGGGGTAACATACATTTGAGTTGGTGTGGGCTTTGAACATGGGTTAAGTGTGATGGATCTAGATGAGAGAATATTTGTTCCCCTTTCTAGCATCTTAAGCATTTGCTAGGAATGGTTAGATATTGTTTCAAACTTCCCCATTTTTTCCATAAAGCCCAGGTTTTCTACTACCTTTTATGCTTTTTGGTTGTTTATCTTTTCAACCCTTTTATGAGATCAAGGGCTATATTGTAGTAGAACTTAGGGATTATTTGTATGTTATAAATATTTAAGAGCAACTCAACTGCTTGGAACCTCACATTCTCCATGAAATTTGATTTTAAGATCATTTGGGTGCCCTTTCTTGCTTTTTGCTCCCCTTTAAACAACTTATCAAGGGACTGGCAACCTTTGTGGTGTCGTTTAGAATCCAAACATTTGTGATGGGTATTATCCATACTTGTTAGAGTGTTATTTATGCTAGATTTATCAAGGAGATAGCACCTCCTTGAAGCATGTTTCTCAAAAGATAAATGGTGAGTACTATCCCTTGATTTGTTGAGAAACCTTATGCAATATAATCTGTAAATTGGATGGGTAACATCCAAGGGTCATTTTGTCTGACTTGTGTGCCGCATGGTGGGTTACATCCTTGTGACTTGGTGTGCGGTTTGAGATCACTTTCATGCTTTCTTTTCGTTTTTAAGAAACTTATATAACGATTGGTAACCTTTGTTGTGTTGTTTAGCATATAAGCATTTATGATGAATAATATCCATTGAATTGTTGAGAAACACGTTGCAATATAATTTATAAATTGGATCGGTAACATCAAATGGTTATTTTTTCTGATTTGTGCGATGCATGGTGGGTAACATCCTTGTGACTTGGTATGGGCTTTGAACTTTGATTAAGTGTGACAGTTCTAGCACCCCCTATTTAAAGCTTAAGCTATTCGTAGGAAGGGTTAGCTATTGTTTCTATGTTCTTTATCAGAACATTGTCTTTGGTTCGAATCTCGAAAAAGTACAAGTTCGAGGACGAACTTCCCTTACAAAAGAGGGAATGATACAAACAAGGTAAGTAATATCACTGGGCTCATTGTTGTGGGTAACCTTTGTGTGTAACATCCAATGGTCATTTAGTATGACTTGGGTGATGCATGGGGGTAACATCAATTTGACTTGGTGTGGGCTTTGAACATGGGTTAAGTGTGATGGCTCTAGATGAGAAAATATTGGTGCCCCTTTCTGACATCTTAAGCATTTGCTAGGAATGGTTAGAAGTAGTTCCAAACTTCCCCATTTTTTTCATGTTTTGGTCTAGGTTTTCTGCTACCTTTTATGCTTTTTGGTTGTTTTTATTTTCAACCCTTGGATGATATCAAATGCTATATTGTAGTAGAACTTATTGTTTATTTGTATTTTATAAATATTTAAGAGCAACTCAACTACTTGGAACCTCACATTTTGAATGAAATTTGATTTTAAGATCATTTGGGAACTCTTTCTTGGTTTTTGTTTCTCTTTAACCAACTTTTCAAGGGATTGGCAACCTTTGTGGTGTCATTTAGAATCCAAGCATTTGTGATGAGTGATATCCATACTTGTTAGAATGTTTTTTATGCTAGACTTATAAAGGATATAGCACCTCCATGTGGTTTGTTTCCCAAAAGAAAAATGGTGAGTACTCATTGGAATATCCATAGAAATATCTCATCGAAGGGTTGAAAAGAAAAACAGTCGAAAAGCATAAAAGGTAGCAGAAAAGCTGGACAAAAACATGGAAAAAATGGGGAAGTTTGGAAAAGTATTTAACCATTCCTAGCATTTGCTTAAGATGTCAGAAAGGGAGTATATAGTCCTCTTGGTAGGACTTTGGATTTGGCTTGCTTACAAGTGATGATCTAGAACATATGCTCACTACATCTCTCCTTATTGTTGGCCAATAAAAATGTTCACGTGCATGGTAAACAGCAAAGAAGTCATCATATTAGCATACATTTCCTTAACTTATTCAAATCCTAACAATCTAGATTTAAAGTTGAGTAAGGCATACTTCCGTGATAAAGCATTTACTACAACATTCCCCTTACCTCTCTTATATTGAACAATATAAGGAAATGTCTCAATAAATTCCATCCATCTAACATGCCTCTTATTCAATTTACCTTAGCGTTTCATATGTTTTAGAGATTCATGATCGGTGTGGATGACAAATTCCCTTGACAAAAGGTAATGTTGCCATGTCTCTAGGGTTCTAACCAAGTGATATGATCCAAGGGGTTAGGACCTAGCTAATTTCATATTATATAGAAAAGGGTTTCTCCACAAATCAATGGATATTACTCACCATTTTTCTGAGGAGAAAAGACGCCACAAGGAGCTGTTATTTCCTTGATAAGTCTAGCATAAATGATACCCTAAAAAGTATGGATATTACTCACCACAAATGCTTGGATGCTAAACAATGCCACAAAGGTTCCCAATCCCTTGATAACTTGCTTAAAGAGGAACAAAGAGCTTGAATGAGCTCTCAAATGATCTGAAAATTCAAACTTCATTAAAATTGTATTTTATAGCAGCTGAGCTGCTCTTAATAGGATACAAACCAACCCTAAGCTCTACTACATCATAGCCCTTGATCTCATCCAAGGGTTGAAAATAAACACAGCCAAAAAGCACAAAAGGTAGCAGAAAACATTGATCAAAACATGGAAAAAATGGGGCAGCTGACCACAAAGGAATCCTATAAAATATTACATATTAACCCTTGATTTCATCCAAGGGCTGAAAAGAAAGCTGCCCAAAGCGAGTCCAAATGGCACTCCAAAATTGGAGCAAAATATGGAGCAGTTGAGAACAAAAGAAACCCTATAAAATATTACATCTTAACCCTTATTTCCATCTAAGGGCTGAAAATGAAGCTGCCCAAAAAAGTCCAAATGGCACAACAATGTGCCTAGTTTTATTTTGCCAATTTTGCCCTAATTTCCATCCTAGGATTGTCCCAATCCTTGCACTCCCAATTTAGGCCCCCTTGGTTATGCATGACCTCTTGAATGAGCCCATTTAAAGCCTTTTCAAGTTGTGCCTTCCTCGACCTTGTCATTGGTCCACTTGGAATTTGTAAAGCTCGATGATTCTCATCACCAAGGAATAGAGCACTTTATATACGTTCATAATAAAGGGCTGCTCCATTAGGTTTCTTACTGAAATAACTGATAAGCCATCATTCCTGCATCAAAACAGCTCCTATATCTATTCTTGATGCATCACTCTCAACTTCAAAGGTTTTAGTAAAATAAGGTAAAGATAAAACAGGTGCAAAACACAAACTATCATTTAACGCTTTTAAGGATCTCTCTTGATTCTCGCCCCACTTAATACCAACACACTTTTTAAGGACTTTAGTTAGAGGTGTGGCTAGTGTACTAAAATCTTTGACAAACCTTCGATAAAAACTAGACATGTTGTGAAAGCTCCTAACCCCAGTAACAGATTTACGTGTGGGCCATTCTCGAATAACCTTAACCTTTTCCTCATCCACTTGTATTCCCTTAGAACTAACAACGAAACCAAGAAAAACAAACTTGCCCATGCAAAAATAACACTTTTTCGGTTTGCATATAGTTGTTTTCTCAAAATTTCAAGCACATACATAAGATGTAAAACATGTTCTTCAAAACTTTTACTGTAAATGAGAATATCATCAAAATAGACAACCACAAAATTTCCAATAAATGCGCACAGAACATGATTCATAGGCCTCATAAAAGTGCTAGGTGTATTTGTTAGACCAAAGGGCATGACTAACCACTCATTCAATCCATGCTTAGTTTTAAAAGAGGTTTTCCATTCATCACCCTCTTTCATCCTAATTTGATGATATCCACTTCTGAAATCAATTTTTGAAAAAATGCAAGAACCATTAAACTCATCTAACATGTCATCTAGTCTAGGGATAGGATGTCGATAGTTTACCGTAATGTTGTTGGGCTCAACAATCAACACACATCCTACTTGATCCATCCTTCTTGGGCACGAGTAATATGGGCATGGGACATGGACTTAGGCTCTCCCTGACTTGACCTTTAACCAAGTACTCTTCAACGTGTGCCTTTGGATCTCCTTAATGTCTTTAGGGTTGGTCTTATAGGTGGATCAGTTTGGAAGAGAAGCTCTGGGTATGAAGTCAATTCGATGCTCAATCCCCCTAATTGGTGGTACTCCATCCAGAATCTCTACCGGGAACACACCCCTACAAAAGGGAAACAGTAGCACTAGGCAGAGATTTATTAAGATCGTTAGTAGAAAAATTAGCATCCTTGTACAAAAGTACAAGTATGTGCTATTTTTAATAAAAAGCCCTCTTCACCTCACTTGCCTTAGCATAAAAACTCACACTTTCTTTCTCTCTTGTTTTCCCACTCTCTTCTCCTTTTTCTTGAATCTTTTTTCTTCTTTCACTCATTTATTTTATTTCATTTTCATTCTTTGCTTTTTTTCATTTTCACTCATTTCTTTTCCCCTAACCATCTTCATTTGATCTTTAAAGGCTTGCTTGGGTGAAAGGGGTACAAGTGTGATGTTTCTACCATCCTTCACAAACGAATACTTGTTGCTATATCTGTTATGCATAAACCTCCTATCATTTGAGATGACACCTCATCTTCTTCACTTTCATTATCGGCTTCCATCTCACCACTAGCTAAAGTGATCATTTCTCATGAGAATAATCGAGCTCTACAAATTCCAAGTGGACCAATCACAAGGTCTAGGAAGGCACAACTCGAAGAGGCTTGAAACGGGCTCATTCAAGAGGTCATGCATAACGAAGGGGACCCAAATGGGAGTGCAAGGATTGAGACAAACCTAGGATGGAAATTAGGGCAAAATTGGTAAAAGAAAACTAGGCACATTGTTGTGCCATTTAGACTAATTTGGGCAGCATTATTTTCAGCCCTTAGATGGAAACAAACGTTAAGATGTAATATTTTATTGGGATTCCTTTGTTCTCAGCTGCTCCATTTTTGCAGTGCCATTTGGATTGATTTTGGGCACCTTTCTTTTCAGCACTTGGATGAAATCAAGGGTTAAGATGTAATATTTTAATAGGATTCTTTTGTAGTCAGCTGCCCCATTTTTCTACATGTTTTGGTCCATGTTTTCTGCTACCTTTTGGGCTTTTTGGCTGTTTTTATTTTCAACCTTGGGATGAGATCAAGGGCTATGATGTAGTCGAGCTTAGGGTTTGTTTGTATCCTATTGAGAGCAACTCAACTGTTGGAAAATACAATTTTAAATGAAATTTGAATTTTCAGATCATTTGAAAGCTCATTCATGCTCTTTGTTTCTCTTTAAGCAACTTATCAAGGGATTGACAACTTTTGTGGCATTGTTTAGCATCTAAGAATTTGTGAAGAGTAATATCCATACTTGTTAGGGTGTCATTTATGCTAGACTTATCAAGGAAATAACACCTACTTTTGGTGTCTTTCCCCTCAAAAAATTGGTGAGTAATATCCTTTAATTTGTGGAGAAACCCTTTGCTATATAATATGAAATTAGCTAGGTCCTGCGAAGTAAAGCTCAATATCTATTCATTAGTCTAGTACTAAGATGTAGAACTAGATCGTATATGGGGTCAAAAGATCTTCTGATGTAGACCCTTTAGGCGAACAACCTAGGAAAACAATGTCCTTAAGACCCAAACCTTGAGATGTCACAAAGGATGACCACTCCCTTCGATAAGTCAGATTCAAGTATTCAATCAAGAACACAAGAGGGTAGAGCAAAAAGCTTTATCGATTCTCTTTTCATTAATGTTGTCTTGCCTCCAAATTACATAGCACCTCTTATTAATATGAAAGAAACTCATAAAGAAAAAACCCTAGATGGAATGGGCCTAATGGGCGTATTATTTAGTTATGGATTGGGCTTAATCCAGCTTTCAATAAGGGGAGCTATAACTTTCACACTTAATCCTAGTTCAAAGCCCACACCAAGTCACAAGGATGTTACCCACCATGCACCACACAAATCAGACAATTTGCATATTATATTACAAAGGGTTTCTCAACAAATTAATGGATATTTCTCACCATTTATCTTTTGGGAAACACGCCACAAGGAGGAGCTATCCCCTTGATAAGTCTAGCATAAATAACAGTGTAACAAGTATAGATATTACTTATCACAAATGCTTAGATGCTAAACAACACCACAAAGGTTGCCAATCCCTTGATAAGTTGTTTAAAGAGGAACAAAAAGCATGAAAGAGCTCTCAAATGACCTTACAAATCAAATTTCATTCAAAATTTGAAATTCTGAGAAGCTTAGCTGCCCTTAAATATTTATAAGATTCATATAAACCTTAAGTTCTACTACAATATATCCCTTGATCTCATCCAAGAGTGGAAAGGAAAAACAGCCAAAAAGCATAAAGGTAGCTGAAAACCTAGACCAAAACATGGAAAAAAAATGGGGAAGGTTCGAACCATTCCTAGCAAATCCTTAAGATGTCAGGCAGGGTCACCAATATTCTCTCATCTAGATCCATCACACTTAACTCATGTTCAAAGCCCACACCAAGTCAAATTGATGTTAACCCCCATGCACCACACAAGTCATACCAAAGGACCCTTGGATTTTACCCATAAAGGTTACCCACAACAATGAGCCCAGGGATGGTACTTACCTTGATTATATCATTCCCTATTTTGTAAGTGAAGTTCGTCTTCAAACTTGTGCTGTTTTGATACTCAAATCTAAGACCATGTTTTGATACCAAACATAGGAACAATAGCTAACCCTTCCTACCAAAATCTTAAGCTTTCAATAGGCTAGAAGTGTCACACTTAATCCTGGTTAAAAGCCCACACCAAGTCACATGGATGTTACCTACCATGCGCCACACAAATCCGACAAAATGACCTTTGGATGTTACCCAGCCAATTTACAGATTATATTGCAAAGGGTTTCTTAACAAATCAATGGATATTACTCACCATTTATCTTTTGGGAAACACGCCACAAGGAGGTGTTATCTATTAGATAAGTCTAGCATAAATAAAACTCTAACAAGTATGAATAATACTCATCACAAATGCTTGGATTCTAAACGACACCACAAAGGTTTCCCATCCCTTGATAAGTTGTTTAAAGAGGAACAAAAAACAAGAAATAGATCCCAAATGATCTTAAAATCAAATTCCATTTAGAATATAAGGTTCCAAGCAGTTGAGCTGCTCTTAAATATAACATACAAATAAACCCTAAGTTCAACTACAATATAGCCCTTGATCTAATCCAAGGGATATGACCCTTGGATGTTACCCAACTAATTTACAAGTCACAAGGATGTACCCACCATGCGCCACCCAAGTCAGACAAAATGACAATTGGATGTTTCCTAGTCAATTTACAGATTATATTGCATAGGGTTTCTCAACAAATCAATGGATAATACTCACCATTTATCTTTTGGGAAACATGTCACAAGGAGGTGCTTTCTCCTTGATAAGTCTAGCATAAATAACACTCTAAAAAGTATAGATATTACTCATCACAAATGCTTCGAATCTAAATGACACCACAAAGGTTACCAATCATTTGATAATTGTTTAAAGAGGAACAAAATGCAAGAAAGAGCTCTCAAATGATCTGAAAATCAAATTTCATTCACAATGTGAAATTCCGAGAAGCTGAGCTGCTCTTAAATATTTAAAATATTCACATAAACCCTAAGTTCTACTTCAATATAGCCCTCGATCACATCCAAGGGTTGAAAAGAAAAACAGCCAAAAAGCATAAAATGTAGCAGAAAACCTGGATCAAAACATGGAAAAAATGGGGGAGTTTGGAAAAGTATCTAACCATTCCTAGCAAATGCTTAAGATGTTTGGAAGGGGCACCGATATTATCTCATCTAGAGCCGTCACACTTAACTCATGTTCAAAGCCCATACCAAGTCAAATTTATGTTACCCCCTATGTACCACACAGGTCATACTAAATGACCATTGGATGTTACCCACAAAGGTAACCCATAACATTGAGCCTAGGGATGGTACTTACCTTGGTTGCATCATTCCCTCTTTCGTAAGGGAAGTTCATCCTCAAACTTGTGCTTTTTCGGGATTTGAACCAGAGACCATGTTCTGATACCAAACAAAGGAACAATAGCTAACCCTTCCTACCAAAAGCTTAAGCTTTCAATAGGGCGCACTAGAACTATTATACTTAATATTGGTTCAAAGCCCACACCATGTCACAAGGATGTTACCCACCATGCGCCACACAAATTAGACAAATTGACCTTTGGATGTTACCCGACCAATTTACAGATTATATTTCAATGGGTTTCTCAACAAATGAATGGATATTACTCACCATTTATCTTTTGAGAAACAAGCCACAAGGAGGTGCTATCTCCTTGATAAGTCTAGCATAAATAACACTAACAAGTATGGATATTATTATCACAAATTCTTGTATGCTAAACAACATCACAAAAGTTTCCAATCCCTTGATAAGTTGTTTAAAGATGAACAAAAAGCATGAAAGAGCTCTCAAATGATCTAAAAATAAATTTCATTCAAAATATGAAATTCTGAAAAAGCTGGGTTGCTCTTAAATATTTATAAGATTCACATAAACCCTAAGTTCTACTACAATATATCCCTTGATCTCATCCAAGGGTTGAAAAGAAAAATAGCCAAAAAGCATAAAATGTAGCAGAAAACCTGGACCAAAACATGGAAAAAAATGGGGAAGTTTGGAAAAGTATCTAACCAATCCTAGCAAATGCTTAAGATGTCTGGAAGGGGCACCAATATTCTCTCATCTAGAGCTGTCACACTTAACTCATGTTCAAATCCCATACCAAGTCAAATTGATGTTACCCCCCATGTACCACATAGGTCACACTAAATGACCCTTGGATGTTACCCACAAAGGTTACCCACAACAATGAGCCATGGGATATTATTTACCTTGGTTGCATCATTCCCTTTTTCATAAGGGAAGTTTGTCCTCGAACTTGTGCTTTCTCGAGATTCAAACCAGGGACCAAGTTCTGATACCAAACATAGGAACAATAGTGACCCCTTCCTACCAATAGCTTAAGCTTTCAATAGGGGGCGCTACTACTATCACACTTAATCCCAGTTCAAATCACACACCAAGTCACAAGGATGTTACCCACTATGCACCACACAAATCAGACAAAATGACCCTTGGATGTTACCCAACCAATTTACAAATTATATTGCAACGTGTTTCTCATGAAATTTAATGGATATTACTCAACACAAATGATTGGATGCTAAACAACAAAACAAAGGTTACCAATCCCTGGATAAGTTGCTTAGAAAGGAAAAAAAACATGAAAGGGGTCTCAAAGTAGGCACCAAGTCAAGAGGATGTAACTGACCATGTGCCACACAAGTTAGACAAAATGACCATTGGATGTTACCCAACCAATTTATACATTATATTCCGAAGTGTTTCTCAACAAATCAATGGAAATTGCACACCATTTATCTCTTGGGAAACACGCCACAACAAATCAATGCATAACCAAGGGGGCCTAAATTGGGAGTGCAAGAATTGGGACAATCCTAGGATGGAAATTAGGGCAAAATTCTTACAAGAAAACTACGAACATTGCTGTGCCATTTGGACTTTTTTGGGCAGCTTCATTTTCTGCCCTTAGATGGAAACACAGGTTAAGATGTAATATTTTATAGGAATTTTTTTGTTGTCAGCTGCTCCAATTTTGCTCCACATTTTCCAATAAACCGTAATGTTGTTGATGGCTCGGCAATCAACACACGTCCTGCTTGATCCATCCTTCTTCGGAACGAGTAGCATGGGAACAGCACATGGCCTTAGGCTCTCCCTAACTTGACCTTTGATCAAGTACTCTTCAACCTGTCTTTGAATCTCCTTAGTTTCTTTGGGGTTGGTTTAATAGGCAGGTTGGTTTGGAAGAGAAGCCCCCAGTATAAAGTCAATTTGATGCTCAATCCCCCTAATTGGTGGTACCCCATCCGAAATCTCTTCAGGGAAATAGCGGTACTAGGCAAAGACTCGTTAAGATCGTTAATAGAAAAATTAGCCTCCTTGTACAAAAGTATAAGTATGGGCTGTTTTGAATAAAAAGCCCTCTTGACCTCACTTGCCTTAGCATAAAAATTCACTTTTTTTTCTCTATTATTTTTCCACTCTCCTCTCCTTTTTCTTCACTCTTTTTTTTCGTTTTCATTCTTCTCTTTTTGTTCTTTTTCCCTAACCATCCTCAATTGATCTTCAAAGACTTGCTTGGGTGAAAGCAGTACAAGTGTGATGTTTCTACCATTCTTCACAAATGAATACTTGTTTCTATATCCATCATGTGTAACCCTACTATCATATTGCCAAGGCCTACCTTGCAAGATGTGTCCGGCTTGCATGGTACCACATCACACATCACCTCATCCTTGTACTTTCCAATGGAGAAGCTCACTAATACTTGCTTATTAACCTTTAGTTCCCAACTATCATTTAACCATTGCAACTTGTAAGGCTTAGGGTGTTCAAATGTAGGTCACCCTAATTTCTCAACTAAGGTAGTACTAGCCACATTGGTGCAAATTCCCCCATCTATGATAACACTACACACTTTGTTACTCACATGGCATCTTGTGTGAAAGATTTTATCTCTTTGTTGTTCAAGGTCATCCTCCTTGACTTGAGTGCTCAAAGATCGCCTTATTACAAGTGCTTCCCCCTCCACGAGTCCTATCTACTCTTCACTAGCTTCCCCTACAGATGGCATCTCATCTTCTCCACTTTCATTATCGGTTCCAACCTCACCACTAGCTAAGGTGATCATTGCCTTCTTGTTTGGACATTGAGAGGCTATATGACCATTACCAAGACACCGAAAACACCTTAAGTCACGATTACGAATTGGGGTGTCGATTTTACCTTTGTCCTTACTATCCCATGGCTCTTTGGATTTGTAAGGCTCAAATCTTGGTTTGGATGTAGCTATTTCATCTTTTTTCTCATTGGACTTCCAAGGACTAGTAGGATTTGGTTTTTGAGTAATGGGACTAGACCTTAATGGTTGGGATCGAAAACTATGTTTCTTTAATTGCCTTTCCACCTTGATTGCCATGTGGACCATGTCCTCCATCTCTACATAATGATGAAGTTCCACAATGATGGCAATGTCCTGATTCAACCCACTAAGAAACCTAGCCATGGTTGCCTCTCTATCTTCCTCGACATTAGCTCTTACCATAGCCACTTCCATTTCCTTGTAGTACTAATCAACACATTTATATCCTTGAGTCAATCTTTGTAGGCATTGGTGTAACTCTCTATAGTAGTAGCTAGGCATAAACCTCTTTCTCATGATAGCCTTCATGTCCTCCCAATTATCTATGGGCCTTTCACGGTTTCTCCTCCTACTAATGACCAATTGATCCCACCAATTCAATGCATAGTTAGAAAACTCAATTACAGCAAGTTTTACTTTTTTCTCGGTGGAGTAGTTGTGGCATTCAAAAATATGCTCCACTTTCTTCTCCCACTCCAAATACAACTCCGGGCCATTCTTTCCTTGGAATTGTGGTATCTTCATTTTTATACTACTTAGTTCTCTAGGTGGGGGTCTCCACATACCCCCCTCTATTCCCATTTCTTCCTCCTTTATTCCCATTTCTTCCTCCTCTAGGCATTCATCACCCTTCTTCCTCCAATTCTTCTTCCCAATCTTCGTCCTCTATATCATCCCCAACATGAGCTTGCCTATTAACCCTCCTAACATTGGGTGGAGGTGCTTCTCGTTGTAAAGCTGCTAAGGAGTTTTCTTGCCTTTCCAATCTTTCATTCATATCAACCACCAAGTTGTTCATCCTCTCAAAAGATTGTTGCAGCGCCCTCATCATGAACATCATATTCTGTCTTGCTTCTGGAATACTGTTTGACATTTTTTTTTGCAATTCTACACAACAAGAGGTTAGTGTAATAAAATGGAACTAATGTAAATTCACACAATACCTCACGTGTTTAGCGCTCGGATTGATCGCTCAAATCCTCTTAGTTCCTAATCAAAGCAACCAAATCTAGGAATTCCATCCAATTTGTAGAATTATCAAACACCAAAAAAACATGTTCGCAATATCCCACTTGTTTTAGCACAAAGGAAACTAACTCAAAGTGTTTAGAGTAGTAAGCACAAGGAAAAGCACTAGATTAACAAGTTTGGAAAACAACAATTTTCCCAAAGGAATTAAGCACACAATGGAAGATTTATAATCAAATTGTAAAATTCTTGAAACTATGAGTTCTAATGCTCACTAGAAATTAGCAAATGCAATTTGGCCTCTTTCTTTTTTTGTCTTTTTTTTTAATTAATTTTGGCCACTCTTTTTCTGTTTTTTTTAACAAATATGCTAATAACTCAAGAGTAAATCAGTACAATACTTTCAATATGAGTTTAAAGAATTTTTAAGATAGGTAAAATACCACATAAATTACGACACAAAGGGAAAATGAAATTTCTACAGGAACTACCACAGAAATACTAGAAAACAACCCAAAACTGTAGAATAAACATGGAAAAATGCAGAATAGATTTAGAAAATAGCAGAATTTGAAAGGAAAATGCAGAATATGAAATCAAAATTCAGAACACTTTCAGAAACACCAGGATATGCAAGGTTACTACTGGAAAACTTTGGACACCATAGAATTTTAAAGGAAAATGCAGAAAAACGTGGAAACAAAGAGGAGCAATATTTTTAGGGTTTGGAGAATAAATTTCAGCAAGAACACAGCAGAATGATATTTTTTTGTTTTTTTTGTATCAGAATAAGTAATATACATACTTGTTAGGGTGTCATTTAAGCTAGACTTATCAAGGAGCCAACCTCTTTGTGGCGACTTTCTCTTCAATTTAAAGGTGAGTCATATCCATTGTTTGGTGGAGAAACCCTTTGCTATATGATTTGAAAATTAACTTGGCCCTAACCCCTTGGTTCATATCAATTTCATGTCAACCTCTTGTGGTTCCCTTCCTTACTCAAGTATTCAACCTATATAGTAAAAAGAAATAAAAGGTGTTGTTCCTCATACACTTCTTCACGTGTTTGCTCTCAAATCTAATTGTTATAACTCAAGTTTCACTCTATTTTTTCCTTCTCTCGATGGTGAAATCTCTTTTGTTTTACCATCCAAACCCTAGCTAGCCCTCTTTTATGTTCTTAACAAAATCAAAGAATTCAAATAATCTGAAGAAGAAACCTATTTGTTGGTGACCGTATCAAAATCTTAGTTTTAAAAACTTAATCGAGGCAAATGGTGAGAGAATGAAAGTCCAAAGATGACTATAAAGAACCAAGAAAAATAATACGACTCTAAAAAGAAGCAAAAGAGTGGTGAAAAAAATCACTAGAGTTGAAGCGAATTGATGAAGAAGGTAAAAGATGCAAAACAATTATGCTTTAAACAATCACGAGAATAAAAAAAAGTAAAGGGAAACTAGAATGAAATATATGGAAACTAGAACTAAATAAAGGAAAGCTAATTTCAACAAGAATAAGAATCTCAATGAAGAAAACAAGAATTGAAAACTTGCTACTGTTAATTGAAAATACACAAAAGTGAATTCACAAATTGAATGAACAAAAACCTGAAACAAAGCAAAAAAAGATGTAGTTAACTTTAAACTCTCAATAAGTGGTGTAAACAACGAAATTGAAGATCAAAAATGTGGGAAACGATCGAAAATGTGGGGAATAGTTCTAAAATCTATGTAAGGAAAGAAAGAAGAAACGAACCAAAAGGAAAAATGGAAAGAATATATGAATAAGGAAAGGGGTAAATAAACAATTTAGGAAAGTTAAAATGGGAAAGAAGTAATCTGTAGTTGGAAATATTTCTAAGATCTTCCTTTTCTTCTCTTGCTTGGCCAAACTATTATTCTCTTTTCTTTTTAAATCAGAATTTGATAGCATGTTTGATGATTCTATTTTTATCCTTTTCTTTTTCTTTGTTCAACTGATAGAAATTGAATGGGGCTTTGATTTGATATGCTATAATTGTCATTTCATTACCCGAGTCAAAAGTTAAGGTTGTATAAAGTTGGAACTCCAATTTATCGATTTTTCTAGATCTACGAACAGTAACAATATCTATTTTTTAAATTTTTTTAAGAACAAATATGGATTGAACACAAAAATGATGAGAATCATCGAGTTCTACAAATTCCATGTGGACCAATCACAAGGTCTAGGAGGGTAGAGCTCGAAAAGGCTTTAAATGGGCTCATTCAAGAGGTCATGCATAACCAAGGGGACCTAAATTGGGAGTGTAAGGATTGGGACAATCCTAGGATGGAAATTAGAGCAAAATTGACAAAAGAAAACTAGGCACATTGCTGTGCCATTTGGACTTTTTTGGGCAGCTTCATTTTCAGCCCTTAGATGGAAACAAAGGTTAAGATGTAATATTTTATAGGGATTCCTTTGTTCTCAGCTGCTCCAATTTTTCTCCACATTTTTCTCCATATTTTGCTCCACATTTTGCTCCATATTTTGCTCCATTTGTGCTGTACCATTTGGGCTGATTTTGGGCAGCTTTCTTTTCAACCCTTGGATGAAATCAAGGGTTAAGATGTAATATTTTATAGGATTCCTTTGTGGTCAGTTGCCCCATTTTTTCCTTGTTTTCGTCAATGTTTTATGAAGATGAGGTGTTTTGTGATGTTGCAGCAATATATGTTCACATATTACTTAGGTGACCATGGCAATGTGATAGGAAGGTGTCACATTATGGTTACAAAAACCGTTATTCTTTTGAAATGAACAATCAAAAAGTTGTATTAGCCCCTGTCAAACCTTTGCAAGCTTATGAAGACCAAATTAGGATAACAGAATAGTGCAAGATGTGGGAAAAACAAAAGTGTGAGGAAGAGGAAAATTAAAAAAAAAGAGTAAGTGAGGTAGAGAGCAAAAATGGAGAGAAAAGTGAGAAAAATGGAGAGAAAAGTTAGCATAATGGAGGGAAAAGTGAGCAAAAAGTAGAAGAAAGTGAGCACAAAGGAGAGAAGAGTGAGAAAAGAGGAGAGACAAGTGAGCAAAATGGATTTTGAAAAAAAAGAATGAGTGCTGAAAAGAAAACTTCCCAAAATTAGTCCAAATCGCACAACAAAATAAGGAGCAAAATTGGAGCACTTGAAAATAAAGGAATCCCAATAAAATTTTACATCTTAACCTTTGTTGTCATCCAAATTATGAAAAGAAAGATGCCCAAATTAGTCCAAATGGCACAGTAATGTGCCTAGTTTTCTTTTGCCAATTTTTCCCTAATTTCCATCCTAGGCTTGTCCCAATCCTTGCACTCTCAATTTAGGTCCTTTGGTTATGCATGATCTCATTAATGATCCCATTTAAAGCCTTTTCAAGTTGTGCCTTCCTAGACCTTGTGATTGGTCCACTTGGGATGCCAAAAGTTGTGTAACAAAAGAGAAGATAGCTTGAAGGTCTTTTAAAGAAGGAAATTGAATTTCATGTGATCATTGAAACATAATGCATTCTCATTTATCAATCATAAGTATAAATATCAAACATTTATTCACTAAAGCCAAGAAGAAAGAAGGTAACATATGTCAAGAGTTAAGATTCTATGATGAGCAATTTAGTAATCAAGTGACTACTGTATAAATAGATTAAAATAAACACGAAGTTCAAATGCCAATACCTCAGCAATAGTAGTATATTATTGCAAGTCCAATATATTATTGCAATTCCAATAACAACAATTTTTTAAGGTTTGGTTGTGGTCTTGTAGGAATGGCTATGACCATCCTTCCCAATAAAAAACAATATGATATAACTACCATGGGTAAGTGATAAATTATATATAGTTTTAATTAATAATTCATCCATATTTATAGTTATTTTATTATTATCATTTGCTATAATTATTTAATGGAGATTGAGGTGTTGACCAAGTTGATGTTCCCAAATATTCTCAAGATCCATTGCAAGGAATTGGTAGTCCAATGACTAGGGCAAAGATAAAGAGGATGAAAAAATCTTTTCAAGGATTGACCATGGAAGTCCAATACAAAGAGGATGTGCTAGAAAATTCTAAAACTAAATTTGAAGATCCCAAAGCTTCACCAAGGATGGTCCATTAGCTTTTTATGTAAGGGATAGATTTACAAGATTAAGTAGGATGCAAGAATTAATTAGGAAGTTTCGTTTTAGTTAATTGTGTGCATTTTATTTTTTATTTATCATAATTGTTTTTTGTCTTTTATTTTTTAAGGATTGATTAGGCCCAATCCACAACTAAATAGGATAATTTCGTTTAGGGTTTGTTGCTTATAAAGAGCGATAGCCATATAATTTTTGGGGGAACTTTTTTATCATTTATCAAGTTTATTTTAGTAAGCTTTTTGCTTTCCCTTCTTGTGTTATTGATTGAATAATTGAATTTGACTTATCAAAGGGAGTGATCAACCTTTTTGGTGTCTCAAGGTTAGGGTTTTAAGGACTTTGTTTCTTTAGTGCTCTAATTCGATTATCTTCAACACGTTCCTAGTAAATCAATTATTCTTATTCCTTTTAGTTTGTGGGTTCCTAAGGTTATTCTCCTAGAGGGTTCACATCATTTGGTATTAGACTTTTGGTTGCTAGAAAAAGGTTATCTATCTATCTATATCTATCATTATTTCAGCTCTTGATTATAAATAAAAGGAATTGTCCTTCAAAGTTCTATGTTTTCATTCAATATCTTTTTTGTTGCTTTTGTCTTTGGATTTCATTTCGTAATTCTCTTTGAATTCTTCATCTATTTTTAATTTTTTTTCTTGTGCTTTATTTTTTGATATTCACCAAGGGGTTAGAACCTAGCTAATTTCAGATTATATTGCAAAGGGTTTCTCCACAAATAATGGATTTTATTCACCATTTTTTTAGGGGAAAGGAAGCCACAAGGAGTTGCTATTTCCTTGATAAGTCTAGCATAAATGAAACCCTAACAAGTATGGATATTACTCACCACAAATGCTTGGATGCTAAACAACGCCACAAAGGTTTCCAATCCCTAGATAAGTTGCTTTAAGAGGAACACAAAGCTAGAATGAACTCTCAAATGATCTAAATATTCAAATTTCATTCAAAATTATATTTTACAGCAGCTGAGCTGCTCTTAATAGGATATAAACTAACCCTAAGCTCAGCTACATCATAGCCCTTGATCTCATCCAAGGGTTGAAAATAAACACAGCCAAAAAAAAAGAAAAGGTAGCAGAAAGCATTGACCAAAACATGGAAAAAATGGGGCAGCTGACCACAAAGGAATCCTATAAAATATTACATCTTAACCCTTGATTTCATCCAAGGGTTGAAAAGAAAGCTGCTCAAAATCAGCCCAAATGGCACTGCAAAATTGGAGCAAAATATGGAGCAGTTGAGAACAAAAGAAACCCTATAAAATATTGCATCTTAACCCTTGTTTCCATCTAAGGGCTGAAAATGAAGCTGCCCAAAAAGTCCAAATGGCACAACAATGTGCCTAGTTTTATTTTGCCAATTTTGCCCTAATTTCCATCCTAGGATTGTCCCAAACCTTGCACTCCCAATTTAGGTCCCCTTCATTATGCATGACCTCTTGAATGAGCCCATTTAAAGGCTTTTCGAGTTGTGCCTTCGTAGACCATGTGATTGGTCCACTTGGAATTTGTAGAGCTCGATGATTCTCATCATTCCCCTCTCTTCAAGAGGATTTGTCCTTGAATCATCACCTGCATAATCAAAAGGAGAAAGATCAGAAACCTTAAAAGAGGTACTAACCATACTAGTCCTTGGAAGTCCAATGAGAAAAAAAGATGAAATAGCTACATCCAAACCAAGATTTGAGCCTTACAAAGAAAAAGAGATGGGGGCTAGCAAGGACAAAGGTAAAATCAACACCCTAATTCGTAATTGTGACTTAAGGTGTTTTTGGTGTCTTGGTAATGGTCATATAGCCTCTAAATGTCACAACAAGAAGGCAATGATCACCTTAGCGAGTGGTGAGGTTGGAACAGATAATGAAAGTGAAGAAGATGAGATACCATCTGTAGGGGAAGCTAGTGAAGAGGAGATAGGACCCGTGGATGGGGAAGCACTTGTAAAAAGGCGATCTTTGAGCACTCAAGTAAAGGAGAATGACCTTGAACAACAAAGAGATAACATCTTTCACACAAGATGTCATGTGAGTAACAAAGTGTGTAGTGTTATCATAGATGGGGGCAGTTGCACCAATGTGGCTAGTACTGCCTTAGTTGAGAAATTAGGGTTTCCTATATTTGAACACCCTAAGCCTTACAAGTTGCAATGGTTAAATGATAGTGGGGAAGTGAAGGTTAATAAGCAAGTATTAGTGAGCTTCTCCATTGGAAAGTACAAAGATGAGGTGATGTGTGATGTGGTACCCATGCAAGCTGGACACATCTTGCTAGGTAGGCCTTGGCAATATGATAGGAGGGTTACACATGACGGATATAGAAACAAGTATTCATTTGTGAAGAATGGTAGAAACATCACACTTGTACCCCTCTCACCCAAGCAAGTCTTTGAAGATCAATTGAGGATGGTTAGGGAAAAAGAACAAAATGAGAAGAATGAAAAAGATAAAAAGAGTGAAAGAAAAAAAAGAGTGAAGAAAAAGGAGAGGAGAGTGGAAAAATACTAGAGAAAAAAAATGTGAATTTTTATGCTAAGGCACTTGGTCAAGAGGGCTTTTTATTCAAAACAGCACATACTTGTACTTTTGTACAAGGAGGCAAATTTTTCTATTAACGATCTTAACGAGTCTTTTACTAGTACCACTATTTCTCTTTTGTAGGAATTTGAAGATGTGTTCCCTCAAGAGATTCTAGATGGGGTGCCATAAATTAGGGGGATTGAGCATCAAATTGACTTTATACCTCGGGGTTCTCTTCCCAACCGACCTGCCTATAGGACCAACCCCGAAGAAACTAAGGAGATTCAAATACAGGTTGAAGAGTACTTGATCAAAGGTCAAGTTAGGGAGAGCCTGAGTCCATGTGCTATTCCTGTGCTACTCTTTCCCAAGAAGGATGGATCAAGCAGGATGTGTGTTGATTGCCGACCCATCAACAACATTACGGTAAAATATCGACATCCTATCCCCAGACTAGATGACATGTTAGATGAGTTGCATGGTTCTTGCATTTTTTCAAAAATTGATTTGAGAAGTGGATACCATCAAATTAGGATGAGAGAGGGTGATGAATGGAAAACCGCTTTTAAAACTAAACATGGATTGTATGAGTGGTTAGTCATACCCTTTGGTCTAACAAATGCACCTAGCACTTTTATGAGGCTTATGAATCATGTTCTGCGTGCATTTATTGGAAAATTTGTTGTTGTCTATTTTGATGATATTCTCATTTACAGTAAAAATCTTGAAGAGCATGTCTTACATCTTAGGTATGTGCTTGAAATTTTGAGAAAATAACAATTGTATGCGAACCTAAAAAAGTGTGTTTTTTGCATGAACAAGTTAGTTTTTCTTGGTTTTGTTGTTAGTTCTAAGGGGGTAGAAGTAGATGAGGAAAAGGTTAAGGCTATTCAAGAATGGCCCACACCTAAATCTGTAACCGAGGATAGAATTTTTCACGCATTAGCTAGTTTTTATCGAAGGTTTGTCAAAGATTTTAGTACACTAGCTGCACCTCTAACCGAGGTCATTAAAAAGTCCTTTGGTTTCAAATGGGGCGAGAATCAGGAGAGAGCCTTTAAAGCATTGAAGGATAGTTTGTGTTCTGCACCTGTTTTATCTTTACCTGATTTTACTAAAACCTTTGAAGTTGAGTGTGATGCATCAGGAATAGGTATAGGAGCTGTTTTGATGCAGGAACAGCGACCTATCGCTTATTTCAGCGAGAAACTTCATGGAGCAGCCATTAATTATCCAACGTATGACAAGGAGCTTTATGCCTTGGTTAGAACCCTGGAGACATGGCAACATTACCTTTGGCCAAGAGAATTTTTCATCCATACCGATCATGAATCTCTAAAACATCTAAAGCGCCAAGGTAAATTGAATAGGAGGCATGCTAGATGGATGGAATTCATTGAGACTTTTCCTTATATTGTTCAATATAAGAGGGGAAAAGAGAATGTTGTAGCCGATGCTTTATCACGGAGGTATGGCTTACTCTCAACTTTAAATGCTAGATTGCTGGGATTTGAATATATTAAGGAAATGTATGCTAATGATGTTGACTTCTGATGAGAATCATCGAGCTCTACAAATTCCAAGTGGACTAATAACAAGGTCTAGAAAGGCACAACTCGAAAAGGCTTTAAATGGGCTCATTCAAGAGGTCATGCCTAATCAAGGGGACCTAAATTGGGAGTGCAAGGATTGGGACAATCCTAGGATGGAAATTAGCACAAAATTGGCAAAATAAAACTAGGCACATTGTTGTGCCATTTGGACCTTTTTGGGCAGCTTCATTTTCAGCCCTTAGATGGAAACAAGGGTTAAGATGTAATATTTTATAGGGTTTCTTTTGTTCTCAGCTGCTCCATATTTTGCTCCAATTTTGGAGTGCCATTTGGACTGATTTTGGGCAGCTTTCTTTTCAACCCTTGGATGAAATCAAGGGTTAAGATGTAATATTTTATAGGATTTCTTTTGTGGTCAGCTGCCCCATTTTTTCCATGATTTGGTCAATGTTTTCTGCTACCTTTTTTGCTTTTTGGCTGTGTTTATTTTCAACCCTTGGATGAGATCAAGGGCTATGATGTAGTAGAGCTTAGGGTTGGTTTGTATCTTATTAAGAGCAGCTCAGCTGCTGTAAAATACAATTTTTGAATAAAGTTTGAATATTTAGATCATTTGAGAGCTCATTCTAGCTATTTGTTCCTCTTTAAGCAATTATCAAGGGATTGGCAACCTTTGTGGCGTTGTTTAGCATCCAAGCATTTGTGGTGAGTAATATTCATACTTGTTAGGGTGTCATTTATGCTAGACTTATCAAGGAATTTGCAGCTCCCTGTTGCGTCTTTTCTCCTCAGAAAAATGGTGAGTAATATCCATTGATTTGTGGAGAAACCCTTTGCTATATAATCTGAAATTAGCTAGGTCCTATCCCCTTGGTTCTTATCATTTGGTATCAGAGCTTTTGGTGCTAATTTTCAGATTCCTATCCTTTATATTTGTTCTTGTTCTTGTGTTCTTGTTGTATTTCTCATTCAAAAAAAAATGAAAAAAATATCATTCTGCTGTGTTCATGCTGAAATATATTTTCCAGACCCTAAAAATATTGCTCTTCTTCATTTCCACGTTTTTTTCTGCATTTTCCTTTCAAATTCCATTGTGTCCAAAGTTTTTCAGTAGTAACCTTGCATATCCTGCAGTTTCCTTGGAAATTCTGCTATTTCTGAATCTATTCTGAATATTTCTTGCTTATTCTGCAATATCTGATATATTCTGCAGTTTATGGTTGTTTTCTAGTATTTCTGTGGTAGTTCTTGCAGAAATTTCATTTTCCCTTTGTGTCGTAATTTATGTGCTCTTTACCAATCTTAAAAATTCCTTAAACTCATATTGAAAGTATTGTATTGATTTAATCTTGAGTTATTAGCATAATTGTTCCAAAAGAAAAGAAAAAAAAAACAGAAAAAGAGTGGCCAGAATTAATTAAAAAAAAACAGAAAAAAAAGAGAGGTCAAGTTACATTTGCTAATTTCTAGTGAGTATTAGAACTCATAGTTTCAAGGATTTTACACTTTGATTATAAATCTTCCATTGTGTGCTTAGTTCCTTTGGGGAAATTGTTGTTTTCCAATCGTGTTGTTCTATTGCTTTTTTTCTTGTGCTTCTCTAAACACTTTGAGTTAGTTTCCTTTGTGCTTTAACAAATCGGATATTGTGAACTGTGTTTTTTGGGTGTTTGATAATTCTACAAATTGGTTGGAATCCTTGGATTTTGTTGCTTTGATTAGGAACTAAGACGGTTTGAGCGATCAATCGGAGCGCTAAACACGTGAGGTATTGTGTGAATTTACATTAGTTCTATTTTATTACACTAACCTATTGTTGTGTAGAATTGAAAAAAATGTCAAACACTAGTCCCAAAGGAAGACCGGATATAATGTTCATGATGAGGGCGCTGCAACAATCTTTTGAGAGGATGAACAACTTGGTGGTTGATATGAATGAAAGATTGGAAAGGCAAGAAAATTCCTTAGCAGCTTTACAACGAGAAACACCTCCACCCAATGTTAGGAGGGTTAATAGGCAAGCACATGTTGGGGATGATATAGAGGAAAAAGATTGGGAAGAAGAATTGGAGGGAGAAGGGGGAAGAATGCCTAGAGGAGGAAGAAATGGGAATAGAAGAGGAAGAAATGGTAGAGGAGGAATGTGGAGACCCCCACCTAGAGCTCAAGATGGAGTTGATAGAGATCTAAGTAGTATAAAAATGAAGATACCACAATTCCAAGGAAAGAATGACCCGGAGTTGTATTTGGAGTGGGAGAAGAAAGTGGAGCATATTTTTGAATCTAACAACTACTCCACGGAAAAAAAAGTAAAACTTGTTGTAATTGAGTTTTCTGACTATGCATTGAATTGGTGGGATCAATTGGTCATTAGTAGGAGGAGAAACCGTGAAAGGCCCATAGATAATTGGGAGGACACGAAGGCTATCATGAGAAAGAGGTTTGTGCCTAGCTACTACTATAGAGAGTTACGCCAACGCTTACAAAGATTGACTCAAGGATATAAATGTGTTGATGAGTACTACAAGGAAATGGAAGTGGCTATGGCAAGAGCTAATGTCGAGGAAGATAGAGAGGCAACCATGGCTAGGTTTCTTAGTGGGTTGAATCAGGACATTGCCAACATTGTGGAACTTCATCATTATGTAGAGATGGAGGACATGGTCCACATGGCAATCAAGGTGGAAAGGCAATTAAAGAAACGGAGTTTTCGATCCCAACCATTAAGGTCCAGTCCCATTACTCAAAAACCAAACCGTACTAGTCCTTGGAAGTCCAATGAGAAAAAAAATGAAATAGCTACATCCAAACCAAGATTTGAGCCTTACAAAGCCAAAGAGACAAGGGCAAGCAAGGACAACGGTAAAATTGACACCCCAATTCGTAATCGTGACTTAAGGTGTTTTCGGTGTCTTGGTAATGGTCATATAGCCTCTCAATGTCCCAACAAGAAGGCAATGATCACCTTAGCGAGTGGTGAGGTTGGAACCAATAATGAAAGTGAAGAAGATGAGATACCATCTGCAGGGGAAGCTAGTGAAGAGGAGATAGGACCCGTGGATGGGGAAGCACTTGTAATAAGGCGATCTTTGAGCACTCAAGTCAAGGAGGATGACCTTGAACAACAAAGAGATAACATCTTTCACACAAGGTGTCATGTGAGTAACAAAGTGTGTAGTGTTATCATAGATGGGGGAAGTTGCACCAATGTGGCTAGTACTACCTTAGTTGAGAAATTAGGGTTGCATATATTTGAACACCCTAAGCCTTACAAGTTGCAATGGTTAAATGATAGTGGAGAAGTGAAGGTTAATAAGCAAGTATTAGTGAGCTTCTCCATTAGAAAGTACAAGGATGAGGTGATGTGTGATGTGGTAACCATGCAAGCTGGACACATCTTGCTAGGTAGGCCTTGGCAATATGATAGGAGGGTTACACATGATGGATATAGAAACAAGTATTCGTTTGTGAAGAATGGTAGAAACATCAAACTTGTACCCCTTTCACCCAAGCAAGTCTTTGAAGATCAATTCAGGATGGTTAAGGAAAAAGAACAAAAAGAGAAGAATGAAAAAAAAGAGTGAAAGAAAAAAAAGGGTGAAGAAAAAGGAGAGGAGAGTGGAAAAATACTAGAGAAAAAAAATGTGAATTTTTATGCTAAGGCAAGTGAGGTCAAGAGGGCTTTTTATTCAAAACAGCCCATACTTGTACTTTTGTACAAGGAGGCAAATTTTTCTATTAACAATCTTAACTAGTCTTTGTCTAGTACCACTATTTCTCTTTTGCAGGAATTTGAAGACGTGTTCCCTGAAGAGATTCCAGATGGGGTGCCACCAATTAGGGGGATTGAGCATCAAATTGACTTTATACCGGGGGCTTCTCTTCCAAACCGACCTGCCTATAGGACCAACCCCGAAGAAACTAAGGAGATTCAAAGACAGGTTGAAGAGTAGTTGATCAAAGGTCAAGTTAGGGAGAGCCTGAGTCCATGTGCTGTTCCCGTGCTACTCGTTCCCAAGAAGGATGGATCAAGCAGGATGTGTGTTGATTGCCGAGCCATCAACAACATTACGGTAAAATATCGACATCCTATCCCCAGACTAGATGACATGTTAGATGAGTTGCATGGTTCTTGCATTTTTTCAAAAATTGATTTGAGAAGTGGATACCATCAAATTAGGATGAGAGAGGGTGATGAATGGAAAACCGCTTTTAAAACTAAACATGGATTGTATGAGTGGTTAGTCATGCCCTTTGGTCTAACAAATGCACCTAGCACTTTTATGACGCTTATGAATCATGTTCTGTGAGCATTTATTGGAAAATTTGTTGTTATCTATTTTGATGATATTCTCATTTATAGTAAAAAAATCTTGAAGAGCATGTCTTACATCTTAGGTATGTACTTGAAATTTTGAGAAAAGAGCAATTGTATGCGAACCTGAAAAAGTGTGTTTTTTGCATGGACAAGTTAGTTTTTCTTGGTTTTGTTGTTAGTTCTAAGGGGGTAGAAGTAGATGAGGAAAAGGTTAAGGCTATTCGAGAATGGCCCACACCTAAATCAGAATCGAGGTTAGAAGTTTTCACGGCTTAGCTAGTTTTTATCGAAGGTTTGTCAAAGATTTTAGTACACTAGCTACACCTCTAACCGAGGTCATTAAAAAGTCTGTTGGTTTCAAATGGGGTGAGAATCAGGAGAGAGCCTTTAAAGCATTGAAGGATAGTTTGTGTTCTGCACCTGTTTTATCTTTACCTGATTTTACTAAAACCTTTGAAGTTGAGTGTGATGCATCAGGAATAGGTATAGGAGCTATTTTGATGCAGGAACGGCGACCTATCGCTTATTTCAATGAGAAACTTCATGGAGCAGCCCTTAATTATCCAACGTATGACAAGGAACTATATGCCTTGGTTAGGACCCTGGAGACATGGCAACATTACCTTTGGCCAAGAGAATTTGTCATCCATACCGATCATGAATCTCTAAAACATCTGAAGCGTCAAGGTAAATTGAATAGGAGGCATGCTAGATGGATGGAATTCATTGAGACTTTTCCTTATATTGTTCAATATAAGAGAGGTAAGGAGAATGTTATAGCCGATGCTTTATCACGGAGGTATGCCTTACTCTCAAGTTTAAATGCTAGATTGCTAGGATTTGAATATGTTAAAGAAATGTATGCTAATGATGATGACTTCTTTGCTATTTACCATGCATGTGAAAAAAACTTCTTTTGAAAAGTTTTATAAATTAGATGGGTATTTATTTAAAGAAAATCAATTGTGTATACCCAAATGTTCCATGCGTGAGTTGTTAATTAAGGAGGCCCATGGGGGGGATTAATGGGGCATTTTGGAATTAAGAAGACTTTAGATGTTTTGCGTGAGCATTTTTATTGGCCAACAATAAGGAAGGATGTAGGGAGAATATGTTCTAGATGCATCACTTGTAAGCAAGCCAAATCCAAAGTCCTACCACAAGGACTATATACTCCCTTGCCCGTACCAAGCACACCTTGGGTAGATATTTCCATGGATTTTGTTTTAGGGTTACCTTGGTCTAAGAAGGGTAGAGACTCCATTTTTGTGGTTGTAGATAGGTTTTCTAAAATGGCACACTTTATAGCATGTCATAAAACCGATGATGCCACTAATGTAGCAGAGTTGTTTTTTAGGGAGGTTGTTAGGCTTCATGGAGTTCCTAGGAGCATTGTGTCTGATAGGGATGTTAAATTCCTTAGTTATTTTTGGAAAACTCTTTGGGCTAAAATGGGCACTAAACTCTTGTTTTCGACTACTTGTCACCCTCAGACAGATGAGCAAACTGAGGTAGTCAATAGGACTCTGTCTATGTTGCTTAGGGCGGTAATAAAAAGGAATTTGAAAAATTGGGAGGATTCTTTACCTTTTGTTGAATTTGCTTATAACCGGAGTGTGCATTCAACTACTGATCATTCTCCATTCCAAATTGTTTATGGTTTCAATCCACTAACTCCTTTGGACTTGTTACCTATTCCTATTTCAGACAAAACTAACTTAGATGGCGCTAAGAAGGCTGAAACAGTGAAGAAGCTCCATGAACGCATTCATGAGCAAATTGAGAAAAGAAATAAGGATTATGCTTGTAGAGCCAACAAAGGGAGGCGAAGAGTCATTTTTGAGCCTGGTGATTGGGTTTGGGTGCATATGAGGAAGGAACGATTTCCTGAAAAAAGACAGTCCAAGTTGCAACCTCGGGGAGATGGACCCTTTCAAGTGATTGAACGAATCAATGAAAATGCCTACAAAATTGATCTTCCTGGTGAGTATAATGTTAGTACCTCTTTTAATGTTTCTGATCTTTCTCCTTTTGATTATGCAGGTGCTAATTCGAGGACGAATCCTCTTGAAGAGAAAGGGAATGATGAGAATCATCGAGCTCTACAAATTCCAAGTGGACCAATAACAAGGTCTAGGAAGGCACAACTCGAAAAGGCTTTAAATGGGCTCATTCAAGAGGTCATGCATAACCAAGCGGACCTAAATTGGGAGTGCAAGGATTGGGACAATCCTAGGATGGAAATTTGCACAAAATTGGCAAAATAAAACTAGGCACATTGTTGTGCCATTTGGACTTTTTTGGGCAGCTTCATTTTCAGCCCTTAGATGGAAACAGGGTTAAGATGTAATAATTTATAGGGTTTCTTTTGTTCTCAGCTGCTCCATATTTTGCTCCAATTTTGGAGTGCCATTTGGACTGATTTTGGGTAGCTTTCTTTTCAACCCTTGGATGAAATCAAGGGTTAATATGTAATATTTTATAGGATTTCTTTTTTGGTCAGCTGCCCCATTTTTTCCATGATTTGGTCAATGTTTTATGCTACCTTTTTTGCTTTTTGGCTATGTTTATTTTCAACCATTGGATGAGATCAAGGGCTATGATGTAGTAGAGCTTAGGGTTGGTTTGTATCTTATTAAGAGCAGCTCAGCTGCTGTAAAATACAATTTTTGAATAAAGTTTGAATATTTAGTTCATTTGAGAGCTCATTCTAGCTCTTTGTTCCTCTTTAAGCAACTTATCAAGGCATTGGCAACCTTTGTGGCGTTGTTTAGCATCCAAGCATTTGTGGTGACTAATATCCATACTTGTTAGGGTGTCATTTATGCTAGACTTATCAAGGAATTAGCAGCTCCTTGTGGCGTCTTTTCTCCTCAGAAAAATGGTGAGTAATATCCATTGATTTGTGGAGAAACCCTTCGCTATATAATCTGAAATTAGCTAGGTCCTATCCCTTTGGTTCTTATAAACTTCTCTGCTATTTACCAAGCATGTGAAAACACTTCTTTTGAAAAGTTTTATAAATTAGAATGGTATTTATTTAAAGAAAATCAATTGTGTATACCCAAATGTTCCATGCATGAGTTGTTAATTAAGGAGGCCCATGGGGGGGATTAATGGGGCATTTTGGAATTAAGAAGACTTTAGATGTTTTGCGTGAGCTTTTTTATTGGCCAACAATAAGGAAAGATGTAGGGATAATATGTTCTAGATGCATCACTTGTAAGCAAGCTAAATCCAAAGTCCTACCGCAAGGACTATATACTCCCTTGCCCGTACCAAGCACACCTTGGGTAGATATTTCCATGGATTTTGTTTTAGGGTGACCTAGGTCTAAGAAGGGTAGAGACTCCATTTTTGTGGTTGTAGAGAGGTTTTCTGAAATGGCACACTTTATAGCATGTCATAAAACCAATGATGCCACTAATATAGCAGAGTTGTTCTTTAGGGAGGTTGTTAGGCTTCATGGAGTTCCTAGGAGCATTGTGTCTGATAGGGATGTTAAATTCCTTAGTTATTTTTGGAAAACTCTTTGGGCTAAAATGGGCACTAAACTCTTGTTTTCGACTACTTGTCACCCTCAAACAGATGGGCAAACTGAGGTAGTTAATAGGACTCTGTCCACGTTGCTTAGGGTGGTAATAAAAAGGAATTTGAAAAATTGGGAGGATTGTTTACCTTTTGTTGAATTTGCTTATAACCGGAGTGTGCATTTAACTATAGATCATTCTCCATTCAAAGTTGTTTATGGTTTCAATCCACTAACTCCTTTGGACTTATTACCTATTCCTATTTCAGAGAAAACTAACCTAGATGGTGCTAAGAAGGCTGAAATGGTAAAGAAGCTCCCTGAACGCATTCTTGAGAAAATTGAGAAGAGAAATAAGGATTATGCTTACAGAGCCAACAAAGGGAGGCGAAGAGTCATTTTTGAGCCTGGTGATTGGGTTTGGGTGCATATGAGGAAGGAACGGTTTCCTGAAAAAAGACGGTCCAAGCTGCAACCTCGGGGAGATGGACCCTTTCAAGTGATTGAGCGAATCAATGACAATGCCTACAAAATTGATCTTCCTAGTGAGTATAATGTTAGTACCTCTTTTAATGTTTCTAATCTTTCTCCTTTTGATTATGCAGGTGATGATTCGAGGACGAATCCTCTTGAGGAAAAGGGGAATGATGAGAATCATTGAGCTCTACAAATTCCAAGTGGACCAATAACAAGGTCTAGGAAGGTACAACTCGAAAAGGCTTTAAATGGGCTCATTCAAGAGGTCATGCATAATCAAGCAGACCTAAATTGGGAGTGCAAGGATTGGGACAATCCTAGGATGGAAATTTGCACAAAATTGGCAAAATAAAACTAGGCACATTGTTGTGCCATTTGGACTTTTTTTGGGCAGCTTCATTTTCAGCCCTTAGATGGAAACAAGGGTTAAGATGTAATATTTTATAGAATTCCTTTTGTGGTCAGCTGCCCCATTTTTTCCATGATTTGGTCAATGTTTTATGCTACCTTTTCTGCTTTTTGGCTGTGTTTATTTTCAACCCTTGGATGAGATCAAGGGCTATGATGTAGTAGAGCTTAGGGTTGGTTTGTATCCTATTAAGAGCAGCTCAGCTGCTATAAAATACAATTTTGAATGAAGTTTGAATATTTAGATCATTTGAGAGCTCATTCTAGCTCTTTGTTCCTCTTTAAGCAATTGATCAAGGGATTGGCAACCTTTGTGGCGTTGTTTAGCATCCAAGCATTTGTGGTGAGTAGTATCCATACTTGTTAGGATGTCATTTATGCTAGACTTATCAAGGAATTAGCAACTCCTTGTGGCGTCTTTTCTCCTCAGAAAAATGGTGAGTAATATCCATTGATTTGTGGAGAAACCCTTTGCTATATAATCTGAAATTAGCTAGGTCCTATCCCCTTGGATCATATCACTTTGCATGGTGATTCACTTGTCCCAAGGAGAGTCCTGAATATACCTCCTAAGGATGAAGGAGATGAGAAGCACCATGATCATATTTTTCACACAAGATGCCACATGAAGGATAAAGTATGCACATTAATTATTGATCATAGGAGTTTCGCTAAGGTTGCTAGTACCTTATTTGTAGAAAAGTTAAATTTGAAGTGGTAGAAGCATCATAAACTGTACAAGCTACTAGAATGATTGTGGAGAAGTGGAGGTTAATAAACAAGTTTGGGTTCCTTTTTTAATTGAAAAATAGGAAGATGAGGTTCTTTGTGATGTGGCACTAATGTATGCTAGTCATATAATGCTAGGCTGACTGTGGCAGTTTGATGGAAGGGTGTCGCATGATAGTTCAAAAAATCATCATTCTTTTGAAATGGACAATTTAAAAGTGGTATTAGCCCTCCTAAAACCATTGTAAGCTCATGATGACCAAATTAGGATAGTATGAGCATGCAAGATGTGGGAAAAACAAAATTGTGATCAAGAGGAAAATAAAAAATGGGTAACTGAAGTAGAGAGCAAAAAGGAGAGAAAAGTGAGAAAAATGGAAAGAAAAATGACCATAATAGAGGGAAAATTGTGCAAAAAAGAGAAGAAAGTGAACACAAAGGAGAGAAGAGTGAGCAAAGAGGTGAGAAAAGTGAGCAAAAAAGAGAGAAAAATATGAGTGTAATTGCTGAAAAACATGAGATTAATAGTGCAATGATGGCAAGGCAACAAGTACTTGTACATATATACAAGGATGTTTATCTTTCTACTAATGATCTAAACTCATCTTTGCCTAGTGTCATTGCATCTTTATTGTAAAAATTTGAGGATCAACTTCCTTAAGAGATTTCCAATGGATGGTATCCTTTAAGAGAAATTGAGCATCAAATAGACTTCACACATGGATCCATTATTCCAAATCGACCAAAGACATATAGAGCTGAGATTAAAGGACGAATCTTTTCAAAGAGGAGGGGAAAAATGGAAATTGAGATGTTGATCAAGTTGATGTTCCCAAGTGCTAATCAAGTTAATGTTCCCAAATATTCTCAAAATCCTTTATAAGGAATTGGTTGTCCAATGACTAGGGATAGATATGAAAGATCAAGTTGGGTGCAAGGGTTACTTTAGAAAGCAATTTTTATTTTAATTAATTGTGGGCTTTTATATTTACCAAATTTTTATTTTAGTTAATTATGAGGTTTTTATTTGAAGTCTTTTAGTCTTTTATATTTTTAGGTTGGATTAGATCCAATCCACCACTAAACAAAGCCATGTTGTCTAGGGTTTTCCTATTAGGGATTCTTGCTTATAAAAGAGTAGGTATGTAATTTGGAGAGAAGAACGAATATCATTGATGAAAAGTATATTTTAGAAAGCTTCTTTCTTTGCCTTCATATGCTTCATTGAATGCTTGAATTCGACTTATCAAAGGTTACGATCATCCTTTGTGGCATTTCAAGATTAGGGTTTTAAGTACTTTGTTTCCTTAGGGTTATAATCTGATCATCATCAACACATTCTTAGCAAATCAATGGTCCTATTCTTTTGAGTTTATGAGTTCCTAGGATTGTTTGACTTGATTCGCATCATTAGTGCTAAATAAGAATAGGAAATAATATAAAGAGAACAAAATTATAAAAAAGAAACAAAAAAACTGAAAGGGATAGATTTATTTGACTTAAAGCCATACCCTGATACTAAATGATATGTAGCTCACCTAAAAAAGTGTGACCTAAAGATCAATATTAATCTCTTTACTTGAACGTTTTTTATTAGGTTGTAAAAAAGTAATAAACGAGGTCTGAGATCCTGTTATTTATAATGAGATAGGAATCTTAGTATCAAAGAAGGTTAGGGTAGATGCCACACTCAAGTACATTGGGTGATGTGAGTAATAAGTGAAGTATTGAATGGCACAAGATTATTTGGATAAGTTCACTAAAAAATTTCAAAGGAAATAAGGATAAAAACTATCATTAATTTGATTCAATTAATAAAATGATATAAAGGTATTAAAAGACTCTAAAACATAATATACATTATAGATAATAAAAAATAAATATAAAACACTAATGTTATTGCTAGAAATATAATACAAAATCCTAAAAGTAAAGTAATTATTAGACCTTCCAAATACACATTGAAACTCAGAAAGGTAATTATTTGGAAGATCTCTATGAGATTTTCTAAAGTCACTTTTGGCTTAGTAAACTTGTGAAATAGGAAAATTGTAACCCCAAAACACCATTTTCGAATGTATGTGCTAAAATGTTGCAAAGAGTGCTCCAATACCACCTATCATGCAAATTGCACTATAAATGCACCAAAATTATATTTTTCGAGTATATTTGTGTGAAAGTTATAAACAGTTCTTCGGTACCACCCAAATTGAAAATTGCACCATGGATGAATCAAAACACCATTTTTGACTATATATGTGCCTAAACATGGTAAAAAGTGCTCTTGTTCAAATTCTCATGAAACTACACTACGTATACACAAGATTTCATTTTTGGTTATATCTAAAAGAAGTTCTATATAGTGCCCCAGTACTACCAATATTTAAAATTGCACTACTGATGAACCAAAACTCTATTTTTGGGTTTATGTGTGAAAATGTAACAAAATGTACTTATGCACCATCAGTCATGAAAATTGCATTGTAGATGTCTCAAAACATCATTTGTCGATATATTTGCGAAGAGGTTGTAAAAATACTCCGGTTCCACCCATATTGAAAATTGAACTACGAATACTTGAAATCACCATTTTCGGGTATGTACAGGAAAAAGTTGCAAAAAGTATTCTAAAGCCACCCTAATGAAAATTTCACTACGTATGCCCCAACACACCATTTTTGAGTGTATCTTCCAAAGAGTAGTAAAAGGTTCTCCAATACTACAAGTAAAGAAAATTGCACTATAGATTCCTCAAAACACCATTTTCAAGTATATTTATGAAAAAGTTGAAAGAGTACCACCCGTATTAAATTTTTTCCAACAGATACACCAAAACACTATTTTAAGATATATGTACAGAAACTTTGTGAACATCATGGAGAGTGAGGTGCTAACAAATATTCTAAATATTCTCAAGATCCTACAAATATTTTCACGATCTTACACAAGGGATAGGTTTGGAATATTAAAGTGGATGAAAGGAATAATTTAGGAAGTAATTTTTTTGTTTTAGTAAATTAAGGGCCTTTTATGTTTAGGAATTTTTGTTTTAGTTAATTGTGGGCTTTTTATTTGAAGTCTTTTAGTGTTTTAATGTTAAGATTGGATTAGGCCCATTTCATCTAGTGTTTTTACTTTTAGGGTTTCTTGCTTATAAAGAAGAAGAACTATGTAATTTGGAGGTAGGAAGGAATATCATTAATGAAAAGTATATTTCATAAAGCTTTTGCTTTTACTTCTTGTGTTCTTGATTGAATGCTTGAATTCGACTTATCAAAGGGAGTGATCTTCCTTTGTGGTGTCTCATTATTGGATTTTTAAGGACTTTGTTACCTTAGGATTCTAATCTAATCATGTTCAACATGTTCTTAGAAAATCAATTGTTCCTATTCTTTTGAGTACGTGGGTTCCTAGGGTTATTTGCCTAGAGAGTCCACATCATTTGGTATTAGAAAATTGGTTGTTGAAAATAGGTTATCTATCTTTATGTATCTTGCTTTTGAATTCTAGATTTTTTTAAAAAATTCATTCTTTGATTGTTTTCTGCGTTCTTGAGTCACAAATCACAAAAAAAAAAAAATTGTCCTTTTGAGTCTTGTGTTTTCTCTCAATTTGGTTGTCATTGTTTTCGCAATTGGACTTTGTTTCATAGTTTTTTTTTAATTCTTTGTAACCTTTTTTCTTGTTCTTTATTTCTGCATTCAATCTATCTTTTATCTTCAAAAGAAGAAGAAGAAAAATGAAAAAAAAGAAAAAACGTTGTTCAGTGTCAAAAGTTTTTTTGATAAAACAGAGTTGCAACATTAAATGGTCATAACTTTTGACTAAGGTAACAAAATGACTATTATAATATATCAAATCAAAGCTCGTTTTGAATCCAACAAGAATAGTTGCACTTTGCCTCTGTTCTTGTAGTATTCGAGTCTAAATTCTACCATTTACACCAATAACGAAGGAGTTAAAGATTTGTCGCTCCTTTGTTCTCAAGAGCCTTTCTTTAGATTCATCCTCGGTCAAGAGTCTTTCTTTAGAGTCATCTTTGGTCGAGAGTCTTTCTTTAGAGTCTTCTTTGGGAAAGAGTCTTTCTTTTATAGTCCTACTTGGTCGAGAGACTTTAATTAGAGTGCTCTTTGGTAAAGAGTCTTTCTTTATAGTCCTCTTTGGTCAAGAGTCTTTCTTTAGAGTCTTTTTTTGGTCAAGAGGCTTTCTTTAGGGTACTCTTTGGACTTTATTTCTTTAGAGTCCACGTTGGAAATTCTTTTTGTCATAGTTTTCGATCTAGTTTTTAGAATTATGAATTTATAGATTGTCACCAAAAAAAGGTTGCTTCTTGAGATTAGTTGAATTCTTTGATTTTGTTAAGAACACAAAGGAGGTTGGTATGAACTTTGAGGGAAACAAACAGAAAGCAAAAATAGTATTTTAAAAAAGAGCAAAAATAGTGTTAAAAAAGGGAGAGTTATAACATGAGTAAGGAAGGAGGAGAATCACTAGAGGTTGACTTGAAATTCTTCATCAAATATGATCATGATCAATTTAGGATGATGAATGCAAGGTTGGATGATTTAGAATCCTCTTCCCATTCTAAATTACATAAAATAAGACATAGAAGATGTGGGTTAGACGAATAGGAAACTGATTCCAATGTGGAAAAGAGAGTGATAAGAACCAAGGGGATAGGACCTAGCTAATTTCAGATTATATAGCAAGTGGTAAACAGGAAAAAAAGATCACAGTTGTATAGGCAAATGGAGAAATCGGAAGTGAGAGTTCAATTGACAAAGAGATACCAACAGTGAAGGATTGTTCCAAAGTTAAAGTGGAAGAACTTGTGCATAGAGATTCACTTGTCACAAGAAGAGTCCTTAATATACCGCCTAAGGATGTCACGTGAAGGATAAGGTATGAACATTAATTATTGATAGTGAGAGCTACACTAATGTTTCTAGTACCTTATTGCTAGGAAATGTGAATTTGAAGTGGCAAAAGCATCCCAAATCGTACAAGCTACCATGGGTGAATGATTGTGGAGAAGTGGAGGTTAACAAACAAGTTTGGGTTCCTTCTTCAATTGGAAAATATGAAGATGAGATTCTTTGTGATGTGACACCAATGTATGCTGCTCATATATTGTGTGGATGAATGTGGTAGTTTAATAGGAGCGTGATGCATGATTTGTATAAAAATCAGTATTCTTTTGAAATTGACAATTGAAAAGTTGTATTAGCACCTCTCAAACATTTGCAAGCTTATGAAGAACAAATTAGGATAGTAGGAGAGTACAAAATGTGGGGAAAAAGTGTGAGCAAGAGGAAATTAAAAAAGAGTAAGTGAGGTATAGAGCAAAACTAAAGATTAAAGGGAGAAAAATAGAGAGAAAAGTTAGCATAATGGAGGGAAAAGTGAGAAAAAAGAGAAGAAAGTGAGTAGAATAGCTAGAAGAGTGAGGAAGGAAGAGAGAAAAGTGAGCAAAAAGAAGAGAAAAATAAAAGAATTAGTGCATTTTTTGAAAAACAAGAGATTAAAGGTGCAATGATGGGAAGGCAACAAGTACTTGTACTTATGATCAAGGATGTTCATGTTTCTTCTAACGATCTAAACTCATCTTTGTCTAGTCTTATTGTATCTTTATTGTAGGACTTTGATAATCAATTTCCTGAAGAGATTCCCCATGGATTCCTTTGCTCGGCATGCAGCATCAAATAGACTTCATACCTGAATTCGCAATACCAAATTGACTTGCTTAAAAAGCTAATCCAAGCTTAAAAAATAAATGACTAAAAAACTTCAAATAAAAAGCGCATAATTCATAATAACAAAAGTTGCTAAACATAAAAGTTCATAATTAGCCAAAACAAAAATATTAATTCCTAAATCAACATGTGCTCCCAACTTGATCTTCCAAATCTATCCCTTGCATAAAAAGGTAATAGACCATCCTTGGTGAAGCTTTAGAATCTTTGAATTTGGTTTTTGATTCTTCTAGCACAACCTCTTTGTATTGCACTACCATGATCAAGCCTTGCAAAACTTCATTCATCCTCTTAGTCTTTGCCCTAGTCATTGGATTGCCAATTGCTTGCAAAGGATCTTGAGAATGTTTAGGAACATCAACTTCATCAGCACCTTGATCTCCATTAAGGAGGGATAATTATTTAGGAAACATAAAGATTAAAATCCCAACTTTTCAAGGTAAAAATTTAACATGGTGGGGACTTTAAATCGGCATTAAGTGTGACAGTTTTAGATAAGAGGATATTGGTTCCCCCAATTGATAGCTTAAGCTTTTGATAGGAATGTTTAGCTATTGTTCCTAAGTTTGGTATAAGAAAATGGTGCCAGGTTCTTGTCCCAAAAAAACACAAGTTCAAGGACGAACTTCCTTTACGAAGGAGAGAATGATGCAACCATGGTGAGTAACATCCCTGGGCTCATTGTTGTGGGTAACCTTTGTGGGTAACATCCAAGGGTCAATTAGTCTGACTTGTGTGGCGCATGGTGGGTAACATCCATATGACTTGGTATGGGCTTTGAACATAGGTTAAGTGTGACGGCTCTAGATAGGAGGATATTGGTGCCCTTTACTAACATCTTAAGCTTTTGCTATGAAAGGTTTGATATTGTTCCTCAACCGCCCCATTTTTTTTTATGTTTTGGTCCATCTTTTCAGCTACCTTTTGTGCTTTTTGGTTGGTTTTCTTTTCAACCCTTGGATGAGAACAACGATTATGATGTAATAGAACATAGGGCTTATTTGTATCTTATAAATATTGAAGAGCAGCTCAGTTGCTCGAAATTTCACATTTTTAATGAAATTTGATTTAATAGATCATTTGAGATCTCTTTCATGATTTTTGTTCTTCTTTAAGCAACTTATTAAGGGATTGGCAACCTTTGTGATATTGTTCAGCATCCAAGCATTTGTGATGAGTTATATCCATACTTGTTAAAGTGTTATTACTTATCAATGAAATAGCACCTATTTGTCGTGTGTTTCCCAAAAGATAAAGGGAGAGTAATATCCATTTATTTATTGACAAACCCTTTGCAATATAATCTGAAACTTGGCTGGATAACATCCAAGGGTCATTTTGTCTTACTTGTGTGGCGTATGGTGGGTAACATCTTTGTGAATTGGTGTGTGCTTTGAACTTGGATTAAGTGGGACGGTTTTAGATAAGAGGATATAGGTTCCCCATACTGAAAGTTAAGCTTTTGGTTGGAATGTATAGCTACTCTTCCTAAGTTTAGTATCAGAAAATGGTGCCAGGTTCTTGTCCCAAAAAAGCACAAGTTTGAGGACAAACTTCCTTTGAACATAGGTGAAGCATGATAGCTCTAGATAAGAGGATATTGGGGCCCCTTAATGACATCTTATGCTTTTTCTAGGAATGGTTAGACATTGTTCCTCAACTGCCCCAATTTTTTCTATGTTTTGGTCCATGTTTTCTGCTACCTTTGTTCTTTTTGGTTGTTTTTCTTTTCAACCCTTGGATGAGACCAAAGGCTATGATGTGGTAGAGCTTAGGGTTTATTTGTATCTTATAAATATTTAAGAATAGCTCAGCTGCTCGAAATTTCACATTTTGAATGAAATTTGATTTATCAGATCATTTGAGAGCTCTTTTTTGTTTTTTGTTCCTGTTTAAGTAACTTATCAAGGGATCGGAAACCTTTGTTGATATGAACCAAAGGGTTAGCACCTAGCTAATTTCAGTCTACGTAGCAAAGGGTTTCTCCCCAAATCAATGATATTAGTCACCATTGTTTTCTGAGGGGAAAGATGACACAACGATGTGCTATTTCCTTGATAAGTCTAGTATAAATGACACCCTAACGAGTATGGATATTACTCACCACAAATGCTTAGATGCTAAACAACGCCATAAAGGTTTCCAATCCCTTGACAAGTTGCTTAAAGAGGAACAAAGAGCATGAATGAAGTCTCAATAGGATACACACAAACCCTAAGCTCTATTACAACATAGCTCTTGATCTCATCTAAGGGTTGAAAATAAAAACAGCCAAAAAGCACAAAAGGTCAATAAAAATGCTCACATACAACATCTAGTGTCTTCTTAATTCCGAAATGACACAATAATCCTCCCCCATAGGCCTCCTTCATCAAAAACTCACGCATGGAACTTTTGGGTATATACAATTGATTTTCTTTAAATAAATACTCACCTAATTTATAAAAAAATTCAAAGGAAGTTTTTTCACATGCATGGTAAATAGTAGAGAAGTCATCATCATTGGCAAACATTTCCTTAACATATTCAAATCCTAGCAATCTAGCATTTAAAGTTGAGACTAAGGTGTATACCTCCGTGATAAAGCATCAGCTACAACATTCTCCTTACCTCTCTTATATTGAACAATATAAGGAAATGTCTCAATGAATTCCATCCATTTAGCATGCCTCCTATTCAATTTACCTTGGCACTTCAGATGTTTTAGAGATTCATGATCGATATGGATGACAAATTCCCTTGATCAAAGGTAATGTGGCCATGTCTCCAAGGTCCTAACAAAGGGGTATAGGTCCTTGTCATACGTTGGATAATTAAGGGCTGTACCGTGAAGTTTATCGCTAAAACAAGCGATAGGTCACCATTCTTGCATCAAAATAGCTCCTATACCTATACCTAATGCATCACATTCAACTTCAAAGGTTTTAGTAAAATTAGGTAAAGATAAAACAGGTGCAGAACATAAACTATCCTTTAATGTTTTAAAGGCTCTCTCCTGATTCTCGCCCCATTTAAAACCAATAGAATTTTTAATGACCTCGGTTAGAGGTGCGACTAGTGTACTAAAATCTTTAACAAACCTTTGATAAAAACTAGCCAACCTGTGAAAGCTTCTAACCTCGATTACAGATTTAGACGTGGGTCATTCTCGAATAGCATTAACCTTTTGCTCATCTACTTCTATTCCCTTATAACTAACAACAAAACCAAGAAAAACTAACTTGTCCATGCAAAAAACACACTTTTTTTAAGTTCGAATACAATTGTGTTTTTCACAAAATTTCAAGCACATACCTAAGATGTAAGACATACTCTTCAAGATTTTTTCTGTAAATGTTATCATCCAAAGAAACAACAAAGTTTCCAATAAATGCATGTAGAACATGATTCAGAAGTCTCATAAAAGTGAAAGGTGCAATTGTTAGACCAAAAGGCATGACTAAAAACTCATAAAATCCATTTTTAGTTTTAAAAACTGTTTTCCATTCATCACCCTTTCTCATTCTAATTTGATGGTATCCACTTCTCAAATCATTTTTTTGAAAAAATTCAAGAACCATGTAACTCATCTAACATGTCATCTAGTCTAGGAATATGATGTCAATATTTTATCGTAATGTTGTTGATGGCTCGACAATCAACACACATCCTGCTTGATCCATCCTTCTTGGGAACGAGTAGCACGGAAACAACACATGGACATTGGCTCTCCCTGACTTGACCTTTGATCAAGTACTCTTCAACCTGCCTTTGAATCTCGTTAGTGTCTTTGGGGTTGGTCCTATAGGAAGGTCAGTTTGGAAGAGAAGCTCGTAGTATAAAGTCAATTTGATGCTCAATCCTCCTAATTGGGGGAACCCCATCCAAAATCTCTTCAGGGAACAAAGAGTTTCTCCACAAATCAATGGATATTACTCACCATTTTTTTGAGGGGAAAAACGCCACAAAGAGGTGCTATTTCCTTGATAAGTCTAGCATGAATGACACCCTAACAAGTATGAATATTACTCACCATAAATGCTTGGATGCAAAAGAACGCCACAAAGGTTTCCAATCCTTTGATAAGTTGTTTAAAGAGGAACAAAGAGCATGAATGAGCTCTCAAATGATTTGAAAAATCAAATTTCATTCAAAATTGTGAATCACCAGCAGTTGAGCTGCTCTTAATAGGATACAAACAAACCCTAAGCTCTATTACATCATAGCCTTGGATCTCATCCAAGGGTTGAAAATAAAAACAGCCAAAAAGCACAAAAGGTAGCAAAAAACATGGACGAAAACATGTAGAACAATGGGGCAGTTGACTACAGAGGAATCCTATGAAAATATTACATCTTAACCCTTGATTTCATCCAAGGGCTGAAAAGAATATTGTCCAAAATTAGTCCAAATGGCACAGCACAATGTGCCTAGTTTTGTTTTGCTAATTTCGAACTAATTTCCACCCTAGGCTTATCCCAATCCTTCCACTCCCAATTTGGGTTCTTTGGTTATGCATGACCTCATTAATGAGCCCATTTAAAGCCTTTTCAAGTTGTGCCCTCCTAGACCTTGTGATTGGTCCACTTGGGATTTGTTTGGCTCCATGATTCTCATCATGACCCCACTCTTCAAGAGGATTCCTCCTCAAATCATCACTTGCATAATCAAAAGGAGAAAGATCAGACACATAAAGGAGGTTCTCACATTATACCCACCATGAAAGTCTAACTTGTAAGCATTTTCATTGATCCTTTCGATGGCTTGAAAGGGACCATTTCCCCGTGGTAGATACTTTGTTCTTTAAAATGCTCTTTTCTAAGATGCATCCACACCCAATCTTCAGGCTCAATGATCATCCTATGACGTCCTTTGTTGTTTTGTTTGTTATATTGTTCAATCCTCCTCTCAATGTTGAGCCTTGCTTTCTCTTTTTCAAAATTTTTTGCAATGTTCGGTAAAGAAAATAAAGGAGCATGAGTCAATTTTTCCTTAAGCATTTGGAATGACATTTCTCGCTCCTCCTCCATTTGAACCTAACATTCTTTTTGATGACTTTGGTTATCGATGCTATTATGCTAAAATCTTTTACAAATCGCCGATAAAAGCAAGCAAGTCCATGAAAACTTTGAACATTACTTAAACTTGTTGGGTTAGGCCACTCTTGGATAGCTTGAATCTTTTATTCATCAACTTGAACTCCTTGTGCACTCACAATGAAACCCATAAACACAATCTTATAGGTGCAAAATGTGCACTACTTTAGGTCAGGAAATAGTTTCTCTTTCCTAAGCACTTCAAGAATAGATTGTAATTGTATCAAATGATTTTCCAAATTTTTGCTATAAATTAGAATATGATAAAAATAGACAACTACAAATTTTCCAAAAAAAGCATGCAAAACATGGTTCATTAATCTCGTGAAAGTACTTGCAGTATTAGTTAAACCAAATACCATGACTAACCATTCATATAAATCATATGATGTCTTAATGTAGTTTTCCATTCATCACCTTCTTTCATTCTAATTTTGTGATATCCACTTTTTAGATCAAATTTATTAAAGACACAAGAACCATACAACTCATCTAACATATCAACTAAGCGAGGAATAGGATGATGATAGTTTACCATGATATTATTGATTGCTCGACAATCTAGGCACATCTTCCATGTCCCATCCTTCTTAGGGACAAAATTTATTAGAATAACACGGGGACTCATTCTTTCTCTCACGTATCCCATTTCCATCAACTCACTAACCTGTGTTTGTAGTTCCTTCCTCTCCTCAGTATTACTCCATCTAGTTGGTCGGTTTGGAATGTTAGCACCAGGTACAAAATCAATTTGATGTTCAATCCCTCGAATAACAGGTAATCCATTAGGAATTTCCTCGGGAAAGACATCCTTAAATTCTTATAAGATACAAACAATTGAACTAGGCAAAGCATCATCAAGTTGTTTAGTATTCAAAAATGCCTCATTGTACAGAAGTACAATCATTGGCTGTTAAGGAATATTGCTTTTTCAATCTCTCTTTCTTTTTCTTTCTGATTTTCTCTCAAATTATTTTTATCACTCTCTTTACCACAAACTTTATTTTGTTCACACTCTTTTTTTCTTTCACTCTTTTCTTTACTCAAATTCATTTCTTTAGTCTCATTCTCCTTTTAATTTTCACTCTTCTCTTTTCTCTTATTCTTTTCTTTTGTCTTACTCTCCTTTTCATTTTCAGTCCTCTCTTTTCTCTCATTCTTTTCTTTAGTCTCACTCTCCTTTTCATTTTCACTCTTTTTTTTCTCTAACCATCTTCATTTGATCTTCAAAGACTTTCTTGGGTGAGAGGGAGACAAGTGTGATGTTTCTACCATCTTTCATAGATGAATACTTGTTTCTATATCCGTCATGTGTAACCCTCTGATCATATTGCCAAGGCCTACCTCGCGGGATGTGCCCGGCTTGCATGGGTACCACATCACACATCACCTCATCTTTGTACTTTCCAATGGAAAAGCTCACTAATACTTGCTTATCAGCCTTCACTTCCCCACTATCATTTAGACATTGCAACTTGTAAGGCTTAGGGTGTTCGAATGTAGACAACCCTAATTTCTCAACTAAGGTAGTACTAGCCACATTGGTGCAACTTATCCCATCTATGATAACACTACACACCTTGTTGCTCACATGACACCTTGTGTGAAAGATATTATATCTTTGTTGTTCAATGTCTTCCTCCTTGACTTGAAAACTCAAAGACCGCCTTATTACAAGTGCTTGCCCATTAACCCCCCTACCATTCTATTGAGGTGTTTCTCGTTGTAAAGTTGCTAAGACATTTTCCTGCCTTTCCAATTTTTCATTCATATCGACCATCAAGTTGTTCTTCCTCTCAAAAGATTGTTGTAGTGCCCTCATCATGAACACCATATTCGATCCTCCTTTGAGACTACCCATGTTGGACATTTTTTTTTGCAATTCTAAACAACAAGAGATTAGTGTAATAAAATAGAACTAATGTAAAATCACACAATACCTCGTGTGTTTAGCACTCGGATTGATCGCTCAAACCCTCTTAGTTTCTAATCAAAGCAACCAAATCCAGAAATTCTAAACAATTTGTAGAATTATCAAACACCCAAAAAAGGTAGTTCACAATATCACACTTGTTAAAGCACAAAGGAAACTAACTCAAAGTGTTTTGGATCTAAGACTAGAATAATTAAGCACAAGGAAAATCAAAAGATTAACAATATTTATAAGAACAATAATTTCCTCAAAGAACTCAACACACAATGGGAGATTTATAATCAAAGGGTAAAATTCTTGGAACTATGAGTTCAAATACTCACTAGAAATTAGCAAATGCAATTTGGCCTCTCTTTTTTTTTAATAAATTATGGGCACTCTTTTTCTATTTTTTTTAACAAATATGCTAATAACTCAAGATTTTATCAATACAACACCTTCAATATGAGTTTAAGGAATTTTTAAGATACGTAAAATAAATCATCAATTATGACACAAAGGGGAAATGAAATTTCTGTAGGAACTAGCACAAAAATACCAGAAAACAACCAAAAACTGCAGAAAATATAAGATATTGTAGAATATGCAAGGAAAATGCAGAATATGAAAGGAAAATTTAGAATACTTTCAAAAACAGCAGGATATGCAAGGTTACTACCGAAAAAAATTTGAACACAATAGAATTTGCAAGGAAAATGCAAAAAAAAATGTGGAAACAAAGAAGAAAAATATTTTTAGGGTTTGGAAACTAAATTTAGAAACAAAACAAGAACACAAGAACAAGAACAAATATAAAGGATAGGAATCTGAAAATTAACACCTAAAGCTTTGATACCAAATGATATGAACCAAGGGGTTAGGACCTAGCTAATTTCAGATTAAATAGCAAAAGGGTTTCTCCACAAATCAATGGATACTACTCACCATTTTTTTGAGGGGAAAGATGCCACAAGGAGGTGTTATTTCCTTGATAAGTCTAGAATAAATGACACCCAAACAAGTATTGAATGCTTCGATGCTTAACAAAACCACAAAGGTTGTCAATCCTTTGATAAGTTGCTTAAAGAGGAACAAAGAGCATGAATGAGCTCTCAAATGATCTAGAAAATCAAATTTCATTCAAATTGTATAATCTTCAGCAGCTGAGCTACTCTTAATAGGATACAAACTAACCCTAAGCTCTACTACATCTTAGTCCTTGATCTCATCCACGTGTTGAATATAGAAACAGCCAAAAAGCAAAAAAGGTAGCAGAAAACATGGACCAACACATGGAGAAAAATGGGGCAGCTGACTACAAAAGAATCCTATGAAAATATTACATCTTAACCCTTGATTTCATCAAAGGGCTGAAAAGAATGCTGCATAAAACCAGTCCAAATGGCACAACAAAAAATTGAGCAAAATGTGGAGCAAAATTGGAGTAGCTGAGAACAAAGAAATCCCAATAAAATATTATAAGTTAACCTTTGTTTCCATCTAAGGTATGAAAATAAAGCTGCCCAAATTAGTCCAAATGGCACAACAATGTGCCTAGTTTTCTTTTGCAAATTGTTTCCCTAATTTCCATCCTAGGCTTGTCCCAATCCTTGCACTCCTAATTTGGGTCCCCTTGGTTATGCATGACCTCTTGAATGAGAACATTTAAAGTCTCTTAAAGTTGTGCCCTCTTAGACCTTGTGATTGGTCCATTTGGAATTTGTAGAGATCGATGATTCTCATCAACTACTATTCCTAAGTTTGGTATCAAAACATGGCCTCAGGTTCGAGTCTTGAAAAAGCACAAGTTTGAGAGAAAAATTCCTTTACAATGGAGGGAATGATGCAACCATGGTGAGTAACATCCCTGGGCTCAATGTTATGGGTAAACTTTGTAGGTAACATCCAAGGGTCATTTATTATGACTTATGTGGTGCATGGTGGGTAACATCAATGTGACTTGGTGTGGGCTTTGAACATTGGTTAAGTGCGGCGACTGTAGATAAGAGGATATTGGGACCCCTTACTAAAAACTTAAGCTTTTGCTAGGAAGGGTTAGATACTATTCATAAACTGCCTCATTTTTTCCATGTTTTTTGCTACCTTTTTTTGCTTTTTGGCTATTTTCTTTTCAACAATTGGATGAGATCGAGGGCTATGATGTAGTAGAGCTTATGGTTTATTTGTACCTTATAAATATTTAAGAGCAGTGTAGCTACTCATAATTTCACATTTTGAATGAAATTTGTTTTGTCAGATCTTTTGAGAGCTCTTTCATGCTTTTTATTCCTCTTTAAGCAACTTATCAAGGGATTCACAACTTTTGTGGTGTTGTTTAGAAACCAAGAATTTGTGATGAGTAATATCTATACTTGTTAGAGTGTTATTTATGCTAGACTTATCAAGGAAATAGTAGCTCTTTGTGGTGTGTTTCCCAAAAGATAAATGGTGAGTAATATCCATTGATTTGTTGAGAAAACCTTTGAATATAATTTGAAAATTGGTTGGGTAACATCCAAGGATCATTTTTTCATACTTGTGTGGCGCATGGTGGGTAACATCCATTTGGTTTAGAGTGGGCTTTGAACCGAGATTAAGTGTGACGGTCCTAGCACCCCCTATGGAAAGATTAAGCTTTTGGAAGGAATGGTTAGCTATTGTTCCTGAGTTTGGTATCAGAACATGGTCCCAAGTTTGAGTCTCGAAAAGGCACAAATTCGAGGACGAACTTCGTTTACGAAGGAAGGATTGATGCAGCCATGGTGGCTAACATCCTTGGGCTTATTGTTGTGGGTAACATCCAAGGGTCATTTAGTATGACTTGTGTGGCGCATGGGGGTAACATCAATGTGACTTGGTGTGGGATTTGAACAAGGGTTAGGTGTGACGGCTCTAGATAAGAGGATATTGGTGCCCCTTATTGACATCTTAAACTTTTGCTAAGAATGGTTAGATACTATTCCTTAACTGCCCCATTTGTTTGCCATAGTTTGTGCTACCTTTTGTGCTTTTGGTTGTTTTTCTTTTAAACCATTGGATGAGATCAAGGGCTATGATGTAGTAGAGCTTGAGATTTATTTGTATCTTATAAATATTTAAGAGTAGCTCAACTGCTCAGAATTTCACATTTTGAATTCAATTTGATTTCTCAGCTCATTAGAGAGCTCTTTCATCCTTTTTGTGCCTTTTTAAGAAACTTATCAAGGGATTGACAACCTTTGTGGTGTTGTTTAGCATCTAAGAATTTGTGATCAGTAATATCCATACTTGTTAGAGTGTTATTTATGCTAGACTTATCAAGAAAATAACACCTCCTTCTTGCGTGTTTCCCATAAGATAAATGGTGAGTAATATGCATTGATTTGTTGAGTAAACCTTTGCAATATAATCTGAATAGTTGGGTAACATCCAAGGGTAATTTTGTCAAACTTGTGTGGCGCATGGTGGGTAACATCCATTTGACTTGGAGTGAGCTTTTTTCAAGAGGCCCTGGATATATAACAACTATGTTGTCCCCTCCACTCTTCATAAGTGCTTCAAATACAAAGTAGATGGTGATTAGAAGAAAATTGTAAGTGACTTAAAGGCATTCTCAATTAAAGAATCACATTATGCTGCTACAAAATCTTTCGTTGATAGTGAAGAGCCGAAATCTACATCCACATCCCAGTCAGGAAGAAGAAATAATGTAAGCCTAAGTGGTGCTAAGCAATCTTCAAAACCGGTTAAAGAACCCCAAAATAATAGAGGTTAGGGAAGCGACTCTCGGTCAAACAATGATGAGGTACTATCGATGCCAAGTCCTCCTTCTCAAAGTCAAATGACAATGGTAGCTTGCTTCCAAGCCTTGCCAACCAGAATAGTTATGGCCATGGAGCTTTAATATAAAAAATATTCTCCATTTCCCCTCTTTCATTAAGTACCATTCCCTTTCCTTTTGTTGAGTGACTTTGTTCCTCCCCTTCTTGAATGTATACAGTGAATCAAATCTAATATACTCTTGCTTCTAAATCTGGCACCACATAACAATTAAATAAAAGTAGAAAATTCCACATGCATAAAGGCAAAAGAAGTCTCTAAAGAGCTTCATCTATTGCAACTAAGTGAGACAAATCGATTTTGAGAGAGCATCGAGGGATTTACTTGAAGTAGAGAGTGAAAAGTGGACCGTGGTGAGTGGTCGGGAGTTTTTTGGTCGCAGGTCGTATCAGCAAAGCTTTGATTTTTGTATATATTCTTGATTGTTTTCTGCATTCTTGAGTTACAAATCACAAAAAAAAAAAAATTTGTCCTTTTGAGTCTTATCTTTTCTTTTAATCTTGTTGTCGTTGTTTTTGTATTTGGATGTTGTTTCATAATTTTTTTCGAATTCTTTGAATCTTTTTCATGATTCTTTATTTTTTTGTGTTTAATAATCTTTGTTCTTAAAAAAATGAAAAAAGGAGAAGAGGGTTGATGTTCGTAGTTTCAACAAAAATATTTGATAAATCGGAGTTGCAACTTTAAATAGCCATAACATTTTACTCGAGTAACAAAACGACTAATATAATATATCAAAACGAAGCTTGTTTCAATTCCTATAATTAAAGGATTATTCGCCTGCATTCCATACCTTTTTTGACCCAAAATTTCATCATTTAGACCACTTACCTAGGGGATAAAGATTTGTCGCAGCTTTTTGCGTTGTTTTTGGTTCTCCTCTCCTTTTTCTTCACTCTTTTTTTTTCTTTCACCCTTTTTTTCTTTTTCATTCTTCTCTTTTTGTACTTTTTCCCTAACCATCCTCAATTGATCTTCAAAGACTTTATTGGGTGAAAGGGGTACAAGTGTGATGTTTCTACCATTTTTCACAAACGAATACTTGTTTCTATATCCGTCATGTGTAACCCTCCTATCATATTGCCAAGGCCTACCTAGCAAGATGTGTCCAGCTTGCATGGGTACCACGTCACACATCACCTCATCCTTGTACTTTAAAATGGAGAAGCTCACTAATACTTGCTTATTAACCTTCACTTCCCCACTATCATTTAACCATTGCAACTTGTAAGGCTTAGGGTGTTCAAATATAGGCAACCCTAATTTCTCAACTAAGGTAGTACTAGCCACATTGGTGCAACTTCCCCCATCTATGATAACACTACACACTTTGTTACTCACATTACACCTTGTGTGAAAGATGTTATCTCTTTGTTGTTCAAGGTCATCCTCCTTGACTTGAGTGCTCAAAGATCGCCTTATTACAAGTGCTTCCCTATCCACGGGTCCTATCTCCTCTTCACTCGCTTCCCCTGCAGATGGCATCTTATCTTCTTCACTTTCATTATCGGTTCCAACCTCACCACTCGCTAAGGTGATCATTGCCTTCTTGTTGGTACATTGAGAGGCTATATGACCATTACCAAGACACCGAAAACACCTTAAGTCACGATTACGAATTGGGGTGTCGATTTTACCTTTGTCCTTGCTAGCCCCCATCTCTTTGGCTTTGTAAGGCTCAAATCTTGGTTTGGATGTAGCTATTTCATCTTTTTTCTCATTGGACTTCCAAGGACTAGTAAGGTTTGGTTTTTGAGTAATGGGACTAGACCTTAATGGTTGGGATCGAAAACTCCATTTCCTTAATTGCATTTCCACCTTGATTGCCATATGGACCATGTCCTCCATCTCCGCATAATGATGAAGTTCCACAATGTTGGCAATGTCCGGATTCAACCCACTAAGAAACCTAGCCATGGTTGCTTCTCTATCTTCCTCGACATTAGCTCTTGCCATAGCCACTTCCATTTCCTTGTAGTACTCATCAACACATTTATATCCTTGAGTCAATCTTTATAAGCGTTGGTGTAACTCTCTATAGTAGTAGCTAGGCCCAAACCTCTTTCTCATGATAGCCTTCATGTCCTCCCAATTATCTATGGGCCTTTCACGGTTTCTCCTCCTCCATGGAGTAGTTGTGAAATTCAAAAATATGCTCCACTTTCTTCTCCCACTCCAAATACAACTCCGGGTCATTCTTTCCTTGGAATTGTGGTATCTTCCTTTTTATAACACTTAGATCTCTATCAACTCCATCTTGAGCTCTAGGTGGGGGTCTCCATATACATCCTCTACCATTTCTTCCTCCTTTATTCCCATTTCTTCCTCCTCTAGGCATTCTTCCCCCTTCTTCCTCCAATTCTTCTTCCCAATCTTCTTTCTCTATATCATCCCCAACATGAGCTTACCTATTAACCCTCCTAACATTGGGTGGAGGTGTTTCTCGTTGTAAAGCTACAAAGGAATTTTCTTGCAGTTGTTCATCCTCTCAAAAGATTGTTGTAGAACCCTCATCATGAACATCATATCCGGTCTTCCTTCGGGACTACTGTTTGACATTTTTTTTTCAATTCTACACAACAATAGGTTAGTGTAATAAAATAGAACTAATATAAATTTACACAATACCTCACGTGTTTAGCACTCGGATTGATCGCTCAAACCCTCTTAGTTCCTAATCAAAGCAACAAAATCCAGGGATTCCAACCAATTTGTAGAATTATCAAACACCCAAAAAAACAGTTCACAATATCCCACTTGTTAAAGCACAAAACAAACTCAAAGTGTTTAGAGTAGTAAGCACAAGAAAAAAAGCAATAGAATAACACGATTGGAAAACAACAATTTCCCCAAAGGAACTAAGCACACAATGGAAGATTTATAATCAAAGTGTAAAATCCTTGAAACTATGACTTCTAATACTCACTAGAAATTAGCAAATGTAACTTGGCCTCTTTTTTTCTGTTTTTTTTTTTGAATTAATTATGGCCACTCTTTTTCTGTTTTTTTTTCTTTTCTTTTGGAACAATTATGCTAATAACTCAAGAGTAAATCAATACAATACTTTCAATATGAGTTTAAGGAATTTTTAAGATTGGTAAATAGCACATAGATTACAACACAAAGGGAAAATGAAATTTCTGCAAGAACTACCAAAGAAATACTAGAAAACAACCAAAAACTGTAGAATATATCAGATATTGTAGAATTAGCAAGGAAATTGCAGAATATGAAAGGAAAATTCAGAAAACTTTCAGAAACAGTAGGATCTGCAAGGTTACTACTGAAAAACTTTGGACACAATGGAATTTGAAAGGAAAATGCAGAAAAAAACGTGGAAATGAAAAAGAGCAATATTTTTAGGGCATGGAGAATAAATTTCAGCAAGAACACAGCAGAATGATACTTTTTTTCGTTTTTTTTATGTATCAGAAATACAACAAGAACACAAGAACAAGAACAAATATAAAGGATAGGAATCTGAAAATTAGCACCAAAAGTTCTGATACCAAATGATAAGAACCAAGGGGATAGGACCTAGCTAATTTCAGATTATATAGCAAAGGGTTTCTCCACAAATCAATGGATATTACTCACCATTTTTCTGAGGAGAAAAGGCGCCACAAGGAGCTACTAATTCCTTGATAAGTCTAGCATAAATGACACCCTAACAAGTATGGATATTACTCACCACAAATGCTTGGATGCTAAACAACGCCACAAAGGTTGCCAATCCCTTGATAAGTTGCTTAAAGAGGAACAAAGAGCTAGAATGAGCTCTCAAATGATTTGAATATTCAAACTTTATTCAAAATTGTATTTTACAGCAGTTGAGCTGCTCTTAATAGGATACAAACCAACCCTAAGCTCTACTACATCATAGCCCTTGATCTCATCCAAGGGTTGAAAATAAACACAGCCAAAAAGCAGAAAAGGTAGCAGAAAACATTGACCAAATCATGGAAAAAAATGGGGCAGCTGACCACAAAAGTAATATTATAAAATATAACATCTTAACCCTTGATTTCATCCAAGGGTTGAAAAGAAAGCTGCCCAAAATTAGTCCAAATGGCACTCCACAATTGGAGCAAAATATGGTAGGATAAAGGATAATATTTAGAATAACTTTTCCCGAGCATAACATTTCAGGATTGAAAAAGATAATTCTATCATCACAATAATTACTTCCCAATTTGGGATTCCTCATCACATACAATAACTATATTTTTTTTTTCAGATTCTATTTTTTTTAGAATCTCTTTTTTTTTTCATCATCCTCTTCTTTTTTTTTCTCTTTTTTTTTGTTTTTTTTTTGTTTTTTTTTCAGTAACCCTTTTTTTCGATATATCCTTCAACATTTACTAACAATTGTCACATGTTAGTGAGATAAGAACAATAGGTATATCTACACATATATATATATTTTTTAGATAGGCTTTTGAAATGAGAAAAATATATATGTAAACTTTGAAGCTCAAAAGGGGTATACTATGGATAATGTATGTCAAGGTAGATAGAAAGGCTCAAACGATCCAAAGATGGCCTAAATCATTTTCTTAGTTAAATGTTATCTATAATTTCGCCTCGAGAGAAAATCAAACAAATTCTAAAAACTGTGACACCACAAAAATCAATCGAATTTCATACTCACATAAACTTTCTCTAAATTATCATAGCAACTCAAAAATCAAGACAGGTGCTCATGAATATTTATTTTTGTAAAAACGAAACATACATAAAAATTATTCATCACTTAGACAATATTCAAATTTTTCAAAGAATTATGCATCATTTAAATACAAGAAATCAAAATAAATCACTATTCATAGCCAAATATCTTCAATCAACCAAACAAACAAAAAAAAAATTCATAGGCAATAACATCCAGAAAGTATTTCAATTAGGTTCAATATATCCACCACCCCCAAACTTAATATACACATTGTCCTCAATGTGTGAAAGCTAAAGAACATATGAGATGGGTTTAAAGAAACTTCCTAGTTTGTTTGATTGGTTAAGCCAAAATTGCTTCATTACCTCCAATTTGCACCTACGAGAAAAAAAGTACATAACATAATATAAAAAGTAATACATGCGAAAAATAAAATAAAAAAAAAATAAAACACATGGGTTGCCTCCCAAGAAGCGCTTGATTTATAGTCTTCAGCTTGACTTCTCAATTTGTTTTTCTTTTGTAGGTTAAGATTTGTGTATAACAAAATCTCAACTTACGAGAAAATTGAAAAATAAATTAAGAAAATATAACCAAATTTTTTTTTTCTTTTTGTGAGTTAAGATTTGTGTTTAAACAAAATCTCGACTCACTAGAAAAATAAAAATAAAAATAAAATAAAACAAACAACCAACAATAAGAAAATAAAATTTTTTTTTGTTTTTCTTTTCGTGTATTAAGATTTGTGTGTCAAACAAAATCTCAACCCACAAGAAAATTAAAAAAAATAAAATAAAATAAAATAAACTAACAATAAGCAAATACATTTTTTTTTTGTTTTCTGTTTTTTTTTTCTTTATGTGTGTTAAGATTTGTGTGTAAAACAAAATCTCAACGCACGAGAAATTTGAAAAATAAATTACACAACCAAAAATAAGCAAATAAAATTTATTTTTCTTTTTGTGAGGTAAGATTTGTGTGTCAAACAAAATCTCAACCCACGAGAAAATTGAAAAATAAAATAAAACAACAATAAGTAAAATTTTTTTTTCTTTTTGTTAGTTAAGATTTGTGTGTCAAACAAAATCTCAACTTACGAGAAAATTTTTAAAATAAAATAAATAAGAACAATAAGCATAAAATTTTTTATTTTTTAAAATTTTTTTTTTGAATTAAAATGAGATTGATTGGTATTAATATCAACAATGAAAATAGTAAAACAAATCCCCGGCAACGGTGCCAAAAACTTGTTGCGTGTTTTTCAACACACGAACTCGTGCAAGTATACACGGTCACAAGTAATAAAGATTTGTAAGTAAAGATCGATCCCACGAGGATTTGTTACTATATTTTGTCGAGTACTAAAATTGTATCTTTCTGATTTTATCCAAAAGAATCGTTGATTAATAAAAAAGTAAAATAAGAAAATAAAAGAAATCTAGGATTGCAATTTTTCACCAAACTAATCCACTCAAATCATATTATTTTCTTTTGATTTATATTTTTTAGTACATTTAATTTGTCAACCGAAAACTTCTTTTTTTATTATTCATACATCTCTTTCGAGCTCCGTATAAACACACCTCGTTAAATTAATTTACTATATCTCTATGAAAATTAAATTTATCGAGATTCATTACGTTCTAAGTTTTCAAATGGCCACACATACAATTAGGGTATATCTCTATCCTTCATCATACATGTCATTCTATTTACGAGCAATACACACACAAATGCCTTTCTCAAGTTTATTCATGTGCCACGGATCGTTTTGATAAGATTCGTAAATAATCAAAAAGCATTAAGAACAAAATAGAACGAACAAATCGAACGTCTTATAAATCTAACAAAAATAATTAAAATTAAAGCTTCATAAATTTAGATTAAATGCAACCCTAGAAAAATTAAATTACTTCATAAAATAAAAATAAAAATTATAACAACTACAGAAAAATTAGAAGAAGCAGAAATAAAATTAAAACATCACTTAAAACAAATATTTGGCACACGCAAAACACAACAAAAGCCAAAAATGGCTTCTGCGTGTTTTGCCGTCCAACACACAAACACAATAAAAATTACAAACTGAAAAAAACTAAAACACTCTAAAAACTTTCGAAATTAAAACTAAAACTCTACTCCAAAAACTCTACTCCAACAAAAACTTTTTTACAACTAAAAACTATCTCTTATTTATAGCAAAAAAATACATCTAAAATATTACATTTTTTATTTTATTTTTTTTATAAAAACGCGTAATAATTTGTATCGAAAAAACAAAAATTACGCGTATCGATTTTATTAATTAAATCACGCGTGAGCCAGGGGCGCCGATTCTGCATTTTTTAAATTCTTTATGCATGCCACGTGTCAGCATTTGATTCGCTGCAAGAAAATGGTGGGACACGTGGCGGCATATAACAGGATGGAAAGGATGGGCTCACGGAGAACTGCCGCACCGGATTGCAGCGCGAGAAACGTGGGGGACAACTCCTGAGACGTGCCCGGGATTCCGCGCTTTTGCGTTCACCGAAACATGCCACGTGTCCTAACATGATTGGCTAGTAGATTAAGTGGGATACGTGGCAAATTCTGGTTGGTGGAATAATAGGGCTCACGTGGAGATCAGCGCACGGGATCAGAGGCGCGCGTAAGCGGGGGACAGCGGCTGGACGCGTCACACACGTGGGTCCCACTTGCACGCCGGCCTGCGCGGCAGGTGGGCCCCACTCGGCGTACCGAGCAGCGTGAAAACTTGAGACCTGCACCCACTCTCTCTGGTCGGGGGTGATAAGCACGCGCGAATCTCAGCCGTTTCTTATCGGATCGGACGGTCCACGATGCGCGCGTCTGGATTGGCGCGTAGATTCTTCTCACCTGCGCAGAAAATTAAACTTTATTAATTCCATTTTTACCCACAAATATATTTCAAATTACATTTTCAACTTTCTTTAATTACAGTTAAGCCCTTTGCTAATTTTAAATTAAATTTTTAAACTTTTAATAATTAAAATGAAGCCCAAATTTAATTTAAATTATATTTCTAATTTTTAAAAATTGTAATTAAGACCTATATTATTTGAAATTATATTTGTGGACATAAATGTGGCATTAAGTACATTTTCGATACAAATTATTTACTTTTATTAAAATATATAAAAAACAGTAAATACTAATTTATTAAACTAAAATTAACTAAACACATGAAGAACATAGCAATTATAATTAATAAAATAGGTGAAAATAACTATATAAAATACAGTTATCATTATGCATGACCTCTGGAATGAGCCCATTTAAAGCCTTTTCGAGTTGTGCCTTCCTAGACCTTGTTATTGGTCCACTTGGAATTTGTAGAGCTCGATGATTCTCATCAAGTGTTATCATAGATGGGGGAAGTTGCACCAATGTGGCCAGTACTACCTTAGTTGAGAAATTAGGGTTGCCTATATTTGAACACCCTAAGCCTTACAAGTTGCAATGGTTAAATGATAGGGGGGAAGTGAAGGTTAATAAGCAAGTATTAGTGAGCTTCTCCATTGGAAAGTACAAGGATGAGGTGATGTGTGATGTGGTACCCATGCAAGCTGGACACATCTTGCTAGGTAGGCCTTGGCAATATGATAGGAGGGTTACACATGACAGATATAGAAATAAGTATTCGTTTGTAAAGAATGGTAGAAACATCACACTTGTACCCCTTTCACCCAAGCAAGTCTTTGAAGATCAATTAAGGATGGTTAAGGAAAAAGAACAAAAAGAGAAGAATGAAAAAGAAAAAAAGAGTGAAAGAAAAAAAAAGAGTGAAGAAAAAGGAGAGGAGAGTGGAAAAATACTAGAGAAAAAAATGTGAATTTTTATGCTAAGGCAAGTGAGGTCAAGCGGGCTTTTTATTCAAAACAGCCCATACTTGTACTTTTGTACAAGGAGGCAAATTTTACTATTAACGATCTTAACCAGTCTTTGCCTAGTACCACTATTTCTCTTTTGCAGGAATTTGAAGACGTGTTCCCTGAAGAGATTCCAGATGGGGTGCCACCAATTAGGGGGATTGAGCATCAAATTGACTTTATACCAGGGGCTTCTCTTCCAAACTGACCTGCCTATAGGACCAACCCCGAAGAAACTAAGGAGATTCAAAGACAGGTTGAAGAGTACTTGATCAAAGGTCAAGTTAGGGAGAGCCTGAGTCCATGTGCTGTTCCCGTGCTACTCGTTCCCTAGAAGGATGGATCAAGCAGGATGTGTGTTGATTGCCGAGCCATCAACAACATTACGAAAACTAACTTAGATGGTGCTAAGAAGGCTGAAATGGTGAAGAAGCTCCATGAATGCATTCATGAGCAAATTGAGAAGAGAAATAAGGATTATGCTTACAGAGCCAACAAAGGGAGGCGAAGAGTCATTTTTGAGCCTGGTGATTGGGTTTGGGTGCATATGAGGAAGGAACGATTTCCTGAAAAGAGATGGTCCAAGTTGCAACCTCGGGGAGATGGACCCTTTCAAGTGATTGAGCGAATCAATGACAATGCCTACAAAATTGATCTTCCTGGTGAGTATAATGTTAGTACCTCTTTTAATGTTTCTGATCTTTCTCCTTTTGATTATGCAGGTGATGATTCGAGGACGAATCCTCTTGAAGAGAGGGGGAATGATGAGAATCATCGAGCTCTACAAATTCCAAGTGGACCAATAACAAGGTCTAGGAAGGTACAACTCGAAAAGGCTTTAAATGGGCTCATTCAAGAGGTCATGCATAATCAAGCGGACCTAAATTGGGAATGCAAGGATTGGGACAATCCTAGGATGCAAATTAGCGCAAAATTGGCAAAATAAAACTAAGCACATTGTTGTGCCATTTGGACTTTTTTTTGGGCAACTTCATTTTCAACCCTTAGATAGAAACAAGGGTTAAGATGTAATATTTTATAGGGTTTCTTTTGTTCTCAGCTGCTCCATATTTTGCTCCAATTGTGGAGTGCCATTTGGACTGCTTTTGGGCAGATTTTTTTTCAACCCTTGGATGAAATCAAGGGTTAAGATGTAATATTTTATAGGATTTCTTTTGTGGTCAGCTGCCCCATTTTTTCCATGATTTGGTCAATGTTTTCTGCTACCTTTTCTGCTTTTTGGCTGTGTTTATTTTCAACCCTTGGGTGAGATCAAGGGCTATGATGTAGTAGAGCTTAGGGTTGGTTTGTATCCTATTAAGAACAGCTCAGCTGCTGTAAAATACAATTTTGAATGAAGTTTGAATATTCAGATCATTTGACAGCTCATTCTAGCTCTTTGTTCCTCTTTAAGCAACTTATCAAGGGATTGGCAACCTTTGTGGTGTTGTTTAGCATCCAAGAATTTGTGGTGAGTAATATCCATACTTGTTAGGGTGTCATCTATGCTAGACTTATCAAGGAATTAGCAGCTCCTTATGGCGTCTTTTCTCCTCAGAAAAATGGTGAGTAATATCCATTGATTTGTGGATAAACCCTTTGCTATATAATCTGAAATTAGCTAGGTCCTATCCCCTTGGTTCTTATCACTTGCAAAATCAAATAGCCTTCATACCTAAATCCTCAATACCAAATCGACCTGCTTATAAAGCTAAGATTCGAGGAGGAATCTTTTCGAAGAGGAGGGGAATGATGGAGATTGAGGTGCTAACAATGTTGATGTTTACCAATATTCTAAATATTCTCAAGATCATACAAATATTCTCAAGACCAATACAAATATTCTTAAGATACTACACAAGGGATAAATTTGGAATATTAAACCGGATGCAAAGATTACTTTTTGAAGCAATTTTTGTTTTAGTTAATTGTGGGCTTTTTATTTTAAGATTTAATCTTTTATTTAATTGTGGGCCTTTTAAGTTTAGTAATTTTTATTTCAGTGAATTGTGGGTTTTTTATTTTAAGTCTTTTAGTCTTATTTTTTAAGGTTGGATTCGGCTCGACCCATAACTAAATATGCCTATTAGGCCCATTCCATCTAGGGTTTTTTTCTTGTAGGGTTTCTTGCTTATTAATAAGAATAGCTATGTAATGGAGGAAGAACGAATATTCTATAATGAAAATAAAATTTCAAAAAGCTTCTTGTTTTTCCTTCTTGTGTTCTTGATTAAATGCTTGAATTTGACTTATCAATCATTTTTATTCCTTTGAGCTCTTGGGTTCCTAGGTTGTTCTCATAAAGGGTCCGCATCACCTTGGATGAAATCAAGGGTTAAGATGTAATATTTTCATAGGATTTCTTTGTAGTCATCTGCCCTATTTTTCTCTATGTTTTAGTCTATGTTTTTTTGCCACCTTTTGTACTTTTTGACAGTTTTTATTTTCAACCCTTGGATGAGATCAAGGGCTATGATGTAGTAGAGTTTAGAGTTTATTTGTATCCGATAAATACATAAGAGTAGCTCAGTTGCAAGGAATTATTTCACATTTTGAATGAAATTTGATTTTTTATAACATTTGAGAGCTCATTCATGCTATTTGTTCCTTTTTAAGTAACTTATCAAGCGATTGGTAACCTTTGTGGCGTTGTTTAGCATCCAAGCATTTGTGGTGAGTAATATCCATACTTGTTAGGGTGTCATTTATGCTAGACTTATCAAGGAAATAGCACCTTCTTGTGGCGTCTTTCCCCTCAGATATATGGAGAGTAATATCCATTGATTTATGAAGAAACCATTTGCCTATATAATCTGAAAATTAGCTTGGTCCTAACCCCTTGGTTCATAACTTAGCTTGGTTTATTTTCCCCTCCTCTTCGAAAAGATTCCTCCTCGAATCTTAGCTTTATAAGCAGGTCGATTTGGTATTGAGGATTTAGGTATGAAGGCTATTTGATTTTGCAAGTGATATGAATCAAGGGTTTAGGACCTAGTTAATCTTCAGTTTATATAGCAAAGAGTTTCTCCACAAATCAATAAATATTACTCACCAGTTATCTGTCGGGAAAGACGCTACAAGAAAGTGCTATTTCCTTGATAAGTCTAGCATAAATGACACCCTAACAAGTATGGATATTACTCAACACAAATGATTGGATGCTAAACACCACCATAAAAAGGTTGCCAATCCCTTGATAAGTTTCTTACAAAGGAACAAAGAGCACAAATGAGCTCTCAAATGATCTGAAAAATCAAAATTCATTTAAAATGTAAATAAATTTCCAACAGTTGAGCCACTCTTTATGTATTTATAGGATACAAATAAACCCTAAACTCTACTACATCATAGCCTTGATCTCATCCAAGGGTTGAAAATAAAAACCGACAAAAAGCATAAAAGGTGGCAGAAAACATGGAGACAAATGGGGCAACTGACTACAAAGGAATCCTAAGAAAATATTAAATCTTAAACCTTGATTTCATCCAAAGACTGAAAAAAAGTTGCCCAAAGTTAGTCCAAATGGCACAGTAACGTGCCTAGTTTTCTTTTGTCAATTTTACCCTAAATTCCACCCTATGCTTGTCCCAATCCTTGTACACCCATTTTGGGTCCTTTGGTTATACATGACTTCTTGAATGAACCTATTTAAAGCCTCCTCAAGTTGTGCCCTCCTAGACCTTGTGATTAGTCCACTTGGGATTTGTTTAGCTCCATGATTCTCATCATTTTCCCAATCTTCAAGAGGATTCGTCCTCGAATCTTCACCTGCACAATCAAAAAGAGAAAGATCAGAAACATTAAAGAAGGTGCTGACATTGTACTCACCAAGCAAGTCTAGCTTGTAGGCATTTTCATTGACCCTTTTGATGGCTTGAAATAGACCATATGCAATACAATCTGTAAATTTGCTGGGTAACATGCATGGGTCATTTTCTCTGATTTGTGTGCCGCATGGTGGGTCACAACCTTGTGACTTGGTGTGTGCTTTGAGATCCATTTCTGGATTTCATTTTCCTTATTAAGCAACCTATCTAGGGATTTTTAACATTTGTTCTGTTGTTTAGCATCTAAGCATTTGTGATGAGTAATATCCATTGAATTTTTGAGAAACACGTAGCAATATAATTTGTAAATTGGCCAGGTAACATCCAAGCATCATTTTGTCGGATTTGTGTGGCGCATGGTGGGTAACATCCTTTTGACTTGGTGTGTGCTTTGAACGGGGATTAAGTGTGAAAGTTCAAGCATCACCTGTTGAAATATTAAGCTTTTGGTAGGAATGATTAGCTATTTTTCTTATGTTTGGTATTAGAACATGGTCTCTTGTATGAGCCCCGAAAAAGCAAAAGTTCAAGGAGAACTTCACTTACGAAAGAGGGAATGATTCAACCAAGGTAAGTAATATCGCTGGGCTCATTGTTGTGGGTAACCTTTGAGGGTAACATCCATGGGACATTTAGTATGACTTGTGTGGTGCATTGGGGGTAACATCAATTTGAACTGGTGTGGGCTTTGAACATGGGTCATTTGCGACGGCTCTAGATGGGAGAATATTGGTGCCCCTTTCTGACATCTTAAGCATTTGTTCGAAATGGTTAAATACTGGTCCAAACTTTCCCATTTTTTTCCTTGTTTTGGTCCAAGTTTTCTACTATCGTTTATGCTTTTTGGTTGTTTTTCTTTTCAACCCGTGGATGACCTTAAGGGCAATATTGTAGTAGAACTTAGGGTTTATTTGTATGTTAATAAATATTTAAGTGCAGCTCAACAGCTTGGAACCTCACATCCTGAATGAAATTTTATTTTAAGATTATTTGGGAGCTCTTTCTTGCTTTTTTTCCTCTTTAAAAACTTATCGAGGGATTGGCAACCTTCGTGGTGTCGTTTCGAATCCAAGCATTTGGTATGAGTAAAATCCATACTTGTTAGAGTGTTATTTATGCCAGACTTATTAAGGAGATATCACCTCCATGTGGCATTTTTTCCAATAGATAAATGGTGAGTACTATCAATAGATTTGTTGAGAAAACATATGCAATACAATCTGTAAATTTGCTGGGTAACATGCATGTGTCATTTTTTTTGATTTGTGTGCCGCATGGTGGGTCACAACCTTGTGACTTGGTGTGTGCTTTGAGATCCATTTTCGGATTTCATTTTCCTTTTTAAGCACCCTATCTTGGGATTTTTAACATTTGCTCTGTTGTTTGGCATCTAAGCATTTGTGATGAGTAATATCCATTGAATTTTTTAGAAACACGTAGCAATATAATTTGTAAATTGGCCAGGTAACATCCAAGCATCATTTTGTCGGATTTGTGTGGCACATGGTGGGTAACATCCTTTTGACTTGGTGTGTGCTTTGAACGGGGATTAAGTGTGAAAGTTCAAGCATCACCTGTTGAAATATTAAGCTTTTGGTAGGAATGATTAGCTATTTTTCTTGTGTTTGGTATTAGAACATGGTCTCTTGTATGAACCCCGAAAAAGCAAAAGTTCGAGGAGAACTTCACTTACGAAAGAGGGAATGATTCAACCAAGGTAAGTAATATCGCTGGGCTCATTGTTGTGGGTAACCTTTGAGGGTAACATCCATGGGACATTTAGTATGACTTGTGTGGTGCATTGGGGGTAACATCAATTTGAACTGGTGTGGGCTTTGAACATGGGTCATTTGCGATGGCTCTAGATGGGAGAATATTGGTGCCCCTTTCTAACATCTTAAGCATTTGGTTGAAATGGTTAAATACTGTTCCAAACTTTCCCATTTTTTTCCTTGTTTTGGTCCAAGTTTTCTACAATCATTTATGCTTTTTGGTCGTTTTTCTTTTCAACCCATGGATGACCTCAAGGGCAATATTGTAGTAGAAATTAGGGTTTATTTGTATGTTAATAAATATTTAAGTGCAGCTCAACAGCTTGGAACCTCACATCCTGAATGAAATTTTATTTTAAGATTATTTGGGAGCTCTTTCTTGCTTTTTTTCCTCTTAAAAAACTTATCGAGGGATTGGCAACCTTTGTGGTGTCGTTTAGAATCCAAGCATTTGGTATGAGTAAAATCCATACTTGTTGGAGTGTTATTTATGCTAGACTTATTAAGGAGATATCACCTCCATGTGGCATTTTTTCCAATAGATAAATGGTGAGTACTATCAATAGATTTGTTGAGAAAACATATGCAATACAATCTGTAAATTTGCTGGGTAACATGCATGTGTCATTTTTTCTGATTTGTGTGCCGCATGGTGGGTCACAACCTTGTGACTTGGTGTGTGCTTTGAGATCCATTTCCAGATTTCATTTTCCTTTTTAAGAACCCTATCTTGGGATTTTTAACATTTGCTCTGTTGTTTGGCATCTAAGCATTTGTGATGAGTAATATCCATTGAATTTTTGAGAAACACGTAGCAATATAATTTGTAAATTGGCCAGGTAACATCCAAGCATCATTTTGTCGGATTTGTGTGGCGCATGGTGGGTAACATCCTTTTGACTTGGTGTGTGCTTTGAACGGGGATTAAGTGTGAAAGTTCAAGCATCACCTGTTGAAATATTAAGCTTTTGGTAGGAATGATTAGCTATTTTTCTTGTGTTTGGTATTAGAACATGGTCTCTTGTATGAACCCCGAAAAAGCAAAAGTTTGAGGAGAACTTCACTTACGAAAGAGGGAATGATTCAACCAAGGTAAGTAATATCGCTGGGCTCATTGTTGTGGGTAACTTGAGGGTAACATCCATGGGACATTTAGTATGACTTGTGTGGTGCATTGGGGGTAACATCAATTTGAACTGGTGTGGGCTTTGAACATGGGTCATTTGCGACGGCTCTAGATGGGAGAATATTGGTGCCCCTTTCTGACATCTTAAGCATTTGGTTGAAATGGTTAAATACTGTTCCAAACTTTCCCATTTTTTTCCTTGTTTTGGTCCAAGTTTTCTACAATCGTTTATGCTTTTTGGTCGTTTTTCTTTTCAACCCGTGGATGACCTCAAGGGCAATATTGTAGTAGAAATTAGGGTTTATTTGTATGTTAATAAATATTTAAGTGCAGCTCAACAGCTTGGAACCTCACATCCTGAATGAAATTTTATTTTAAGATTATTTGGGAGCTCTTACTTGCTTTTTTTCCTCTTAAAAAACTTATCGAGGGATTGGCAACCTTTGTGGTGTCGTTTAGAATCCAAGCATTTGGTATGAGTAAAATCCATACTTGTTGGAGTGTTATTTATGCTAGACTTATTAAGGAGATATCACCTCCATGTGGCATTTTTTCCAATAGATAAATGGTGAGTACTATCAATAGATTTGTTGAGAAAACATATGCAATACAATCTGTAAATTTGCTGGGTAACATGCATGTGTCATTTTTTTTGATTTGTGTGGCCGCATGGTGGGTCACAACCTTGTGACTTGGTGTGTGCTTTGAGATCCATTTCCGGATTTCATTTTCCTTTTTAAGCAACCTATCTTGGGATTTTTAACATTTGCTCTGTTGTTTGGCATCTAAGCATTTGTGATGAGTAATATCCATTGAATTTTTGAGAAACACGTAGCAATATAATTTGTAAATTGGCCAGGTAACATCCAAGCATCATTTTGTTGGATTTTTGTGGCGCATGGTGGGTAACATCCTTTTGATTTGGTGTGTGCTTTGAACGGGGATTAAGTGTGAAAGTTCAAGCATCACCTGTTGAAATATTAAGCTTTTGGTAGGAATGATTAGCTATTTTTCTTGTGTTTGGTATTAGAACATGGTCTCTTGTATGAGCCCCGAAAAAGCAAAAGTTCGAGGAGAACTTCACTTACGAAAGAGGGAATGATTCAACCAAGGTAAGTAATATCGCTGGGCTCATTGTTGTGGGTAACCTTTGAGGGTAACATCCATGGGACATTTAGTATGACTTGTGTGGTGCATTGGGGGTAACATCAATTTGAACTGGTGTGGGCTTTGAACATGGGTCATTTGCGACGGCTCTAGATGGGAGAATATTGGTGCCTTTTTCTGACATCTTAAGCATTTGTTCGGAATGGTTAAATACTGTTCCAAACTTTCCCATTTTTTTCCATGTTTTGGTCCAAGTTTTCTACTATCGTTCATGATTTTTGGTTGTTTTTTTTTTCAACCCGTGGATGACCTCAAGGGCTATATTGTAGTAGAACTTAGGGTTTATTTGTATGTTTATAAATATTTAAGAGCAGCTCAATAGCTTGGAACCTCACATTCTGAATGAAATTTTATTTTAAGATCATTTGGGAGCTCTTTCTTGCTTTTTTTTCTCTTTAAAAAACTTATCGAGGGATTGGCAACATTTGTGGCGTTGTTTAGAATCCAAGCATTTGTGATTTGTAATATCCATACTTGTTGGAGTGTTATTTATGCTAGACTTATTAAGGAGATATCACCTCCATGTGGCATTTTTTCCAATAGATAAATGGTGAGTACTATGAATAGATTTGTTGAGAAACCATATGCAATACAATCTGTAAATTTGCTGGGTAACATGCATGTGTCATTTTTTCTGATTTGTGTGCCGCATGGTGGGTCCCAACCTTGTGACTTGGTGTGTGCTTTGAGATCCATTTCCGGATTTCATTTTCCTTTTTAAGCAACCTATCTAGGGATTTTTAACATTTGCTCTGTTGTTTGGCATCTAAGCATTTGTGATGAGTAATATCCATTGAATTTTTGAGAAACACGTAGCAATATAATTTGTAAATTGGCCCGGTAATATCCAAGCATTATTTTGTCGGATTTGTGTGGCGCATGGTGGGTAACATCATTTTTACTCGGGGTGTGCTTTGAACGGGGATTAAGTGTGAAAGTTGTAGCATCACCTATTGAAAAATTAAGCTTTTGGTAGGAATGATTAGCTGTTTTTCTTATGTTTGGTATGAGAACATGGTCTCTTGTATGAGCCCCGAAAAAGCACAAGTTCGAGGAGAACTTCACTTATGAAAGAGGTAATGATTCAACCAAGGTAAGTAATATCGGTAGGCTCATTGTTGTGGGTAACATCCAAGGGTCATTTAGTATGACTTGTGTGGTGCATTGGGGGTAACATCAATTTGAATTGGTGTGGGCTTTGAACATGGGTCATGTGCGAAGGCTCTAGATGCGATAATATTGGTGCCCCTTTCTGACATCTTAAGCATTTGCTCGAAATGGTTAAATACTGTTCCAAACTTTCCCATTTTTTTCCTTGTTTTGGTCCAAGTTTTCTAATATCGTTCATGATTTTTGGTCGTTTTTCTTTTCAACCCGTCGATGACCTCAAGGGCTATATTGTAGTAGAACTTAGGGTTTATTTGTATGTTTATAAATATTTAAGTGCAGCTCAACAACTTGGAACCTCACATCCTGAATGAAATTTTATTTTAAGATTATTTGGGAGCTCTTTCTTGCTTTTTTTCCTCTTTAAAAAACTTATCGAGGGATTGGCAACCTTTGTGGTGTCATTTAGAATCCAAGCATTTGGTAGGAGTAAAATCCATACTTGTTGGAGTGTTATTTATGCTAGACTTATTAAGGAGATATCACCTCAATGTGGAATTTTTTCCAATAGATAAATGGTGAGTACTATCAATAGATTTGTTGAGAAACCATATGCAATACAATCTGTAAATTTGCTGGGTAACATGCATGTGTCATTTTTTCTGATTTGTGTGCCCCATGGTGGGTCACAACCTTGTGACTTGGTTTGTGCTTTGAGATCCATTTCCGGATTTCATTTTCCTTTTTAAGCAACCTATTTAGGGATTTTTAACATTTGCTCTGTTGTTTGGCATCTAAGCATTTGTGATGAGTAATATCCATTGAATTTTTGAGAAACACGTAGCAATATAATTTGTAAATTGGCCCGGTAACATCCAAGCATTATTTTGTCGGATTTGTGTGGCGCATGGTGGGTAACATCCTTTTGACTTGGTGTGTGCTTTGAACGGGGATTAAGTGTGAAAGTTCTAACATCACCTATTGAAATATTAATATTTTGGTAGGAATGATTAGCTTTTTTTCTTATGTTTGGTATGAGAACATGGTCTCTTGTATGATCCCCAAAAAAGCACAAGTTCGAGGAGAACTTCACTTACGAAAGAGGGAATGATTCAACCAATGTAAGTAATATCGCTGGGCTCATTGTGGTGGGTAACCTTTGAGGGTAACATCCAAGGGTCATTTAGTATGACTTGTGTGGTGCATTGGGGGTAACATCAATTTGAATTGGGGTGGGCTTTGAACATGGGTCATGTGTGACGGCTCTAGATGGGAGAATATTGGTGCCCCTTTCTGACATCTTAAGCATTTGCTCGAAATGGTTAAATACTGTTCCAAACTTTCCCATTTTTTTCCTTGTTTTGGTCCAAGTTTTCTACTATCGTTCATGATTTTTGGTCATTTTTATTTTCAACCCGTAGATGACATCAAGGGTTATATTGTAGTAGAACTTAGGGTTTATTTGTATGTTAATAAATATTTATGAGCAGCTCAACAGCTTGGAACCTCACATTCTTAATGAAATTTTATTTTAAGATCATTTGGGAGCTCTTTCTTGCTTTTTTTCCTCTTTAAAAAACTTATCGAGGGATTGGCAACCTTTGTGGCGTCATTTAATATCCAAGGATTTGTGATTTGTAGTATCCATACTTTTTGGAGTGTTATTTATGCTAGACTTATTAAGGAGATATCACCTCCATGTGGCATGTTTTCCAATAGATAAATGGTGAGTACTATCAATAGATTTGTTGAGAAACCATATGCAATACAATTTGTAAATTTGCTGGGTAACATGCATGGGTCATTTTGTCTGATTTGTGTGCCGCATGGTGGGTCACAACCTTGTGACTTGGTGTGTGCTTTGAGATCCATTTCCGGATTTCATTTTCCTTTTTAAGCAACCTATCTAGGGATTTTTAACATTTGCTCTGTTGTTTGGCATCTAAGCATTTGTGATGAGTAATATCCATTGAATTTTTGAGAAACACGTAGCAATATAATTTGTAAATTGGCCCGGTAACATCCAAGCATTATTTTGTCGGATTTGTGTGGCACATGGTGGGTAACATCCTTTTGACTTGGTGTGTGCTTTGAACGGGGATTAAGTGTGAAAGTTCTAGCATCACCTATTGAAATATTAAGATTTTGGTAGGAATGATTAGCTATTTTTCTTATGTTTGGTATGAGAACATGGTCTCTTGTATGATCCCCAAAAAAGCACAAGTTCGAGGAGAACTTCACTTACGAAAGAGGGAATGATTCAACCAATGTAAGTAATATCGCTGGGCTCATTGTGGTGGGTAACCTTTGAGGGTAACATCCAAGGGTCATTTAGTATGACTTGTGTAGTGCATTGGGGGTAACATCAATTTGAATTGGGGTGGGCTTTGAACATGGGTCATGTGTGACGGCTCTAGATGGGAGAATATTGGTGCCCCTTTCTGACATCTTAAGCATTTGCTCGAAATGGTTAAATACTGTTCCAAACTTTCCCAATTTTTTCCTTGTTTTGGTCCAAGTGTTCTACTATCGTTCATGATTTTTGGTCATTTTTATTTTCAACCCGTAGATGACATCAAGGGCTATATTGTAGTAGAACTTAGGGTTTATTTGTATGTTAATAAATATTTATGAGCAGCTCAACAGCTTTGAACCTCACATTCTTAATGAAATTTTATTTTAAGATCATTTGGGAGCTCTTTCTTGCTTTTTTTCCTCTTTAAAAAACTTATCGAGGGATTGGCAACCTTTGTGGCGTCATTTAGAATCCAAGGATTTGTGATTTGTAGTATCCATACTTTTTGGAGTGTTATTTATGCTAGACTTATTAAGGAGATATCACCTCCATGTGGCATGTTTTCCAATAGATAAATGGTGAGTACTATCAATAGATTTGTGGAGAAACCATATGCAATACAATTTGTAAATTTGCTGGGTAACATGCATGGGTCATTTTGTCTGATTTGTGTGCCGCATGGTGGGTCACAACCTTGTGACTTGGTGTGTGCTTTGAGATCCATTCGCGGATTTCATTTTCCTTTTTAAGCAACCTATCTAGGGATTTTTAACATTTGTTCTGTTGTTTAGCATCTAAGCATTTGTGATGAGTAATATCCATTGAATTTTTGAGAAACACGTAGCAATATAATTTGTAAATTCGCCCGATAACATCCAAGCATCATTTTTTCGGATTTGTGTGGCGTATGGTGGGTAACATCCTTTTGACTTGGGGTGTGCTTTGAACGGGAATTAAGTGTGAAAGTTCTAGCATCACCTATTGAAATATTAAGCTATTGGTAGGAATGATTTGCTATTTTTCTTATGTTTGCTATGAGAACATGGTCTCTTGTATGAGCCCCGAAAAAGCACAAGTTCGAGGAGAACTTCACTTATGAAAGAGGGAATGATTCAACCAAGGTAAGTAATATCGCTGGGCTCATTGTTGTGGGTAACCATTGATGGTAACATCCAAGGGTCATTTAGTATGACTTGTTTGGTGCATTGGGGGTAACATCAATTTGAATTGGTGTGGGCTTTGAACATGGGTCATGTGCGACGGCTCTAGATGGGAGAATATTGGTGCCCCTTTCTGACATCTTAAGCATTTGCTCGGAATGGTTAAATACTGTTCCAAACTTTCCCATTTTTTTCCATGTTTTGGTCCAAGTTTTCTACTATCGTTCATGATTTTTGGTTGTTTTTCTTTTCAACCCGTGCATGACCTCAAGGGCTATATTGTAGAAGAACTTAGGGTTTATTTGTATGTTAATAAATATTTAAGTGCAGCTCATCAACTTGGAAACTCACATCCTGAATGAAATTTTATTTTAAGATCATTTGGGAGCTCTTTCTTGCTTTTTTTCCTCTTTAAAAAACGTATCGAGTGATTGGCAACCTTTGTGGTCTAGTTTAGAATCCAAGCATATTTGATGAGTAAAATCCATACTTTTTGGAGTGTTATTTGTGCTAGACTTATTAAGGATATAGCACATACATGTGCCATGTTTTCCAATAGATAAATGGTGAGTACTATCAATATATTTGTTGAGAAACCATATGCATTACAATCTGTAAATTTGCTGGGTAACATGCATCGATCATTTTGTCTGATTTGTGTGCCGCATGGTGGGTCACAACCTTGTGACTTGGTGTGCGCTTTGAGATCCATTCCCGGATTTCATTTTCCTTTTTAAGCAACCCATCTAGGGATTTGTAACCTTTGTTTTGTTGTTTAGCATCTAAGCATTTGTGATGAGTAATATCCATTGAATTTTTGAGAAACACGTTGCAATATAATTTGTAAATTGGCCCGGTAACATCCAAGCATCATTTTGTCGGATTTGTGTGGCGCATGGTGGGTAACATCCTTTTGACTTGGTGTGTGCTTTGAGCTGGGATTAAGTGTGAAAGTTCTAGCATCACCTATTGAAATATTAAGCTTTTGGTAGGAATGATTAGCTATTTTTCTTATGTTTGGTATCAGAACATGGTCTCTTGTATGAGGCCCGAAAGTGCACAAGTTCGAGGAGAACTTCACTTACGAAAGAGGGAATGATTCAACCAAAGTAAGTAATATCGCTGGGCTCATTGTTGTGGGTAACCTTTGAGGGTAACATCCAAGGGTCATTTAGTATGACTTGTGTGGTGTATGGGGGGTAACACCAATTTGAATTGGTGTGGGCTTTGAACATGGGTCATGTGCGCCGGCTCTAGATTGGAGAATATTGGTGCCCCTTTCTGACATCTTAAGCATTTGCTCGGAATGGTTAAATACTGTTCCAAACTTTCCCATTCTTTTCCTTATTTTGGTCCAAGTTTTCTACTATCGTTTATGCTTTTTGGTTGTTTTTCTTTTCAACCCATGGATGACCTCAAGGGCTATATTGTAGTAGAACTTAAGGTTTATTTGTATGTTAATAAATATTTAAGTGCAGCTCAACAGCTTGGAACCTCACATCCTGAATGAAATTTTATTTTAAGATCATTTGGGAGCTCTTTCTTGCTTTTTTTCCTCTTTAAAAAACTTATCGAGAGATTGGCAACCTTTGTGGTGTCGTTTAGAATCCAAGCATTTGTGATGAGTAAAATCCATACTTGTTGGAGTGTTATTTATGCTAGACTTATTAAGGAGATATCACTTCCATGTGGCATGTTTTCCAATAGATAAATGGTGAGTACTATCAATTGATTTGTTGAGAAACCATATGCAATACAATCTGTAAATTTTTTGGGTAACATGCATGGGTCATTTTGTCTGATTTGTGTCTCGCACGGTGGGTCACAACCTTGTGACTTGGTGTGCGCTTTTGAGATCCATTTTCGGATTTCATTTTCCTTTGTAAGCAACCTATCTAAGGATTTTTAACATTTGTTCTGTTGTTTAGCATCTAAGCATTTGTGATGAGTAATATCCATTGCATTTTTGAGAAACACATAGCAATATAATTTGTAAATTGGCCAGGTAACATCCAAGCATCATTTTTTCGGATTTGTGTGGCGCATGGTGGGTAACATCCTTTTGACTTGGTGTGTGCTTTGAACGGGGATTAAGTGTGAAAGTTCTAGCATCACCTATTGAAATATTAAGTTTTTGGTAGGAATGATTTGCTATTTTTCTTATGTTTATTATGAGAACATGGTCTCGTGTATGAGCCCCGAAAAAGCCCAAGTTCGAGGAGAACTTCACTTACGAAAGAGGGAATGATTCAACCAAGGTAAGTAATATCGCTGGGCTCATTGTTGTCGGTAACCTTTGATGGTAACATCCAAGGGTCATTTAGTATGACTTGTGTGGTACATTGGTGGTAACATCAATTTGAATTGGTGTGGGCTTTGAACATGGGTCATGTGCGACGGCTCTTGATGGGAGAATATTGGTGCCCCTTTCTGACATCTTAAGCATTTGCTCGGAATGGTTAAATACTGTTCCAAACTTTCCCTTTTTTTCCATGTTTTGGTCCAAGTTTTCTACTATCGTTCATGATTTTTGGTTGTTTTTTTTTTAACCCGTGGATGACCTCAAGGGCTATATTGTAGTAGAACTTAGGGTTTATTTGTATGTTTATAAATATTTAAGAGCAGCTCAATAGCTTGGAACCTCACATTCTGAATGAAATTTTATTTTAAGATCATTTGGGAGCTCTTTCTTGCTTTTTTTTCTCTTTAAAAAACTTATCGAGGGATTGGCAACCTTTGTGGCGTTGTTTAGAATCCAAGCATTTGTGATTTGTAATATCCATACTTTTTGGATTGTTATTTATGCTAGAGTTATTAAGGAGATATCACCTCCTTGTGGCATGTTTTCCAATAGATAAATGGTGAGTACTATCAATAGATTTGTTTAGAAACCATATGGAATACAATCTGTAAATTTGTTGGGTAACATGCATCGGTCATTTTGTCTGATTTGTGTGCCACATGGTGGGTCACAACCTTGTGACTTGGTGTACGCTTTGAGATCCATTTTCGGATTTCATTTTCCTTTTTAAGCAACCTATCTAGGGATTTTTAATATTTGTTCTGTTGTTTAGCATCTAAGCATTTTTTATGAGTAATATCCATTGAATTTTTGAGAAACACGTAGCAATATAATTTGTAAATTGGCCCGGTAACATCCAAGCATCATTTTGTCGGATTTGTTTGGCGCATGGTGGGTAACATTCTTTCGACTTGGTGTGTGCTTTGAACGGGGATTAAGTGTGAAAGTTCTAGCATCACCTATTGAAATATTAAGCTTTTGGTAGGAATGATTTGCTATTTTTCTTATGTTTGGTATGAGAACATGGTCTCTTGTATGAGCACCGAAAAAGCACAAGTTCGAGGAGAACTTCACTTACGAAAGAGGGAATGATTCAACCAAGGTTGTAATATCGCTGGCCTCATTGTTGTGGGTAACCTTTGAGGGTAACATCCAAGGGTCATTTAGTATGACTTGTGTGGTGCATTGGGGGTAACATCAATTTGAATTGGTGTGAGCTTTGAACATGGGTCATGTGCGATGGCTCTAGATGGGAGAAAATTGGTGCCCCTTTCTGACATCTTAAGCATTTGCTCGGAATGGTTAAATACTGTTCCAAACTTTCCCATTTTTTTCCATGTTTTGGTCTAAGTTTTGTACTATCGTTCATGATTTTTGGTTGTTTTTCTTTTCAATCCGTGGAAGACCTCAAGGGCTATATTGTAGTAGAACTTAGGGTTTATTTGTATGTTAATAAATATTTAAGAGCAGCTCAACAGCTTGGAACCTCACATTCTGAATGAAATTTTATTTTAAGATCATTTGGGAGCTCTTTCTTGCTTTTTTTTCTCTTTAAAAAACTTATCGAGGGATTGGCAACCTTTGTGGCGTCGTTTAGAATCCAAGCATTTGTGATTTGTAATATCCATACTTTTTGGATGGTTATTTATGCTACAGTTATTAAGGAGATATCACCTCCTTGTGGCATGTTTTCCAATAGATAAATGTTGAGTACTATCAATAGATTTGTTTAGAAACCATATGGAATACAATCTGTAAATTTGTTGGGTAACATGCATCGGTCATTTTGTCTGATTTGTGTGCCGCATGGTGGGTCACAACCTTGTGACTTGGTGTGCGCTTTGAGATCCATTTTCGGATTTCATTTTCCCTTTTAAGCAACCTATCTAGGGATTTTTAACATTTGTTCTGTTGTTTAGCATCTAAGCATTTGTGATGAGTAATATCCATTGCATTTTTGAGAAACACGTAGCAATATAATTTGTAAATTGGCCCGGTAACATCCAAGCATCATTTTGTCGGATTTGTGTGGCGCATGGTGGGTAACATCCTTTTGACTTGGTGTGTGCTTTGAACGGGGATTAAGTGTGAAAGTTCTAGCATCACCTATTGAAATATTAAGCTTTTGGTAGGAATGATTTGCTATTTTTCTTATGTTTGGTATGAGAACATGGTCTCTTGTATGAGCCCCGAAAAAGCACAAGTTCGAGGAGAACTTCACTTACGAAAGAGGGAATGATTCAACCAAGGTTGTAATATCGCTGGCCTCATTGTTGTGGGTAACCTTTGAGGGTAACATCCAAGGGTCATTTAGTATGACTTGTGTGGTGCATTGGGGGTAACATCCATTTGAATTGGTTTGGGCTTTGAACATGGTTTATGTGCGACGGCTCTAGATGGGAGAATATTGGTGCCCCCTTCTGACATCTTAAGCATTTGCTCGGAATGGTTAAATACTGTTCCAAACTTTCCCATTTTTTTACTTGTTTGGGTCTGAGTTTTCTACTATCGTTCATGATTTTTGGTCGTTTTTCTTTTCAACCCGTGGATGACCTCAAGGGCTATATTGTAGTAGAACTTAGGGTTTATTTGTATGTTAATAAATATTTAAGTGCAACTCAACAGCTTGGAACCCCACATCTTGAATGAAATTTTATTTTAAGATCATTTGGGAGCTCTTTCTTGCTTTTTTTTCTGTTTAAAAAACTTATCGAGGGATTGGTAACCCTTGTGGTGTCATTTAGAATCCAAGCATTTGTGATGAGTAAAATCCAAACTTCTTGGAGTGTTATTTATGCTAGACTTATTAAGGAGATAGCACCTCCATGTGGCATGTTTTCCAATAGATAAATGGTCAGTACTATCAATAGATTTGTTGAGAAACCATATGGAATACAATCTGTAAATTTGTTGGGTAACATGCATGGGTCATTTTGTCTGATTTGTGTGCCGCTTGGTGGGTCACAACCTTGTGACTTGGTGTGCGTTTTGAGATCCATTTCCGGATTTCATTTTTCTTTTTAAGCAACCTATCTAGGGATTTGTAACCTTTGTTCTGTTGTTTAGCATCTAAGCATTTGTGATGAGTAATATCCATTGAATTTTTGAGAAACACGTTGCAATATAATTTGTAAATTCACCCGGTAACATCCAAGCGTCATTTTGTCGGATTTGTGTGGGGCATGGTGGGTAACATCCTTTTGACTTGGTGTGTCCTTTGAGCTGGGATTAAGTGTAAAAGTTCTAGCATCACCTATTAAAAAATTAAGCTTTTGGTAGGAATGATTAGCTATTTTTCTTATGTTTGGTATCAGAACATGGTCTCTTGTATGAGCCCCGAAAGTGCACATGTTCGAGGAGAACTTCACTTACGAAAGAGGGAATGATTCAACCAAGGTAAGAAATATCGATGGGCTTATTGTTGTGGGTAACCTTTGAGGGTAACATCCAAGGGTCATTTAGTATGACTTCTGTGGTGCATGGGGGGTAACATCAATTTGAATAGGTGTGGGCTTTGAACAAGGGTTATGTGCAACGGCTCTAGATGGGAGAATATTAGTGCCCCTTTCTGGCATCTTAAGCATTTGCTCGGAATGGTTAAATACTGTTCCAAACTTTCCCATTTTTTTCCATGTTTTGTTCCAAGTTTTCTACTATCGTTCATGATTTTTGGTCGTTTTTCTCTTCAACACGTGGATGACCTCAAGGGCTATATTGTAGTAGAACTTAGGGTTTATTTGTATGTTAATAAATATTTAAGAGCAGCTCAACAGCTTTGAACCTCACATTCTTAATGAAATTTTATTTTAAGATCATTTGGGAGCTCTTTCTTACTTTTTTTCCTCTTTAAAAAACTTATCGAGGGATTGGCAACCTTTGTGGCGTCGTTTAGAATCCAAGCATTTGTGATTTGTAATATCCATACTTTTTGGAGTGTTATTTATGCTAGACTTATTAAGGAGATATCACCTCCATGTGGCATGTTTTCCAATAGATAAATGGTGAGTACTATCAATAGATTTGTTGAGAAACTATATGCAATACAATCTGTAAATTTGCTGGGTAACATGCATGGGTCATTTTGTCGGATTTGTGTGCCGCATGGTGGGTCACAACCTTGTGACTTGGTGTGTGCTTTGAGATCCATTCCCGGATTTCATTTTCCTTTTTAAGCAACCTATCTAGGGATTTTTAACATTTGTTCTGTTGTTTAGCATCTAAGCATTTGTGATGAGTAATATCCATTGAATTTTTGAGAAACACGTAGCAATATAATTTGTAAATTGGCTTGGTAACATCCAAGCATCATTTTGTCGGATTTGTGTGGCGCATGGTGGGTAACATCCTTTTGACTTGGTGTGTCCTTTGAGCTGGGATTAAGTGTGAAAGTTCTAGCATCACCTATTGAAATATTAAGCTTTTGGTAGGAACGATTAGCTATTTTTCTTATGTTTGGTATCAGAACATGGTACCTTGTATGAGCCCCAAAAAAGCACAAGTTCGAGGAGAACATCACTTACGAAAGAGGGAATGATTCAACCAAAGTAACTAATATCGCTGGGCTCATTGTTGTGGGTAACCTTTGAGGGTAACATCCAAGGGTCTTTTAGTATGACTTGTGTGGTGCATGGGGGGGTAACATCAATTTGAATTGGTGTGGGCTTTGAACATGGGTCATGTGCGCCGGCTCTAGATAGGAGAATATTGGTGCCCCTCTCTGACATCTTAAGCATTTGCTCGGAATGCTTAAATACTGTTCCAAACTTTCCCATTCTTTTCCTTATTTTGGTCCAAGTTTTCTAGTATCGTTTATGCTTTTTGGTTGTTTTTCTTTTCAACCCGTGGATGACCTCAAGGGCTATATTGTAGTATAAGTTAGGGTTTATTTGTATGTTAATAAATATTTAAGTGCAGCTCAACAGCTTGGAACCTCACATTCTGAATGAAATTTTATTTTAAGATCATTTGGGAGCTCTTTCTTGCTTTTTTTTCTGTTTAAAAAACTTATCGAGGGATTGGCAACCTTTGTGGCATCGTTTAGAACCCAAGCATTTGTGAGGAGTAAAATCCATACTTTTTGGAGTGTTATTTATGCTAGACTTATTAAGGAGATATCACCTCCATGTGGCATGTTTTCCAATAGATAAATGGTGAGTTCTATCAATAGATTTGTTGAGAAACCATATGGAATACAATCTGTAAATTGGCTGGATAACATGCATCGGTCATTTTGTCTGATTTGTGTGCCGCATGGTGGGTCACAACCTTGTGACTTGGTGTGCGCTTTGAGATCCATTTTCGGATTTCATTTTCTTTTTTAAGCAACCTATCTAGGGATTTTTAACATTTGTTCTTTTGTTTAGCATCTAAGCGTTTGTGATGAGTAATATCCATTGAATTTTTGAGAAACACGTAGCAATATAATTTGTAAATTGGCCCGGTAACATCCAAGCGTCATTTTGTCGGATTTGTGTGGCGCATGGTGGGTAACATCCTTTTGACTTGGTGTGTGCTTTGAACGGGGATTAAGTGTGAAATTTCTAGCATCACCTATTGAAATATTAATCTTTTGGTAGGAATGATTAGCTATTTTTCTTATGTTTGGTATGAGAACATGGTCTGAGCCCCGAAATAGCACAAGTTCGAGGAGAACTTCACTTACGAAAGAGGGAATGATTCAACCAAGGTATGTAATATCGCTGGGCTCAATGTTGTGGGTAACCTTTGAGGGTAACATCCAAGGGTCATTTAGTATGACTTGTGTGGTGCATTGGGGGTAACATCAATTTGAATTGGTGTGGGCTTTGAACATGGGTCATGTGCGACGGCTCTAGATGGGAGAATATTGGTGCCCCTTTCTAACATCTTAAGCATTTGCTCGGAATTGTTAAATACTGTACCAAACTTTCCCATTTTTTTCCTTATTTTGGTCCAAGTTTTCTACTATCGTTCATGATTTTTGGTCGTTTTTCTTTTCAACCCGTGGATGACCTCAAGGGCTATATTGTAGTATAACTTAGGGTTTATTTGTATGTTAATAAATATTTAAGTGCAGCTCAACAGCTTGGAACCTCACATTCTGAATGAAATTTTATTTTAAGATCATTTGGGAGCTCTTTCTTGCTTTTTTTTCTGTTTAAAAAACTTATCGAGGGATTGGCAACCTTTGTGGCATCGTTTAGAACCCAAGCATTTGTGAGGAGTAAAATCCATACTTTTTGGAGTGTTATTTATGCTAGACTTATTAAGGAGATATCACCTCCATGTGGCATGTTTTCCAATAGATAAATGGTGAGTTCTATCAATAGATTTGTTGAGAAACCATATGGAATACAATCTGTAAATTGGCTGGATAACATGCATGGTCATTTTGCCTGATTTGTGTGCCGCCTGGTGGGCCTGACCTTGTGACTTGGTGTGTGCTTTTAGATCCATTCCCAGATTTCATTTTCCTTTTTAAGCAACCTATCTAGGGATTTTTAACATTTGTTCTGTTGTTTAGCATCTAAGCGTTTGTGATGAGTAATATCCATTGAATTTTTGAGAAACACGTAGCAATATAATTTGTAAATTGGCCCGGTAACATCCAAGCGTCATTTTGTCGGATTTGTGTGGCGCATGGTGGGTAACATCCTTTTGACTTGGTGTGTGCTTTGAACGGGGATTAAGTGTGAAAGTTCTAGCATCACCTATTGAAATATTAATCTTTTGGTAGGAATGATTACCTATTTTTCTTATGTTTGGTATGAGAACATGGTCTCGAGCCAGAAATAGCACAAGTTCGAGGAGAACTTCACTTACGAAAGAGGGAATGAGTCAACCAAGGTATGTAATATCGCTGGGCTCAATGTTGTGGGTAACCTTTGAGGGTAACATCCAAGGGTCATTTAGTATGACTTGTGTGGTGCATTGGGGGTAACATCAATTTGAATTGGTGTGGGCTTTGAACATGGGTCATGTGCGATGGCTCTAGATTGGAGAATATTGGTGCCCCTTTCTAACATCTTAAGCATTTGCTCGGAATTGTTAAATACTGTACCAAACTTTCCCATTTTTTTCCTTATTTTGGTCCAAGTTTTCTACTATCGTTCATGATTTTTGGTCGTTTTTCTTTTCAACCCGTGGATGACCTCAAGGGCTATATTGTAGTATAACTTAGGGTTTATTTGTATGTTAATAAATATTTAAGTGCAGCTCAACAGCTTGGAACCTCACATTCTGAATGAAATTTTATTTTAAGATCATTTGGGAGCTCTTTCTTGCTTTTTTTCTGTTTAAAAAACTTATCGAGGGATTGGCAACCTTTGTGGCATCGTTTAGAACCCAAGCATTTGTGAGGAGTAAAATCCATACTTTTTGGAGTGTTATTTATGCTAGACTTATTAAGGAGATATCACCTCCATGTGGCATGTTTTCCAATAGATAAATGGTGAGTTCTATCAATAGATTTGTTGAGAAACCATATAGAATACAATCTGTAAATTGGCTGGATAACATGCATGGTCATTTTGCCTGATTTGTGTGCCGCCTGGTGGGCCACAACCTTGTGACTTGGTGTGTGCTTTGAGATCCATTCCCAGATTTCATTTTCCTTTTTAAGCAACCTATCTAGGGATTTTTAACATTTGTTCTGTTGTTTAGCATCTAAGCATTTGTGATGAGTAATATCCATTGAATTTTTGAGAAACACGTAGCAATATAATTTGTAAATTGGCCCGGTAACATCCAAGCGTCATTTTGTCGGATTTGTGTGGCGCATGGTTGGTAACATCCTTTTGACTTGGTGTGTGCTTTGAACGGGGATTAAGTGTGAAAGTTCTAGCATCACCTATTGAAATATTAATCTTTTGGTAGGAATGATTACTTATTTTTCTTATGTTTGGTATGAGAACATGGTCTGAGCCCCGAAATAGCACAAGTTCGAGGAGAACTTCACTTACGAAAGAGGGAATGAGTCAACCAAGGTATGTAATATCGCTGGGCTCAATGTTGTGGGTAACCTTTGAGGGTAACATCCAAGGGTCATTTAGTATGACTTGTGTGGTGCATTGGGGGTAACATCAATTTGAATTGGTGTGGGCTTTGAACATGGGTCATGTGCGATGGCTCTAGATTGGAGAATATTGGTGCCCCTTTCTAACATCTTAAGCATTTGCTCGGAATTGTTAAATACTGTACCAAACTTTCCCATTTTTTTCCTTATTTTGGTCCAAGTTTTCTACTATCGTTCATGATTTTTGGTCGTTTTTCTTTTCAACCCGTGGATGACCTCAAGGGCTATATTGTAGTATAACTTAGGGTTTATTTGTATGTTAATAAATATTTAAGTGCAGCTCAACAGCTTGGAACCTCACATTCTGAATGAAATTTTATTTTAAGATCATTTGGGAGCTCTTTCATGCTTTTTTTTCTGTTTAAAAAACTTATCGAGGGATTGGCAACCTTTGTGGCATCGTTTAGAACCCAAGCATTTGTGAGGAGTAAAATCCATACTTTTTGGAGTGTTATTTATGCTAGACTTATTAAGGAGATATCACCTCCATGTGGCATGCTTTCCCATAGATAAATGGTGAGTTCTATCAATAGATTTGTTGAGAAACCATATGGAATACAATCTATAAATTGGCTGGATAACATGCATGGTCATTTTGCCTGATTTGTGTGCCGCCTGGTGGGCCACAACCTTGTGACTTGGTGTGTGCTTTGAGATCCATTCCCAGATTTCATTTTCCTTTTTAAGCAACCTATCTAGGGATTTTTAACATTTGTTCTGTTGTTTAGCATCTAAGCGTTTGTGATGAGTAATATCCATTGAATTTTTGAGAAACACGTAGCAATATAATTTGTAAATTGGCCCGGTAACATCCAAGCGTCATTTTGTCGGATTTGTGTGGCGCATGGTGGGTAACATCCTTTTGACTTGGTGTGTACTTTGAACGGGGATTAAGTGTGAAAGTTCTAGCATCACCTATTGAAATATTAATCTTTTGGTAGGAATGATTACCTATTTTTCTTATGTTTGGTATGAGAACATGGTCTGAGCCAGAAATAGCACAAGTTCGAGGAGAACTTCACTTACGAAAGAGGGAATGATTCAACCAAGGTATGTAATATTGCTGGGCTCAATGTTGTGGGTAACCTTTGAGGGTAACATCCAAGGGTCATTTAGTATGACTTGTGTGGTGCATTGGGGGTAACATCAATTTGAATTGGTGTGGGCTTTGAACATGGGTCATGTGCGACGGCTCTAGATGGGAGAATATTGGTGCCCCTTTCTTACATCTTAAGCATTTGCTCGGAATTGTTAAATACTGTACCAAACTTTCCCATTTTTTTCCTTATTTTGGTCCAAGTTTTCTACTATCGTTCATGATTTTTGGTCGTTTTTCTTTTCAACCCGTGGATGACCTCAAGGGCTATATTGTAGTATAACTTAGGGTTTATTTGTATGTTAATAAATATTTAAGTGCAGCTCAACAGCTTGGAACCTCACATTCTGAATGAAATTTTATTTTAAGATCATTTGGGAGCTCTTTCTTGCTTTTTTTCTGTTTAAAAAACTTATCGAGGGATTGGCAACCTTTGTGGCATCGTTTAGAACCCAAGCATTTGTGAGGAGTAAAATCCATACTTTTTGGAGTGTTATTTATGCTAGACTTATTAAGGAGATATCACCTCCATGTGGCATGCTTTCCCATAGATATATGGTGAGTTCTATCAATAGATTTGTTGAGAAACCATATGGAATACAATCTGTAAATTGGCTGGATAACATGCATGGTCATTTTGCCTGATTTGTGTGCCGCCTGGTGGGCCACAACCTTGTGACTTGGTGTGTGCTTTGAGATCCATTCCCAGATTTCATTTTCCTTTTTAAGCAACCTATCTAGGGATTTTTAACATTTGTTCTGTTGTTTAGCATCTAAGCGTTTGTGATGAGTAATATCCATTGAATTTTTGAGAAACACGTAGCAATATAATTTGTAAATTGGCCCGGTAACATCCAAGCGTCATTTTGTCGGATTTGTGTGGCGCATGGTGGGTAACATCCTTTTGACTTGGTGTGTGCTTTGAACGGGGATTAAGTGTGAAAGTTCTAGCATCACCTATTGAAATATTAATCTTTTGGTAGGAATGATTACCTATTTTTCTTATGTTTGGTATGAGAACATGGTCTGAGCCAGAAATAGCACAAGTTCGAGGAGAACTTCACTTACGAAAGAGGGAATGATTCAACCAAGGTATGTAATATTCTTTGGGCTCAATGTTGTGGGTAACCTTTGAGGGTAACAACCAAGGGTCATTTAGTATGACTTGTGTGGTGCATTGGGGTAACATCAATTTGAATTGGTGTGGGCTTTGAACATGGGTCATGTGCGACGGCTCTAGATGGGAGAATATTGGTGCCCCTTTCTTACATCTTAAGCATTTGCTCGGAATTGTTAAATCTTTTGTACCAAACTTTCCCATTTTTTTCCTTATTTTGGTCCAAGTTTTCTACTATCGTTCATGATTTTTGGTCGTTTTTCTTTTCAACCCGTGGATGACCTCAAGGGCTATATTGTAGTATAACTTAGGGTTTATTTGTATGTTAATAAATATTTAAGTGCAGCTCAACAGCTTGGAACGTCACATTCTGAATGAAATTTTATTTTAAGATCATTTGGGAGCTCTTTCTTGCTTTTTTTTCTGTTTAAAAAACTTATCGAGGGATTGGCAACCTTTGTGGCATCGTTTAGAACCCAAGCATTTGTGAGGAGTAAAATCCATACTTTTTGGAGTGTTATTTATGCTAGACTTATTAAGGAGATATCACCTCCATGTGGCATGTTTTCCAATAGATAAATGGTGAGTTCTATCAATAGATTTGTTGAGAAACCATATGGAATACAATCTGTAAATTGGCTGGATAACATGCATGGTCATTTTGCCTGATTTGTGTGCCGCTGGTGGGCCTGACCTTGTGACTTGGTGTGTGCTTTGAGATCCATTCCCAGATTTCATTTTCCTTTTTAAGCAACCTATCTAGGGATTTTTAACATTTGTTCTGTTGTTTAGCATCTAAGCGTTTGTGATGAGTAATATCCATTGAATTTTTGAGAAACACGTAGCAATATAATTTGTAAATTGGCCCAGTAACATCCAAGCGTCATTTTGTCGGATTTGTGTGGCGCATGGTGGGTAACATCCTTTTGACTTGGTGTGTGCTTTGAACGGGTATTAAGTGTGAAAGTTCTAGCATCACCTATTGAAATATTAATCTTTTGGTAGGAATGATTAGCTATTTTTCTTATGTTTGGTATGAGAACATGGTCTGAGCCCCGAAATAGCACAAGTTCGAGGAGAACTTCACTTACGAAAGAGGGAATGATTCAACCAAGGTATGTAATATCGTTGGGCTCAATGTTGTGGGTAACCTTTGAGGGTAACATCCAAGGGTCATTTAGTATGACTTGTGTGGTGCATTGGGGGTAACATCAATTTGAATTGGTGTGGGCTTTGAACATGGTTCATGTGCGATGGCTCTAGATGGGAGAATATTGGTGCCCTTTTTAACATCTTAAGCATTTGCTCGGAAATTGTTAAATACTGTTCCAAACTTTCCCATTTTTTTCCTTATTTTGGTCCAAGTTTTCTACTATCGTTCATGATTTTTGGTCGTTTTTCTTTTCAACCCGTGGATGACCTCAAGGGCTATATTGTAGTATAACTTAGGGTTTATTTGTATGTTAATAAATATTTAAGTGCAGCTCAACAGCTTGGAACCTCACATTCTGAATGAAATTTTATTTTAAGATCATTTCGGAGCTATTTCTTGCTTTTTTTCTGTTTAAAAAACTTATCGAGGGATTGGCAACCTTTGTGGCATCGTTTAGAACCCAAGCATTTGTGAGGAGTAAAATCCATACTTTTTGGAGTGTTATTTATGCCAAACTTATTAAGGAAATATCACCTCCATGTGGCATGTTTTCCAATAGATAAATGGTGAGTTCTATGAATAGATTTGTTGAGAAACCATATGGAATACAATCTGTAAATTGGCTGGATAACATGCATGGTCATTTTGCCTGATTTGTGTGCCGCCTGGTGGGCCACAACCTTGTGACTTGGTGTGTGCTTTGAGATCCATTCCCAGATTTCATTTTCCTTTTTAAGCAACCTATCTAGGGATTTTTAACATTTGTTCTGTTGTTTAGCATCTAAGCATTTGTGATGAGTAATATCCATTGAATTTTTGAGAAACACGTAGCAATATAATTTGTAAATTGGCCCGGTAACATCCAAGCGTCATTTTGTCGGATTTGTGTGGCGCATGGTGGGTAACATCCTTTTGACTTGGTGTGTGCTTTGAACGGGGATTAAGTGTGAAAGTTCTAGCATCACCTATTGAAATATTAATCTTTTGGTAGGAATGATTACCTATTTTTCTTATGTTTGGTATGAGAACATGGTCTGAGCCCCGAAATAGCACAAGTTCGAGGAGAACTTCACTTACGAAAGAGGGAATGATTCAACCAAGGTATGTAATATTGCTGGGCTCAATGTTGTGGGTAACCTTTGAGGGTAACATCCAAGGGTCATTTAGTATGACTTGTGTGGTGCATTGGGGGTAACATCAATTTGAATTGGTGTGGGCTTTGAACATGGGTCATGTGCGACGGCTCTAGATGGGAGAATATTGGTGCCCCTTTCTTACATCTTAAGCATTTGCTCGGAATTGTTAAATACTGTACCAAACTTTCCCATTTTTTTCCTTATTTTGGTCCAAGTTTTCTACTATCGTTCATGATTTTTGGTCGTTTTCTTTTCAACCCGTGGATGACCTCAAGGGCTATATTGTAGTATAACTTAGGGTTTATTTGTATGTTAATAAATATTTAAGTGCAGCTCAACAGCTTGGAACCTCACATTCTGAATGAAATTTTATTTTAAGATCATTTGGGAGCTCTTTCTTGCTTTTTTTTCTGTTTAAAAAACTTATCGAGGGATTGGCAACCTTTGTGGCATCGTTTAGAACCCAAGCATTTGTGAGGAGTAAAATCCATACTTTTTGGAGTGTTATTTATGCTAGACTTATTAAGGAGATATCACCTCCATGTGGCATGTTTTCCAATAGATAAATGGTGAGTTCTATCAATAGATTTGTTGAGAAACCATATGGAATACAATCTGTAAATTGGCTGGATAACATGCATGGTCATTTTGCCTGATTTGTGTGCCGCCTGGTGGGCCACAACCTTGTGACTTGGTGTGTGCTTTGAGATCCATTCCCAGATTTCATTTTCCTTTTTAAGCAACCTATCTAGGGATTTTTAACATTTGTTCTGTTGTTTAGCATCTAAGCGTTTGTGATGAGTAATATCCATTGAATTTTTGAGAAACACGTAGCAATATAATTTGTAAATTGGCCCGGTAACATCCAAGCGTCATTTTGTCGGATTTGTGTGGCGCATGGTGGGTAACATCCTTTTGACTTGGTGTGTGCTTTGAACGGGTATTAAGTGTGAAAGTTCTAGCATCACCTATTGAAATATTAATCTTTTGGTAGGAATGATTAGCTATTTTTCTTATGTTTGGTATGAGAACATGGTCTGAGCCCCGAAATAGCACAAGTTCGAGGAGAACTTCACTTACGAAAGAGGGAATGATTCAACCAAGGTATGTAATATCGTTGGGCTCAATGTTGTGGGTAACCTTTGAGGGTAACATCCAAGGGTCATTTAGTATGACTTGTGTGGTGCATTGGGGGTAACATCAATTTGAATTGGTGTGGGCTTTGAACATGGGTCATGTGCGACGGCTCTAGATGGGAGAATATTGGTGCCCCTTTTTAACATCTTAAGCATTTGCTCGGAATTGTTAAATACTGTTCCAAACTTTCCCATTTTTTTCCTTATTTTGGTCCAAGTTTTCTACTATCGTTCATGATTTTTGGTCGTTTTTCTTTTCAACCCGTGGATGACCTCAAGGGCTATATTGTAGTATAACTTAGGGTTTATTTGTATGTTAATAAATATTTAAGTGCAGCTCAACAGCTTGGAACCTCACATTCTGAATGAAATTTTATTTTAAGATCATTTCGGAGCTATTTCTTGCTTTTTTTCTGTTTAAAAAACTTATCGAGGGATTGGCAACCTTTGTGGCATCGTTTAGAACCCAAGCATTTGTGAGGAGTAAAATCCATACTTTTTGGAGTGTTATTTATGCCAAACTTATTAAGGAAATATCACCTCCATGTGGCATGTTTTCCAATAGATAAATGGTGAGTTCTATGAATAGATTTGTTGAGAAACCATATGGAATACAATCTGTAAATTGGCTGGATAACATGCATGGTCATTTTGCCTGATTTGTGTGCCGCCTGGTGGGCCACAACCTTGTGACTTGGTGTGTGCTTTGAGATCCATTCCCAGATTTCATTTTCCTTTTTAAGCAACCTATCTAGGGATTTTTAACATTTGTTCTGTTGTTTAGCATCTAAGCATTTGTGATGAGTAATATCCATTGAATTTTTGAGAAACACGTAGCAATATAATTTGTAAATTGGCCCGGTAACATCCAAGCGTCATTTTGTCGAATTTGTGTGGCGCATGGTGGGTAACATCCTTTTGACTTGGTGTGTGCTTTGAACGGGGATTAAGTGTGAAAGTTCTAGCATCACCTATTGAAATATTAATCTTTTGGTAGGAATGATTAGCTATTTTTTTATGTTTGGTATGAGAACATGGTCTGAGCCCCAAAATAGCACAAGTTCGAGGAGAACTTCACTTACGAAAGAGGGAATGATTCAACCAAGGTATGTAATATCGCTGGGCTCAATGTTGTGGGTAACCTTTGAGGGTAACATCCAAGGGTCATTTAGTATGACTTGTGTGGTGCATTGGGGGTAACATCAATTTGAATTGGTGTGGGCTTTGAACATGGGTCATGTGCGACGGCTCTAGATGGGAGAATATTGGTGCCCCTTTCTTACATCTTAAGCATTTGCTCGGAATTGTTAAATACTGTACCAAACTTTCCCATTTTTTTCCTTATTTTGGTCCAAGTTTTCTACTATCGTTCATGATTTTTGGTCGTTTTTCTTTTCAACCCGTGGATGACCTCAAGGGCTATATTGTAGTATAACTTAGGGTTTATTTGTATGTTAATAAATATTTAAGTGCAGCTCAACAGCTTGGAACCTCACATTCTGAATGAAATTTTATTTTAAGATCATTTGGGAGCTCTTTCTTGCTTTTTTTTCTGTTTAAAAAACTTATCGAGGGATTGGCAACCTTTGTGGCATCGTTTAGAACCCAAGCATTTGTGAGGAGTAAAATCCATACTTTTTGGAGTGTTATTTATGCTAGACTTATTAAGGAGATATCACCTCCATGTGGCATGTTTTCCAATAGATAAATGGTGAGTTCTATCAATAGATTTGTTGAGAAACCATATGGAATACAATCTGTAAATTGGCTGGATAACATGCATGGTCATTTTGCCTGATTTGTGTGCCGCCTGGTGGGCCACAACCTTGTGACTTGGTGTGTGCTTTGAGATCCATTCCCAGATTTCATTTTCCTTTTTAAGCAACCTATCTAGGGATTTTCAACATTTGTTCTGTTGTTTAGCATCTAAGCGTTTGTGATGAGTAATATCCATTGAATTTTTGAGAAACACGTAGCAATATAATTTGTAAATTGGCCCGGTAACATCCAAGCGTCATTTTGTCGGATTTGTGTGGCGCATGGTGGGTAACATCCTTTTGACTTGGTGTGTGCTTTGAACGGGTATTAAGTGTGAAAGTTCTAGCATCACCTATTGAAATATTAATCTTTTGGTAGGAATGATTAGCTATTTTTCTTATGTTTGGTATGAGAACATGGTCTGAGCCCCGAAATAGCACAAGTTCGAGGAGAACTTCACTTACGAAAGAGGGAATGATTCAACCAAGGTATGTAATATCGTTGGGCTCAATGTTGTGGGTAACCTTTGAGGGTAACATCCAAGGGTCATTTAGTATGACTTGTGTGGTGCATTGGGGGTAACATCAATTTGAATTGGTGTGGGCTTTGAACATGGGTCATGTGCGACGGCTCTAGATGGGAGAATATTGGTGCCCCTTTTTAACATCTTAAGCATTTGCTCGGAATTGTTAAATACTGTTCCAAACTTTCCCATTTTTTTCCTTATTTTGGTCCAAGTTTTCTACTATCGTTCATGATTTTTGGTCGTTTTTCTTTTCAACCCGTGGATGACCTCAAGGGCTATATTGTAGTATAACTTAGGGTTTATTTGTATGTTACTAAATATTTAAGTGCAGCTCAATGACTTGGAACCTCACATTCTGAATGAAATTTTATTTTAAGATCATTTCGGAGCTATTTCTTGCTTTTTTTCTGTTTAAAAAACTTATCGAGGGATTGGCAACCTTTGTGGCATCGTTTAGAACCCAAGCATTTGTGAGGAGTAAAATCCATACTTTTTGGAGTGTTATTTATGCCAAACTTATTAAGGAAATATCACCTCCATGTGGCATGTTTTCCAATAGATAAATGGTGAGTTCTATGAATAGATTTGTTGAGAAACCATATGGAATACAATCTGTAAATTGGCTGGATAACATGCATGGTCATTTTGCCTGATTTGTGTGCCGCCTGGTGGGCCACAACCTTGTGACTTGGTGTGTGCTTTGAGATCCATTCCCAGATTTCATTTTCCTTTTTAAGCAACCTATCTAGGGATTTTTAACATTTGTTCTGTTGTTTAGCATCTAAGCATTTGTGATGAGTAATATCCATTGAATTTTTGAGAAACACGTAGCAATATAATTTGTAAATTGGCCCGGTAACATCCAAGCGTCATTTTGTCGAATTTGTGTGGCGCATGGTGGGTAACATCCTTTTGACTTGGTGTGTGCTTTGAACGGGGATTAAGTGTGAAAGTTCTAGCATCACCTATTGAAATATAAATCTTTTGGTAGGAATGATTAGCTATTTTTTTATGTTTGGTATGAGAACATGGTCTGAGCCCCAAAATAGCACAAGTTCGAGGAGAACTTCACTTACGAAAGAGGGAATGATTCAACCAAGGTATGTAATATCGCTGGGCTCAATGTTGTGGGTAACCTTTGAGGGTAACATCCAAGGGTCATTTAGTATGACTTGTGTGGTGCATTGGGGGTAACATCAATTTGAATTGGTGTGGGCTTTGAACATGGGTCATGTGCGACGGCTCTAGATGGGAGAATATTGGTGCCCCTTTCTAACATCTTAAGTATTTGCTCGGAATTGTTAAATACTGTTCCAAACTTTCCCATTTTTTTCCTTGTTTTGGTCCAAGTTTTCTACTACCGTTCATGATTTTTGGTCGTTTTTCTTTTCAGCCCGTGGATGACCTCAAGGGCTATATTGTAGTATAACTTAGGGTTTATTTGTATGTTAATAAATATTTAAGTGCAGCTCAACAGCTTGGAACCTCACATTCTGAATGAAATTTTATTTTAAGATCATTTCGGAGCTATTTCTTGCTTTTTTTTCTGTTTAAAAAACTTATCGAGGGATTGGCAACCTTTGTGGCATCGTTTAGAACCCAAGCATTTGTGAGGAGTAAAATCCATACTTTTTGGAGTGTTATTTATGCCATACTTATTAAGGAGATATCACCTCCATGTGGCATGTTTTCCAATAGATAAATGGTGAGTTCTATCAATAGATTTGTTGAGAAACCATATGGAATAAAATCTGTAAATTGGATGGACAACATGCATGGTCATTTTGCCTGATTTGTGTGCCGCCTGGTGGGCCACAACCTTGTGACTTGGTGTGTGCTTTGAGATCCATTCCCAGATTTCATTTTCCTTTTTAAGCAACCTATCTAATGATTTTTAACATTTGTTCTTTTGTTTAGCATCTAAGCATTTGTGATGAGTAATATCCATTGAATTTTTGAGAAACACGTAGCAATATAATTTGTAAATTGGCCCGGTAACATCCAAGCATTATTTTGTCGGATTTGTGTGGCGCATGGTGGGTAACATCCTTTTGACTTGGTGTGTGCTTTGAACGGGGATTAAGTGTGAAATTTCTAGCATCATCTTTTGAAATATTAAGCTTTTGGTAGGAATGATTTGCTATTTTTCTTATGTTTGGTATGAGAACATGGTCTCTTGTATGAGCCCCGAAAAAGCACAAGTTCGAGGAGAACTTCACTTACGAAAGAGGGAATGATTCAACCAAAGTAAGTAATATCGTTGGGCTCATTGTTGTGGGTAACCTTTGAGGGTAACATCCAAGGGTCATTTAGTATCACTTGTGTGGTGCATTGGGGGTAACATCAATTTGAATTGGTGTGGGCTTTGAACATGGGTCATGTGCGACGGCTCTAGATGGGAGAATATTGGTGCCCCTTTCTAACATCTTAAGCATTTGCTCGGAATGGTTAAATACTGTTCCAAACTTTCCCATTGTTTTCCTTGTTTTGGTCCAAGTTTTCTACTATCGTTTATGCTTTTTGGTTGTTTTTCTTTTCTATACGTGGATGACCTCAAGCGCTATATTGTAGTTGAACTTAGGGTTTATTTGTATGTTAATAAATATTTAAGAGCAACTCAACAGCTTGGAACCTCACATTCTGAATGAAATTTTATTTTAAGATCATTTGGGAGCTCTTTCTTGCTTTTTTTCCTCTTTAAAAAACTTATCGAGGGATTGGCAACTTTGTGGTGTCGTTTAGAATCCAAGCATTTGTGATGAGTAAAATCCATACTTTTTGGAGTGTTATTTATGCTAGACTTATTAAGGAGATATCACCTCCTTGTGGCATGTTATCCAATAGATAAATGGTGAGTACTATCAATAAATTTGTTGAGAAACCATATGGAATACAATCTATAAATTTGCTGGGTAACATGCATGGGTCGTTTTGTCTGATATGTGTGCTGCATGGTGGGTCACAACCTTGTGACTTGGTGTGCGCTTTGAGATCCATTTCCGGATTTCATTTTCCTTTTTAAGCAACCTATCTAGTGATTTTTAACATTTATTCTGTTGATTAGCATCTAAGCATTTGTGATGAGTAATATCCATTGAATTTTTGAGAAACACGTTGCAATATAATTTGTAAATTGGCCCGGTAACATCCAAGCGTCATTTTGTCGGATTTGTGTGGCGCATGGTGGGTAACATCCTTTTGACTTGGTGTGTGCTTTGAACGGGGATTAAGTGTGAAAGTTCTAGTATCACCTATTGAAATATTAATCTTTTGGTAGGAATGATTAGCTATTTTTCTTATGTTTGGTATGAGAACATGGTCTGAACCCCGAAATAGCACAAGTTCGAGGAGAACTTCACTTACGAAAGAGGGAATGATTCAACCAAGGTATGTAATATCGCTGGGCTCAATGTTGTGGGTAACCTTTGAGGGTAACATCCAAGGGTCATTTAGTATGACTTGTGTGGTGCATTGGGGGTAACATCAATTTGAATTGGTGTGGGCTTTGAACATGGGTCATGTGCGACGGCTCTAGATCGGAGAATATTGGTGCCCCTTTCTGACATCTTAAGCATTTGCTCGGAATGGTTAAATACTGTTCCAAACTTTCCCTTTTTTTTCCTTGTTTTTGTCCAAGTTTTCTACTATCGTTCATGCTTTTTGGTTGTTTTTCTTTTCAACCCGTGGATGACCTCAAGGGATATATTGTAGTAGAACTTAGGGTTTATTTGTATTTTAATAAATATTTAAGTGCAGCTCAACAGCTTGGAACCTCACATCCTGAATGAAATTTTATTATAAGATCATTTGGGAGCTCTTTCTTGCTTTTTTTCCTCTTTAAAAAACTTATCGAGTGATTGGCAACCTTTGTGGCGTCGTTTAGAATCCAAGCATTTGTGATGAGTAAAATCCATACTTTTTGGAGTGTTATTTGTGCTAGACTTATTAAGGAGATAGCACCTACATGTGCCATGTTTTCCAATAGATAAATGGTGAGTACTATCAATAGATTTGTTGAGAAACCATATGCATTACAATTTGTAAATTTGCTGGGTAACATGCATCGGTCATTTTGTCTGATTTGTGTGCCGCATGGTGGGTCACAACCTTGTGACTTGGTGTGCGCTTTGAGATCCATTCCCGGATTTCATTCTCCTTTTTAAGCAACCCATCTAGGGATTTGTAACCTTTGTTCTGTTGTTTAGCATCTAAGCATTTGTGATGAGTAATATCCATTGAATTTTTGAGAAACACGTTGCAATATAATTTGTAAATTGGCCCGGTAACATCCAAGCGTCATTTTGTCGGATTTGTGTGGCGCATGGTGGGTAACATCCTTTTGACCTGGTGTGTGCTTTGAACACGGATTAAGTGTGAAAGTTCTAGCATCACCTATTGAAATATTAAGCTTTTGGTAGGAATGATTTGCTACTTTTCTTATGTTTGGTATGAGAACATGGTCTCTTGTATGAGCCCCGAAATAGCACATGTTCGAGGAGAACTTTACTTACGAAAGAGGGAATGATTCAACCAAGGTAAGTAATATCGTTGGGCTCAATGTTGTGGGTAACCTTTGAGGGTAACATCCAAGGGTCATTTAGTATGACTTGTGTGGTGCATTGGGGGTAACATCAATTTGAATTGGTGTGGGCTTTGAACATGGGTCATGTGGGGCGGCTCGAGATGGGAGAATATTGGTGCCCCTTTCTGACATCTTAAGCATTTGCTCGGAATGGTTAAATACTGTTCCAAACATTCAAATTTTTTTCCATGTTTTGGTCCAAGTTTTCTACTATCGTTCATGATTTTTGGTCGTTTTTCTTTTCAACCCGTGGATGACCTCAAGGGCTATATTGTAGTAGAACTTAGGGTTTATTTGTATGTTAATAAATATTTAAGAGCAGCTCAACAGTTTGGAGCCTCACATTATGAATGAAATTTTATTTTAAGATCATTTGGGAGCTTTTTCTTGCTTTTTTTTCTCTTTAAAAAACTTATCGAGGGATTGGCAACCTTTGTGGCATCGTTTAGAACCAAACATTTGTGATGAGTAAAATCCATACTTTTTGGAGTGTTATTTATGCTAGACTTATTAAGGAGATATCACCTCCATGTGGCATGTTTTCCAATAGATAAATGGTGAGTTCTATCAATAGATTTGTTGAGAAACCATATGGAATACAATCTGTAAATTGGCTGGGAAACATGCATGGGTCATTTTGTCTGATTTGTGTGCCGCATGGTGGGTCATAACCTTGTGACTTGGTGTGTGCTTTGAGATCCATTCCCAGATTTCATTTTCCTTTTTAAGCAACCTATCTAGGGATTTTTAACATTTGTTCTGTTGTTTAGCATCTAAGCATTTGTGATGAGTAATATCCATTGAATTTTTGAGAAACACGTAGCAATATAATTTGTAAATTGGCCCGGTAACATCCAAGCATTATTTTGTCGGATTTGTGTGGCGCATGGTGGGTAACATCCTTTTGACTTGGTGTGTGCTTTGAATGGGGATTAAGTGTGAAAGTTCTAGCATCACGTATTGAAATATTAAGCTTTTGGTAGGAATGATTTGCTATTTTTCTTATGTTTGGTATGAGAACGTAGTCTCTTGTATGAGCCCCGAAAAAGCAAAAGTTCGAGGAGAACTTCACTGACGAAAGAGGGAATGATTCAACCAAAGTAAGTAATATAGTTGGGCTCATTGTTGTGGATAACCTTTGAGGGTAACATCCAAGGGTCATTTAGTATAACCTGTGTGGTGCATTGGGGGTAACATCAATTTGAATTGGTGTGGGCTTTGAACATGGGTCATGTGGGACGGCTCTAGATTGGAGAATATTGGTGCCCCTTTCTGACATCTTAAGCATTTGCTCGGAATGGTTAAATACTGTTCCAAACATTCAAATTTTTTTCCATGTTTTGGTCCAAGTTTTCTACTATCGTTCATGATTTTTGGTCGTTTTTCTTTTCAACCCGTGGATGACCTCAAGGTCTATATTGTAGTAGAACTTAGGGTTTATTTGTATGTTAATAAATATTTAAGAGCAGCTCAACAGTTTGGAACCTCACATTATGAATGAAATTTTATTTTAAGATCATTTGGGAGCTTTTTCTTGCTTTTTTTTCTATTTAAAAAACTTATCGAGGGATTGGCAACCTTTGTGGCATCGTTTAGAACCAAACATTTGTGATGAGTAAAATCCATACTTTTTGGAGTGTTATTTATGCTAGACTTATTAAGGAGATATCACCTCCATGTGGCATGTTTTCCAATAGATAAATGGTGAGTTCTATCAATAGATTTGTTGAGAAACCATATGGAATACAATCTGTAAATTGGCTGGGAAACATGCATGGGTCATTTTGTCTGATTTGTGTGCCGCATGGTGGGTCACAACCTTGTGACTTGGTGTGTGCTTTGAGATCCATTCCCAGATTTCATTTTCCTTTTTAAGCAACCTATCTAGGGATTTTTAACATTTGTTCTGTTGTTTAGCATCTAAGCATTTGTGATGAGTAATATCCATTGATTTTTTGAGAAACACGTAGCAATATAATTTGTAAATTGGCCCGGTAACATCCAAGCGTCATTTTGTCGGATTTGTGTGGCGCATGGTGGGTAACATCCTTTTGACTTGGTGTGTGCTTTGAACGGGGATTGAGTGTGAAAGTTCTAGCATCACGTATTGAAATATTAAGCTTTTGGTAGGAATGATTTGCTATTTTTCTTATGTTTGGTATGAGAACATGGTCTCTTGTATGAGCCCCGAAAAAGCACAAGTTCGAGGAGAAGTTCACTTACGAAAGAGGGAATGATTCAACCAACTAAGTAATATCGTTGGGCTCAATGTTGTGGGTAACCTTTGAGGGTAACATCCAAGGGTCATTTAGTATGACTTGTGTGGTGCATTGGGGGTAACATCAATTTGAATTGGTGTGGGCTTTGAACATGGGTCATGTGCGCCGGCTCTAGATGGGAGAATATTGGTGCCCCTTTCTGACATCTTAAGCATTTGCTCGGAATGGTTAAATACTGTTCCAAACTTTCCCATTTTTTTCCTTGTTTTGGTCCAAGTTTTCTACTATCGTTCATGCTTTTTGGTTGTTTTTCTTTTCAACCCGTGGATGACCTCAAGGGCTATATTGTAGTAGAAATTAGGGTTTATTTGTATGTTAATAAATATTTAAGTGCAGCTCAACAGCTTGGAACCTCACATCCTAAATGAACTTTTATTTTAAGATCATTTGAAAGCTCTTTCATGCTTTTTTTCCTCTTTAAAAAACTTATTGAGAGATTGGCAACCTTTGTGGTGTCGTTTAGAATTCAACCATTTGTGATGAGTAAAATCCATACTTGTTGGAGTGTTATTTATGCTAGACTTATTAAGGAGATAGCACCAACATGTGCCATGTTTTCCAATTGATAAATGGTGAGTACTATCAATAGATTTGTTGAGAAACCATATGCAATACAATCTGTAAATTTGTTGGGTAACATGCATCGGTCATTTTGTCTGATTTGTGTGCCGCATGGTGGGTCACAACCTTGTGACTTGGTGTGCGCTTTGAGATCCATTTCGGATTTCATTTTCCTTTTTAAGCAACCTATCTAGGGATTTGTAACCTTTGTTCTGTTGTTTACCATCTAAGCATTTGTGATGAGTAATGTCCATTGAATTTTTGAGAAACACGTAGCAATATAATTTGTCAATTGGCCCGGTAACATCCAAGCGTCATTTTGTCGGATTTGTGTGGTGCATGGTTGGTAACATCCTTTTGACTTGGTGTGTGCTTTGAACGGGGATTAAGTGTGAAAGTTCTAGCATCACCTATTGAAATATTAAGCTTTTGGTAGGAATGATTTGCTATTTTTCTTATGTTTGGTATGAGAACATGGTCTCTTATACGAGCCCCGAAAAAGCACAAGTTTGAGGAGAACTTCAATTACGAAAGAGGGAATGATTCAACCAAGGTAAGTAATATCGCTTGTCTCAATGTTGTGGGTAACCTTTGAGGGTAACATCCAAGGGTCATTTAGTATGACTTGTGTGGTGCATTGGGGGTAACATCAATTTAAATTGGTGTGGGCTTCGAACATGGGTCATGTGGGACGGCTCTAGATGGGAGAATATTGGTGCCCCTTTCTGACATCTTAAGAATTTGCTCGGAATGGTTAAATACTGTTCCAAACTTTCAAATTTTTTCCATGTTTTGGTCCAAGTTTTCTACTATCATTCATGATTTTTGGTCGCTTTTCTTTTCAACCCATGGATGACCTCAAGGGCTATATTGTAGTAGAACTTAGGGTTTATTTGTATGTTTTAAGAGCAGCTCAACAGCTTGGAACCTCACATTCTGAATGAAATTTTATTTTAAGATCATTTGGGAGCTTTTTCTTGCTTTTTTTTCTCTTTAAAAAACTTATTGAGGGATTGGCAACCTTTGTGGCATCGTTTAGAACCAAAGCATTTGTGATGAGTAAAATCCATACTTTTTGGAGTGTTATTTATGCAAGACTTATTAAGGAGATATCACCTCCATGTGGCATGTTTTCAGATAGATAAATGGTGACTTCTATCAATAGATTTGTTGAGAAACCATATGGAATACAATCTGTAAATTGGCTGGGTAACATGCATGGGTCATTTTGTCTGATTTGTGTGCCGCACGGTGGGTCACAACCTTGTGACTCGGTGTCTGCTTTGAGATCCATTCCCAGATTTCATTTTCCTTTTTAAACAATCTATCTAGGGATTTGTAACCTTTGTTCTGTTGTTTAGCATCTAAGCATTTGTGATGAGTAATGTCCATTGAATTTTTGAGAAACATGTAGCAATATAATTTGTAAATTGGCCCGGTAACATCCAAGCATCATTTTGTCGGATTTGTGTGGCGCATGGTGGGTAACACCCTTTTGACTTGGTGTGTGCTTTGAACGTGGATTAAGTGTGAAAGTTCTAGCATCACGTATTGAAATATTAAGCTTTTGGTAGGAATGATTTGCTATTTTTCTTATGTTTGGTATGAGAACATGGTCTCTTGTATGAGCCCCGAAAAAGAACAAGTTCGAGGAGAACTTCACTTACGAAAGAGGGAATGATTCAAACAAAGTAAGTAATATCGCTGGGCTCATTGTTGTGGGTAACCTTTGAGGGTAACATCCAAGGGTCATTTAGTATGACTTGTGTGGTGCATTGGGGGTAACATCAATTTGAATTGGTGTGGGCTTTGAACATGGGTCATGTGCGACGGCTCTAGATGGGAGAATATTGGTGCCCCTTTCTGACATCTTAAGCATTTGCTCGGAATGGTTAAATACTGTTCCAAACTTTCCCATTTTTTTCCTTGTTTTGGTCCAAGTTTTCTACTTTCGTGTATGCTTTTTGGTTGTTTTTCTTTTCAATACGTGGATGACCTCAAGAGCTATATTGTAGTAGAAATTAGGGTTTATTTGTATTTTAATAAATATTTAAGAGCAGCTCAACAGCTTGGAACCTCACGTTCTGAATTAAATTTTATTTTAAGATCATTTGGGAGCTCTTTCTTGCTTTTTTTCCTCTTTAAAAAACTTATCGAGGGATTGGCAACCTTTATGGCGTCGTTTAGAATCCAAGAATATGTGATTTGTAATATCCATTCTTTTTGGAGTGTTATTTATGCTAGACTTATTAAGGAGATATCACCTCCTTGTGGCATGTTTTCCAATAGATAAATGGTGAGTACTATCAATAGATTTGTTGAGAAACCATATGAAATACAATCTGTAATTTTGCTGGGTAACATGCATGGGTCATTTTTTCTGATTTGTTTGCCCATGGTGGGTCACAACCTTGTGACTTGGTGTGCGCTTTGAGATCCATTTCCGGATTTCATTTTCCTTTTTAAGCAACATATCTAATGATTTTTAACATTTGTTCTATTGTTTAGCATCTAAGCATTTGTGATGAGTAATATCCATTGAATTTTTGAGAAACACGTTGCAATATAATTTGTAAATTGGCCCGGTAACATCCAAGCGTCATTTTGTCGGATTTGTGTAGCGCATGGTGGGTAACATCCTTTTGAATGTGTGTTCTTTGAACGGTTATTAAGTGTGAAAGTTCTAGCGTCACCTATTGAAATATTAAGCTTTTGGTAGGAATGATTAGCTATTTTTCTTATGTTTTGGTATGAGAACATGGTCTCTTGTATGAGCCCCGAAATAGCACAAGTTCGAGGAGAACTTCACTTACGAAAGAGGGAATGATTCAAACAAAGTAAGTAATATCGCTGGGCTCATTGTTGTGGGTATCCTTTGAGGGTAACATCCAAGGGTCATTTAGTATGACTTGTGTGGTGCATTGGGGGAAACATCAATTTGGATTGGTGTGGGCTTTGAACATGGGTCTTGTGCGTTGGATCTAGATGGGAGAATATTGGTGCCTCTTTCTGACATCTTAAGCATTTGCTCGGAATGGTTAAATACTGTTCCAAACTTTCCCATTTTTTTCCTTGTTTTGGTCCAAGTTTTCTATTATCGTTTATGCTTTTTGGTTGTTTTTCTTTTCAATACGTGGATGACCTCAAGGGCTATATTGTAGTAGAACTTAGGTTTATTTGTATGTTAATAAATATTTAAGTGCAGCTCAACAGCTTGGAACCTCACATCCTGAATGAAATTTTATTTTAAGATCATTTGGGAGCTCTTTCTTGCTTTTTTTCTTCTTTAAAAAATTTATCGAGGGATTGGCAACCTTTGTGGTGTCGTTTAGAATCCAAGCATTTGTGATTAGTCAAAACCATACTTGTTGGAGTGTTATTTATGCTAGACTTATAAAGGAGATATCACCTCCATGTGGCATGTTTTCCAATAGATAAATGGTGAGTACTATAAATAGATTTGTTGAGAAAACATATGCAATATAATCTATAAATTTGCTGGGTAACATGCATCGGTCATTTTGTCTGATTTGTGTGCCGCATGGTGGGTCACCACCTTTTGACTTGGTGTGCACTTTGAGATCCATTTCCTGATTTCATTTTCCTTTTTAAGCAACCTATCTAGGGATTTGTAACCTTTGTTCTGTTGTTTAGCATCTAAGCATTTGTGATGAGTAATGTCCATTGAATTTTTGAGAAACACGTAGCAATATAATTTGTAAATTGGCCCGGTAACATCCAAGCGTCATTTTTTCGGATGTGTGTGGCGCATGGTGGGTAACATCATTTTGACTTGGTGTGTGCTTTGAGCTGGGATTAAGTGTGAAAGTTCTAGCATCACCTATTGAAATATTAAGCTTTTGGTAGGAATGATTTGCTATTTTTCTTATGTTTGGTATGAGAACATGGTCTCTTGTATGAGCCCCAAAATAGCACAAGTTCGAGGAGAAATTTACTTACGAAAGAGGGAATGATTCAAACAAGGTAAGTAATATCGCTGGGCTCAATGTTGTGGGTAACCTTTGAGGGTAACATCCAAGGGTCATTTAGTATGACTTGTGTGGTGCATTGGGGGTAACATCAATTTGAATTGGTGTGGGCTTTGAACATGGGTCATGTGCGACGGCTCTAGATGGGAGAATATTGGTGCCCCTTTCTGACATATTAAGCATTTGCTCGGAATGGTTATATACTGTTCCAAACTTTCCCATTTTTTTCCTTGTTTTTTTCCAAGTTTTCTACTATCGTTTATGATTTTTGGTTGTTTTTATTTTCAATACGTGGATGACCTCAAGGGCTATATTGTAGTAGAACTTAGGGTTTATTTGTATGTTAATAAATATTTAAGTGCAGGTCAACAGCTTGGAACCTCACATCCTGAATGAAATTTTATTTTAAGATCATTTGGGAGCTCTTTCTTGCTTTTTTTCTTCTTTAAAAAATTTATCGAGGGATTGGCCACCTTTGTGGTGTCGTTTAGAATCCAAGCATTTGTGATGAGTAAAATCCATACTTGTTGGAGTGTTATTTATGCTAGACTTATAAAGGAGATATCACCTCCATGTGGCATGTTTTCCAATAGATAAATGGTGAGTTCTATCAATAGATTTGTTGAGAAACCATATGGAATACAATCTATAAATTGGCTGGGTAACATGCATGGGTCATTTTGTCTGATTTGTGTGCCGCATGTTGGGTCACAACCTTGTGACTTGGTGTGTGCTTTGAGATCCATTCTCAGATTTCATTTTCCTTTTTAAGCAACCTATCTAGGGATTTGTAACCTTTGTTCTGTTGTTTAGCATCTAAGCATTTGTGATGAGTAATGTCCATTGAATTTTTGAGAAACACGTAGCAATATAATTTGTAAATTGGCCCGGTAACATCCAAGCGTCATTTTGTCGGATTTGTGTGGCGCATGGTGGGTAATATTTTTTTGACCTGGTGTGTGCTTTGAACACGGATTAAGTGTGAAAGTTCTAGCATCACCTATTGAAATATTAAGCTTTTGGTAGGAATGATTTGCTGTTTTTCTTATGTTTGGTATGAGAACATGGTCTCTTGTATGAGCCCCGAAATAGCACAAGTTCAAGGAGAACTTTACTTACGAAAGAGGGAATGATTCAACCAAGGTAAGTAATATCGTTGGGCTCAATGTTGTGGGTAACCTTTGAGGGTAACATCCAAGGGTCATTTAGTATGACTTGTGTGGTGCATTGGGGGTAACATCAATTTGAATTGGTGTGGGCTTTGAACATGGGTCATGTGCGACGGCTCTAGATGGGAGAATATTGGTGCCCCTTTCTGACATATTAAGCATTTGCTCGGAATGGTTAAATACTGTTCCAAACTTTCCCATTTTTTTCCTTGTTTTGTTCCAAGTTTTCTACTATCGTTTATGCTTTTTGGTTGTTTTTATTTTCAATACGTGGATGACCTCAAGGGCTATATTGTAGTAGAACTTAGGGTTTATTTGTATGTTAATAAATATTTAAGTGCAGGTCAACAGCTTGGAACCTCACATCCTTAATGAAATTTTATTTTAAGATCATTTGGGAGCTCTTTCTTGCTTTTTTTCTTCTTTAAAAAATTTATCGAGGGATTGGCCACCTTTGTGGTGTCGTTTAGAATCCAAGCATTTGTGATGAGTAAAATCCATACTTGTTGGAGTGTTATTTATGCTAGACTTATAAAGGAGATATCACCTCCATGTGGCATGTTTTCCAATAGATAAATGGTGAGTTCTATCAATAGATTTGTTGAGAAACCATATGGAATACAATCTATAAATTGGCTGGGTAACATGCATGGGTCATTTTGTCTGATTTGTGTGCCGCATGGTGGGTCACAACCTTGTGACTTGGTGTGTGCTTTGAGATCCATTCTCAGATTTCATTTTCCTCTTTAAGCAACCTATCTAGGGATTTTTAACATTTGTTCTGTTGTTTAGCATCTAAGCATTTGTGATGAGTAATATCCATTGAATTTTTGAGAAACCCGTTGCAATATAATTTGTAAATTGGCTCGGTAACATCCAAGCATCATTTTGTCGGATTTGTGTGGCGCATGGTGGGTAACATCCTTTTGACTTGGTGTGTGCTTTGAACGGAGATTAAGTGTGAAAGTTCTAGCATCACCTATTGAAATATTAAGCTTTTGGTAGGAATGATTTGCTATTTTTCTTATGTTTGGTATGAGAACATGGTCTCTTGTATGAGCCCCAAAATAGCACAAGTTCGAGGAGAAATTTACTTACGAAAGAGGGAATGATTCAACCAAGGTAAGTAATATCGCTGGGCTCAATGTTGTGGGTAACCTTTGAGGGTAACATCCAAGGGTCATTTAGTATGACTTGTGTGGTGCATTGGGGGTAACATCAATTTGAATTGGTGTGGGCTTTGAACATGGGTCATGTACGACGGCTCTAGATGGGAGAATATTGGTGCCCCTTTCTGACATATTAAGCATTTGCTCGGAATGGTTAAATACTGTTCCAAACTTTCCCATTTTTTTTCCATGTTTTTGTCCAAGTTTTCTACTATCGTTCATGATTTTTGGTCGTTTTTCTTTTCAACCCGTGGATGACCTCAAGGACTATATTGTAGTAGAACTTAGGGTTTATTTGTATGTTAATAAATATTTAAGAGCAGCTCAACAGCTTGGAACCTCACATTCTGAATGAAATTTTATTTTAAGATCATTTGGGAGCTCTTTCTTGCTTTTTTTCCTCTTTAAAAAACTTATCGAGGGATTGGCAACCTTTGTGGTGTCGTTTAGAACCCAAGCATTTGTGATGAGTAAAATCCATACTTTTTGGAGTGTTATTTATGCTAGACTTATTAAGGAGATATCACCTCCATGTGGCATGTTTTCCAATAGATAAATGGTTAGTACTATCAATAGATTTGTTGAGAAACTGATTCTTATTTTCGCAAGTGTACGAATCGTTCAAGTAATAAAGTGTACAAAAGTACAGATATCGAACCCACAAGGAATGGCGTTACTAAGTACCGAAATTGACTAACCCTAATTTTATTTGAAAACTGAATTGTTGAAATTGTTTAAAAAGAAAATTAACATAAAACTAAACGCGAATAACAAAATTAAATGTTGTTCACTAATGATTAAAAACGCTAAGGCATTTGATTTCGCTAAATCAATTCAATCCGATTTCAAGTCATGTTATATGAGAATCAAAGCTAAAAGTGATGGTTGAAAAACCCAAACTTATCTAATACTCTTTCTCAAGTTATATTAGAATAACTTATCTATGAAAACCAACTATATTTCTATGAAGATTTAATCACAAATAAGCACATTACGATTTATGGAATTTCTGGAATAACCACATACATCATGCATTAGGTGTCAAACTCGCATTCAACATACGGTATTTATCACAAGAAGCATTCATTACACATCTCCTCTCGGTCTCAATATAATGCAACAAATCATCTAAATCTTGATCAGAAATTTAAAAGCATTAAGCATGGAAATAAATACTCGACTTGAAAACAATGAATTCATATAACCATAACAAAAGAAATCAGATTTCCTTGATCTAACTACATCATAGCCTTAGCAAAAATGAATTAGTTCATAACGGAAATAAGAACAACCATTATTTCAATTGAATCCATGAATAACAAATATGAATAAACTGCAGAAAATAAAAACTAAGGAGAAGAGATGAAAAAACTCTAGAAGATGAAGGCTTGGTAGCAACAATGGTGAAGATCCTTCAAGTTTCTCCAAAATTTCCTTCTCTTCTCCAAAAATGCCTTTGAACTCTGCTTTCTGCCGTCCCCTCCTTCTCCATCATAATGTATATGTAGATCTAGGATTTTGGAGGGAAATTTTGGAACAAAACAGCATAAAAATGTGTTTTCGAACGAAACTCGCCGGCGGCGAAGTTATTCTCGCCGCGGCGAGATTTCTGGAAAACTTACGATTTCGGTTCCGCTAAATCTCGCCGGCGGCGGGATTATTGTGGCCGGCGGCGAGATGCACTTGGCCGGCGGCGATATGTATTTGGCCGGCGGCGAGATGTACTTGGCCGGCGGCGAGATTGATTTGGCCGGCGGCGAGATTGCTTTGCCAAAATCCGTGCTCCCTGCATGATTTTCAACATTTTCTCAGTAAGGTTTTCGCCGGCGGCGGGAATATTCTCGCCGGCGGCGAACTTCCAAATTTTGAAATTTTGTTTTCTTTTTATTTGCACTCAATCCCGGTCATTGAAATTTGTCCCAAACTTCTCCATAATCATGATTTTACCTGCAATTGCACTTTAAACACGAAATACCCGTGAAATGACATTTGTGGATTAAATAATAAAATAAAACGCAATTTTCACACAAATATCAACCTTTAAATCATAACAAAAATGCAATAATTTGACTCCTATCAACAACCCCCAACCAGCTTCTTGCTAGTCTCTAGCAAGAAAAGCGATCTATGAATAATTTCAAAGGAGACATTAAAAGAAAAATTCAAAGGAAATTTATTCTATTTACAACATTACATTAAGCGTATGTAATAAGCCTTTAAACCCCTAGGCGGCCCTAGTAGGACGAGTTGTAGTCTCGTGAGGGCTTCCAGTGATGACACCCACAAACATCTTACCTATAACTATCCTAACTTAAAACAATAAAATCACATAACAAATAATTTGCACAAATGTCTCAAAAATTGTAAATAACACCCAACATATAGAATAATTAAATGTCACCTAAGCTTTAAGAAATCTCAAATGCCAATTTCACTTTTATTATTGACTCTTAAACATCCATCAAACCACAAACCAATAGCCATACTGCCCGGATAATATTATGCATAACATCCACAAACAAAAAGGTGAAATCTCGAACTCCATAGGTTCACTTTTCAAACCTCTCTCCACTAATAAAGGAAAATACACCACTTTGGATCAATAGGACTTTATGAGGCTTGTAATGTTAGGCTTAGGTATTTGGTTAAGAAAGAACGGGAAGTGTCAAAATACAAATAAGGGCACTTATTAGATTAAACACAACCAATTAAGTAAAAGAATAACACCATTTAACCCAAATTATTTCTTCCGATCATAACCCATTTTTCCACAGATAAACAAAGTTCTTCCTCAATCTTTCACCTTAGTACATCCATCACTAACACTCTTTTATTTACTAGAATGTGAAGGCTTTCTTCTTCTTCTTTTTCTTCTTCTTTTTTTTTCTTTTCTCTTTTTTTCATTTTTTTTCTCTCTTTTTTTTTTACTCAATTGCTCTTTGAAAAGCCAACTACTTTCTTCCAATATATATGAATTTTTTTTTTCATCACCCTTACTCTAATTGTTCTTAAAAGGACATAACCCCCAACCAATTTCTTCCAATATATGTGGAAGATTTCTCCAATTGCTCTTGCAAAGTTTGTGTTCAAAATTAAGTGCTCTTAACAAATAAGGTAGGAATTATATATATATATATATTTGGCTCAATAAAAGGTAGGTTATAGAAGGCAAAAAGAAAGAAAAGTAAGGCTAACAATACATTTAAATAGGCACAAAGAGGTAACTAGTGATATAAAGATAACAAGGTAGGCTTAAAATGGCACAATCGATCCAAAAATGGCCTACATCATATCCTACATAGTGCAATTCCAAATTATTTCGCCTCAAGAGGTTTTCAAATGAGTTCTAGAGTTTGTTAAAATCACAAAAATGTCCATGCAAAATTCACACATAAGACTTCTCTAAGCATTTAGACTAATCAACCAGATCATACCACATACCAAAAGAGTCGCCAACTAGGTAAAATCAACATTTGAAATTCTCTTTAAACCAAAGCAAAATTTAATGTCTTCTAACAGCTACTTGTTATCACAATCACATTGTTATCATCAACGTGCAAATAAAAACAAGTAAAATGCAAATAAAATAAAAATAATAATAATAACAATAATAATAATAAAATAAGACAATAAAGAAATAAAATAAAATAAAATAAATTAAATCAAAATGCAGAAAAATAAATGGAAAAACAAAATTAAACACAACTAAACACACAAACAAAACTACTAAAAATGAAGGGGAGAAAAGATTTACCGTTTACCGCACCCCCAACCAAAACCTTACATTGTCCTCAATGTAAGAAAGGGAAGAGAGATCTCCTTTCCACCGACGGTGAAACTGCCCTCGCTGGTGGTGAACGTAAGAAATTTTTTTTTTTAGATGGGATGGCATTAGGTTTATCTCAATCTTGTTGGCTCCATTCTTTACCACTGAGGTTGGAGTTTCATTTGTTCCCAAGTCCTTAAATGTTCCATCACTGCATAAATATTCATTAGGTGCTGCCAGTAATCCAGAACATTGTCTCATCCCCTCATCTTCCTCCTCAATTGTTGCAGATTTCACAAGGCCAGCTTCTAGTGGTAGCAATGGAGTTATCTCCTCAAAAGTTTTCGAGATTAACCTGTCAAGAGTGTTAATTTGAAAACAAGAATGTACATCACTTGGAGATTTTATTTCTTCAAAAACATCAAAAGTTACTTGTTCATCTTGCACCCGTAGAATGAGCTTTCCTTGCTGAACATCAATCAATGTTCTTCCAGTTGTAAGGAACGGTCTCCCCAATATCAACGGTATCTCTCTATCTTCCTCCATGTCAAGCACCACGAAATCTATAGGGAAAATAAACTTGCCGACTTTAATTAAAACATCCTCAATTACCCCTAGAGGATATTTCACCGATCGATCCGCTAATTGTAAAGATATTGAAGTGGGCTTCACTTCTCCCAGGCCTAGTTTCCTGAAAACAGAAAGTGGCATCAAATTAATGCTTGCTCCTAAATCACATAGGACTTTATCAAAATTGCAACTTCCTATAGTACAAGGTATAGTAAAACTCCCTGGGTCTTTCAATTTACGTGGCGCTTTTCTTTGAAGAAGCGACTGCACTCCTCATTTAGCATGACAGTTTCATTATCTCCTAGCCTCCTCTTCTTTGATAGGATTTCCTTCATGAATTTTGCATATTTGGGCATTTGTTCCAACATCTCTGCAAAAGGAATGTTAATATGCAATTTCTTAAAAATATCCAGATATTTATCAAATTGATTATCAAGCTTTTTCTTATTCAATCTTTGAGGATATGGGATAGGAGGCTCATATTTTGCATATGGGGAAGGTTGAGTATCTTGGGATCTTGATGGCTTTTCTTTAGATTCTTCCATCTTTTCTCCGATTTCTTCGATTCTCAAGTTCTTTTCCACTTCTCAATGTGATAGCCTTTGCATGCTCTCTCGGGATTTATTGTGTCACTAGGTAGTGATCCTTGAGACCTTTCTCGCACCGCTTTGAAAGCTGCCCCAGTTGGTTTTGGATGTCCCTGTTGATTGCCTCTTGATTTCTAAAATTTGCTCTTGTCTCCTCAATGAATTTTCCCAAAATTTCTTCCAAATTTGTTTGTTTTTTCTCCTGGGGTTGGTAGGAAGATGATGACGGTTTGAATCCCCCTTGGTTATTTCCCCATGACAAATTTGGATGATTTCTCCAACCTGGATTGTAGGTGTTTGAGTATGGGTTATGTTGAGGTTTTTGGAAATTTGAAACATAATTTGCTTGCTCAGCATTTGGTGAAGCAAATGGATTTCCAACTTGGCACTCGATGCTAGCATGATTTCCACCACATAAATCACATTGTGCAGTTGGTTTGGATTCAAATTTGGAGGACAAAGAATCCATCTTTCTTGAAAGAACAGCAACTTGAGCCGACAAAGCATTCACTGAATCAATTTCATGCACTACTGCTGGTCTTTTTGCAATTACCCGCTCTGAATGCCACTGATTGTTGTTTTTTGCCATAACTTCTAACAACTCATGAGCATCCTTCGGTGTTTTTCCCATCAAAGATCCTCCAGCTGCAGCATCAATCATTGCACGATATTTGAAACCAACCCATTATAAAATGTAGAGACTTGTAGCCAAATTGGTATACCATGATGTGGGCACTTCCTCAACATTTCTTTGAATCTTTCCCAAGATTCATACAATGATTCTTGGTCATACTGTGTAAAAGATGTGATTTTATTCCTCAATTTTGCCGTCTTAGCAGGAGGAAAGAACTTGGACAAGAATTTCTGAACCAATTCATTCCATGTTGTAATTGATCCCGGTGGTATTGAGTTTAGCCACTCCTTGGCTTTATCCCGAAGTGAAAAAGGAAAAACCCTCAATCTTACAGCATCTTCGGACACACCATTTATCTTGTAAAGATCACACACCTCCAGAAAGTAAGCAATATGTGCATTCGAATCATCCTTTGACATTCCCCCAAACTGATTTGATTGAACCATTTGGATAAAGGATGATTTTATCTCAAAGTTATTGGCTTGAATAGCTGGCCTCCTTATACCCGAAATAGTTCCAGCAACATTAGGCGCAGCATAATCCCTCAAAGCTCTACGATTTCCACCTCCCTCAACAAATGGTGGATCCATGGTTGATTGTCTATTAGGAACTGAGGTTGAACGTCTTCTCTCTCGGTTTAGACGCCTATATGTTCTATCAATCTCCGGATCAAATGGAAGAAGGTTAAGGCTTCTTGTACGTCTCATACAAAAATCCTACAACCAGAAAATCAACTAACACAAAACAACACAAAGTTACTTACTTTTTTTTTTTTGATAAATAAAATAAAACAGCAAAATAAACAAAATTAAAAATGAAAGAAAGATAAAGCAAATTAACTTCAAATTAAAACTAAGATTAGGTAGTATCGATATTAATAAAATCAAACCATTCCCCGGCAACGGCGCCAAAAACTTAATGCTTATTTTCGCAAGTGTACGAATCATTCAAGTAATAAAGTGTACAAAAGTACGGATATCGAACCCACAAGGAATGGCTTTACTAAGTACCGAAATTGACTAACCCTAATTTTATTTGAAAACTGAATTGTTGAAATTGTTTAAAAAGAAAATTAACATAAAACTAAACGCGAATAACAAAATTAATTGTTGTTCACTAATGATTAAAAACGCTAAGGCATTTGATTTCGCTAAATCAATTCAATCCGATTTCAAGTCATGTTATATGAGAATCAAAGCTAAAAGTGATGGTTGAAAAACCCAAACTTATCTAATACTCTTTCTCAAGTTATATTAGAATTACTTATCTATGAAAACCAACTATATTTCTATGAAGATTTAATCACAAATAAGCACATTACGATTTATGGAATTTTTGGAATAACCACATACATCATGCATTAGGTATCAAACTCGCATTCAAAATACGGTATTTATCACAAGAAGCATTCATTACACATCTCCTCTCGGTCTCAATATAATGCAACAAATCATCTAAATCTTGATCAGAAATTTAAAAGCATTAAGCATGGAAATAAATACTCGACTTGAAAACAATGAATTCATATAACCATAACAAAAGAAATCAGATTTCCTTGATCTAACTACATCATAGCCTTAGCAAAAACGAATTAGTTCATAAAGGAAATAAGAACAACCATTATTTCAATTGAATCCATGAATAACAAATATGAATAAACTGCAGAAAATAAAAACTAAGGAGAAGAGATGAAAAAACTCTAGAAGATGAAGGCTTGGTAGCAACAATGGTGAAGATCCTTCAAGTTTCTCCAAAATTTCCTTCTCTTCTCCAAAAATGCCTTTGAACTCTGCTTGGAACCTCACATTCTGAATGATATTTTATTTTAAGATCATTTGGGAGCTCTTTCTTGCTTTTTTTCCTCTTTAAAAACTCATCAAGGGATTGTCAACCTTTGTGGCGTCGTTTAGAATCCAAGGATTTGTGATTTTTAATATTGATAATTGTTAGAGTGTTATTTATGCTAGCCTTATTAAGGATATAGCACCTCATTGTGGCATGTTTCCCAAAAGATAAATGGTGAGTACTATACATTGATTTGTAAAGAAACCCTCTGCAATTTAATCTGTAAATTTGCTGGGTAACATCCAAGGGTCATTTTTTCTAATTTGTGTGCCGCATGGTGGGTCACAGAACCTTGTGACTTGGTGTGCGCTTTGAGATCCCTTTCATGCTTTCTTTTTTCCTTTTTAAGCAACCTATCTAGGGATTGGTAACCTTTGTTCTATTGTTTAGCATCTAATCATTTGTGATGAGTAATATCCATTGAATTTTTGAGAAAATAATTGCAATATAATTTGTAAATGGGCCCGGTAACATCCAAGCATCATTTTGTCATACTTGTGTGGCGCATGGTGGGAAAGATCCTTTTGACTTGGTGTGTGATTTGAACGGGGATTAAGTGTGAAAGTTCTAGCGTCACCTATTGAAAAATTAAGCTTTTGGTAGAAATGATTAGCTATTTTTTTTATGTTTGCTATCAGAACATGGTGTCTTGTATGGGCCCCGAAAAAGGACAAGTTCGAGGAGAACTTCACTTACGAAAGAGGGAATGATTCAACCAAGGTAAGTAATATCGTTGGGCTCATTGTTGTGCGTAACCTTCGTAGGCACCATCCAAGGGTCATGTAGTATGATTTATGTGGTACATGGGAGGTAACATCAATTTGAATTGGTGTGGCTTTGAATATGGGTTAAGTGTGATGGCTCTAGATAGGAGAATATTGGTACCCCTTTCTGACGTCTTAAGCATTTGCTCGAAATGGTTAAATACTGTTCCAAACTTCCCCATTTTTTCCCATGTTTTTGTCCAAGTTTTATACGACCGTTTATGCTTTTCAGTTGTTTTTATTTTTAACCTGTGGATGACCTCAAGGGCTATATTGTAGTAGAACTTAGGGTTTATTTGTTTGTTAATAAATATTTAAGAGCAGGTCAACAGCTTGGAACCTCACATTCTGAATGATATTTTATTTTAAGATCATTTGGGAGCTCTTTCTTGCTTTTTTTCCTCTTTAAAAACTCATCAAGGGATTGTCAACCTTTGTGGCGTCGTTTAGAATCCAAGGATTTGTGATTTTTAATATTGATAATTGTTAGAGTGTTATTTATGCTAGACTTATTAAGGATATAGCACCTCCTTGTGGCATGTTTCCCAAAAGATAAATGGTGAGTACTATACATTGATTTGTAAAGAAACCCTCTGCAATTTAATCTGTAAATTTGCTGGGTAACATCCAAGGGTCATTTTTTCTAACTTGTGTGCCGGATGGTGGGTCACACAACCTTGTGACTTGGTATGCGCTTTGAGATCCCTTTCATGCTTTCTTTTTCCTTTTTAAGCAACCTATCTAGGGATTTGTAACCTTTGTTCTGTTGTTTAGCATCTAAGCATTTGTGATGAGTAATATCCATTGAATTTTTGAGAAACACGTTGCAATATAATTTGTAAATGGGCCCGGTAACATCCAAGCGTCATTTTGTCAGATTTGTGTCGCGCATGGTGGTTAAGATCCTTTTGACTTGGTGTGTGATTTGAACGGGGATTAAGTGTGAAAGTTCTAGCGTCACCTATTGAAAAATTAAGCTTTTGGTAGAAATGATTAGCTATTTTTGTTATGTTTGGTATCAGAACATGGTCTCTTGTATGGGGTTTGAAAAAGCACAAGTTCGAGGAGAACTTCACTTACGAAAGAGGGAATGATTCAACCAAGGTAAGTAATATCGCTGAGCTCATTGTTGTGGGTAACCTTTGTGGGCACCATCCAAGGGTCATGTAGTATGATTTGTGTGGTGCATGGGAGGTAACATCAATTTGAATTGGTGTGGCTTGGAATATGGGTTAAGTGTGACGGCTCTAGATGGGAGAATATTGGTACCCCTTTCTAACATCTTAATCATTTGCTTGGAATGGTTAAATACTGTTCCAAACTTCCCCATTTTTTCCCATGTTTTTGTCCAAGTTTTATAGACCGTTTATGCTTTTCGGTTGTTATTCTTTTCAACCCTTGGATGACATCAAGGGCTATATTGTAGTAGAACTTAGGGTTTACTTGTATGTTATAAATATTTAATAGCAAATCAACTACTGGAAACCTCACATTCTGAATGAAATTTGACTTTAAGATCATTTGGGTGCTCTTTCTTGCTTTTTGTTCCTCTTTAAAAAACTTATCGAGGGATTGGCAACCTTTGTGGTGTCGTTTAGAATCCAAGCATTTGTGATGAATAATACCCATACTTGTTGGAGTGTTATTTATTCTAGACTTATTAAGGAGATAACACCTCCTTGTGGCATGTTTCCCAAAAGATAAATGGTGAGTACTATACTTTGATTTGTAGAGAAACCCTCTGCAATTTAATTTATAAATTTGCTGGGTAACATCCAAGGGTCATTTTTTCTAACTTGTGTGCCGCATGGTGGGTCACACAACCTTGTGACTTGCTGTGCGCTTTGAGATCCCTTTCATGCTTTCTTTTTCCTTTTTAAGCAACCTATCTAGGGATTTGTAACCTTTGTTCTGTTGTTTAGCATCTAAGCATTTGTGATGAGTAATATCCATTGAATTTTTGAGAAACACGTTGCAAAATAATTTGTAAATGGGCCCGGTAACATCCAAGCGTCATTTTGTGAAATTTGTGTGGCGCATGGTGGGTAAGATCCTTTTGACTTGGTGTGTGATTTGAATGGGGATTAAGTGTGAAAGTTCTAGCATCACCTATTGAAAAATTAAGCTTTTGGTAGAAATGATTAGCTATTTTTTTTATGTTTGATATCAGAACATGGTCTCTTGTATAGGCCCCGAAAAAGCACAAGTTCAAAGAGAACTTCACTTACGAAAGAGGGAATGATTCAACCAAGGTAAGTAATATCATTGGGCTCATTGTTGTGGGTAACCTTTGTGGGCACCATCCAAGGGTCATGTAGTATGATTTGTATGGTGTTTGGGAGGTAACATCAATTTGAAATGGTGTGCCTTTGAATATGGAATTAAGTGTGACGGCTCTAGATGGGAAAATATTGGTACCCCTTTCTAACATCTTAAGCATTTGCTCGGAATAGTTAAATACTGTTCCAAACTTCCCCATTTTTTCCCATGTTTTTGTCCAAGTTTTATATGACCATTTATGCTTTTCGGTTGTTATTCTTTTCAACCCTTGGATGACATCAAGGGCTATATTGTAGTAGAACTTAGGGTTTATTTGTATGTTATATATATTTAAGAGCAAATCAACTGCTTTGAACCTCACATTCTGAATGAAATTTGACTTTAAGATCATTGGGTGCTCTTTCTTGCTTTTTGTTCCTCTTTAAAAAACTTATCGAGGGATTGGCATCCTTTGTGGTGTCGTTTAGAATCCAAGCATTTGTGATGAGTAATATCCATAATTGTCGGAGTGTTATTTATTCTAGACTTATTAAGGAGATAGCACCTCCTTGTGGCATGTTTCCCAAAAGATAAATGGTGAGTACTATACATTGATTTTTAGAGAAACCCTATTCAATATAATCTGTAAATTTACTGGGTAACATCTAAGGGTCATTTTTTCTGATTTGTGTGCCGCAAGGTGGGTCACAACCTTATGACTTGGTGTGCGCTTTGAGATCCCTTTCATGCATTCTTTTTTTCCTTTTTAAGCAACTTATCTAGGGATTGGTAACCTTTGTTCTGTTGTCTAGCATCTAAGCATTTGTGATGAGTAATATCCATTGAATTCTTGAGAAACACGTTGCAATATAATTTGTAAATGGGCCCGGTAACATCCAAGCGTCATTTTGTTTGATTTGTGTGGCGCAAGGTGGGTAAGATCATTTTGACTTGGTGGGTGAGTTGAACGGGGATTAAGTGTGCAAGTTATAGCATCACCTATTGAAAAATTAAGCTTTTGTTAGAAATGATTAGCTATTTTTCTTATGTTTGGTATCAGAACATGGTCTCTTGTATGGGCCCCGAAAAATCACAAGTTCAAGGGGAACTTCACTTACAAAAGAGGGAATGATTCAACCAAGGTAAGTAATATCGTTGGGCCCATTGTTGTGGGTAACCTTTGTGGGCACCATCCAAGGGTCATGTAGTATGATTTGTATGGTATTTGGGAGGTAACATCAATTTGAAATGGTGTGGCTTTGAATATGGAATTAAGTGTGACGGCTCTAGATGGGAGAATATTGGTACCCCTTCCTGACATCTTAAGCATTTGCTCGGAATGGTTAAATACGGTTCCAAACTTCCCCATTTTTTTCCATGTTTTGGTCCATGTTTTCTACGATCGTTTATCCTTTTCGGTTGTTTTTATTTTCAACCCTTGGATGACATCAAGGGCTATATTGTAGTAGAACTTTGGTTTTATTTCTATGTTATAAATATTTAAGGGCAATTCAACTGCTTGGAACCTCACATTCTGAATGAAATTTGACTTTAAGATCATTGGGTGCTCTTTCTTACTTTTTGTTCCTCTTTAAAAAACTTATCGATGGATTGGTAACCTTTGTGGTGTCGTTTAGAATCCAAGCATTTGTGATAAGTAATATCCATACTTGTTGGAGTGTTATTTATGCTAGACTTATTAAGGAGATAGCACCTCCTTGTGGCATGTTTCCCAAAAGATAAATGGTGAGTACTATACATTGATTTGTTGAGAAACCCATTGCAATATAATCTGTAAATTTACTGGGTAACATCCAAGGGTCATTTTTTCTTACTGGTGTGCCGCATGGTGGGTCACAACCTTGTGACTTGGTGTGCGCTTTGAGATCCCTTTCATGCTTTCATTTTCCTTTTTAAGCAACCGATCTAGGGATTGGTAACCTTTTCTCTGTTGTTTAGCATCTAATCATTTGTGATGAGTAATATCCATTGAATTTTTGAGAAACATGTTGCAATATAATTTGTAAATTGGCTCGGTAACATCCAAGGGTCATTTTGTCTTATTTGTGTGGCGCATGGTGGGTAACATCCTTTTGACCTGGTGTGTGCTTTGAACGAGGATTAAGTCTTACAATTCTAGCGTCACATATTGAAAAATTTAGATTTTGGTAGGAAGGATTAGCTATTTTTCTTATATTTGGTATTAGAATATGGTCTCTTTTACGAGCCCTGAAAAAGCACAAGTTCGAGGAGAACTTCCCTTACGAAAGAGGGAATGATTCAACCAAGGTAAGTAATATCGTTGGGCTCATTGTTGTGCGTAACCTTTGTGGGCACCATCGAAGGGTCATGTAGTATGATTTATGTGGTACATGGGAGGTAACATCAATTTGAATTGGTATGGCTTTGAATATGCGTTAAGTGTGATGGCTCTAGATAGGAGAATATTGGTACCCCTTTCTGACGTCTTAAGCATTTGTTCGAAATGGTTAAATACTGTTCCAAACTTCCCCATTTTTTCCCATGTTTTTGTCCAAGTTTTATACGACCGTTTATGCTTTTCAGTTGTTTTTATTTTTAACCTGTGGATGACCTCAAGGGCTATATTGTAGTAGAACTTAGGGTTTATTTGTTTGTTAATAAATATTTAAGAGCAGGTCAACAGCTTGGAACCTCACATTCTAAATGATATTTTATTTTAAGATCATTTGGGAGCTCTTTCTTGCTTTTTTTCCTCTTTAAAAACTCATCAAGGGATTGTCAACCTTTGTGGCGTCGTTTAGAATCCAAGGATTTGTGATTTTTAATATTGATAATTGTTAGAGTGTTATTTATGCTAGACTTATTAAGGATATAGCACCTCCTTGTGGCATGTTTCCCAAAAGATAAATGGTGAGTACTATACATTGATTTGTAAAGAAACCCTCTGCAATTTAATCTGTAAATTTGCTGGGTAACATCCAAGGGTCATTTTTTCTAACTTGTGTGCCGGATGGTGGGTCACACAACCTTGTGACTTGGTGTGCGCTTTGAGATCCCTTTCATGCTTTCTTTTTCCTTTTTAAGCAACCTATCTAGGGATTTGTAACCTTTGTTCTGTTGTTTAGCATCTAAGCATTTGTGATAAGTAATATCCATTGAATTTTTGAGAAACACGTTGCAATATAATTTGTAAATGGGCCCGGTAACATCCAAGCGTCATTTTGTCAGATTTGTGTCGCGCATGGTGGTTAAGATCCTTTTGACTTGGTGTGTGATTTGAACGGGGATTAAGTGTGAAAGTTCTAGCGTCACCTATTGAAAAATTAAGCTTTTGGTAGAAATGATTAGCTATTTTTCTTATGTTTGGTATCAAAACTTGGTCTCTTGTATGGGGTTCGAAAAAGCACAAGTTCGAGGAGAACTTCACTTACGAAAGAGGGAATGATTCAACCAAGGTAAGTAATATCGTTGAGCTCATTGTTGTGGGTAACCTTTGTGGGCACCATCCAAGGGTCATGTAGTATGATTTGTGTGGTGCATGGGAGGTAACATCAATTTGAATTGGTGTGGCTTGGAATATGGGTTAAGTGTGACGGCTCTAGATGGGAGAATATTGGTACCCCTTTCTAACATCTTAATCATTTGCTCGGAATGGTTAAATACTGTTCCAAACTTCCCCATTTTTCCCATGTTTTTGTCCAAGTTTTATAGACCGTTTATGCTTTTCGGTTGTTATTCTTTTCAACCCTTGGATGACATCAAGGGCTATATTGTAGTAGAACTTAGGGTTTACTTGTATGTTATAAATATTTAATAGCAAATCAACTACTTGAAACCTCACATTCTGAATGAAATTTGACTTTAAGATCATTTGGGTGCTCTTTCTTGCTTTTTGTTCCTCTTTAAAAAACTTATCGAGGGATTGGCAACCTTTGTGGTGTCGTTTAGAATCCAAGCATTTGTGATGAATAACATCCATACTTGTTGGAGTGTTATTTATTCTAGACTTATTAAGGAGATAACACCTCCTTGTGGCATGTTTCCCAAAACATAAATGGTGAGTACTATACTTTGATTTGTAGAGAAACCCTCTGCAATTTAATCTATAAATTTGCTGGGTAACATCCAAGGGTCATTTTTTCTAACTTGTGTGCCGCATGGTGGGTCACACAACCTTGTGACTTGGTGTGCGCTTTGAGATCCCTTTCATGCTTTCTTTTTCCTTTTTAAGCAACCTATCTAGGGATTTGTAACCTTTGTTCTGTTGTTTAGCATCTAAGCATTTGTGATGAGTAATATCCATTGAATTTTTGAGAAACACGTTGCAATATAATTTGTAAATGGGCCCGGTAACATCCAAGCGTCATTTTGTCGATTTGTGTCACGCATGGTGGTTAAGATCCTTTTGACTTGGTGTGTGATTTGAACGGGGATTAAGTGTGAAAGTTCTAGCGTCACCTATTGAGAAATTAAGCTTTTGGTAGAAATGATTAGCTATTTTTCTTATGTTTGGTATCAGAACTTGGTCTCTTGTATGGGGTTCGAAAAAGCACAAGTTCGAGGAGAACTTCACTTACGAAAGAGGGAATGATTCAACCAAGGTAAGTAATATCGCTGAGCTCATTGTTGTGGGTAACCTTTGTGGGCACCATCCAAGGGTCATGTAGTATGATTTGTGTGGTGCATGGGAGGTAACATCAATTTGAATTGGTGTGGCTTGGAATATGGGTTAAGTGTGACGGCTCTAGATGGGAGAATATTGGTACCCCTTTCTAACATCTTAATCATTTGCTCGGAATGGTTAAATACTGTTCCAAACTTCCCCATTTTTTCCCATGTTTTTGTCCAAGTTTTATAGACCGTTTATGCTTTTCGGTTGTTATTCTTTTCAACCCTTGGATGACATCAAGGGCTATATTGTAGTAGAACTTAGGGTTTACATGTATGTTATAAATATTTAATAGCAAATCAACTACTTGAAACCTCACATTCTGAATGAAATTTGACTTTAAGATCATTTGGGTGCTCTTTCTTGCTTTTTGTTCCTCTTTAAAAAACTTATCGAGGGATTGGCAACCTTTGTGGTGTCGTTTAGAATCCAAGCATTTGTGATGAATAACATCCATACTTGTTGGAGTGTTATTTATTCTAGACTTATTAAGGAGATAACACCTCCTTGTGGCATGTTTCCCAAAACATAAATGGTGAGTACTATACTTTGATTTGTAGAGAAACCCTCTGCAATTTAATCTATAAATTTGCTGGGTAACATCCAAGGGTCATTTTTTCTAACTTGTGTGCCGCATGGTGGGTCACACAACCTTGTGACTTGGTGTGCGCTTTGAGATCCCTTTCATGCTTTCTTTTTCCTTTTTAAGCAACCTATCTAGGGATTTGTAACCTTTGTTCTGTTGTTTAGCATCTAAGCATTTGTGATGAGTAATATCCATTGAATTTTTGAGAAACACGTTGCAATATAATTTGTAAATGGGCCCGGTAACATCCAAGCGTCATTTTGTCAGATTTGTGTCACGCATGGTGGTTAAGATCCTTTTGACTTGGTGTGTGATTTGAACGGGGATTAAGTGTGAAAGTTCTAGCGTCACCTATTGAGAAATTAAGCTTTTGGTAGAAATGATTAGCTATTTTTCTTATGTTTGGTATCAGAACTTGGTCTCTTGTATGGGGTTCGAAAAAGCACAAGTTCGAGGAGAACTTCACTTACGAAAGAGGGAATGATTCAACCAAGGTAAGTAATATCGCTGAGCTCATTGTTGTGGGTAACCTTTGTGGGCACCATCCAAGGGTCATGTAGTATGATTTGTGTGGTGCATGGGAGGTAACATCAATTTGAATTGGTGTGGCTTGGAATATGGGTTAAGTGTGACGGCTCTAGATGGGAGAATATTGGTACCCCTTTCTAACATCTTAATCATTTGCTCGGAATGGTTAAATACTGTTCCAAACTTCCCCATTTTTTCCCATGTTTTTGTCCAAGTTTTATAGACCGTTTATGCTTTTCGGTTGTTATTCTTTTCAACCCTTGGATGACATCAAGGGCTATATTGTAGTAGAACTTAGGGTTTACATGTATGTTATAAATATTTAATAGCAAATCAACTACTTGAAACCTCACATTCTGAATGAAATTTGACTTTAAGATCATTTGGGTGCTCTTTCTTGCTTTTTGTTCCTCTTTAAAAAACTTATCGAGGGATTGGCAACCTTTGTGGTGTCATTTAGAATCCAAGCATTTGTGATGAATAATATTGTTTTCAACTTCGCCCTTCATTTCTTAGTTTTCTTGAAAATCTCAGCATCTTTTACTCTTCTTTGTTCTATGTGTTAAACCTTTTGTTGTTCTTGAGAGAAACAAGATAGCTACTGCAATTCATAGCTTAAAAACAAAAAGAAGGTATTAATTGGGGTTGTAACTTAAAACTATTATAACTTTTAATTCGTGCATCCAAATGACTATTATAATATATCAAATCGAAGCTCGTTTCGATGCATAAAAACGCACCATAGCAAAAGTATATTTCCTCACTTATTTGAACGCAAATTTCAGGGTTCATACTACTTAATGGCATCTTAAACTTTGGTTGCACCTTATTTTGTTGTAATCTGTTCTTTCTCTTTAGGATTCCAATTTGATCATGTCAACCATGTTCTTAGTAATTCAATCTTTCTTATTCCTTTGGTTTCAATGGTTCTTAGGTTGTACGCTAAAAGGATTCGCATCGTTTGAAATCATAGCCTTGTTTGCTGAAAATAGTGTATCTATCTTCGCATATCTATTTTTTGAATTTTATATTTTAAAAAATTTGTCCTTTGATTATTTTCTTCTATCTTTCGTCGCAAATTCCAAAAGAAGAGAGAAAATTTGTCCTTAGAGTCTTGTGTTATCTTTCAATCTTGTGGTCATTGTATTCCACTTCCGCTTTCATTTCTTAGTTTTCTTGAAAATCTCAGTATCTTTTACTTTTCTTTGTACTATGTGTTCAACCTTTCATTGTTCTTGAGAGAAACAAGAGAGCTACTGCAGTTCACAGCTTAAAGAAAAAGAAAGGTATTAATTGGGGTTGTAACTTAAAACTATTATAACTTTTAATTCGTGCCTCCAAATGACTATTATAATATATCAAATCGAAGCTCGTTTCGATGCCTAAAAACGCACCATAGCAAAAGTATATTTCCTCACTTATTTGAACGCAAATCTCAGGGTTCATACTACTTAATGGCATCTTAAACTTTGGTTGCACCTTATTTTGTTGTAATCTGTTCTTTCTCTTTAGGATTCCAATTTGATCATGTCAACCATGTTCTTAGTAATTCAATCTTTCTTATTCCTTTGGTTTCAATGGTTCTTAGGTTGTACGCTAAAAGGATTCGCATCGTTTGAAATCATAGCCTTGTTTGCTGAAAATAGTGTATCTATCTTCGCATATCTATTTTTTGAATTTTATATTTTAAAAAATTTGTCCTTTGATTATTTTCTTCTATCTTTCGTCGCAAATTCCAAAAGAAGAGAGAAAATTTGTCCTTAGAGTCTTGTGTTATCTTTCAATCTTGTGGTCATTGTATTCCACTTCCGCTTTCATTTCTTAGTTTTCTTGAAAATCTCAGTATCTTTTACTTTTCTTTGTACTATGTGTTCAACCTTTCATTGTTCTTGAGAGAAACAAGAGAGCTACTGCAGTTCACAGCTTAAAGAAAAAGAAAGGTATTAATTGGGGTTGTAACTTAAAACTATTATAACTTTTAATTCGTGCCTCCAAATGACTATTATAATATATCAAATCGAAGCTCGTTTCGATGCCTAAAAACGCACCATAGCAAAAGTATATTTCCTCACTTATTTGAACGCAAATCTCAGGGTTCATACTACTTAATGGCATCTTAAACTTTGGTTGCACCTTATTTTGTTGTAATCTGTTCTTTCTCTTTAGGATTCCAATTTGATCATGTCAACCATGTTCTTAGTAATTCAATCTTTCTTATTCCTTTGGTTTCAATGGTTCTTAGGTTGTACGCTAAAAGGATTCGCATCGTTTGAAATCATAGCCTTGTTTGCTGAAAATAGTGTATCTATCTTCGCATATCTATTTTTTGAATTTTATATTTTAAAAAATTTGTCCTTTGATTATTTTCTTCTATCTTTCGTCGCAAATTCCAAAAGAAGAGAGAAAATTTGTCCTTAGAGTCTTGTGTTATCTTTCAATCTTGTGGTCATTGTATTCCACTTCCGCTTTCATTTCTTAGTTTTCTTGAAAATCTCAGTATCTTTTACTTTTCTTTGTACTATGTGTTCAACCTTTCATTGTTCTTGAGAGAAACAAGAGAGCTACTGCAGTTCACAGCTTAAAAACAAAAGGAAGGTATTAATTGGGGTTGTAACTTAAAACTATTATAACTTTTAATTCGTGCATCCAAATGACTATTATAATATATCAAATCGAAGCTCGTTTCGATGCCTAAAAACGCACCATAGCAAAAGTATATTTCCTCACTTATTTGAACGCAAATCTCAGGGTTCATACTACTTAATGGCATCTTAAACTTTGGTTGCACCTTATTTTGTTGTAATCTGTTCTTTCTCTTTAGGATTCCAATTTGATCATGTCAACCATGTTCTTAGTAATTCAATCTTTCTTATTCCTTTGGTTTCAATGGTTCTTAGGTTGTACGCTAAAAGGATTCGCATCGTTTGAAATCATAGCCTTGTTTGCTGCAAAATAGTGTATCTATCTTCGCATATCTATTTTTTGAATTTTATATTTTAAAAAATTTGTCCTTTGATTATTTTCTTCTATCTTTCGTCGCAAATTCCAAAAGAAGAGAAGAAAATTTTTCCTTAGAGTCTTGTGTTATCTTTCAATCTTGTGGTCATTGTATTCCACTTCCGCTTTCATTTCTTAGTTTTCTTGAAAATCTCAGTATCTTTTACTTTTCTTTGTACTATGTGTTCAACCTTTCATTGTTCTTGAGAGAAACAAGAGAGCTACTGCAGTTCACAGCTTAAAGAAAAAGAAAGGTATTAATTGGGGTTGTAACTTAAAACTATTATAACTTTTAATTCGTGCCTCCAAATGACTATTATAATATATCAAATCGAAGCTCGTTTCGATGCCTAAAAACGCACCATAGCAAAAGTATATTTCCTCACTTATTTGAACGCAAATCTCAGGGTTCATACTACTTAATGGCATCTTAAACTTTGGTTGCACCTTATTTTGTTGTAATCTGTTCTTTCTCTTTAGGATTCCAATTTGATCATGTCAACCATGTTCTTAGTAATTCAATCTTTCTTATTCCTTTGGTTTCAATGGTTCTTAGGTTGTACACTAAAAGGATTCACATCGTTTGAAATCATAGCCTTGTTTGCTGAAAATAGTGTATCTATCTTCGCATATCTATTTTTTGAATTTTATATTTTAAAAAATTTGTCCTTTGATTATTTTCTTCTATCTTTCGTCGCAAATTCCAAAAGAAGAGAGAAAATTTATCCTTAGAGTCTTGTATTATCTTTCAATCTTGTGGTCATTGTATTCCACTTTCGCTTTCATTTCTTAGTTTTCTTGAAAATCTCAGTATCTTTTACTTTTCTATGTACTATGTGGTCAACCTTTCATTGTTCTTGAGAGGAAAAAGAGTGCTACTGCAGCTTAAAAAAAAGGATGGTATTAATTGGGGTAGTAACTTAAAACTATTATAACTTTTAATTCGTGCATCCAAATGACTATTATAATATATCAAATCGAAGCTCGTTTCGATGCCTAAAAACGCACCATAGCAAAAGTATATTTCCTCACTTATTTGAACGCAAATTTCAGGGTTCATACTACTTAATGGCATCTTAAACTTTGGTTGCACCTTATTTTGTTGTAATCTGTTCTTTCTCTTTAGGATTCCAATTTGATCATGTCAACCATGTTCTTAGTAATTCAATCTTTCTTATTCCTTTGGTTTCAATGGTTCTTAGGTTGTACGCTAAAAGGATTCGCATCGTTTGAAATCATAGCCTTGTTTGCTGAAAATAGTGTATCTATCTTCGCATATCTATTTTTTGAATTTTATATTTTAAAAAATTTGTCCTTTGATTATTTTCTTCTATCTTTCGTCGCAAATTCCAAAAGAAGAGAGAAAATTTGTCCTTAGAGTCTTGTGTTATCTTTCAATCTTGTGGTCATTGTATTCCACTTCCGCTTTCATTTCTTAGTTTTCTTGAAAATCTCAGTATCTTTTACTTTTCTTTGTACTATGTGTTCAACCTTTCATTGTTCTTGAGAGAAACAAGAGAGCTACTGCAGTTCACAACTTAAAAACAAAAGGAAGGTATTAATTGGGGTTGTAACTTAAAACTATTATAACATTTAATTCGTGCATCCAAATGACTATTATAATATATCAAATCGAAGCTCGTTTCGATGCATAAAAACGCACCATAGCAAAAGTATATTTCCTCACTTATTTGAACGCAAATTTCAGGGTTCATACTACTTAATGGCATCTTAAACTTTGGTTGCACCTTATTTTGTTGTAATCTGTTCTTTCTCTTTAGGATTCCAATTTGATCATGTCAACCATGTTCTTAGTAATTCAATCTTTCTTATTCCTTTGGTTTCAATGGTTCTTAGGTTGTACGCTAAAAGGATTCGCATCGTTTGAAATCATAGCCTTGTTTGCTGAAAATAGTGTATCTATCTTCGCATATCTATTTTTTGAATTTTATATTTTAAAAAATTTGTCCTTTGATTATTTTCTTCTATCTTTCGTCGCAAATTCCAAAAGAAGAGAAGAAAATTTTTCCTTAGAGTCTTGTGTTATCTTTCAATCTTGTGGTCATTGTATTCCACTTCCGCTTTCATTTCTTAGTTTTCTTGAAAATCTCAGTATCTTTTACTTTTCTTTGTACTATGTGTTCAACCTTTCATTGTTCTTGAGAGAAACAAGAGAGCTACTGCAGTTCAAAGCTTAAAGAAAAAGAAAGGTATTAATTGGGGTTGTAACTTAAAACTATTATAACTTTTAATTCGTGCATCCAAATGACTATTATAATATATCAAATCGAAGCTCGTTTCGATGCCTAAAAACGCACCATAGCAAAAGTATATTTCCTCACTTATTTGAACGCAAATCTCAGGGTTCATACTACTTAATGGCATCTTAAACTTTGGTTGCACCTTATTTTGTTGTAATCTGTTCTTTCTCTTTAGGATTCCAATTTGATCATGTCAACCATGTTCTTAGTAATTCAATCTTTCTTATTCCTTTGGTTTCAATGGTTCTTAGGTTGTACGCTAAAAGGATTCGCATCGTTTGAAATCATAGCCTTGTTTGCTGAAAATAGTGTATCTATCTTCGCATATCTATTTTTTGAATTTTATATTTTAAAAAATTTGTCCTTTGATTATTTTCTTCTATCTTTCGTCGCAAATTCCAAAAGAAGAGAGAAAATTTGTCCTTAGAGTCTTGTGTTATCTTTCAATCTTGTGGTCATTGTATTCCACTTCCGCTTTCATTTCTTAGTTTTCTTGAAAATCTCAGTATCTTTTACTTTTCTTTGTACTATGTGTTCAACCTTTCATTGTTCTTGAGAGAAACAAGAGAGCTACTGCAGTTCACAGCTTAAAGAAAAAGAAAGGTATTAATTGGGGTTGTAACTTAAAACTATTATAACTTTTAATTCGTGCCTCCAAATGACTATTATAATATATCAAATCGAAGCTCGTTTCGATGCCTAAAAACGCACCATAGCAAAAGTATATTTCCTCACTTATTTGAACGCAAATCTCAGGGTTCATACTACTTAATGGCATCTTAAACTTTGGTTGCACCTTATTTTGTTGTAATCTGTTCTTTCTCTTTAGGATTCCAATTTGATCATGTCAACCATGTTCTTAGTAATTCAATCTTTCTTATTCCTTTGGTTTCAATGGTTCTTAGGTTGTACGCTAAAAGGATTCGCATCGTTTGAAATCATAGCCTTGTTTGCTGAAAATAGTGTATCTATCTTCGCATATCTATTTTTTGAATTTTATATTTTAAAAAATTTGTCCTTTGATTATTTTCTTCTATCTTTCGTCGCAAATTCCAAAAGAAGAGAGAAAATTTGTCCTTAGAGTCTTGTGTTATCTTTCAATCTTGTGGTCATTGTATTCCACTTCCGCTTTCATTTCTTAGTTTTCTTGAAAATCTCAGTATCTTTTACTTTTCTTTGTACTATGTGTTCAACCTTTCATTGTTCTTGAGAGAAACAAGAGAGCTACTGCAGTTCACAGCTTAAAGAAAAAGAAAGGTATTAATTGGGGTTGTAACTTAAAACTATTATAACTTTTAATTCGTGCCTCCAAATGACTATTATAATATATCAAATCGAAGCTCGTTTCGATGCCTAAAAACGCACCATAGCAAAAGTATATTTCCTCACTTATTTGAACGCAAATCTCAGGGTTCATACTACTTAATGGCATCTTAAACTTTGGTTGCACCTTATTTTGTTGTAATCTGTTCTTTCTCTTTAGGATTCCAATTTGATCATGTCAACCATGTTCTTAGTAATTCAATCTTTCTTATTCCTTTGGTTTCAATGGTTCTTAGGTTGTACGCTAAAAGGATTCGCATCGTTTGAAATCATAGCCTTGTTTGCTGAAAATAGTGTATCTATCTTCGCATATCTATTTTTTGAATTTTATATTTTAAAAAATTTGTCCTTTGATTATTTTCTTCTATCTTTCGTCGCAAATTCCAAAAGAAGAGAGAAAATTTGTCCTTAGAGTCTTGTGTTATCTTTCAATCTTGTGGTCATTGTATTCCACTTCCGCTTTCATTTCTTAGTTTTCTTGAAAATCTCAGTATCTTTTACTTTTCTTTGTACTATGTGTTCAACCTTTCATTGTTCTTGAGAGAAACAAGAGAGCTACTGCAGTTCACAGCTTAAAGAAAAAGAAAGGTATTAATTGGGGTTGTAACTTAAAACTATTATAACTTTTAATTCGTGCCTCCAAATGACTATTATAATATATCAAATCGAAGCTCGTTTCGATGCCTAAAAACGCACCATAGCAAAAGTATATTTCCTCACTTATTTGAACGCAAATCTCAGGGTTCATACTACTTAATGGCATCTTAAACTTTGGTTGCACCTTATTTTGTTGTAATCTGTTCTTTCTCTTTAGGATTCCAATTTGATCATGTCAACCATGTTCTTAGTAATTCAATCTTTCTTATTCCTTTGGTTTCAATGGTTCTTAGGTTGTACGCTAAAAGGATTCGCATCGTTTGAAATCATAGCCTTGTTTGCTGAAAATAGTGTATCTATCTTCGCATATCTATTTTTTGAATTTTATATTTTAAAAAATTTGTCCTTTGATTATTTTCTTCTATCTTTCGTCGCAAATTCCAAAAGAAGAGAGAAAATTTGTCCTTAGAGTCTTGTGTTATCTTTCAATCTTGTGGTCATTGTATTCCACTTCCGCTTTCATTTCTTAGTTTTCTTGAAAATCTCAGTATCTTTTACTTTTCTTTGTACTATGTGTTCATCCTTTCATTGTTCTTGAGAGAAACAAGAGAGCTAAATTGGTTCACAGCTTAAAAAAAAAGGAAGGTATTAATTGGGGTTGTAACTTAAAACTATTATAACTTTTAATTCGTGCATCCAAATGACTATTATAATATATCAAATCGAAGCTCGTTTCGATGCCTAAAAACGCACCATAGCAAAAGTATATTTCCTCACTTATTTGAACGCAAATCTCAGGGTTCATACTACTTAATGGCATCTTAAACTTTGGTTGCACCTTATTTTGTTGTAATCTGTTCTTTCTCTTTAGGATTCCAATTTGATCATGTCAACCATGTTCTTAGTAATTCAATCTTTCTTATTCCTTTGGTTTCAATGGTTCTTAGGTTGTACGCTAAAAGGATTCGCATCGTTTGAAATCATAGCCTTGTTTGTTGAAAATAGTGTATCTATCTTCGCATATCTATTTTTTGAATTTTATATTTTAAAAAATTTGTCCTTTGATTATTTTCTTCTATCTTTCGTCGCAAATTCCAAAAGAAGAGAGAAAATTTGTCCTTAGAGTCTTGTGTTATCTTTCAATCTTGTGGTCATTGTATTCCACTTCCGCTTTCATTTCTTAGTTTTCTTGAAAATCTCACTATCTTTTACTTTTCTTTGTACTATGTGTTCAACCTTTCATTGTTCTTGAGAGAAACAAGAGAGCTACTGCAGTTCACAGCTTAAAGAAAAAGAAAGGTATTAATTGGGGTTGTAACTTAAAACTATTATAACTTTTAATTCGTGCCTCCAAATGACTATTATAATATATCAAATCGAAGCTCGTTTCGATGCCTAAAAACGCACCATAGCAAAAGTATATTTCCTCACTTATTTGAACGCAAATCTCAGGGTTCATACTACTTAATGGCATCTTAAACTTTGGTTGCACCTTATTTTGTTGTAATCTGTTCTTTCTCTTTAGGATTCCAATTTGATCATGTCAACCATGTTCTTAGTAATTCAATCTTTCTTATTCCTTTGGTTTCAATGGTTCTTAGGTTGTACGCTAAAAGGATTCGCATCGTTTGAAATCATAGCCTTGTTTGCTGAAAATAGTGTATCTATCTTCGCATATCTATTTTTTGAATTTTATATTTTAAAAAATTTGTCCTTTGATTATTTTCTTCTATCTTTCGTCGCAAATTCCAAAAGAAGAGAGAAAATTTGTCCTTAGAGTCTTGTGTTATCTTTCAATCTTGTGGTCATTGTATTCCACTTCCGCTTTCATTTCTTAGTTTTCTTGAAAATCTCAGTATCTTTTACTTTTCTTTGTACTATGTGTTCAACCTTTCATTGTTCTTGAGAGAAACAAGAGAGCTACTGCAGTTCACAGCTTAAAGAAAAAGAAAGGTATTAATTGGGGTTGTAACTTAAAACTATTATAACTTTTAATTCGTGCCTCCAAATGACTATTATAATATATCAAATCGAAGCTCGTTTCGATGCCTAAAAACGCACCATAGCAAAAGTATATTTCCTCACTTATTTGAACGCAAATCTCAGGGTTCATACTACTTAATGGCATCTTAAACTTTGGTTGCACCTTATTTTGTTGTAATCTGTTCTTTCTCTTTAGGATTCCAATTTGATCATGTCAACCATGTTCTTAGTAATTCAATCTTTCTTATTCCTTTGGTTTCAATGGTTCTTAGGTTGTACGCTAAAAGGATTCGCATCGTTTGAAATCATAGCCTTGTTTGTTGAAAATAGTGTATCTATCTTCGCATATCTATTTTTTGAATTTTATATTTTAAAAAATTTGTCCTTTGATTATTTTCTTCTATCTTTCGTCGCAAATTCCAAAAGAAGAGAGAAAATTTGTCCTTAGAGTCTTGTGTTATCTTTCAATCTTGTGGTCATTGTATTCCACTTCCGCTTTTATTTCTTAGTTTTCTTGAAAATCTCAGTGTCTTTTACTTTTCTTTGTACTATGTGTTCAACCTTTCATTGTTCTTGAGAGAAACAAGAGGGCTACTGCAGTTCACAGCTTAAAAAAAAGGAAGGTATTAATTGGGGTTGTAACTTAAAACTTTTATAACTTTTAATTCGTGCATCCAAATGACTATTATAATATATCAAATCGAAGCTCGTTTCGATGCCTAAAAACGCACCATAGCAAAAGTATATTTCCTCACTTATTTGAACGCAAATCTCAGGGTTCATACTACTTAATGGCATCTTAAACTTTGGTTGCACCTTATTTTGTTGTAATCTGTTCTTTCTCTTTAGGATTCCAATTTGATCATGTCAACCATGTTCTTAGTAATTCAATCTTTCTTATTCCTTTGGTTTCAATGGTTCTTAGGTTGTACGCTAAAAGGATTCGCATCGTTTGAAATCATAGCCTTGTTTGCTGAAAATAGTGTATCTATCTTCGCATATCTATTTTTTGAATTTTATATTTTAAAAAATTTGTCCTTTGATTATTTTCTTCTATCTTTCGTCGCAAATTCCAAAAGAAGAGAGAAAATTTGTCCTTAGTGTCTTGTATTATCTTTCAATCTTGTGGTCATTGTATTCCACTTCCGCTTTCATTTCTTAGTTTTCTTGAAAATGTAAGTCTCTTTTACTTTTCTTTGTTCTATGTGTCCAACCTTTCATTGTTCTTGAGAGAAACAAGATAGCTACTGCAGTTCACAGCTTAAAAACAAAAGGAAGGTATTAATTGGGGTTGTAACTTAAAACTATTATAACATTTAATTCGTGCATCCAAATGACTATTATAATATATCAAATCGAAGCTCGTTTCGATGCATAAAAACGCACCATAGCAAAAGTATATTTCCTCACTTATTTGAACGCAAATTTCAGGGTTCATACTACTTAATGGCATCTTAAACTTTGGTTGCACCTTATTTTGTTGTAATCTGTTCTTTCTCTTTAGGATTCCAATTTGATCATGTCAACCATGTTCTTAGTAATTCAATCTTTCTTATTCCTTTGGTTTCAATGGTTCTTAGGTTGTACGCTAAAAGGATTCGCATCGTTTGAAATCATAGCCTTGTTTGCTGAAAATAGTGTATCTATCTTCGCATATCTATTTTTTGAATTTTATATTTTAAAAAATTTGTCCTTTGATTATTTTCTTCTATCTTTCGTCGCAAATTCCAAAAGAAGAGAGAAAATTTGTCCTTAGAGTCTTGTGTTATCTTTCAATCTTGTGGTCATTGTATTCCACTTCCGCTTTCATTTCTTAGTTTTCTTGAAAATCTCAGTATCTTTTACTTTTCTTTGTACTATGTGTTCAACCTTTCATTGTTCTTGAGAGAAACAAGATAGCTACTGTAGTTCACAGCTTAAAAACAAAAGGAAGGTATTAATTGGGGTTGTAACTTAAAACTATTATAACATTTAATTCGTGCATCCAAATGACTATTATAATATATCAAATCGAAGCTCGTTTCGATGCCTAAAAACGCACCATAGCAAAAGTATATTTCCTCACTTATTTGAACGCAAATCTCAGGGTTCATACTACTTAATGGCATCTTAAACTTTGGTTGCACCTTATTTTGTTGTAATCTGTTCTTTCTCTTTAGGATTCCAATTTGATCATGTCAACCATGTTCTTAGTAATTCAATCTTTCTTATTCCTTTGGTTTCAATGGTTCTTAGGTTGTACGCTAAAAGGATTCGCATCGTTTGAAATCATAGCCTTGTTTGCTGAAAATAGTGTATCTATCTTCGCATATCTATTTTTTGAATTTTATATTTTAAAAAATTTGTCCTTTGATTATTTTCTTCTATCTTTCGTCGCAAATTCCAAAAGAAGAGAGAAAATTTGTCCTTAGAGTCTTGTGTTATCTTTCAATCTTGTGGTCATTGTATTCCACTTCCGCTTTCATTTCTTAGTTTTCTTGAAAATCTCAATATCTTTTACTTTTCTTTGTACTATGTGTTCAACCTTTCATTGTTCTTGAGAGAAACAAGAGAGCTACTGTAGTTCACAACTTAAAGAAAAAGAAAGGTATTAATTGGGGTTGTAACTTAAAACTATTATAACTTTTAATTCGTGCCTCCAAATGACTATTATAATATATCAAATCGAAGCTCGTTTCGATGCCTAAAAACGCACCATAGCAAAAGTATATTTCCTCACTTATTTGAACGCAAATCTCAGGGTTCATACTACTTAATGGCATCTTAAACTTTGGTTGCACCTTATTTTGTTGTAATCTGTTCTTTCTCTTTAGGATTCCAATTTGATCATGTCAACCATGTTCTTAGTAATTCAATCTTTCTTATTCCTTTGGTTTCAATGGTTCTTAGGTTGTACGCTAAAAGGATTCGCATCGTTTGAAATCATAGCCTTGTTTGCTGAAAATAGTGTATCTATCTTCGCATATCTATTTTTTGAATTTTATATTTTAAAAAATTTGTCCTTTGATTATTTTCTTCTATCTTTCGTCGCAAATTCCAAAAGAAGAGAGAAAATTTGTCCTTAGAGTCTTGTGTTATCTTTCAATCTTGTGGTCATTGTATTCCACTTCCGCTTTCATTTCTTAGTTTTCTTGAAAATCTCAGTATCTTTTACTTTTCTTTGTACTATGTGTTCAACCTTTCATTGTTCTTGAGAGAAACAAGAGAGCTACTGCAGTTCACAGCTTAAAGAAAAAGAAAGGTATTAATTGGGGTTGTAACTTAAAACTATTATAACTTTTAATTCGTGCCTCCAAATGACTATTATAATATATCAAATCGAAGCTCGTTTCGATGCCTAAAAACGCACCATAGCAAAAGTATATTTCCTCACTTATTTGAACGCAAATCTCAGGGTTCATACTACTTAATGGCATCTTAAACTTTGGTTGCACCTTATTTTGTTGTAATCTGTTCTTTCTCTTTAGGATTCCAATTTGATCATGTCAACCATGTTCTTAGTAATTCAATCTTTCTTATTCCTTTGGTTTCAATGGTTCTTAGGTTGTACGCTAAAAGGATTCGCATCGTTTGAAATCATAGCCTTGTTTGTTGAAAATAGTGTATCTATCTTCGCATATCTATTTTTTGAATTTTATATTTTAAAAAATTTGTCCTTTGATTATTTTCTTCTATCTTTCGTCGCAAATTCCAAAAGAAGAGAGAAAATTTGTCCTTAGAGTCTTGTGTTATCTTTCAATCTTGTGGTCATTGTATTCCACTTCCGCTTTCATTTCTTAGTTTTCTTGAAAATCTCAGTATCTTTTACTTTTCTTTGTACTATGTGTTCAACCTTTCATTGTTCTTGAGAGAAACAAGAGAGCTACTACAGTTCACAGCTTAAAAAAAAAGGAAGGTATTAATTGGGGTTGTAACTTAAAACTATTATAACTTTTAATTCGTGCATCCAAATGACTATTATAATATATCAAATCGAAGCTCGTTTCGATGCCTAAAAACGCACCATAGCAAAAGTATATTTCCTCACTTATTTGAACGCAAATTTCATGGTTCATACTACTTAATGACGTCTTAAACTTTGGTTGCACCTTATTTTGTTGTAATCTGTTCTTTCTCTTAAGGATTCCAATTTGATCATGTCAACCATGTTCTTAGTAATTCAATCTTTCTTATTCCTTTGGTTTCAATGGTTCTTAGGTTGTACGCTAAAAGGATTCGCATCGTTTGAAATCATTGCCTTGTTTGCTGAAAATAATGTATCTATCTTCGCATATCTATTTTTGGAATTTTATATTTTAAAAAATTTGTCCTTTTATTATTTTCTTCTATCTTTCGTCGCAAATTACAAAAGAAGAGAGAAAATATTTTCCTTAGAGTCTTGTGTTATCTTTCAATCTTGTGGTCATTGTATTCCACTTCCGCTTTCATTTCTTAGTTTTCTTGAAAATCTCAGTATCTTTTACTTTTCTTTGTACTATGTGTTCAACCTTTCATTGTTCTTGAGAGAAACAAGAGAGCTACAGCAGTTCACAGCTTAAAAAAAAGGAAGGTATTAATTGGGGTTGTAACTTAAAACTATTATAACTTTTAATTCGTGCATCCAAATGACTATTATAATATATCAAATCGAAGCTCGTTTCGATGCATAAAAACGCACCATAGCAAAAGTATATTTCCTCACTTATTTGAACGCAAATTTCAGGGTTCATACTACTTAATGGCATCTTAAACTTTGGTTGCACCTTATTTTGTTGTAATCTGTTCTTTCTCTTTAGGATTCCAATTTGATCATGTCAACCATGTTCTTAGTAATTCAATCTTTCTTATTCCTTTGGTTTCAATGGTTCTTAGGTTGTACGCTAAAAGGATTCGCATCGTTTGAAATCATAGCCTTGTTTGCTGAAAATAGTGTATCTATCTTCGCATATCTATTTTTTGAATTTTATATTTTAAAAAATTGGTCCTTTGATTATTTTCTTCTATCTTTCGTCGCAAATTCCAAAAGAAGAGATAAAAAAATTTCCTTAGAGTCTTGTGTTATCTTTCAATCTTGTGGTCATTGTATTCCACTTCCGCTTTTATTTCTTAGTTTTCTTGAAAATCTGAATGTCTTTTACTTTTCTTTGTACTATGTGTTCAACCTTTCATTGTTCTTGAGAGAAACAAGAGAGCTACTGCAGTTCACAGCTTAAAAACAAAAGGAAGGTATTAATTGGGGTTGTAACTTAAAACTATTATAACTTTTAATTCGTGCATCCAAATGACTATTATAATATATCAAATCGAAGCTCGTTTCGATGCCTAAAAACGCACCATAGCAAAAGTATATTTCCTCACTTATTTGAACGCAAATTTCATGGTTCATACTACTTAATGACATCTTAAACTTTGGTTGCACCTTATTTTGTTGTAATCTGTTCTTTCTCTTTAGGATTCCAATTTGATCATGTCAACCATGTTCTTAGTAATTCAATCTTTCTTATTCCTTTGGTTTCAATGGTTCTTAGGTTGTACGCTAAAAGGATTCGCATCGTTTGAAATCATAGCCTTGTTTGTTGAAAATAGTGTATCTATCTTCGCATATCTATTTTTTGAATTTTATATTTTAAAAAATTTGTCCTTTGATTATTTTCTTCTATCTTTCGTCGCAAATTCCAAAAGAAGAGAGAAAATTTGTCCTTAGAGTCTTGTGTTATCTTTCAATCTTGTGGTCATTGTATTCCACTTCCGCTTTTATTTCTTAGTTTTCTTGAAAATCTCAGTGTCTTTTACTTTTCTTTGTACTATGTGTTCAACCTTTCATTGTTCTTGAGAGAAACAAGAGGGCTACTGCAGTTCACAGCTTAAAAAAAAGGAAGGTATTAATTGGGGTTGTAACTTAAAACTTTTATAACTTTTAATTCGTGCATCCAAATGACTATTATAATATATCAAATCGAAGCTCGTTTCGATGCCTAAAAACGCACCATAGCAAAAGTATATTTCCTCACTTATTTGAACGCAAATCTCAGGGTTCATACTACTTAATGGCATCTTAAACTTTGGTTGCACCTTATTTTGTTGTAATCTGTTCTTTCTCTTTAGGATTCCAATTTGATCATGTCAACCATGTTCTTAGTAATTCAATCTTTCTTATTCCTTTGGTTTCAATGGTTCTTAGGTTGTACGCTAAAAGGATTCGCATCGTTTGAAATCATAGCCTTGTTTGCTGAAAATAGTGTATCTATCTTCGCATATCTATTTTTTGAATTTTATATTTTAAAAAATTTGTCCTTTGATTATTTTCTTCTATCTTTCGTCGCAAATTCCAAAAGAAGAGAGAAAATTTGTCCTTAGAGTCTTGTGTTATCTTTCAATCTTGTGGTCATTGTATTCCACTTCCGCTTTCATTTCTTAGTTTTCTTGAAAATCTCAGTATCTTTTACTTTTCTTTGTACTATGTGTTCAACCTTTCATTGTTCTTGAGAGAAACAAGAGAGCTACTGCAGTTCACAGCTTAAAGAAAAAGAAAGGTATTAATTGGGGTTGTAACTTAAAACTATTATAACTTTTAATTCGTGCCTCCAAATGACTATTATAATATATCAAATCGAAGCTCGTTTCGATGCCTAAAAACGCACCATAGCAAAAGTATATTTCCTCACTTATTTGAACGCAAATCTCAGGGTTCATACTACTTAATGGCATCTTAAACTTTGGTTGCACCTTATTTTGTTGTAATCTGTTCTTTCTCTTTAGGATTCCAATTTGATCATGTCAACCATGTTCTTAGTAATTCAATCTTTCTTATTCCTTTGGTTTCAATGGTTCTTAGGTTGTACGCTAAAAGGATTCGCATCGTTTGAAATCATAGCCTTGTTTGCTGAAAATAGTGTATCTATCTTCGCATATCTATTTTTTGAATTTTATATTTTAAAAAATTTGTCCTTTGATTATTTTCTTCTATCTTTCGTCGCAAATTCCAAAAGAAGAGAGAAAATTTGTCCTTAGAGTCTTGTGTTATCTTTCAATCTTGTGGTCATTGTATTCCACTTCCGCTTTCATTTCTTAGTTTTCTTGAAAATCTCAGTATCTTTTACTTTTCTTTGTACTATGTGTTCAACCTTTCATTGTTCTTGAGAGAAACAAGAGAGCTACTGCAGTTCACAGCTTAAAGAAAAAGAAAGGTATTAATTGGGGTTGTAACTTAAAACTATTATAACTTTTAATTCGTGCCTCCAAATGACTATTATAATATATCAAATCGAAGCTCGTTTCGATGCCTAAAAACGCACCATAGCAAAAGTATATTTCCTCACTTATTTGAACGCAAATCTCAGGGTTCATACTACTTAATGGCATCTTAAACTTTGGTTGCACCTTATTTTGTTGTAATCTGTTCTTTCTCTTTAGGATTCCAATTTGATCATGTCAACCATGTTCTTAGTAATTCAATCTTTCTTATTCCTTTGGTTTCAATGGTTCTTAGGTTGTACGCTAAAAGGATTCGCATCGTTTGAAATCATAGCCTTGTTTGCTGAAAATAGTGTATCTATCTTCGCATATCTATTTTTTGAATTTTATATTTTAAAAAATTTGTCCTTTGATTATTTTCTTCTATCTTTCGTCGCAAATTCCAAAAGAAGAGAGAAAATTTGTCCTTAGAGTCTTGTGTTATCTTTCAATCTTGTGGTCATTGTATTCCACTTCCGCTTTCATTTCTTAGTTTTCTTGAAAATCTCAGTATCTTTTACTTTTCTTTGTACTATGTGTTCAACCTTTCATTGTTCTTGAGAGAAACAAGAGAGCTACTGCAGTTCACAGCTTAAAAAAAAGGAAGGTATTAATTGGGGTTGTAACTTAAAACTATTATAACTTTTAATTCGTGCATCCAAATGACTATTATAATATATCAAATCGAAGCTCGTTTCGATGCCTAAAAACGCACCATAGCAAAAGTATATTTCCTCACTTATTTGAACGCAAATTTCATGGTTCATACTACTTAATGACATCTTAAACTTTGGTTGCACCTTATTTTGTTGTAATCTGTTCTTTCTCTTTAGGATTCCAATTTGATCATGTCAACCATGTTCTTAGTAATTCAATCTTTCTTATTCCTTTGGTTTCAATGGTTCTTAGGTTGTACGCTAAAAGGATTCGCATCGTTTGAAATCATAGCCTTGTTTGCTGAAAATAGTGTATCTATCTTCGCATATCTATTTTTTGAATTTTATATTTTAAAAAATTTGTCCTTTGATTATTTTCTTCTATCTTTCGTCGCAAATTCCAAAAGAAGAGAGAAAATTTGTCCTTAGAGTCTTGTGTTATCTTTCAATCTTGTGGTCATTGTATTCCACTTCCGCTTTCATTTCTTAGTTTTCTTGAAAATCTCAGTATCTTTTACTTTTCTTTGTACTATGTGTTCAACCTTTCATTGTTCTTGAGAGAAACAAGAGAGCTACTGCAGTTCACAGCTTAAAAAAAAGGAAGGTATTAATTGGGGTTGTAACTTAAAACTATTATAACTTTTAATTCGTGCATCCAAATGACTATTATAATATATCAAATCGAAGCTCGTTTCGATGCCTAAAAACGCACCATAGCAAAAGTATATTTCCTCACTTATTTGAACGCAAATTTCATGGTTCATACTACTTAATGACATCTTAAACTTTGGTTGCACCTTATTTTGTTGTAATCTGTTCTTTCTCTTTAGGATTCCAATTTGATCATGTCAACCATGTTCTTAGTAATTCAATCTTTCTTATTCCTTTGGTTTCAATGGTTCTTAGGTTGTACGCTAAAAGGATTCGCATCGTTTGAAATCATAGCCTTGTTTGCTGAAAATAGTGTATCTATCTTCGCATATCTATTTTTTGAATTTTATATTTTAAAAAATTTGTCCTTTGATTATTTTCTTCTATCTTTCGTCGCAAATTCCAAAAGAAGAGAGAAAATTTGTCCTTAGAGTCTTGTGTTATCTTTCAATCTTGTGGTCATTGTATTCCACTTCCGCTTTCATTTCTTAGTTTTCTTGAAAATCTCAGTATCTTTTACTTTTCTTTGTACTATGTGTTCAACCTTTCATTGTTCTTGAGAGAAACAAGAGAGCTACATCAGTTCACAGCTTAAAAAAAAAGGAGGGTATTAATTGGGGTTGTAACTTAAAACTATTATAACTTTTAATTCGTGCATCCAAATGACTATTATAATATATCAAATCGAAGCTCGTTTCGATGCCTAAAAACGCACCATAGCAAAAGTATATTTCCTCACTTATTTGAACGCAAATTTCATGGTTCATACTACTTAATGACATCTTAAACTTTGGTTGCACCTTATTTTGTTGTAATCTGTTCTTTCTCTTTAGGATTCCAATTTGATCATGTCAACCATGTTCTTAGTAATTCAATCTTTCTTATTCCTTTGGTTTCAATGGTTCTTAGGTTGTACGCTAAAAGGATTCGCATCGTTTGAAATCATAGCCTTGTTTGTTGAAAATAGTGTATCTATCTTCGCATATCTATTTTTTGAATTTTATATTTTAAAAAATTTGTCCTTTGATTATTTTCTTCTATCTTTCGTCGCAAATTCCAAAAGAAGAGAGAAAATTTGTCCTTAGAGTCTTGTATTATCTTTCAATCTTGTGGTCATTGTATTCCACTTTCGCTTTCATTTCTTAGTTTTCTTGAAAATCTCAGTATCTTTGACTTTTCTATGCACTATGTGGTCAACCTTTCATTGTTCCTAAGAGGAAAAAGAGTACTACTATAGTTCACAGCTTAAAAAAGGAAGGTATTAATTGGGGTAGTAACTTAAAACTATTATAACTTTTAATTCGTGCATCCAAATGACTATTATAATATATCAAATCGAAGCTCGTTTCGATGCCTAAAAACGCACCATAGCAAAAGTATATTTCCTCACTTATTTGAACGCAAATTTCTTGGTTCATACTACTTAATGACATCTTAAACTTTGGTTGCACCTTATTTTGTTGTAATCTGTTCTTTCTCTTTAGGATTCCAATTTGATCATGTCAACCATGTTCTTAGTAATTCAATCTTTCTTATTCCTTTGGTTTCAATGGTTCTTAGGTTGTACGCTAAAAGGATTCGCATCGTTTGAAATCATAGCCTTGTTTGCTGAAAATAGTGTATCTATCTTCGCATATCTATTTTTTGAATTTTATATTTTAAAAAATTTGTCCTTTGATTATTTTCTTCTATCTTTCGTCGCAAATTCCAAAAGAAGAGAGAAAATTTGTCCTTAGAGTCTTGTGTTATCTTTCAATCTTGTGGTCATTGTATTCCACTTCCGCTTTCATTTCTTAGTTTTCTTGAAAATCTCAGTATCTTTTACTTTTCTTTGTACTATGTGTTCAACCTTTCATTGTTCTTGAGAGAAACAAGAGAGCTACAGCAGTTCACAGCTTAAAAAAAAGGTGGGTATTAATTGGGGTTGTAACTTACAACTATTATAACTTTTAATTCGTGCATCCAAATGACTATTATAATATATCAAATCGAAGCTCGTTTCGATGCCTAAAAACGCACCATAGCAAAAGTATATTTCCTCACTTATTTGAACGCAAATTTCATGGTTCATACTACTTAATGACGTCTTAAACTTTGGTTGCACCTTATTTTGTTGTAATCTGTTCTTTCTCTTTAGGATTCCAATTTGATCATGTCAACCATGTTCTTAGTAATTCAATCTTTCTTATTCCTTTGGTTTCAATGGTTCTTAGGTTGTACGCTAAAAGGATTCGCATCGTTTGAAATCATAGCCTTGTTTGCTGAAAATAGTGTATCTATCTTCGCATATCTATTTTTTGAATTTTATATTTTAAAAAATTTGTCCTTTGATTATTTTCTTCTATCTTTCGTCGCAAATTCCAAAAGAAGAGAGAAAATTTGTCCTTAGAGTCTTGTGTTATCTTTCAATCTTGTGGTCATTGTATTCCACTTCCGCTTTCATTTCTTAGTTTTCTTGAAAATCTCAGTATCTTTTACTTTTCTTTGTACTATGTGTTCAACCTTTCATTGTTCTTGAGAGAAACAAGAGAGCTACTGCAGTTCACAGCTTAAAAAAAAGGAAGGTATTAATTGGGGTTGTAACTTAAAACTATTATAACTTTTAATTCGTGCATCCAAATGACTATTATAATATATCAAATCGAAGCTCGTTTCGATGCCTAAAAACGCACCATAGCAAAAGTATATTTCCTCACTTATTTGAACGCAAATTTCATGGTTCATACTACTTAATGACATCTTAAACTTTGGTTGCACCTTATTTTGTTGTAATCTGTTCTTTCTCTTTAGGATTCCAATTTGATCATGTCAACCATGTTCTTAGTAATTCAATCTTTCTTATTCCTTTGGTTTCAATGGTTCTTAGGTTGTACGCTAAAAGGATTCGCATCGTTTGAAATCATAGCCTTGTTTGCTGAAAATAGTGTATCTATCTTCGCATATCTATTTTTTGAATTTTATATTTTAAAAAATTTGTCCTTTGATTATTTTCTTCTATCTTTCGTCGCAAATTCCAAAAGAAGAGAGAAAATTTGTCCTTAGAGTCTTGTGTTATCTTTCAATCTTGTGGTCATTGTATTCCACTTCCGCTTTCATTTCTTAGTTTTCTTGAAAATCTCAGTATCTTTTACTTTTCTTTGTACTATGTGTTCAACCTTTCATTGTTCTTGAGAGAAACAAGAGAGCTACTGCAGTTCACAGCTTAAAAAAAAGGAAGGTATTAATTGGGGTTGTAACTTAAAACTATTATAACTTTTAATTCGTGCATCCAAATGACTATTATAATATATCAAATCGAAGCTCGTTTCGATGCCTAAAAACGCACCATAGCAAAAGTATATTTCCTCACTTATTTGAACGCAAATTTCATGGTTCATACTACTTAATGACATCTTAAACTTTGGTTGCACCTTATTTTGTTGTAATCTGTTCTTTCTCTTTAGGATTCCAATTTGATCATGTCAACCATGTTCTTAGTAATTCAATCTTTCTTATTCCTTTGGTTTCAATGGTTCTTAGGTTGTACGCTAAAAGGATTCGCATCGTTTGAAATCATAGCCTTGTTTGCTGAAAATAGTGTATCTATCTTCGCATATCTATTTTTTGAATTTTATATTTTAAAAAATTTGTCCTTTGATTATTTTCTTCTATCTTTCGTCGCAAATTCCAAAAGAAGAGAGAAAATTTGTCCTTAGAGTCTTGTGTTATCTTTCAATCTTGTGGTCATTGTATTCCACTTCCGCTTTTATTTCTTAGTTTTCTTGAAAATCTCAGTGTCTTTTACTTTTCTTTGTACTATGTGTTCAACCTTTCATTGTTCTTGAGAGAAACAAGAGGGCTACTGCAGTTCACAGCTTAAAAAAAAGGAAGGTATTAATTGGGGTTGTAACTTAAAACTTTTATAACTTTTAATTCGTGCATCCAAATGACTATTATAATATATCAAATCGAAGCTCGTTTCGATGCCTAAAAACGCACCATAGCAAAAGTATATTTCCTCACTTATTTGAACGCAAATTTCATGGTTCATACTACTTAATGACGTCTTAAACTTTGGTTGCACCTTATTTTGTTGTAATCTGTTCTTTCTCTTTAGGATTCCAATTTGATCATGTCAACCATGTTCTTAGTAATTCAATCTTTCTTATTCCTTTGGTTTCAATGGTTCTTAGGTTGTACGCTAAAAGGATTCGCATCGTTTGAAATCATAGCCTTGTTTGTTGAAAATAGTGTATCTATCTTCGCATATCTATTTTTTGAATTTTATATTTTAAAAAATTTGTCCTTTGATTATTTTCTTCTATCTTTCGTCGCAAATTCCAAAAGAAGAGAGAAAATTTGTCCTTAGAGTCTTGTGTTATCTTTCAATCTTGTGGTCATTGTATTCCACTTCCGCTTTCATTTCTTAGTTTTCTTGAAAATCTCAGTATCTTTTACTTTTCTATGTACTATGTGGTCAACCTTTCATTGTTCTTGAGAGGAAAAAGAGTACTACTGCAGTTCACAGCTTAAAAAAGGAAGGTATTAATTGGGGTAGTAACTTAAAACTATTATAACTTTTAATTCGTGCATCCAAATGACTATTATAATATATCAAATCGAAGCTCGTTTCGATGCCTAAAAACGCACCATAGCAAAAGTATATTTCCTCACTTATTTGAACGCAAATTTCATGGTTCATACTACTTAATGACATCTTAAACTTTGGTTGCACCTTATTTTGTTGTAATCTGTTCTTTCTCTTTAGGATTCCAATTTGATCATGTCAACCATGTTCTTAGTAATTCAATCTTTCTTATTCCTTTGGTTTCAATGGTTCTTAGGTTGTACGCTAAAAGGATTCGCATCGTTTGAAATCATAGCCTTGTTTGCTGAAAATAGTGTATCTATCTTCGCATATCTATTTTTTGAATTTTATATTTTAAAAAATTTGTCCTTTGATTATTTTCTTCTATCTTTCGTCGCAAATTCCAAAAGAAGAGAGAAAATTTGTCCTTAGAGTCTTGTGTTATCTTTCAATCTTGTGGTCATTGTATTCCACTTCCGCTTTCATTTCTTAGTTTTCTTGAAAATCTCAGTATCTTTTACTTTTCTTTGTACTATGTGTTCAACCTTTCATTGTTCTTGAGAGAAACAAGAGAGCTACTGCTGTTCATAGCTTAAAAACAAAAGGAAGGTATTAATTGGGGTTGTAACTTAAAACTATTATAACTTTTAATTCGTGCATCCAAATGACTATTATAATATATCAAATCGAAGCTCGTTTCGATGCCTAAAAACGCACCATAGCAAAAGTATATTTCCTCACTTATTTGAACGCAAATTTCATGGTTCATACTACTTAATGACATCTTAAACTTTGGTTGCACCTTATTTTGTTGTAATCTGTTCTTTCTCTTTAGGATTCCAATTTGATCATGTCAACCATGTTCTTAGTAATTCAATCTTTCTTATTCCTTTGGTTTCAATGGTTCTTAGGTTGTACGCTAAAAGGATTCGCATCGTTTGAAATCATAGCCTTGTTTGCTGAAAATAGTGTATCTATCTTCGCATATCTATTTTTTGAATTTTATATTTTAAAAAATTTGTCCTTTGATTATTTTCTTCTATCTTTCGTCGCAAATTCCAAAAGAAGAGAGAAAATTTGTCCTTAGAGTCTTGTATTATCTTTCAATCTTGTGGTCATTGTATTCCACTTCCGCTTTCATTTCTTAGTTTTCTTGAAAATGTAAGTCTCTTTTACTTTTCTTTGTTCTATGTGTCCAACCTTTCATTGTTCTTGAGAGAAACAAGATAGCTACTGCAGTTCACAGCTTAAAAACAAAAGGAAGGTATTAATTGGGGTTGTAACTTAAAACTATTATAACATTTAATTCGTGCATCCAAATGACTATTATAATATATCAAATCGAAGCTCGTTTCGATGCATAAAAACGCACCATAGCAAAAGTATATTTCCTCCATTATTTGAACGCAAATTTCATGGTTCATACTACTTAATGACATCTTAAACTTTGGTTGCACCTTATTTTGTTGTAATCTGTTCTTTCTCTTTAGGATTCCAATTTGATCATGTCAACCATGTTCTTAGTAATTCAATCTTTCTTATTCCTTTGGTTTCAATGGTTCTTAGGTTGTACGCTAAAAGGATTCGCATCGTTTGAAATCATAGCCTTGTTTGCTGAAAATAGTGTATCTATCTTCGCATATCTATTTTTTGAATTTTATATTTTAAAAAATTTGTCCTTTGATTATTTTCTTCTATCTTTCGTCGCAAATTCCAAAAGAAGAGAGAAAATTTGTCCTTAGAGTCTTGTATTATCTTTCAATCTTGTGGTCATTGTATTCCACTTCCGCTTTCATTTCTTAGTTTTCTTGAAAATGTAAGTCTCTTTTACTTTTCTTTGTTCTATGTGTCCAACCTTTCATTGTTCTTGAGAGAAACAAGATAGCTACTGCAGTTCACAGCTTAAAAACAAAAGGAAGGTATTAATTGGGGTTGTAACTTAAAACTATTATAACATTTAATTCGTGCATCCAAATGACTATTATAATATATCAAATCGAAGCTCGTTTCGATGCCTAAAAACGCACCATAGCAAAAGTATATTTCCTCACTTATTTGAACGCAAATTTCATGGTTCATACTACTTAATGACGTCTTAAACTTTGGTTGCACCTTATTTTGTTGTAATCTGTTCTTTCTCTTTAGGATTCCAATTTGATCATGTCAACCATGTTCTTAGTAATTCAATCTTTCTTATTCCTTTGGTTTCAATGGTTCTTAGGTTGTACGCTAAAAGGATTCGCATCGTTTGAAATCATAGCCTTGTTTGCTGAAAATAGTGTATCTATCTTCGCATATCTATTTTTTGAATTTTATATTTTAAAAAATTTGTCCTTTGATTATTTTCTTCTATCTTTCGTCGCAAATTCCAAAAGAAGAGAGAAAATTTGTCCTTAGAGTCTTGTGTTATCTTTCAATCTTGTGGTCATTGTATTCCACTTCCGCTTTCATTTCTTAGTTTTCTTGAAAATGTAAGTCTCTTTTACTTTTCTTTGTTCTATGTGTCCAACCTTTCATTGTTCTTGAGAGAAACAAGATAGCTACTGCAGTTCACAGCTTAAAAACAAAAGGAAGGTATTAATTGGGGTTGTAACTTAAAACTATTATAACTTTTAATTCGTGCATCCAAATGACTATTATAATATATCAAATCGAAGCTCGTTTCGATGCCTAAAAACGCACCATAGCAAAAGTATATTTCCTCACTTATTTGAACGCAAATTTCATGGTTCATACTACTTAATGACGTCTTAAACTTTGGTTGCACCTTATTTTGTTGTAATCTGTTCTTTCTCTTTAGGATTCCAATTTGATCATGTCAACCATGTTCTTAGTAATTCAATCTTTCTTATTCCTTTGGTTTCAATGGTTCTTAGGTTGTACGCTAAAAGGATTCGCATCGTTTGAAATCATAGCCTTGTTTGCTGAAAATAGTGTATCTATCTTCGCATATCTATTTTTTGAATTTTATATTTTAAAAAATTTGTCCTTTGATTATTTTCTTCTATCTTTCGTCGCAAATTCCAAAAGAAGAGAGAAAATTTGTCCTTAGAGTCTTGTGTTATCTTTCAATCTTGTGGTCATTGTATTCCACTTCCGCTTTCATTTCTTAGTTTTCTTGAAAATCTCAGTCTCTTTTACTTTTCTTTGTTCTATGTGTCCAACCTTTCATTGTTCTTGAGAGAAACAAGATAGCTACTACAGTTCACAGCTTAAAAACAAAAGGAAGGTATTAATTGGGGTTGTAACTTAAAACTATTATAACTTTTAATTCGTGCATCCAAATGACTATTATAATATATCAAATCGAAGCTCGTTTCGATGCCTAAAAACGCACCATAGCAAAAGTATATTTCCTCACTTATTTGAACGCAAATTTCATGGTTCATACTACTTAATGACATCTTAAACTTTGGTTGCACCTTATTTTGTTGTAATCTGTTCTTTCTCTTTAGGATTCCAATTTGATCATGTCAACCATGTTCTTAGTAATTCAATCTTTCTTATTCCTTTGGTTTCAATGGTTCTTAGGTTGTACGCTAAAAGGATTCGCATCGTTTGAAATCATAGCCTTGTTTGCTGAAAATAGTGTATCTATCTTCGCATATCTATTTTTTGAATTTTATATTTTAAAAAATTTGTCCTTTGATTATTTTCTTCTATCTTTCGTCGCAAATTCCAAAAGAAGAGAGAAAATTTGTCCTTAGAGTCTTGTGTTATCTTTCAATCTTGTGGTCATTGTATTCCACTTCCGCTTTCATTTCTTAGTTTTCTTGAAAATCTCAGTATCTTTTACTTTTCTTTGTACTATGTGTTCAACCTTTCATTGTTCTTGAGAGAAACAAGAGAGCTACAGCAGTTCACAGCTTAAAAAAAAGGAGGGTATTAATTGGGGTTGTAACTTAAAACTATTATAACTTTTAATTCGTGCATCCAAATGACTATTATAATATATCAAATCGAAGCTCGTTTCGATGCCTAAAAACGCACCATAGCAAAAGTATATTTCCTCACTTATTTGAACGCAAATTTCATGGTTCATACTACTTAATGACGTCTTAAACTTTGGTTGCACCTTATTTTGTTGTAATCTGTTCTTTCTCTTTAGGATTCCAATTTGATCATGTCAACCATGTTCTTAGTAATTCAATCTTTCTTATTCCTTTGGTTTCAATGGTTCTTAGGTTGTACGCTAAAAGGATTCGCATCGTTTGAAATCATAGCCTTGTTTGTTGAAAATAGTGTATCTATCTTCGCATATCTATTTTTTGAATTTTATATTTTAAAAAATTTGTCCTTTGATTATTTTCTTCTATCTTTCGTCGCAAATTCCAAAAGAAGAGAGAAAATTTGTCCTTAGAGTCTTGTGTTATCTTTCAATCTTGTGGTCATTGTATTCCACTTCCGCTTTCATTTCTTAGTTTTCTTGAAAATCTCAGTCTCTTTTACTTTTCTTTGTTCTATGTGTTCAACCTTTCATTGTTCTTGAGAGAAACAAGATAGCTACTGCAATTCACAGCTTAAAAACAAAAGGAAGGTATTAATTGGGGTTGTAACTTAAAACTATTATAACTTTTAATTCGTGCATCCAAATGACTATTATAATATATCAAATCGAAGCTCGTTTCGATGCCTAAAAACGCACCATAGCAAAAGTATATTTCCTCACTTATTTGAACGCAAATTTCATGGTTCATACTACTTAATGACGTCTTAAACTTTGGTTGCACCTTATTTTGTTGTAATCTGTTCTTTCTCTTTAGGATTCCAATTTGATCATGTCAACCATGTTCTTAGTAATTCAATCTTTCTTATTCCTTTGGTTTCAATGGTTCTTAGGTTGTACGCTAAAAGGATTCGCATCGTTTGAAATCATAGCCTTGTTTGCTGAAAATAGTGTATCTATCTTCGCATATCTATTTTTTGAATTTTATATTTTAAAAAATTTGTCCTTTGATTATTTTCTTCTATCTTTCGTCGCAAATTCCAAAAGAAGAGAGAAAATTTGTCCTTAGAGTCTTGTGTTATCTTTCAATCTTGTGGTCATTGTATTCCACTTCCGCTTTCATTTCTTAGTTTTCTTGAAAATCTCAGTCTCTTTTACTTTTCTTTGTTCTATGTGTCCAACCTTTCATTATTCTTGAGAGAAACAAGAGAGCTACATCAGTTCACAGCTTAAAAAAAAGGAGGGTATTAATTGGGGTTGTAACTTAAAACTATTATAACTTTTAATTCGTGCATCCAAATGACTATTATAATATATCAAATCGAAGCTCGTTTCGATGCCTAAAAACGCACCATAGCAAAAGTATATTTCCTCACTTATTTGAACGCAAATTTCATGGTTCATACTACTTAATGACGTCTTAAACTTTGGTTGCACCTTATTTTGTTGTAATCTGTTCTTTCTCTTTAGGATTCCAATTTGATCATGTCAACCATGTTCTTAGTAATTCAATCTTTCTTATTCCTTTGGTTTCAATGGTTCTTAGGTTGTACGCTAAAAGGATTCGCATCGTTTGAAATCATAGCCTTGTTTGCTGAAAATAGTGTATCTATCTTCGCATATCTATTTTTTGAATTTTATATTTTAAAAAATTTGTCCTTTGATTATTTTCTTCTATCTTTCGTCGCAAATTCCAAAAGAAGAGAGAAAATTTGTCCTTAGAGTCTTGTGTTATCTTTCAATCTTGTGGTCATTGTATTCCACTTCCGCTTTCATTTCTTAGTTTTCTTGAAAATCTCAGTCTCTTTTACTTTTCTTTGTTCTATGTGTTCAACCTTTCATTGTTCTTGAGAGAAACAAGATAGCTACTGCAGTTCACAGCTTAAAAACAAAAGGAAGGTATTAATTGGGGTTGTAACTTAAAACTATTATAACTTTTAATTCGTGCATCCAAATGACTATTATAATATATCAAATCGAAGCTCGTTTCGATGCCTAAAAACGCACCATAGCAAAAGTATATTTCCTCACTTATTTGAACGCAAATTTCATGGTTCATACTACTTAATGACGTCTTAAACTTTGGTTGCACCTTATTTTGTTGTAATCTGTTCTTTCTCTTTAGGATTCCAATTTGATCATGTCAACCATGTTCTTAGTAATTCAATCTTTCTTATTCCTTTGGTTTCAATGGTTCTTAGGTTGTACGCTAAAAGGATTCACATCGTTTGAAATCATAGCCTTGTTTGTTGAAAATAGTGTATCTATCTTCGCATATCTATTTTTTGAATTTTATATTTTAAAAAATTTGTCCTTTGATTATTTTCTTCTATCTTTCGTCGCAAATTCCAAAAGAAGAGAGAAAATTTGTCATTAGAGTCTTGTGTTATCTTTCAATCTTGTGGTCATTGTATTCCACTTCCGCTTTCATTTCTTAGTTTTCTTGAAAATCTCAGTATCTTTTACTTTTCTTTGTTCTATGTGTTCAACCTTTCATTGTTCTTGAGAGAAACAAGATAGCTACTGTAGTTCAGAGCTTAAATACAAAAGGAAGGTATTAATTGGGGTTGTAACTTAAAACTATTATAACTTTTAATTCGTGCATCCAAATGACTATTATAATATATCAAATCGAAGCTCGTTTCGATGCCTAAAAACGCACCATAGCAAAAGTATATTTCCTCACTTATTTGAACGCAAATTTCATGGTTCATACTACTTAATGACGTCTTAAACTTTGGTTGCACCTTATTTTGTTGTAATCTGTTCTTTCTCTTTAGGATTCCAATTTGATCATGTCAACCATGTTCTTAGTAATTCAATCTTTCTTATTCCTTTGGTTTCAATGGTTCTTAGGTTGTACGCTAAAAGGATTCGCATCGTTTGAAATCATAGCCTTGTTTGCTGAAAATAGTGTATCTATCTTCGCATATCTATTTTTTGAATTTTATATTTTAAAAAATTTGTCCTTTGATTATTTTCTTCTATCTTTCGTCGCAAATTCCAAAAGAAGAGAGAAAATTTGTCATTAGAGTCTTGTGTTATCTTTCAATCTTGTGGTCATTGTATTCCACTTCCGCTTTCATTTCTTAGTTTTCTTGAAAATCTCAGTCTCTTTTACTTTTCTTTGTTCTATGTGTTCAACCTTTCATTGTTCTTGAGAGAAACAAGATAGCTACTGCAGTTCACAGCTTAAAAACAAAAGGAAGGTATTAATTGGGGTTGTAACTTAAAACTATTATAACTTTTAATTCGTGCATCCAAATGACTATTATAATATATCAAATCGAAGCTCGTTTCGATGCCTAAAAACGCACCATAGCAAAAGTATATTTCCTCACTTATTTGAACGCAAATTTCATGGTTCATACTACTTAATGACGTCTTAAACTTTGGTTGCACCTTATTTTGTTGTAATCTGTTCTTTCTCTTTAGGATTCCAATTTGATCATGTCAACCATGTTCTTAGTAATTCAATCTTTCTTATTCCTTTGGTTTCAATGGTTCTTAGGTTGTACGCTAAAAGGATTCGCATCGTTTGAAATCATAGCCTTGTTTGCTGAAAATAGTGTATCTATCTTCGCATATCTATTTTTTGAATTTTATATTTTAAAAAATTTGTCCTTTGATTCTTTTCTTCTATCTTTCGTCGCAAATTCCAAAAGAAGAGAGAAAATTTGTCATTAGAGTCTTGTGTTATCTTTCAATCTTGTGGTCATTGTATTCCACTTCCGCTTTCATTTCTTAGTTTTCTTGAAAATCTCAGTATCTTTTACTTTTCTTTGTTCTATGTGTTCAACCTTTCATTGTTCTTGAGAGAAACAAGATAGCTACTGCAGTTCACAGCTTAAAAACAAAAGGAAGGTATTAATTGGGGTTGTAACTTAAAACTATTATAACTTTTAATTCGTGCATCCAAATGACTATTATAATATATCAAATCGAAGCTCGTTTCGATGCCTAAAAACGCACCATAGCAAAAGTATATTTCCTCACTTATTTGAACGCAAATTTCATGGTTCATACTACTTAATGACGTCTTAAACTTTGGTTGCACCTTATTTTGTTGTAATCTGTTCTTTCTCTTTAGGATTCCAATTTGATCATGTCAACCATGTTCTTAGTAATTCAATCTTTCTTATTCCTTTGGTTTCAATGGTTCTTAGGTTGTACGCTAAAAGGATTCGCATCGTTTGAAATCATAGCCTTGTTTGCTGAAAATAGTGTATCTATCTTCGCATATCTATTTTTTGAATTTTATATTTTAAAAAATTTGTCCTTTGATTCTTTTCTTCTATCTTTTGTCGCAAATTCCAAAAGAAGAGAGAAAATTTGTCATTAGAGTCTTGTGTTATCTTTCAATCTTGTGGTCATTGTTTTCCACTTCCGCTTTCATTTCTTAGTTTTCTTGAAAATCTCAGTATCTTTTACTTTTCTTTGTTCTATGTGTTCAACCTTTCATTGTTCTTGAGAGAAACAAGATAGCTACTACAGTTCACAGCTTACAAACAAAAGGAAGGTATTAATTGGGGTTGTAACTTAAAACTATTATAACTTTTAATTCGTGCATCCAAATGACTATTATAATATATCAAATCGAAGCTCGTTTCGATGCCTAAAAACGCACCATAGCAAAAGTATATTTCCTCACTTATTTGAACGCAAATTTCATGGTTCATACTACTTAATGACGTCTTAAACTTTGGTTGCACCTTATTTTGTTGTAATCTGTTCTTTCTCTTTAGGATTCCAATTTGATCATGTCAACCATGTTCTTAGTAATTCAATCTTTCTTATTCCTTTGGTTTCAATGGTTCTTAGGTTGTACGCTAAAAGGATTCGCATCGTTTGAAATCATAGCCTTGTTTGCTGAAAATAGTGTATCTATCTTCGCATATCTATTTTTTGAATTTTATATTTTAAAAAATTTGTCCTTTGATTCTTTTCTTCTATCTTTCGTCGCAAATTCCAAAAAAAGAGAGAAAATTTGTCATTAGAGTCTTGTGTTATCTTTCAATTTTGTGGTCATTGTTTTCCACTTCGGCTTTCATTTCTTAGTTTTCTTGAAAATCTCAGCATCTTTTACTCTTCTTTGTTCTATGTGTTCAACCTTTTATTGTTCTTGAGAGAAACAAGAGAGCTACTGCAGTTCACAGCGTAAAAACAAAAGGAAGGTATTAATTGGGTTTGTAACTTAAAACTGTTATAACTTTTAATTCGTGCATACAAATAACTATTACAATATATCAAATCGAAGCTCGTTTCGATGTATAAAAACGTACCATAGCAAAAGTATATTTCCTCACATTTTTTAACGCAAATTTCATGGTTCATACTACTTAATGACGTCTTAAACTTTGGTTGCACCTTATTTTGTTGTAATCTGTTCTTTCTCTTTAGGATTCCAATTTGATCATGTCAACCATGTTCTTAGTAATTCAATCTTTCTTATTCCTTTGGTTTCCATGGTTCTTAGGTTGTACGCCAAAAGGATTCGCATCGTTTGAAATCATAGCCTTGTTTGTTGAAAATAATGTAACTATCTTCGCATATCTATTTTTTGAATTTTATATTTTAAAAAATTTGTCCTTTGATTCTTTTCTTCTATCTTTCGTCGCAAATTCCAAAAGAAGAGAGAAAATTTGTCATTAGAGTCTTGTGTTATCTTTCAATCTTGTGGTCATTGTTTTCCACTTCGGCTTTCATTTCTTAGTTTTCTTGAAAATCTCAGTATCTTTTACTTTTCTTTGTTCTATGTGTTCAACCTTTCATTGTTCTTGAGAGAAACAAGAGAGCTACTGCAGTTCACAGCTTAAAAACAAAAGGAAGGTATTAATTGGGGTTGTAACTTAAAACTGTTATAACTTTTAATTCGTGCATCCAAATGACTATTATAATATATCAAATCGAAGCTCGTTTCGATGCCTAAAAACGCACCATAGCAAAAGTATATTTCCTCACTTTTTTGAACGCAAATTTCATGGTTCATACTACTTAATGACGTCTTAAACTTTGGTTGCACCTTATTTTGTTGTAATCTGTTCTTTCTCTTTAGGATTCCAATTTGATCATGTCAACCATGTTCTTAGTAATTCAATCTTTCTTATTCCTTTGGTTTCCATGGTTCTTAGGTTGTACGCTAAAAGGATTCGCATCGTTTGAAATCATAGCCTTGTTTGCTGAAAATAGTGTATCTATCTTCGCATATCTATTTTTTGAATTTTATATTTTAAAAAATTTGTCCTTTGATTCTTTTCTTCTATCTTTCGTCGCAAATTCCAAAAGAAGAGAGAAAATTTGTCATTAGAGTCTTGTGTTATCTTTCAATCTTGTGGTTATTGTTTTCCACTTTCTCTTTCATTTCTTAGTTTTCTTGAAAATCTCAGTATCTTTTACTTTTCTTTGTTCTATATGTTCAACCTTTCATTGTTCTTGAGAGAAACAAGATAGCTCCTGCAGTTCACAGCTTAAAAACAAAAGGAAGGTATTAATAGGGGTTGTAACTTAAAACTATTATAACTTTTAATTCGTGCATCCAAATGACTATTATAATATACCAAAACGAAGCTCGTTTCGATGCCTAAAAACGCACCATAGCAAAAGTATATTTCCTCACTTATTTGAACGCAAATTTCATGGTTCATACTACTTAATGACGTCTTAAACTTTGGTTGCACCTTATTTTGTTGTAATCTGTTCTTTCTCTTTAGGATTCCAATTTGATCATGTCAACCATGTTCTTAGTAATTCAATCTTTCTTATTCCTTTGGTTTCCATGGTTCTTAGGTTGTACGCTAAAAGGATTCGCATCGTTTGAAATCATAGCCTTGTTTGCTGAAAATAGTGTATCTATCTTCGCATATCTATTTTTTGAATTTTATATTTTAAAAAATTTGTCCTTTGAATCTTTTCTGCTATATTTAGTCACAAATTACAAAAAAAGAGAGAAAATTTGTCATTAGAGTCTTGTGTTATCTTTCAATCTTGTGGTCATTGTTTTCCACTTCCGCTTTCATTTCTTAGTTTTCTTGAAAATCTCAGCATCTTTTACTCTTCTTTGTTCTATGTGTTCAACCTTTTATTGTTCTTGAGAGAAACAAGATAGCTACTGCAGTTCATAGCTTAAAAACAAAAGGAAGGTATTAATTGGGGTTGTAACTTAAAACTATTATAACTTTTAATTCGTGCATCCAAATGACTATTATAATATATCAAATCGAAGCTCGTTTCGATGTCTAAAAACGCACCATAGCAAAAGTATATTTCCTCACTTTTTTGAACGCAAATTTCATGGTTCATACTACTTAATGACTTCTTAAACTTTGGTTGCACCTTATTTCGTTGTAATCTGTTCTTGCTCTTTAGGATTCCAATTTGATCATGTCAACCATGTTCTTAGTAATTCAATCTTTCTTATTCCTTTGTGTTCCATGGTTCTTAGGTTGTACGCCAAAAGGATTCTAATCGTTTGAAATCATAGCCTTGTTTGATTAAAATAGTGTATCTATCTTCGCATATCTATTTTTTGAATTTTATATTTTAAAAAATTTGTCCTTTGATTCTTTTCTACTATCTTTCATCGCAAATTCCAAAAAAAGAGAGAAACTTTGTCATTAGAATCTTGTGTTATCTTTCAATTTTGTGGTCATTGTTTTCCACTTCGGCTTTCATTTCTTAGTTTTCTTGAAAATCTCAGTATCTTTTACTTTTCTTTGTTCTATGTGTTCAACCTTTCATTGTTCTTGAGAGAAACAAGAGAGCTACTACAGTTCACAGCTTAAAAACAAAAGGAAGGTATTAATTGGGGTTGTAACTTAAAACTGTTATAACTTTTAATTCGTGCATCCAAATAACTATTATAATATATCAAATCGAAGCTCGTTTCGATGCCTAAAAATGCACCATAGCAAAAGTATATTTCCTCACTTTTTTGAACCCAAATTTCATGGTTCATACTACTTAATGACGTCTTAAACTTTGATCGCACCTTATTTCGTTCTAATCTGTTCTTTCTCTTTAGGATTCCAATTTGATCATCTCACACATGTTCTTAGTAGTTCAATCTTTCCTATTCCTTTGGTTTCCATGGTTCTTAGGTTGTACGCCAAAAGGATTCGCATCATTTGCAATCATACCCTTGTTTGTTGAAAATAGTGTATATATCTTCGCATATCTATTTTTTGAATTTTATATTTTAAAAAATTTGACCTTTGATTCTTTTACGCTATCTTTATTTACAAATTCCAAAAAAAGAGAAAACATTTGTCATTAGAATCTTATGTTATCTTTCATTCTTGTGGTCATTGTTTTCCACTTCGGCTTTCATTTCTTAGTTTTCTTGAAAATCTCAGTATCTTTTACTTTTCTTTGTTCTATGTGTTCAACCTTTCATTGTTCTTGAGAGAAACAAGAGAGCTACTTAAGTTCACAGCTTAAAAACAAAAGGAAGGTATTAATTGGGGTTGTAACTTAAAACTGTTATAACTTTTAATTCGTGCATCCAAATGACTATTATAATATATCAAATCGAAGCTCGTTTCGATGCCTAAAAACGCACCATAGCAAAAGTATATTTCCTCACTTTTTTGAACCCAAATTTCATGGTTCATACTACTTAATGACGTCTTAAACTTTGGTTGCACCTTATTTTGTTGTAATCTGTTCTTTCTCTTTAGGATTCCAATTTGATCATGTCAACCATGTTCTTAGTAATTCAATCTTTCTTATTCCTTTGGTTTCCATGGTTCTTAGGTTGTACGCCAAAAGGATTCGCATCGTTTGAAATCATAGCCTTGTTTGTTGAAAATAATGTAACTATCTTCGCATATCTATTTTTTGAATTTTATATTTTAAAAAATTTGTCCTTTGATTCTTTTCTTCTATCTTTCGTCGCAAATTCCAAAAGAAGAGAGAAAATTTGTCATTAGAGTCTTGTGTTATCTTTCAATCTTGTGGTCATTGTATTCCACTTCCGTTTTCATTTCTTAGTTTTCTTGAAAATCTCAACATCTTTTACTTTTCTTTGTTCTATGTGTGTCAATCTTTCATTGTTCTTGAGAGAAACAAGATAGCTACTACAATTGATAACTTAAAAACAAAAGGAAGGTATTAATTAGGGTTGTAACTTAAAACTGTTATAACTTTTAATTCGTGCATCCAAATGACTATTATAATATATCAAATCGAAGCTCGTTTCGATGCCTAAAAACGCACCATAGCAAAAGTATATTTCCTCACTTATTTGAACGCAAATTTCATGGTTCATACTACTTAATGACGTCTTAAACTTTGGTTGCACCTTATTTCATTGTAATCTTTTCTTGCTCTTTAGAATTCCAATTTGATCATCTCAACCATGTTCTTAGTAATTCAATCTTTCTTATTCCTTTGGTTTCCATGGTTCTTAGGTTGTAAGCCAAAAGGATTCGCATCGTTTGAAATCATAGCCTTGTTTGCTGAAAATAGTGTATCTATCTTCGCATATCTATTTTTTGAATTTTATATTTTAAAAAATTTGTCCTTTGATTCTTTTCTTCTATCTTTCGTCGCAAATTCCAAAAGAAGAGAGAAAATTTGTCATTAGAGTCTTGTGTTATCTTTCAATCTTGTGGTCATTGTTTTCCACTTCGGCTTTCATTTCTTAGTTTTCTTGAAAATCTCAGTATCTTTTACTTTTCTTTGTTCTATGTGTTCAACCTTTCATTGTTCTTGAGAGAAACAAGAGAGCTACTACAGTTCACAAATTAAAAACAAAAGGAAGGTATTAATTGGGGTTGTAACTTAAAACTGTTATAACTTTTAATTCGTGCATCCAAATGACTATTATAGTATATCAAATCGAAGCTCGTTTCGATGCCAAAAAATGCACCATAGCAAAAGTATATTTCCTCACTTTTTTGAACCCAATTTTCATGGTTCATACTACTTAATGACGTCTTAAACTTTGGTTGCACCTTATTTCGTTGTAATCTGTTCTTGCTCTTTAGGATTCCAATTTGATCATCTCAACCATGTTCTTAGTAATTCAATATTTCTTATTCCTTTGGTTTCCATGGTTCTTAGGTTGTACGCCAAAAGGATTCGCATCGTTTGCAATCATAGCCTTGTTTGCTGAAAATAGTGTATCTATCTTCGCATATCTATTTTTTGAATTTTATATTTTAAAAAATTTGTCCTTTTATTCTTTTATGCTATCTCTCGTCGCAAATTACAAAAAAAGAGAGAAAATTTGTCATTAGAGTCTTGTGTTATCTTTCAATCTTGTGGTCGTTGTTTTCCACTTCGGCTTTCATTTCTTAGTTTTCTTGAAAATCTTAGTATCTTTTACTTCTCTTTGTTCTATGTGTTCAACCTTTCATTGTTCTTGAGAGAAACAAGAGAGCTACTGCAGTTCACAGCGTAAAAACAAAATGAAGGTATTAATTGAGGTTGTAACTTAAAACTGTTATAACTTTTAATTCGTGCATCCAAATGACTATTATAATATATCAAATCGATGCTCGTTTCGATGCCTAAAAGTGTACCATAGCAAAAGCATATTTCCTCACTTTTTTGAACCCAAATTTCATGGTTCATACTACTTAATGACGTCTTAAACTTTGATCGCACCTTATTTCGTTGTAATCTGTTCTTGCTCTTTAGGATTCCAATTTGATCATCTCAACCATGTTCTTAGTAATTCAATCTTTCTTATTCCTTTGGTTTCCATGGTTCTTAGGTTGTACGCCAAAAGGATTCGGATCGTTTGCAATCATAGCCTTGTTTGCTGAAAATAGTGTATCTATCTTCGCATATCTATTTTTTGAATTTTATATTTTAAAAAATTTGTCCTTTTATTCTTTTATGCTATCTCTCGTCGCAAATTACAAAAAAAGAGAGAAAGTTTGTCATTAGTCTTGTGTTATCTTTCAATCTTGTGGTCATTGTTTTCCACTTTGGCTTTCATTTCTTAGTTTTCTTGAAAATCTTAGTATCTTTTACTTTGCTTTGTTCTATATGTTCAACCTTTCATTGTTCTTGAGAGAAACAAGAGAGATATTGTAGTTCACAACTTAAAAACAAAAGGAAGGTATTAATTGGGGTTGTAACTTAAAACTATTATAACTTTTAATTCGTGCATCCAAATGACTATTATAATATATCAAAACGAAGCTCGTTTCGATGCCTAAAAACGCACCATAGCAAAAGTATATTTCCTCACTTATTTGAACGCAAATTTCATGGTTCATACTACTTAATGACGTCTTAAACTTTAGTAGCACACCTTATTTTGTTGTTATCTGTTCTTGCTCTTTAGGATTCCAATTTGATCATCACACCCATGTTCTTATTTATTCAATCTTTCTTACTCCTTTGAGTTCCATGGTTCTTAGGTTGTCCGCCAAAAGGATATGTATCGTTTGAAATCATAGCCTTGTTTGTTGAAAATAGTGTATATATCTTCGAATATCTATTTTTTGAATTTTATATTTTAAAAAATTGTCCTTTGATTCTTTTCTTCGATCTTTCATCGCAAATTCCAAAAGAAGAGAGAAAATTTGTCATTAGAGTCTTGTGTTATCTTTCAATCTTGTGGTTATTGTTTTCCACTTTCTCTTTCATTTCTTAGTTTTCTTGAAAATCTCAGTATCTTTTACTTTTCTTTGTTCTATGTGTTCAACCTTTCATTGTTCTTGAGAGAAACAAGAGAGCTACTGCAGTTCACAGCTTAAAAACAAAAGGAAGGTATTAATTGGGGTTGTAACTTTAAACCGTTATAACTTTTAATTCGTGCATCCAAATAACTATTATAATATATCAAATCGAAGCTCGTTTCGATGCCTAAAAACGCACCATAGCAAAAGTATATTTCCTCACTTTTTTGAAACCAAATTTCATGGTTCATACTACTTAATGACGTCTTAAACTTTGATCGCACCTTATTTCGTTGTAATCTGTTCTTGCTCTTTAGGATTCCAATTTGATCATCTCAACCATGTTCTTAGTAATTCAATCTTTCTTATTCCTTTGGTTTCCATGGTTCTTAGGTTGTACGCCAAAAGGATTCGGATCGTTTGCAATCATATCCTTGTTTGCTGAAAATAGTGTATATATCTTCGCATATCTATTTTTTGAATTTTATATTTTAAAAAATTTGTCCTTTGATTCTTTTATGCTATCTTTCGTCGCAAATTCCAAAAAAAGAGAGAAAGTTTGTCATTAGAGTCTTGTGTTATCTTTCAATCTTGTGGTCATTGTTTTCCACTTCGGCTTTCATTTCTTAGTTTTCTTGACAATCTTAGTAACTTTTACTTTTCTTTGTTCTATGTGTTCAACCTTTCATTGTTCTTGAGAGAAACAAGAGAGCTATTGTAGTTTGCAAATTAAAAACAAAAGGAAGGTATTAATTGGGGTTGTAACTTAAAACTATTATAACTTTTAATTCGTGCATCCAAATGACTATTATAATATATCAAATCGAAGCTCGTTTCGATGCCTAAAAACGCACCATAGCAAAAGTATATTTCCTAACTTTTTTTAACACAAATTTCATGGTTCATACTACTTAATGACGTCTTAAACTTTAGTAGCACACCTTATTTTGTTGTTATCTGTTCTTGCTCTTTAGGATTCCAATTTGATCATCACAACCATGTTCTTAGTAATTCAATCTTTCTTATTCCTTTGAGTTCCATGGTTCTTAGGTTGTCCGCCAAAAGGATTCGTATCGTTTGAAATCATAGCCTTGTTTGCTGAAAATAGTGTATCTATCTTCGCATATCTATTTTTTGAATTTTATATTTTAAAAAATTTGTCCTTTGATTCTTTTCTTCTATCTTTCGTCGCAAATTCCAAAAGAAGAGAGAAAATTTGTCATTAGAGTCTTGTGTTATCTTTCAATCTTGTGGTCATTGTTTTCCACTTCCGCTTTCATTTCTTAGTTTTCTTGAAAATCTCAGTATCTTTTACTTTTCTTTGTTCTATGTGTTCAACCTTTCATTGTTCTTGAGAGAAACAAGATAGCTACTGCAGTTCACAGCTTAAAAACAAAAGGAAGGTATTAATTGGGGTTGTAACTTAAAACTATTATAACTTTTAATTCGTGCATCCAAATGACTATTATAATATATCAAATCGAAGCTCGTTTCGATGCCTAAAAACGCACCATAGCAAAAGTATATTTCCTCACTTTTTTGAACCCAAATTTCATGGTTCATACTACTTAATGACGTCTTAAACTTTGGTTGCACCTTATTTCGTTGTAATCTATTCTTTCTCTTTAGGATTCCAATTTGATCATCTCAACCATGTTATTAGTAAGTCAATCTTTCTTATTCCTTTGGTTTCCATGATTCTTAGGTTGTATGCCGAAAGGATTCGCATCGTTTGAAATCATAGCTTTGTTTGCTGAATATAGTGTATCTATCTTGGCATATCTATTTTTTGAATTTTATATTTTAAAAAATTTTCTTTTGATTCTTTTCTGCTATCTTTAGTCGCAAATTCCAAAAAAGGAGAGAAAGTTTGTCATTAGACACTTGTGTTATCTTTCATTCTTATGGTCCTTGTTTTCCACTTCGGCTTTCATTTCTTAGTTTTCTTGAAAATCTCAGTATCTTTTACTATTCTTTGTTCTATATGTTCAACCTTTCATTGTTCTTGAGAGAAACAAGAGAGCTACTTAAGTTCACAGCTTAAAAACAAAAGGAAGGTATTAATTGGGGTTGTAAATTAAAACAATTATAACTTTCAATTCGTGAATCCAAATGACTATTATAATATATCAAATCGAAGCTCGTTTCGATGCCTAAAAACGCACCATAACAAAAGTATATTTCCTCACTTTTTTGAACCCAAATTTCATGGTTCATACTACTTAATGACGTCTTAAACTTTGGTTGCACCTTATTTCGTTGTAATCTGTACTTGTTCTTTAGGATTCCAATTTGATCATCTCAACCATGTTCTTAGTAATTCAATCTTTCTTATTCCTTTGGTTTCCATGGTTCTTAGGTTGTACGCCAAAAGGATTCGCATCATTTGAAATCATAGCCTTGTTTGCTGAAAATAGTGTATCTATCTTCGCATATCTATTTTTTGAATTTTATATTTTAAAAATTTGTCCTTTGAATCTTTTCTGCTATATTTAGTCACAAATTACAAAAAAAGAGAGAAAATTTGTCATTAGAGTCTTGTGTTATCTTGCAATTTTGTGGTCATTATTTTCCACTTCGACTTTCATTTCTTAGTTTTCTTGAAAATCTCAGCATCTTTTACTCTTCTTTGTACATTGTGTTCAACCTTTTATTGTTCTTGAGAGAAACAAGAGAGCTACTGCAGTTCACAGCTTAAAAACAAAAGGAAGGTATTAATTGGGGTTGTAACTTAAAACTGTTATAACTTTTAATTCGTGCATCCAAATGACTATTATAATATATCAAATCGAAGCTCGTTTCGATGTCTAAAAACGCACCATAGCAAAAGTATATTTCCTCACTTTTTTGAACGCAAATTTCATGGTTCATACTACTTAATGACTTCTTAAACTTTGGTTGCACCTTATTTCGTTGTAATCTGTTCTTGCTCTTTAGGATTCCAATTTGATCATCTCAACCATGTTCTTAGTAATTCAATCTTTCTTATTCCTTTGAGTTCCATGGTTCTTAGGTTGTCGGCCAAAATGATTCGCATCGTTTGAAATGATAGCATTGTTTGCTGAAAATAGTGTATCTATCTTCGCATATCTATTTTTTGAATTTTATATTTTAAAAAATTTGTCCTTTGAATCTTTTCTGCTATATTTAGTCACAAATTACAAAAAAAGAGAGAAAATTTGTCATTAGAGTCTTGTTTTATCTTGCAATTTTGTGGTCATTGTTTTCAACTTCGCCCTTCATTTCTTAGTTTTCTTGAAAATCTCAGCATCTTTTACTCTTCTTTGTTCTATGTGTTCAACCTTTTATTGTTCTTGAGAGAAACAAGATAGCTACTGCAGTTCATAGCTTAAAAACAAAAGGAAGGTATTAATTGGGGTTGTAACTTAAAACTATTATAACTTTTAATTCGTGCATCCAAATGACTATTATAATATATCAAATCGAAGCTCGTTTCGATGCCTAATAACGCACCATAGCAAAAGTATATTTCCTAACTTTTTTGCACCCAAATTTCATGGTTCATACTACTTAATGACGTCTTAAACTTTGGTGGCAACTTATTTCGTTGTAATCTGTTCTTGCTCTTTAGGATTCCAATTTGATCATCTCAACCATGTTCTTAGTAATTCAATCTTTCTTATTCCTTTGGTTTCCATGGTTCTTAGGTTGTACGCCAAAAGGATTCGCATCGTTTGAAATCATAGCCTTGTTTGCTGAAAATAGTGTATCTATCTTCGCATATCTATTTTTTGAATTTTATATTTTAAAAAATTTGTCCTTTGAATCTTTTCTGCTATATTTAGTCACAAATTACAAAAAAAGAGAGAAAATTTGTCATTAGAGTCTTGTGTTATTTTGCAATTTTGTGGTCATTGTATTCCACTTCCGCTTTCATTTCTTAGTTTTCTTGAAAATCTCAGCATCTTTTACTCTTCTTTGTTCTATGTGTTCAACCTTTTATTGTTCTTGAGAGAAACAAGAGAGCTACTGCAGTTCACAGCTTAAAAACAAAAGGAAGGTATTAATTGGGGTTGTAACTTAAAACTATTATAACTTTTAATTCGTGCATCCAAATGACTATTATAATATATCAAATCGAAGCTCGTTTCGATGCCTAAAAACGCACCATAGCAAAAGTATATTTCCTCACTTTTTTGAACGCAAATTTCATGGTTCATACTACTTAATGACGTCTTAAACTTTGATTGCCCCTTATTTTGTTGTTATCTGTTCTTTTTCTTTAGGATTCCAATTTGATCATCACGACCATGTTCTTAGTAATTCAATCTTTCTTACTCCTTTGAGTTCCATGGTTCTTAGGTTGTCCGCCAAAAGGATTTGTATCGTTTGAAATCATAGCCTTGTTTGCTGAAAATAGTGTATCTATCTTCGCATATCTATTTTTTGAATTTTATATTTTAAAAAATTTGTCCTTTGAATCTTTTCTGCTATATTTAGTCACAAATTACAAAAAAAGAGAGAAAATTTGTCATTAGAGTCTTGTGTTATCTTGCAATTTTGTGGTCATTGTTTTCAACTTCGGCTTTCATTTCTTAGTTTTCTTGAAAATCTCAGCATCTTTTACTCTTCTTTGTTCTATGTGTGTCAATCTTTCATTGTTCTTGAGAGAAACAAGATAGCTACTGCAATTCATAGCTTAAAAACAAAAAGAAGGTATTAATTGGGGTTGTAACTTAAAACTGTTATAACTTTTAATTCGTGCATCCAAATGACTATTATAATATATCAAATCGAAGCTCGTTTCGATGTCTAAAAACGCACCATAGCAAAAGTATATTTCCTCACTTTTTTGAAACCAAATTTCATGGTTCATACTACTTAATGACGTCTTAAACTTTGATCGCACCTTATTTCGTTCTAATCTGTTCATGCTCTTTAGGATTCCAATTTTATCATGTCAAACATGTTCTTAGTAAATCAATCTATCTTATTCCTTTGGTTTCAATTGTTCTTAGGTTGTCCACCAAAAGGTTTCGTATCGTTTGAAATGATAGCATTGTTTGCTGAAAATAGTTTATCTATCTTCGCATATCTATTTTTTGAATTTTATATTTTAAAAAATTTGTCCTTTGAATCTTTTCTGCTATATTTAGTCACAAATTACAAAAAAGGAGAGAAAATTTGTCATTAGAGTCTTGTGTTATCTTGCAATTTTTTGGTCATTGTTTTCAACTTCGCCTTTCATTTCTTAGTTTTCTTGAAAATCTCAGCATCTTTTACTCTTCTTTGTTCTATGTGTTCAACCTTTTATTGTTCTTGAGAGAAACAAGAGAGCTACTGCAGTTCACAGCGTAAAAACAAAAGGAAGGTATTAATTGGGGTTGTAACTTAAAACTGTTATAACTTTTAATTCGTGCATCCAAATGACTATTATAATATATCAAATTGAAGCTCGTTTCGATTCCTAAAAACACACCATAGCAAAAGTATATTTCCTCACTTTTTTGAACACAAATTTCTTGGTTCATACTACTTAATGACGTCTTAAACTTTGATTGCCCCTTATTTTGTTGTTATCTATTCTTTTTCTTTAGGATTCCAATTTGATCATCACGACCATGTTCTTAGTAATTCAATCTTTATTACTCCTTTGAGTTCCATGGTTATTAGGTTGTCCGCCAAAAGGATTTGTATCGTTTGAAATCATAGCCTTGTTTGCTGAAAATAGTGTATCTATCTTCGCATATCTATTTTTTGAATTTTATATTTTAAAAAATTTGTCCTTTGAATCTTTTCTGCTATATTTAGTCACAAATTACAAAAAAAGAGAGAAAATTTGTCATTAGAGTCTTGTGTTATCTTGCAATTTTGTGGTCATTGTTTTCAACTTCGCCCTTCATTTCTTAGTTTTCTTGAAAATCTCAGCATCTTTTACTCTTCTTTGTTCTATGTGTTCAACCTTTTATTGTTCTTGAGAGAAACAAGATAGCTACTGCAGTTCATAGCTTAAAAACAAAAGGAAGGTATTAATTGGGGTTGTAACTTAAAACTGTTATAACTTTTAATTCGTGCATCCAAATGACTATTATAATATATCAAATCGAAGCTCGTTTCGATGTCTAAAAACGCACCATAGCAAAAGTATATTTCCTCACTTTTTTGAACCCAAATTTCATGGTTCATACTACTTAATGACTTCTTAAACTTTGGTTGCACCTTATTTCGTTGTAATCTGTTCTTGCTCTTTAGGATTCCAATTTGATCATCTCAACCATGTTCTTAGTAATTCAATCTTTCTTATTCCTTTGAGTTCCATGGTTCTTAGGTTGTCCACCAAAAGGATTCGTATAGTTTGAAATCATACCCTTGTTTGCTGAAAATAGTGTATCAATCTTCGCATATCTATTTTTTGAATTTTATATTTTAAAAAATTTGTCCTTTTAATCTTTTATGCTATATTTAGTCACAAATTACAAAAAAATGAGAAAATTTGTCATTAGACACTTGTGTTATCTTTCATTCTTATGGTCCTTGTTTTCCACTTCGGCTTTCATTTCTTAGTTTTCTTGAAAATCTCAGCATCTTTTACTCTTCTTTGTTCTATGTGTTCAACCTTTTATTGTTCTTGAGAGAAACAAGATAGCTACTGCAGTTCATAGCTTAAAAACAAAAGGAAGGTATTAATTGGGTTTGTAACTTAAAACTATTATAACTTTTAATTCGTGCATCCAAATGACTATTATAATATATCAAATCGAAGCTCGTTTCGATGCCAAAAAACCCAACATAGCAAAAGTATATTTCCTAACTTTTTTGCACCCAAATTTCATAGTTCATACTACTTAATGACGTCTTAAACTTTGGTGGCAACTTATTTCGTTGTAATCTGTTCTTGCTCTTTAGGATTCCAATTTGATCATCACAACCATGTTCTTAGTAATTCAATCTTTCTTATTCCTTTGAGTTCCATGGTTCTTAGGTTGTCCGCCAAAATGATTCGTATCGTTTGAAATCATAGCATTGTTTGCTGAAAATAGTGTATCTATCTTCGCATATCTATTTTTTGAATTTTATATTTTAAAAAATTTGTCCTTTGAATCTTTTCTGCTATATTTAGTCACAAATTACAAAAAAAGAGAGAAAATTTGTCATTAGAGTCTTGTGTTATCTTGCAATTTTGTGGTCATTGTTTTCAACTTCGCCTTTCATTTCTTAGTTTTCTTGAAAATCTCAGCATCTTTTACTCTTCTTTGTTCTATGTGTTCAACCTTTTATTGTTCTTGAGAGAAACAAGAGAGCTACTGCAGTTCACAGCTTAAAAACAAAAGGAAGGTATTAATTGGGGTTGTAACTTAAAACTATTATAACTTTTAATTCGTGCATCCAAATGACTATTATAATATATCAAATCGAAGCTCGTTTCGATGTATAAAAATGTACCATAGCAAAAGTATATTTCCTAACTTTTTTTCACCCAAATTTCATGGTTCATACTACTTAATGACGTCTTAAACTTTGGTGGCACCTTATTTCGTTGTAATCTGTTCTTGCTCTTTAGGATTCCAATTTGATCATCACAACCATGTTCTTAGTAATTCAATCTTTCTTATTCCTTTGAGTTCCATGGTTCTTAGGTTGTCCGCCAAAATGATTCGTATCGTTTGAAATCATAGCATTGTTTGCTGAAAATAGTGTATCTATCTTCGCATATCTATTTTTTGAATTTTATATTTTAAAAAATTTGTCCTTTGAATCTTTTCTGCTATATTTAGTCACAAATTACAAAAAAAGAGAGAAAATTTGTCATTAGAGTCTTGTGTTATCTTGCAATTTTGTGGTCATTGTTTTCAACTTCGCCCTTCATTTCTTAGTTTTCTTGAAAATCTCAGCATCTTTTACTCTTCTTTGTTCTATGTGTTCTACCTTTTATTGTTCTTGAGAGAAACAAGATAGCTACTGCAGTTCATAGCTTAAAAACAAAAGGAAGGTATTAATTGGGGTTGTAACTTAAAACTATTATAACTTTTAATTCGTGCATCCAAATGACTATTATAATATATCAAATCGAAGCTCGTTTCGATGCATAAAAACGCACCATAGTAAAAGTATATTTCCTAACTTTTTTGCACACAAATTTTATGGTTCCAACTACTTAATGACGTCTTAAACTTTGGTAGCCCCTTATTTCGTTGTAATCTGTTCTTTCTCTTTAGGATTCCAATTTGATCATCACAACCATGTTCTTAGTAATTCAATCTTTCTTATTCCATTGAGTTCCATGGTTCTTAGGTTGTCCGCCAAAATGATTCGTATCGTTTGAAATCATAGCATTGTTTGCTGAAAATAGTGTATCTATCCTCGCATATCTATTTTATGAATTTTATATTTTAAAAAATTTGTGTTTTGAATCTTTTCTGCTATATTTAGTCACAAATTACGAAAAAAGGGAGAAAATTTGTCATTAGAGTGTTGTGTTATCTTGCAATTTTGTGGTCATTGTTTTCAACTTCGCCTTTCATTTATTAGTTTTCTTGAAAATCTCAGCATCTTTTACTCTTCTTTGTTCTATGTGTTCAACCTTTTATTGTTCTTGAGAGAAACAAGAGAGCTACTGCAGTTCACAGCGTAAAAACAAAAGGAAGGTATTAATTGGAGTTGTACCTTAAAACTGTTATAACTTTTAATTCGTGCATCCAAATAACTATTATAATATATCAAATCGAAGCTCGTTTCGATGCATAAAAACGCACCATAGTAAAAGTATATTTCCTAACTTTTTTCCACACAAATTTCATGGTTCCAACTACTTAATGACGTCTTAAACTTTGGTGGCCCCTTATTTCGTTGTAATCTGTTCTTTCTCTTTAGGATTCCAATTTGATCATCACAACCATGTTCTTAGTAATTCAGTCTTTCTTATTCCTTTGACTTCCATGGTTCTTAGGTTGTCCACCAAAATCATTCGTACCGTTTGAAATCATAGCATTGTTTGCTGAAAATAGTGTATCTATCCTCGCATATCTATTTTATGAATTTTATATTTTAAAAAATTTGTGTTTTGAATCTTTTCTGCTATATTTAGTCACAAATTACGAAAAAAGAGAGAAAATTTGTCATTAGAGTCTTGTGTTATCTTGCAATTTTGTGGTCATTGTTTTCAACTTCGCCTTTCATTTCTTAGTTTTCTTGAAAATCTCAGCATCTTTTACTCTTCTTTGTTCTATGTGTTCAACCTTTTATTGTTCTTGAGAGAAACAAGAGAGCTACTGCAGTTCACAGCGTAAAAACAAAAGGAAGGTATTAATTGGAGTTGTACCTTAAAACTGTTATAACTTTTAATTCGTGCATCCAAATAACTATTATAATATATCAAATCGAAGCTCGTTTCGATGCCTAAAAACGCACCATAACAAAAGTATATTTCCTCTCTTTTTGGAACCCAAATTTCATGGTTCATACTACTTAATGACGTCTTAAACTTTGGTTGCACCTTATTTTGTTGTAATCAGTTCTTGCTCTTTAGGATTCCAATTTGATCATCACAACCATGTTCTTAGTAATTCAATCTTTCTTATTCCTTTGAGTTCCATGGTTCTAAGTATTTCCGCCAAAAGGATTCGTATCGTTTGAAATCATAGCCTTGTTTGCTGAAAATAGTGTATCTATCTTCGCATATCTATTTTTTGAATTTTATATTTTAAAAAATTTGTCCTTTGAATCTTTTCTGTTATATTTAGTCACAAATTACAAAAAAAGAGAGAAAATTTGTCATTAGAGTCTTGTGTTATCTTGCAATTTTGTGGTCATTGTTTTCAACTTCGCCTTTCATTTCTTAGTTTTCTTGAAAATCTCAGCATCTTTTACTCTTCTTTGTTCTATGTGTTCAACCTTTTATTGTTCTTGAGAGAAACAAGAGAGCTACTGCAGTTCACAGCGTAAAAACAAAAGGAAGGTATTAATTGGAGTTGTACCTTAAAACTGTTATAACTTTTAATTCGTGCATCCAAATAACTATTATAATATATCAAATCGAAGCTCGTTTCGATGCCTAAAAACGCACCATAGTAAAAGTATATTTCCTAACTTTTTTGCACACAAATTTCATTGTTCCAACTACTTAATGACGTCTTAAACTTTGGTGGCACCTTATTTCGTTGTAATCTGTTCTTGCTCTTTAGGATTCCAATTTGATCATCACAACCATGTTCTTAGTAATTCAATCTTTCTTATTCCTTTGAGTTCCATGGTTCTTAGGTTGTCCGCCAAAAGGATTTGTATCGTTTGAAATCATAGCCTTGTTTGCTGAAAATAGTGTATCTATCTTCGCATATCTATTTTTTGAATTTTATATTTTAAAAAATTTGTCCTTTGAATCTTTTCTGCTATATTTAGTCACAAATTACAAAAAAAGAGAGAAAATTTGTCATTAGAGTCTTGTTTTATCTTGCAATTTTGTGGTCATTGTTTTCAACTTCGCCCTTCATTTCTTAGTTTTCTTGAAAATCTCAGCATCTTTTACTCTTCTTTGTTCTATGTGTTCAACCTTTCATTGTTCTTGAGAGAAACAAGAGAGCTACTACAGTTCACAACTTAAAATCAAAAGGAAGGTATTAATTGGGGTTGTAACTTAAAACTGTTATAACTTTTAATTCGTGCATCCAAATAACTATTATAATATATCAAATCGAAGCTCGTTTCGATGCCTAAAAACGCACCATAGCAAAAGTATATTTCCTCACTTTTTTGAACACAAATTTCAGGGTTCATACTACTTAATGACGTCTTAAACTTTGGTTGCACCTTATTTCGTTGTAATCTATTCTTGCTCTTTAGGATTCCAATTTGATCATGTCAATCATGTTCTTAGTAATTCAATCTTTCTTATTCCTTTGTGTTCCATGGATCTTAGGTTGTCCGACAAAAGCATTCGTATCGTTTGAAATCATAGCCTTGTTTGATTAAAATAGTGTATCTATCTTCGCATATCTATTTTTTGAATTCTATATTTTAAAAAATTTGACCTTTGATTCTTTTACGCTATCTTTATTTACAAATTCCAAAAAAAGAGAAAACATTTGTCATTAGAATCTTATCTTAACTTTCATTCTTGCAGTCATTGTTTTCCACTTCGGCTTTCATTTCTTAGTTTTCTTGAAAATCTCAGTATCTTTTACTTTTCTTTGTTCTATATGTTCAACCTTTTATTGTTCTTTAGAGAAACAAGAGAGCTACTGCAGTTCATAGCTTAAAAACAAATGGAAGGTATTAATTGGGGTTGTAACTTAAAACCGTTATAACTTTTAATTCGTGCATCCAAATAACTATTATAATATATCAAATCGAAGCTCGTTTCGATGCCTAAAAACGCACCATAGCAAAAGTATATTTCCTCACTTTTTTGAACGCAAATTTCATGGTTCATACTACTTAATGACGTCTTAAACTTTGGTGGCACCTTATTTCGTTGTAATCTGTTCTTGCTCTTTAGGATTCCAATTTGATCATCACAACCATGTTCTTAGTAATTCAATCTTTCTTATTCCTTTGAGTTCCATGGTTCTTAGGTTGTCCGCCAAAAGGATTCGTATCGTTTGAAATCATAGCCTTGTTTGCTGAAAATAGTGTATCTATCTTCGCATATCTATTTTTTGAATTTTATATTTTAAAAAATTTGTCCTTTGAATATTTTCTGCTATATTTAGTCACAAATTACAAAAAAAGAGAGAAAATTTGTCATTAGAGTCTTGTGTTATCTTGCAATTTTGTGGTCATTGTTTTCAACTTCGCCCTTCATTTCTTAGTTTTCTTGAAAATCTCAGCATCTTTTACTCTTCTTTGTTCTATGTGTTAAACCTTTTGTTGTTCTTGAGAGAAACAAGATAGCTACTGCAATTCATAGCTTAAAAACAAAAAGAAGGTATTAATTGGGGTTGTAACTTAAAACTGTTATAACTTTTAATTCGTGCATCCAAATGACTATTATAATATATCAAATCGAAGCTCGTTTCGATGTCTAAAAACGCACCATAGCAAAAGTATATTTCCTCACTTTTTTGAACGCAAATTTCATGGTTCATACTACTTAATGACTTCTTAAACTTTGGTTGCACCTTATTTCGTTGTAATCTGTTCTTGCTCTTTAGGATTCCAATTTGATCATCTCAACCATGTTCTTAGTAATTCAATCTTTCTTATTCCTTTGTGTTCCATGGATCTTAGGTTGTCCGGCAAAAGCATTCGTATCGTTTGAAATCATAGCCTTGTTTGATTAAAATAGTGTATCTATCTTCGCATATCTATTTTTTGAATTTTATATTTTAAAAAATTTGTCCTTTGAATCTTTTTTGCTATATTTAGTCACAAATTACAAAAAAGAGAGAAAATTTGTCATTAGAGTCTTGTGTTATCTTGCAATTTTGTGGTCATTGTTTTCAACTTCACCTTTCATTTCTTAGTTTTCTTGAAAATCTCAGCATCTTTTACTCTTCTTTGTTCTATGTGTTCAACCTTTTATTGTTCTTGAGAGAAACAAGAGAGCTACTGCAGTTCACAGCGTAAAAACAAAAGGAAGGTATTAATTGGGGTTGTAACTTAAAACTGTTATAACTTTTAATTCGTGCATCCAAATGACTATTATAATATATCAAATCGAAGCTCGTTTCGATGCCTAATAACGCACCATAGCAAAAGTATATTTCCTAACTTTTTTGCACCCAAATTTCATGGTTCATACTACTTAATGACGTCTTAAACTTTGGTGGCAACTTATTTCGTTGTAATCTGTTCTTGCTCTTTAGGATTCCAATTTGATCATCACAACCATGTTCTTAGTAATTCAATCTTTCTTACTCCTTTGAGTTCCATGGTTCTTAGGTTGTCCGCCAAAAGGATTTGTATCGTTTGAAATCATAGCCTTGTTTGCTGAAAATAGTGTATCTATCTTCGCATATCTATTTTTTGAATTTTATATTTTAAAAAATTTGTCCTTTGAATCTTTTCTGCTATATTTAGTCACAAATTACAAAAAAAGAGAGAAAATTTGTCATTAGAGTCTTGTTTTATCTTGCAATTTTGTGGTCATTGTTTTCAACTTCGCCCTTCATTTCTTAGTTTTCTTGAAAATCTCAGCATCTTTTACTCTTCTTTGTTCTATGTGTTCAACCTTTTATTGTTCTTGAGAGAAACAAGAGAGCTACTGCAGTTCACAGCGTAAAAACAAAAGGAAGGTATTAATTGGAGTTGTACCTTAAAACTGTTATAACTTTTAATTCGTGCATCCAAATAACTATTATAATATATCAAATCGAAGCTCGTTTCGATGCCTAAAAACGCACCATAGTAAAAGTATATTTCCTAACTTTTTTGCACACAAATTTCATTGTTCCAACTACTTAATGACGTCTTAAACTTTGGTGGCACCTTATTTCGTTGTAATCTGTTCTTGCTCTTTAGGATTCCAATTTGATCATCACAACCATGTTCTTAGTAATTCAATCTTTCTTATTCCTTTGAGTTCCATGGTTCTTAGGTTGTCCGCCAAAAGGATTTGTATCGTTTGAAATCATAGCCTTGTTTGCTGAAAATAGTGTATCTATCTTCGCATATCTATTTTTTGAATTTTATATTTTAAAAAATTTGTCCTTTGAATCTTTTCTGCTATATTTAGTCACAAATTACATAAAAGAGAGAAAATTTGTCATTAGAGTCTTGTGTTATCTTGCAATTTTGTGGTCATTGTTTTCAACTTCGCCCTTCATTTCTTAGTTTTCTTGAAAATCTCAGCATCTTTTACTCTTCTTTGTTCTATGTGTTCAACCTTTTATTGTTCTTGAGAGAAACAAGATAGCTACTGCAGTTCATAGCTTAAAAACAAAAGGAAGGTATTAATTGGGGTTGTAACTTAAAACTATTATAACTTTTAATTCGTGCATCCAAATGACTATTATAATATATCAAATCGAAGCTCGTTTCGATGCCTAAAAACGCACCATAGCAAAAGTATATTTCCTCACTTATTTGAACGCAAATTTCATGGTTCATACTACTTAATGACGTCTTAAACTTTGGTGGCACCTTATTTCGTTGTAATCTGTTCTTGCTCTTTAGGATTCCAATTTGATCATCACAACCATGTTCTTAGTAATTCAATCTTTCTTACTCCTTTGAGTTCCATGGTTCTTAGGTTGTCCGCCAAAAGGATTTGTATCGTTTGAAATCATAGCCTTGTTTGCTGAAAATAGTGTATCTATCTTCGCATATCTATTTTTTGAATTTTATATTTTAAAAAATTTGTCCTTTGAATCTTTTCTGCTATATTTAGTCACAAATTACAAAAAAAGAGAGAAAATTTGTCATTAGAGTCTTGTGTTATCTTGCAATTTTGTGGTCATTGTTTTCAACTTCGGCTTTCATTTCTTAGTTTTCTTGAAAATCTCAGCATCTTTTACTCTTCTTTGTTCTATGTGTTCAACCTTTTATTGTTCTTGAGAGAAACAAGAGAGCTACTGCAGTTCACAGCGTAAAAACAAAAGGAAGGTATTAATTGGGGTTGTAACTTAAAACTGTTATAACTTTTAATTCGTGCATCCAAATAACTATTATAATATATCAAATCGAAGCTCGTTTCGATGCCTAAAAACGCACCATAGTAAAAGTATATTTCCTAACTTTTTTGCACACAAATTTCATTGTTCCAACTACTTAATGACGTCTTAAACTTTGGTGGCACCTTATTTCGTTGTAATCTGTTCTTGCTCTTTAGGATTCCAATTTGATCATCACAACCATGTTCTTAGTAATTCAATCTTTCTTATTCCTTTGAGTTCCATGGTTCTTAGGTTGTCCGCCAAAAGGATTCGTATCGTTTGAAATCATAGCCTTGTTTGCTGAAAATAGTGTATCTATCTTCGCATATCTATTTTTTGAATTTTATATTTTAAAAAATTTGTCCTTTGAATCTTTTCTGCTATATTTAGTCACAAATTACAAAAAAGAGAGAAAATTTGTCATTAGAGTCTTGTGTTATCTTGCAATTTTGTGGTCATTGTTTTCAACTTCGGCTTTCATTTCTTAGTTTTCTTGAAAATCTCAGTATCTTTTACTATTCTTTGTTCTATATGTTCAACCTTTTATTGTTCTTGAGAGAAACAAGAGAGCTACTTAAGTTCACAGCTTAAAAACAAAAGGAAGGTATTAATTGGGGTTGTAACTTAAAACTGTTATAACTTTTAATTCGTGCATCCAAATGACTATTATAATATATCAAATCGAAGCTCGTTTCGATGCCTAAAAACACACCATAGCAAAAGTATATTTCCTCACTTTTTTGAACCCAAATTTCATGGTTCATACTACTTAATGACGTCTTAAACTTTGGTTGCACCTTATTTCGTTGTAATCTGTTCTTGCTCTTTAGGATTCCAATTTGATCATCTCAACCATGTTCTTAGTAATTCAATCTTTCTTATTCCTTTGAGTTCCATGGTTCTTAGGTTGTCCGCCAAAATGATTCGTATCGTTTGAAATCATAGCCTTGTTTGCTGAAAATAGTGTATCTATCTTCGCATATCTATTTTTTGAATTTTATATTTTAAAAAATTTGTCCTTTGAATCTTTTCTGCTATATTTAGTCACAAATTACAAAAAAGGAGAGAAAATTTGTCATTAGAGTCTTGTGTTATCTTGCAATTTTTTGGTCATTGTTTTCAACTTCGCCTTTCATTTCTTAGTTTTCTTGAAAATCTCAGCATCTTTTACTCTTCTTTGTTCTATGTGTTCAACCTTTCATTGTTCTTGAGAGAAACAAGAGAGCTACTGCAGTTCACAGCTTAAAAACAAAAGGAAGGTATTAATTGGGGTTGTAACTTAAAACTGTTATAACTTTTAATTCGTGCATCCAAATAACTATTATAATATATCAAATCGAAGCTCGTTTCGATGCCTAAAAACGCACCATAACAAAAGTATATTTCCTCACGTTTTTGAACCCAAATTTCATGGTTCATACTACTTAATGACGTCTTAAACTTTGGTTGCACCTTATTTCGTTGTAATCTTTTCTTACTCTTTAGGATTCCAATTTGATCATCTCAACCATGTTCTTAGTAATTCAATCTTTCTTATTCCTTTGAGTTCCATGGTTCTTAGGTTGTCGGCCAAAATGATTCGTATCGTTTGAAATGATAGCATTGTTTGCTGAAAATAGTTTATCTATCTTCGCATATCTATTTTTTGAATTTTATATTTTAAAAAATTTGTCCTTTGAATCTTTTCTGCTATATTTAGTCACAAATTACAAAAAAAGAGAGAAAATTTGTCATTAGAGTCTTGTGTTATCTTGCAATTTTTTGGTCATTGTTTTCAACTTCGCCTTTCATTTCTTAGTTTTCTTGAAAATCTCAGCATCTTTTACTCTTCTTTGTTCTATGTGTTCAACCTTTTATTGTTCTTGAGAGAAACAAGAGAGCTACTGCAGTTCACAGCGTAAAAACAAAAGGAAGGTATTAATTGGGGTTGTAACTTAAAACTGTTATAACTTTTAATTCGTGCATCCAAATGACTATTATAATATATCAAATCGAAGCTCGTTTCGATGCCTAAAAACACACCATAGCAAAAGTATATTTCCTCACTTTTTTGAACACAAATTTCAGGGTTCATACTACTTAATGACGTCTTAAACTTTGGTTGCACCTTATTTCGTTGTAATCTATTCTTGCTCTTTAGGATTCCAATTTGATCATGTCAACCATGTTCTTAGTAATTCAATCTTTCTTATTCCTTTGTGTTCCATGGATCTTAGGTTGTCCGCCAAAAGGATTCGTATCGTTTGAAATCATAGCCTTGTTTGCTGAAAATAGTGTATCTATCTTCGCATATCTATTTTTTGAATTTTATACTTTAAAAAATTTGTCCTTTGAATCTTTTCTGCTATATTTAGTCACAAATTATAAAAAAGGAGAGAAAATTTGTCATTAGAGTCTTGTGTTATCTTGCAATTTTTTGGTCATTGTTTTCAACTTCGCCTTTCATTTCTTAGTTTTCTTGAAAATCTCAACATCTTTTACTCTTCTTTGTTCTATGTGTTCAACCTTTTATTGTTCTTCAGTGAAACAAGAGAGCTACTGCAGTTCACAGCGTAAAAACAAAAGGAAGGTATTAATTGGGGTTGTAACTTAAAACTGTTATAACTTTTAATTCGTGCATCCAAATGACTATTATAATATATCAAATTGAAGCTCGTTTCGATTCCTAAAAACACACCATAGCAAAAGTATATTTCCTCACTTTTTTGAACACAAATTTCTTGGTTCATACTACTTAATGACGTCTTAAACTTTGGTTGCACCTTATTTCGTTGTAATCTCTTCTTGCCCTTTAGGATTCCAATTTTATCATCTCAACCATGTTCATAGTAATTCAATCTTTCTTATTCCTTTGAGTTCCATGGTTCTTAGGTTGTCGGCCAAAATGATTCGTATCGTTTGAAATGATAGCATTGTTTGCTGAAAATAGTTTATCTATCTTCGCATATCTATTTTTTGAATTTTATATTTTAAAAAATTTGTCCTTTGAATCTTTTCTGCTATATTTAGTCACAAATTACAAAAAAAGAGAGAAAATTTGTCATTAGAGTCTTGTGTTATCTTGCAATCTTGTGGTCATTGTATTCCACTTCCGCTTTCATTTCTTAGTTTTCTTGAAAATCTCAGTATCTTTTACTTTTCTTTGTTCTATGTGTTCAACCTTTCATTGTTCTTGAGAGAAACAAGAGAGCTACTGTAGTTCACAGCTTAAAAACAAAAGGAAGGTATTAATTGGGGTTGTAACTTAAAACTGTTATAACTTTTAATTCGTGCATCCAAATGACTATTATAATATATCAAATCGAAGCTCGTTTCGATGCCTAAAAACGCACCATAGCAAAAGTATATTTCCTCACTTTTTTGAACGCAAATTTCATGGTTCATACTACTTAATGACGTCTTAAACTTTGGTTGCACCTTATTTCATTGTAATCTTTTCTTGCTCTTTAGGATTCCAATTTGATCATCTCAACCATGTTCTTAGTAATTCAATCTTTCTTATTCCTTTGAGTTCCATGGTTCTTAGGTTGTCCGCCAAAATGATTCGTATCGTTTGAAATCATAGCATTGGTTGCTGAAAATAGTGTATCTATCTTCGCATATCTATTTTTTGAATTTTATATTTTAAAAAATTTGTCCTTTGAATCTTTTCTGCTATATTTAGTCACAAATTACAAAAAAAGAGAGAAAATTTGTCATTAGAGTCTTGTGTTATCTTGCAATTTTTTGCTCATTATTTTCCACGTTGGCTTTCATTTCTTAGTTTTCTTGAAAATCTCAGCATCTTTTACTTTTCTTTGTTCTATGTGTTCAACCTTTTATTGTTCTTGAGAGAAACAAGAGAGCTTCTACTGTTCACAGCTTAAAAACAAAAGGAAGGTATTAATTGGGGTTGTAACTTAAAACCGTTATAACTTTTAATTCGTGCATCCAAATAACTATTATAATATATCAAATCGAAGCTCGTTTCGATGCCTAAAAACGCACCATAACAAAAGTATATTTCCTCTCTTTTTGGAACCCAAATTTCATGGTTCATACTACTTAATGACGTCTTAAACTTTGGTTGCACCTTATTTCGTTGTAATCTGTTCTTGCTCTTTAGGATTCCAATTTGATCATCTCAACCATGTTATTAGTAATTCAATCTTTCTTATTCCTTTGAGTTTCATGGTTCTTAGGTTTTCCGCCAAAAGGATTCGCATCGTTTCGAATCATACCCTTGTTTGCTGAAAATAGTGTATCTATCTTCGCATATCTATTTTTTGAATTTTATATTTTAAAAAATTTGTCCTTTGAATCTTTTCTGCTATCTTTAGTCAAAAATTACAAAAAAAGAGAGAAAATTTGTCTTTTGAGACTTGTGTTATCTTTCAATCTTGTGGTCATTATTTCCACTTCGGCTTTCATTTCTTAGTTTTCTTGAAAATCTCACTATCTTTTACTTCTCTTTGTTCTATGTGTCCAACCTCTTATTGTTCTTGAGAGAAACAAGAGAGCTACTGCAGTTCACAGGTAAAAAACAAAAGGAAGGTATTAATTGGGGTTGTAAATTAAAACTGTTATAACTTTTAATTCGTGCATCCAAATGACTATTATAATATACCAAAACGAAGCTCGTTTCGATGCCTTAAAACGCACAATAGCAAAAGTATATTTCCTCACTTATTTGAACGCAAATTTCATGGTTCATACTACTTAATGACGTCTTTAACTTTGGTGTCACCTTATTTCGTTGTAATCTATTCTTGCTCTTTAGGATTTCAATTTGATCATCACAACCATGTTCTTAGTAATTGAATCTTTCTTATTCCTTTTGAGTTCCATGGTTCTTAGGTTTTCCGCCAAAAGGATTTGTATCGTTTGAAATCATAGCCTTGTTTGCTGAAAATAGTGTATCTATCTTCGCATATCTATTTTTTGAATTTTATATTTTAAAAAATTTGTCCTTTGAATCTTTTCTGCTATATTTAGTCACAAATTACAAAAAAAGAGAGAAAATTTGTCATTAGAGTCTTGTGTTATCTTGCATTTTTTTGGTCATTGTTTTCAACTTCGCCTTTCATTTCTTAGTTTTCTTGAAAATCTCAGCATCTTTTACTCTTCTTTGTTCTATGTGTTCAACCTTTTATTGTTCTTGAGAGAAACAAGATAGCTACTGCAGTTCATAGCTTAAAAACAAAAGGAAGGTATTAATTGGGGTTGTAACTTAAAACTATTATAACTTTTAATTCGTGCATCCAAATGACTATTATAATATATCAAATCGAAGCTCGTTTCGATGAATAAAAACGCACCATAGGAAAAGTATATTTCCTCACTTTTTTGAACACACATTGATAAGAGTCAAATTATTGCATTTTTGTTATGATTTAAATGTTGATATTTGTGTGAAAATTGCATTTATTTGATTATTTAATCCACAAATGTCCTTTCACGGGTATTTCGTGTTTAAAGTGCAATTTCAGGTAAAATCATAATTTTGGAGAAGTTTGGGACAAATTTCAATGAACCGGATTGAGTGCAAATAAAAAGAAAACAAAATTTCAAAATTTGGAATTTCGCCGCCGGCGAAAACCTTAGGGCGAAAACGTTGAAAATCATGCAGGGAGCACGGATTTTGGCATAGCAATCTCGCCGCCGGCCAAGTAAATATCCCCGCCGGCCAAATCAATCTAGCCACCGGCCAAATCAATCTCGCCGCCGGCCAAGTGAATCTCACCACCGGCCACAATAATCTAGCCGCCGGCGAGATTGAGCGGAACCAAAATCGTAAGTTTTCCAGAAATCTCGCCGCGGCGAGAACAATTTCGCCACCGGCGAGTTTCGTCCGACAACAGATTTTTTGGTTGTTTTGTTCCAAAATTGCCCCCGCAAACCCTAGATCTCTGTATACATTATGATGGAGAAAGAGGGGGACGACAGAAAGGGGAGTTCAAAGACATTTTTGGAGGAGAGAAAGAAATTTTGGAGAAACTTGAAGGATCTTCACCATTGATGCTACCAAGTCTTCATCTTCTAGAGTTTTTCATCTCTTCTCCTTAGCTTTTATATTCTGCAATTTATTCTGTTTTGTTATTAATGGATTCAATTGAAATAATGGTTGTTCGTATTTCCATTATGAACTAATTCGTTTTTGCTAAGGCTATGATGTAGTTAAATCAAGGAAATCTGATTTCTTTTGTTATGGTTATATGAATTCATTGTTTTCAAGTCGAGTATTTATTTCCATGCTTAATGCTTTTAAATTTCTGATCAAGATTTAGATGATTTGTTGCATTATATTGAGACCGAGAGGAGATGTGGAATGAATGCTTCTTGTGATAAATACCGTATGTTGAATGCGAGTTTGACACCTAATGCATGATGTATGTGGTTATTCCAGAAATTCCATAAATCGTAATGTGCTTATTTGTGATTAAATCTTCATAGAAATATAGTTGGTTTTCATAGATCAGTAATTCTAATATAACTTGAGAAAGAGTACTAGATAAGTTTGGGTTTTTCAACCATTACTTTTAGCTTTGATTCTTATATAACATGACTTGAAATCGGATTGAATTGATTTAGCGAAATCAAATGCCTTAGCGTTTTTAATCATTAGTGAACAACATTTAATTTTGTTATTTGCGTTTAGTTTTATGTTAATTTTCTTTTTAAACAATTTCAACAATTCAGTTTTCAAATAAAATTAGGATTAGTCAATTTCGGTACTTAGTAACGCCATTCCTTGTGGGTTCGATATCCGTACTTTTGTACACTTTATTACTTGAACGATTCGTACACTTGCGAAAATAAGCATCAAGTTTTTGGCGCTGTCTTGGGAATGGTTTGATTTTATTAATATCGATACTACCTAATCTTAGTTTTAATTTGAAGTTAATTTGCTTTATCTTTCTTTCATTTTTAATTTTGTTTATTTTGTTGTTTTATTTTATTTATAAAAAAAAAGTAACTTTGTGTTGTTTTGTGTTAGTTGATTTTCTGGTTGTAGGATTTTTGTATGAGATGTACAAGAAGCCTTAACCTTCTTCCATTTGATCCGGAGATTGATAGAACATATAGGTGTCTAAACCGAGAGAGAAGACGTTCAACTTCAGCTCCTAATAGACAAATAGCCATGGATCCACCATTTGTGGAGGGAGGTGGAAATCGTAGAGCTTTGAGGGATTATGCTGCGCCTAATGTTGCTGGAACTATTTCGGGTATAAGGAGGCCAACTATTCAAGCCAATAACTTTGAGATAAAACCATCCTTTATCCAAATGGTTCAATCAAATTAGTTTGGGGAAATGTCAAAGGATGATCCAAATGCACATATTGCTTACTTTCTGGAGGTGTGTGATCTTTATAAGATAAATGGTGTGTCCGAAGATGCTGTAAGATTGAGGGTTTTTCCTTTTTCACTTCGGGATAAAGCCAAGGAGTGGCTAAACTCATTACCACCGGGATCAATTACGACATGGAATGAATTGGTTCAGAAATTCTTGTCCAAGTTCTTTCCTCCTGCTAAGACGGCAAAATTGAGGAATGAAATCACATCTTTTACACAATATGACCAAGAATCATTGTATGAAGCTTAGGAAAGATTCAAAGAAATGTTGAGGAAATGCCCACATCATGGTATACCAATTTGGCTACAAGTCTCTACATTTTATAATGGGTTGGTTTCAAACTATCGGGCAATGATTGATGCTGCAGCTGGAGGATCTTTAATGGGAAAAACACCGGAGGATGCTCATGAGTTGTTAGAGGTTATGACAGAAAACAACAATCAGTGGCATTCAGAGCGGGTAATTGTAAAAAGACCAGCAATAGTGCATGAAATTGATTCAGTGAATGCTTTGTCGGCTCAAGTTGCTGCTCTTTCAAGAAAAATGGATTCTTTGTCATCCAAGTTAGAATCCAAACCAACAACACAATGTGATATATGTGGTGGAAATCATGCTAGTATCGAGTGCCAAGTTGGAAATCCATTTGCTTCACCAACTGCTGAGCAAGCAAATTATGTTTCAAATTTCCAAAAACCTCAACATAACCCATATTCGAACACCTACAATCCAGGTTGGAGGAACCATCCAAATTTGTCATGGGGAAATAACCAAGGGGGATTCAAATCGTCATCATCTTCCTACCAACCCCAAGAGAAGAAACAAACAAATTTGGAAGAAATTTTGGGAAAGTTCATTGATGAGATGAGAGCAAATTTCAGAAATCAAGAGGCAATCAACAGGGACATCCAAAACCAACTGGGGTAGCTTTCAAAGCAGATTGCAGAAAGGTCTCAAGGATCACTACCTAGTGACACAATAAATCCCACAAAACATGCAAAGGCTATCACATTGAGAAATGGTAAAGAACTTGAAAGGCAGAGGAAATCGGAGAAAAAGATGGAAGAATCTAAAGAAAATCCATCAAGATCCCAAGATATTCAACCTTCCCCATATGCGAAATATGAGCCTCCTATCCCATATCCTCAAAGATTGAATAAGAAAAAGCTTGATAATCAATTTGATAAATTTTTGGATATTTTTAAGAAATTGCATATTAACATTCCTTTTGTAGAGATGTTGGAACAAATGCCGAAGTATGCAAAATTCATGAAGGAAATTTTATCAAAGAAGAGGAAGCTAGGAGATTATGAAACTCTCATGCTAAATGAGGAGTGCAGTGCAGTTCTTCAAAGAAAACTGCCACAGAAATTGAAAGACCTAGGGAGTTTTACTATACCTTGTACTATAGGGAGTTGCAATTTTGATAAAGTCCTATGTGATTTAGGAGCAAGTATTAATTTGATGCCACTTTCTGTTTTCAGGAAACTAGGTCTGGGAGAAGTGAAGCCCACTTCAATCTCTTTACAATTAGCGGATCGATCGGTGAAATATCCTCTAGGGGTAATTGAGGATGTTTTAATTAAAGTCGACAAATTTATTTTCCCTGTAGATTTCGTGGTGCTTGACATGGAGGAAGATAGAGAGATACCGTTGATATTGGGGAGACCATTCCTTGCAACTGGAAGGACATTGATTGATGTTCAGCAAGAAGGAAAGCTCATTCTACGGGTGCAAGATGAACAAGTAACTTTTGATGTTTTTGAAGAAATAAAATTTCCAAGTGATGTACATTCTTGTTTTCAAATTAACACTCTTGACGGGTTAATCTCGGAAACTTTTGAGGAGAGAACTCCATTGCTACCACTAGAAGCTTGCCTTGTGAAATCTGCAACAATTGAGGAGGAAGATAAGGGGATGAGACAATGTTCCGAATTACTGGCAGCACCTAATGAATATTTGTGCAGTGATGAAACATTTAAGGAGTTGGGAACAAATGAAACTCCAACCTTAGTGGTAAAGAATGGAGCCAACAAGATTGAGCTAAAGCCAATGCAATCCCATCTAAGGAAAAAAAAAATCTTACGTTCACTACCGGCAAGGGCAATTTCACCGCCGACGGAAAGGAGATCTCTCTTTCCTTTCTTACATTGAGGACAATGTAAGGTTTTGGTTGGGGATGCGGTAAACGGTAAATCTTTTCTCCCCTTCATTTTTAGTAGTTTTATTTGTGTGTTTGGTTGTGTTTAATTTTGATTTTCCATTTATTTTTCTGCATTTTGATTTAATTTTTTTTATTTCTTTATTGTCTTATTTTGATTTTGATTTTTTATTTTAATTTGCACGTTGATGATAATAATGTGATTGTGATAACAAGTAGCTATTAGAAGACATTAAATTTTGCTTCGGTTTAAAGAGAATTTCAAATGTTGATTTTACCTAGTTGGCGACTCTTTTGGTAAGTGGTGTGATTTGGTTGATTAGTCTAAATGCTTAGAGAAGTCTTATGTGTGAATTTTTCATGGACATTTTTGTGATCTCAACAAACTCTAGAACTCATTTGAAAACCTCTTGAGGCGAAATAATTTGGAATTGCACAATTTAGGATATGATGTAGGCCATTTTTGGATCGATTGTGCCATTTTAAGCCTACCTTGTTATCCTTATATCACTAGTTACCTCTTTGAGCCTATTTAAATATATTGTTAGCCTTACTTTTCTTTCTTTTTGCCTTATATAACCTACCTTCTATTGAGCCAAATATATATATATATAATTCCTACCTTATTTGTTAAGAGCACTTAATTTTGAACACAAACTTTTCAAGAGGAATGGGAGAAATCTTCCACATATATTGGAAGAAATTGGTTGGGGGTTATGTCTTTTCAAGAGCAATTGGAGTAAGGATGCAAAAAAAAAAATCCACATATATTGGAAGAAAGTGGTTGGCTTTTCAAGAGCAATTGGAGTAAAAAAAAAAGAAAAAAAAAGAAAAATCCATATATTGGAAGAAAGTGGTTGGCTTTTCAAGAGCAACTGAGTAAAAAAAAAAGAAGAAGAAGAAGAAAGCCTTCACATTTTAATAAATAAAAGAGTGTTAGTGATGGATGTACTAAGGAGAAAGATTGAGGAAGAATTTTGTTTATCTTTGGAAAAATGGGTTATGATCGGAAGAAACAATTTGGTTTAATGGTGTTACTCTTTTACTTAATTGGTTGTGTTTAATCTAATAAGTGCCCTTATTTGTATTTTGACATTTCCCGTTCTTTCTTAACCAAATACCTAAGCCTAACATTACAAGCCTCGTAAAGTCCTATTGATTCGAAGTGGTGTATTTTTCTTCATTAGTGGAGAGAGGTTTGAAAAGTGAGCCTATGGAGTTTGAGATTTCACCTTTTTGTTTGTGGATTTTGTGCATAATATTATCTGGGCATTATGGCTATTGGTTTGTGGTTTGATGGATGTTTAAGAGTTAATAACAAAAGTGAAATTGGCATTTGAGATTTCTTAAAGCTTAGGTGACATTTAATTATTCTATATGTTGGGTGTTATTTACAATTTTTGAGACATTTGTGCAAGTTATTTGTTATGTGATTTTATTGTTTTAAGTTAGGATAGTTATAGGTAAGATGTTTGTGGGTATCATCACTGGAAGCCCTCACGAGACTACAACTCGTCCCACTAGGGCCACCTAGGGGTTTAAAGGCTTATTGCATACGCTTAATGTAATGTTGTAAATAGAATAAATTTCCTTTGAATTTTTCTTTTAATGTCTCCTTTGAAATTATTCATAGATCGCTTTTCTTGCTAGAGACTAGCAAGAAGCTGGTTGGGGGTTGTTGATAAGAGTCAAATTATTGCATTTTTGTTATGATTTAAAGGTTGATATTTGTGTGAAAATTGCGTTTTATTTGATTATTTAATCCACAAATGTCATTTCACGGGTATTTCGTGTTTAAAGTGCAATTTCAGGTAAAATCATAATTTCGGAGAAGTTTGGGACAAATTTCAATGACCGGGATTGAGTGCAAATAAAAAGAAAACAAAATTTCAAAATTTGGAATTTCGCCGCCTGCGAGAATATTCTCGCCGCCGGCGAAAACCTTACGGAGAAAATGTTGAAAATCATGCAGGGAGCATGGATTTTGGCAAAGCAATCTCGCCGCCGGCCAAATAAATCTCGCCGCCGGCCAAGTCCATCTCGCCACCAGCCAAATCAATCTCGCCGCCGGCCAAGTGAATATCACCGCCGGCCACAATAATATCGCCGTCGACTTGATTTAGCGGAACCGAAATCGTAAGTTTTCCAGAAATCTCGCCGCGGCGAGAATAACTTCGTCGTCGGCGAGTTTCATTCGAAAACACATTTTTATGTTGTTTTGTTCCAAAATTTCCCCCTAAACCCTAGATCTATATATACATTATGATGGAGAAAGATGGGGACGGCAGAGAGGGGAATTCAAAGACATTTTTGGAGGAGAGAAAGAAATTTTGGAGGAACTTGAAGGATCTTCACCATTGATGCTACAAAGTCTTCATCTTCTAGAGTTTTTCATCTCTTCTCCTTAGTTTTTATATTCTGCAATTTATTCAGTTTTATTATTAATGGATTCAATTGAAATAATGGTTGTTCGTATTTCCGTTATGAACTAATTCGTTTTTGCTAAGGCTATGATGTAGTTAAATCAAGGAAATCTGATTTCTTTTGTTATGGTTATATGAATTCATTGTTTTCAAGTCGAGTATTTATTTCCATGCTTAATGCTTTTAAATTTCTGATCAAGATTTAGATGATTTGTTGCATTATATTGAGACCGAGAGGAGATGTGTAATGAATGCTTCTTGTGATAAATACCGTATGTTGAATGCGAGTTTGACACCTAATGCATGATGTGTGTGGTTATTCCAGAAATTCCATAAATCGTAATGTGCTTATTTGTGATTAAATCTTCATAGAAATATAGTTGGTTTTCATAGATAAGTAATTCTAATATAAATTGAGAAAGAGTACTAGATAAGTTTAGGTTTTTCAACCATCACTTTTAGCTTTGATTCTCATATAACATGACTTGAAATCGGATGGAATTGATTTAGCGAAATCAAATGCCTTAGCATTTTTAATCATTAGTGAACAACATTTAATTTCGTTATTTGCGTTTAGTTTTATGTTAATTTTCTTTTTAAACAATTTCAACAATTCAGTTTTCAAATAAAATTAGGGTTAGTCAATTTCGGTACTTAGTAACGCCATTCCTTGTGGGTTCGATATCCGTACTTTTGTACACTTTATTACTTGAACGATTCGTACACTTGCGAAAATAAGCATCAAGTTTTTGGTCTATTTTTATTTTTATTTTATTTCATTTGCATTTTACTTATTTTAATTTGCACGTTGATGATAATAATGTGGTTGTGATAACAAGTAGCTTTTAGAAGACATTAAATTTTGCTTCTGTTTAAAGATAATTTCAAATGTTGATTTTACCTAGTTGGCGACTGATTTGGTATGTGGTATGATTTGGTTGATTAGTCTAAATGCTTAGAGAAGTCTTATGTGCGAATTTTTCATGGACATTTTTGTGATCTCAACAAACTCTAGAACTCATTTGAAAACCTCTTGAGGCGAAATAATTTGGAATTGCACTGTTTAGGATATGATGTAGGCCATTTTGGGATCGATTGTGCCATTTTAAGCCTACCTTATTATCCTTATATCACTAGTAACCTCTTTGAGCCTATTTAAATATATTGTTAGCCTTACTTTTCATTCTTTTTGCCTTATATAACCTACCTTCTATTGAGCCAAAAATATATATATATAATTCCTACCTTATTTGTTAAGAGCACTTAATTTTGAACACAAAGTTTTCAAGAGGAATTGGAGAAATCTTCCACATATATTGGAAGAAATTGGTTGGGGGTTATGTCTTTTCAAGAGCAATTGGAGTAAGGATGCAAAAAAAAAAAAAAAAAGAAATCCACATATATTGGAAGAAAGTGGTTGGATTTTCAAGAGCAATTGGAGTAAAAAAAAAAAGAAGAAGAAGAAAGCCTTCACATTTTAATAAATAAAAGAGTGTTAGTGATGGATGTACTAAGGAGAAAGATTGAGGAAGAATTTTGTTTATCTTTGGAAAAATGGGTTATGATCGGAAGAAACAATTTGGTTTAATGGTGTTACTCTTTTACTTAATTGGTTGTGTTTAATCTAATAAGTGCCCTTATTTGTATTTTGACATTTCCCGTTCTTTCTTAACCAAATACCTAAGCCTAACATTACAAGCCTCGTAAAGTCCTATTGATTCGAAGTGGGGTATTTTTCTTCATTAGTGGAGAGAGGTTTGAAAAGTGAGCCTATGGAGTTTGAGATTTCACCTTTTTGTTTGTGGATTTTGTGCATAATATTATCTGGGCATTATGGCTATTGGTTTGTGGTTTGATGGATGTTTAAGAGTCAATAACAAAAGTGAAATTGGCATTTGAGATTTCTTAACCTTAGGTGACATTTAATTATTCTATATGTTGGGTGTTATTTACAATTTTTGAGACATTTGTGCAAGTTATTTGTTATGTGATTTTATTGTTTTAAGTTAGGATAGTTATAGGTAAGATGTTTGTGGGTATCATCACTGGAAGCCCTCACGAGACTACAACTCGTCCCACTAGGGCCACCTAGGGGTTTAAAGGCTTATTGCATACGCTTAATGTAATGTTGTAAATAGAATAAATTTCCTTTGAATTTTTCTTTTAATGTCTCCTTTGAAATTATTCATAGATCGCTTTTCTTGCTAGAGACTAGCAAGAAGCTGGTTGGGGGTTGTTGATAAGAGTCAAATTATTGCATTTTTGTTATGATTTAAAGGTTGATATTTGTGTGAAAATTGTGTTTTATTTGATTATTTAATCCACAAATGTCATTTCACGGGTATTTCGTGTTTAAAGTGCAATTTACGGTAAAATCATAATTTTGGAGAAGTTTGGGACAAATTTCAATGAACAGGATTGAGTGCAAATAAAAAGAAAACAAAATTTCAAAATTTGGAATTTTGCCACCGTGAGAATATTCTCGCCGCCGGCGAAAACCTTACGGAGAAAATGTTGAAAATCATGCAGGGAGCACGGATTTTGGCAAAGCAATCTCGCCGCCGGCCAAATAAATCTCGCCGCCGGCCAAGTCCATCTCACCACCGGCCAAATCAATGTCGCCGCCGGCCAAGTGAATATCGCCGCTGGCCACAATAATATCGCCGTCGACGAGATTTAGCGGAACCGAAATCGTAAGTTTTCCAGAAATCTCGCCGCGGCGAGAATAACTTCGCCATCGGCGAGTTTCGTTCGAAAACACTTTTTTATGTTGTTTTGTTCCAAAATTGCCCCCTAAACCCTAGATCTATATATACATTATGATGGAGAAAGATGGGGACGGCAGAGAGGGGAATTCAAAGACATTTTTGGAGGAGAGAAAGAAATTTTGGAGGAACTTGAAGGATCTTCACCATTGATGCTACAAAGTCTTCATCTTCTAGAGTTTTTCATCTCTTCTCCTTAGTTTTTATATTCTGCAATTTAGTTAGTTTTATTATTAATGGATTCAATTGAAATAATGGTTGTTCGTATTTCCGTTATGAACTAATTCGTTTTTGCTAAGGCAATGATGTAGTTAAATCAAGGAAATCTGATTTCTTTTGTTATGGTTATATGAATTCATTGTTTTCAAGTCGAGTATTTATTTACATGCTTAATGTTTTTAAATTTCTGATCAAGATTTAGATGATTTGTTGCATTATATTGAGACCGAGAGGAGATGTGTAATGAATGCTTCTTGTGATAAATACCGTATGTTGAATGCGAGTTTGACACCTAATGCATGATGTGTGTGGTTATTCCAGAAATTCCATAAATCGTAATGTGCTTATTTGTGATTAAATCTTCATAGAAATATAGTTGGTTTTCATAGATAAGTAATTCTAATATAAATTGAGAAAGAGTACTAGATAAGTTTGGGTTTTTCAACCATTACTTTTAGCTTTGATTCTCATATAACATGACTTGAAATCGGATTGAATTGATTTAGCGAAAACAAATGCCTTAGCGTTTTTAATCATTAGTGAACAACATTTAATTTCGTTATTTGCGTTTAGTTTTATGTTAATTTTCTTTTTAAACAATTTCAACAATTCAGTTTTCAAATAAAATTAGGGTTAGTCAATTTCGGTACTTAGTAACGCCATTCCTTGTGGGTTCGATATCCGTACTTTTGTACACTTTATTACTTGAACGATTCGTACACTTGCGAAAATAAGCATCAAGTTTTTGGTCTATTTTTATTTTTATTTTATTTCATTTGCATTTATTTATTTTAATTTGCACGTTGATGATATAATGTGGTTGTGATAACAAGTAGCTTTTAGAAGACATTATATTTTGCTTTTGTTTAAAGATAATTTCAAATGTTGATTTTACCTAGTTGGCGACTCTTTTGGTATGTGGTATGATTTGGTTGATTAGTCTAAATGCTTAGAGAAGTCTTATGTGCGAATTTTTCATGGACATTTTTGTGATCTCAACAAACTCTAGAACTCATTTGAAAACCTCTTGAGGCGAAATAATTTGGAATTGCACTGTTTAGGATATGATGTAGGCCATTTTTGGATCGATTGTGCCATTTTAAGCCTACCTTATTATCCTTATATCACTAGTAACCTCTTTGAGCCTATTTAAATATATTGTTAGCCTTACTTTTCTTTCTTTTTGCCTTATATAACCTACCTTCTATTGAGCCAAATATATATATATATAATTCCTACCTTATTTGTTAAGAGCACTTAATTTTGAACACAAACTTTTCAAGAGGAATGGGAGAAATCTTCCACATATATTGGAAGAAATTGGTTGGGGGTTATGTCTTTTCAAGAGCAATTGGAGTAAGGATGCAAAAAAAAAAAGAAAAAGAAATCCACATATATTGGAAGAAAGTGGTTGGCTTTTCAAGAGCAATTGGAGTAAAAAAAAAAAAAGAAGAAGAAGAAAGCCTTCACATTTTAATAAATAAAAGAGTGTTAGTGATGGATGTACTAAGGAGAAAGATTGAGGAAGAATTTTGTTTATCTTTGGAAAAATGGGTTATGATCGGAAGAAACAATTTGGTTTAATGGTGTTACTCTTTTACTTAATTGGTTGTGTTTAATCTAATAAGTGCCCTTATTTGTATTTTGACATTTCCCGTTCTTTCTTAACCAAATACCTAAGCCTAACATTACAAGCCTCGTAAAGTCCTATTGATTCGAAGTGGTGTATTTTTCTTCATTAGTGGAGAGAGGTTTGAAAAGTGAGCCTATGGAGTTTGAGATTTCACCTTTTTGTTTGTGGATTTTGTGCATAATATTATCTGGGCATTATGGCTATTGGTTTGTGGTTTGATGGATGTTTAAGAGTCAATAACAAAAGTGAAATTGGTATTTGAGATTTCTTAAAGCTTAGGTGACATTTAATTATTCTATATGTTGGGTGTTATTTACAATTTTTGAGACATTTGTGCAAGTTATTTGTTATGTGATTTTATTGTTTTAAGTTAGGATAGTTATAGGTAAGATGTTTGTGGGTATCATCACTGGAAGCCCTCACGAGACTACAACTAGTCCCACTAGGGCCACCTAGGGGTTTAAAGGCTTATTGCATACGCTTAATGTAATGTTGTAAATAGAATAAATTTCTTTTGAATTTCTCTTTTAATATCTCCTTTGAAATTATTCATAGATCGCTTTTCTTGCTAGAGACTAGCAAGAAGCTGGTTGGGGGTTGTTGATAAGAGTCAAATTATTGCATTTTTGTTATGATTTAAATGTTGATATTTGTGTAAAAATTGCGTTTATTTGATATTTAATCCACAAATGTCATTTCACGGGTATTTCATGTTTAAAGTGCAATTTCTGGTAAAATCATAATTTTGGAGAAGTTTGGGACAAATTTCAATGAACCGGATTGAGTGCAAATAAAAAGAAAACAAAATTTCAAAATTTGGAATTTTGCCACCGGCGAGAATATTCTCTCCGGTGGCGAAAACCTTACGGTGAAAACGTTGAAAATCATGCAGGGAGCACGGATTTTAGCATAGCAATCTCGCCGCCGGCCAAGTAAATATCCCCGCCGGCCAAATCAATGTAGCCGCCGACCAAATCAATCTCGCCGCCGGCCAATTGAATCTCGCCGCCGGGCACAATAATCTAGCCGCCGACCACAATAATCTAGCCGCCGGCCACAATAATCTAGCCGCCGGCGAGATTGAGCGGAACCAAAATCGTAAGTTTTCCAGAAATCTCGCCGCGGCGAGAACAATTTCACCGCCGGCGAAGTTTCGTCCGAAAACACATTTTTATGTTGTTTTGTTTCAAAATTGCCCCCCCAAACCCTAGATCTATATATATAATATGATGGAGAAAGAGGGGGACGACAGAAAGGGGAGTTCAAAGACATTTTTGGAGGAGAGAAAGAAATTTTGGAGAAACTTGAAGGATCTTCACCATTGATGCTACCAAGTCTTCATCTTCTAGAGTTTTTCATCTCTTCTCCTTAGCTTTTATATTCTGCAATTTATTCAGTTTTGTTATTAATGGATTCAATTGAAATAATGGTTGTTCGTATTTCCGTTATGATCTAATTCGTTTTTGCTAAGGCTATGATGTAGTTAAATTAAGGAAATCTGATTTCTTTTGTTATGGTTATATGAATTCATTATTTTCAAGTCGAGTATTTATTTCCATGCTTAATGCTTTTAAATTTCTGATCAAGATTTAGATGATTTGTTGCATTATATTGAGACTGAGAGGAGATGTGTAATGAATGCTTCTTGTGATAAATACCATATGTTGAATGCGAGTTTGACACCTAATGCATGATGTATGTGGTTATTCCAGAAATTCCATAAATCATAATGTGCTTATTTGTGATTAAATCTTCATAGAAATATAGTTGGTTTTCATAGATAAGTAATTCTAATATAACTTGAGAAAGAGTATTAGATAAGTTTGGGTTTTTCAACCATCACTTTTAGCTTTGATTCTCATATAACATGACTTGAAATCGAATTGAATTGATTTAGCGAAATCAAATGCCTTAGCGTTTTTAATCATTAGTGAACAACATTTAATTTTGTTATTTGCGTTTAGTTTTATGTTAATTTTCTTTTTAAACAATTTCAACAATTCAGTTTTCAAATAAAATTAGGGTTAGTCAATTTCGGTACTTAGTAACGCCATTCCTTGTGGGTTCGATATCCGTAATTTTCTACACTTTATTACTTGAACGATTCGTACACTTGCGAAAATAAGCATCACACATTTCATGGTTCATACTACTTAATGACGTCTTAAACTTTCGCCGCACCTTATTTTGTTGTAATCTCTTCTTGCTCTTTAGGATTCCAATTTGATCATCTTAACCATGTTCTTAGTAACTCAATCTTTCTTATTCTTTTGAGTTCCAAGGTTCTTAGGTTGTCCGCCAAAAGGATTCGCATCGTTTGAAATCATAGCCTTGTTTGCTGAAAATAGTGTATCTATCTCCGCATATCTATTCTATGAATTTTATATTTTAAAAATTTTGTCCTTTGATTCTTTTCTGCCATCTTTAGTCACAAATTCCAAAAAAAGAGAGAAACTTTTGTCATTAGAGTCTTGTGTTATCTTTCAATTTTGTGGTGATTGTTTTCCACTTCGGCTTTCATTTCTTAGTTTTCTTCAAAATCTCAGTATCTTGTACTTTTCTTTGTTCTATGTGTTCAACCTTTCATTGTTCTTGAGAGAAACAAGAGAGCTATTGCAGTTCACAGCTTAAAAACAAAAGGAAGGTATTAATTGGGGTTGTAACTTAAAAATGTTATAAATTTTAATTCGTGCATCCAAATGACTATTATAATATATCAAATCGAAGGTCGTTTCGATGCCTAATAACGCACCGTAGGAAAAGTATATTTCCTCACTTTTTTGAACCCGAATTTCATGGTTCATACTACTTAATGACGTCTTAAACTTTCGCCGCACCTTATTTCGTTGTAATCTCTTCTTGCTCTTTAGGATTCCAATTTGATCATCTTAACCATGTTCTTAGTAACTCAATCTTTCTTATTCTTTTGAGTTCCAAGGTTCTTAGGTTGTCCGCCAAAAGGATTCGCATCGTTTGAAATCATAGCCTTGTTTGCTGAAAATAGTGTATCTATCTCCGCATATCTATTCTATGAATTTTATATTTTAAAAATTTTGTCCTTTGATTCTTTTCTGCCATCTTTAGTCACAAATTCCAAAAAAAGAGAGAAACTTTTGTCATTAGAGTCTTGTGTTATCTTTCAATTTTGTGGTGATTGTTTTCCACTTCGGCTTTCATTTCTTAGTTTTCTTCAAAATCTCAGTATCTTGTACTTTTCTTTGTTCTATGTGTTCAACCTTTCATTGTTCTTGAGAGAAACAAGAGAGCTATTGCAGTTCACAGCTTAAAAACAAAAGGAAGGTATTAATTGGGGTTGTAACTTAAAAATGTTATAAATTTTAATTCGTGCATCCAAATGACTATTATAATATATCAAATCGAAGGTCGTTTCGATGCCTAATAACGCACCGTAGGAAAAGTATATTTCCTCACTTTTTTGAACACGAATTTCATGGTTCATACTACTTAATGACGTCTTAAACTTTCGCCGCACCTTATTTCGTTGTAATCTCTTCTTACTCTTTAGGATTCCAATTTGATCATCTTAACCATGTTCTTAGTAACTCAATCTTTCTTATTCTTTTGAGTTCCAAGTTTCTTAGGTTGTCCGCCAAAAGGATTCGCATCGTTTGAAATCATAGCCTTGTTTGCTGAAAATAGTGTATCTATCTCCGCATATCAATTGTTTGAATTTTATATTTTAAAAATTTTGACCTTTGATTCTTTTCTGCCATCTTTAGTCACAAATTCCAAAAAAAGAGAGAAAATTTTGTCATTAGAGTCTTGTGTTATCTTTCAATTTTGTGGTGATTGTTTTCCACTTCGGTTTTCATTTCTTAGTTTTCTTCAAAATCTCAGTATCTTGTACTTTTCTTTGTTCTATGTGTTCAACCTTTCATTGTTCTTGATAGAAACAAGAGAGCTATTGCAGTTCACAGCTTAAAAACAAAAGGAAGGTATTAATTGGGGTTGTAACTTAAAAATGTTATAAATTTTAATTCGTGCATCCAAATGACTATTATAATATATCAAATCGAAGGTCGTTTCGATGCCTAATAACGCACCGTAGGAAAAGTATATTTCCTCACTTTTTTGAACACGAATTTCATGGTTCATACTACTTAATGACGTCTTAAACTTTCGCCGCACCTTATTTCGTTGTAATCTCTTCTTACTCTTTAGGATTCCAATTTGATCATCTTAACCATGTTCTTAGTAACTCAATCTTTCTTATTCTTTTGAGTTCCAAGTTTCTTAGGTTGTCCGCCAAAAGGATTCGCATCGTTTGAAATCATAGCCTTGTTTGCTGAAAATAGTGTATCTATCTCCGCATATCTATTCTATGAATTTTATATTTTAAAAATTTTGTCCTTTGATTCTTTTCTGCCATCTTTAGTCACAAATTCCAAAAAAAGAGAGAAACTTTTGTCATTAGAGTCTTGTGTTATCTTTCAATTTTGTGGTGATTTTTTTCCACTTCGGCTTTCATTTCTTAGTTTTCTTCAAAATCTCAGTATCTTGTACTTTTCTTTGTTCTATGTGTTCAACCTTTCATTGTTCTTGAGAGAAACAAGAGAGCTATTGCAGTTCACAGCTTAAAAACAAAAGGAAGGTATTAATTGGGGTTGTAACTTAAAAATGTTATAAATTTTAATTCGTGCATCCAAATGACTATTATAATATATCAAATCGAAGGTCGTTTCGATGCCTAATAACGCACCGTAGGAAAAGTATATTTCCTCACTTTTTGAACCCGAATTTCATGGTTCATACTACTTAATGACGTCTTAAACTTTCGCCGCACCTTATTTCGTTGTAATCTCTTCTTGCTCTTTAGGATTCCAATTTGATCATCTTAACCATGTTCTTAGTAACTCAATCTTTCTTATTCTTTTGAGTTCCAAGGTTCTTAGGTTGTCCGCCAAAAGGATTCGCATCGTTTGAAATCATAGCCTTGTTTGCTGAAAATAGTGTATCTATCTCCGCATATCTATTCTATGAATTTTATATTTTAAAAATTTTGTCCTTTGATTCTTTTCTGCCATCTTTAGTCACAAATTCCAAAAAAAAGAGAGAAACTTTTGTCATTAGAGTCTTGTGTTATCTTTCAATTTTGTGGTGATTGTTTTCCACTTCGGTTTTCATTTCTTAGTTTTCTTCAAAATCTCAGTATCTTGTACTTTTCTTTGTTCTATGTGTTCAACCTTTCATTGTTCTTGAGAGAAACAAGAGAGCTATTGCAGTTCACAGCTTAAAAACAAAAGGAAGGTATTAATTGGGGTTGTAACTTAAAAATGTTATAAATTTTAATTCGTGCATCCAAAGGGCTATTATAATATATCAAATTGAAGGTCGTTTCGATGCCTAATAACGCACGGTAGGAAAAGTATATTTCGTCAGTTTTTTGAACTCGAATTTCATGGTTCATACTACTTAATGACGTCTTAAACTTTCGCCGCACCTTATTTCGTTGTAATCTCTTCTTGCTCTTTAGGATTCCAATTTGATCATCTTAACCATGTTCTTAGTAACTCAATCTTTCTTATTCTTTTGAGTTCCAAGGTTCTTAGGTTGTCCGCCAAAAGGATTCGCATCGTTTGAAATCATAGCCTTGTTTGCTGAAAATAGTGTATCTATCTCCGCATATCTATTCTATGAATTTTATATTTTAAAAATTTTGTCCTTTGATTCTTTTTTGCCATCTTTAGTCACAAATTGCGAAAAGAGCGAGAAACTTTTTTCATTAGAGTCTTGTGTTATCTTTCAATTTTGTGGTGATTTTTTTCCACTTCGGCTTTTATTTCTTAGTTTTGTTCAAAATCTCACTATCTTGTACTTTTCTTTCTTCTATGTGTTCAACCTTTCATTGTTCTTGAGAGAAACAAGAGAGCTATTACAGTTCACAGCTTAAAAACAAAAGGAAGGTATTAATTGGGGTTGTAACTTAAGAATGTTATAAATTTTAATTCGTGCATCCAAATGACTATTATAATATATCAAATCGAAGGTCGTTTCGATGCCTAATAACGCACGGTAGGAAAAGTATATTTCCTCACTTTTTTGAACCCGAATTTCATGGTTCATACTACTTAATGACGTCTTAAACTTTCGCCGCACCTTATTTCGTTGTAATCTCTTCTTGCTCTTTAGGATTCCAATTTGATCATCTTAACCATGTTCATAGTAACTCAATCTTTCTTATTCTTTTGAGTTCCAAGGTTCTTAGGTTGTCCGCCAAAAGGATTCGCATCGTTTGAAATCATAGCCTTGTTTGTTGAAAATAGTGTATCTATCTCCGCATATCTATTCTATGAATTTCATATTTTAAAATTTTTGTCCTTTGATTCTTTTTGCCATCATTAGTCACAAATTCCAAAAAAAGAGAGAAAATTTTGTCATTAGAGTCTTGTGTTATCTTTCAATTTTGTGGTGATTGTTTTCCACTTCGGTTTTCATTTCTTAGTTTTCTTCAAAATCTCAGTATCTTGTACTTTTCTTTGTTCTATGTGTTCAACCTTTCATTGTTCTTGAGAGAAACAAGAGAGCTATTGCAGTTCACAGCTTAAAAACAAAAGGAAGGTATTAATTGGGGTTGTAACTTAAAAATGTTATAAATTTTAATTCGTGCATCCAAATGACTATTATAATATATCAAAACGAAGGTCGTTTCGATGCCTAATAACGCACCATAGGAAAAGTATATTTCCTCACTTTTTGGAACCCGAATTTCATGGTTCATACTACTTAATGACGTCTTAAACTTTCGCCGCACCTTATTTCGTTGTAATCTCTTCTTGCTCTTTAGGATTCCAATTTGATCATCTTAACCATGTTCATAGTAACTCAATCTTTCTTATTCTTTTGAGTTCCAAGGTTCTTAGGTTGTCCGCCAAAAGGATTCGCATCGTTTGAAATCATAGCCTTGTTTGCTGAAAATAGTGTATCTATCTCCGCATATCTATTCTATGAATTTTATATTTTAAAAATTTTGTCCTTTGATTCTTTTCTGCAATCTTTAGTCACAAATTCCAAAAAAAAAGAGAAACTTTTGTCATTAGAGTCTTGTGTTATCTTTCAATTTTGTGGTGATTTTTTTCCACTTCGGCTTTTATTTCTTAGTTTTCTTCAAAATGTCACTATCTTGTACTTTTCTTTGTTCTATGTGTTCAACCTTTCATTGTTCTTGAGAGAAACAAGAGAGCTATTGCAGTTCACAGCTTAAAAACAAAAGGAAGGTATTAATTGGGGTTGTAACTTAAAAATGTTATAAATTTTAATTCGTGCATCCAAATGACTATTATAATATATCAAATCGAAGGTCGTTTCGATGCCTAATAACGCACCGTAGGAAAAGTATATTTCCTCACTTTTTTGAACCCGAATTTCATGGTTCATACTACTTAATGACGTCTTAAACTTTCGCCGCACCTTATTTCGTTGTAATCTCTTCTTGCTCTTTAGGATTCCAATTTGATCATCTTAACCATGTTCTTAGTAACTCAATCTTTCTTATTCTTTTGAGTTCCAAGTTTCTTAGGTTGTCCGCCAAAAGGATTCGCATCGTTTGAAATCATAGCCTTGTTTGCTGAAAATAGTGTATCTATCTCCGCATATCTATTCTATGAATTTTATATTTTAAAAATTTTGTCCTTTGATTCTTTTCTGCCATCTTTAGTCACAAATTCCAAAAAAAGAGAGAAAATTTTGTCATTAGAGTCTTGTGTTATCTTTCAATTTTGTGGTGATTGTTTTCCACTTCGGTTTTCATTTCTTAGTTTTCTTCAAAATCTCAGTATCTTGTACTTTTCTTTGTTCTATGTGTTCAACCTTTCATTGTTCTTGATAGAAACAAGAGAGCTATTGCAGTTCACAGCTTAAAAACAAAAGGAAGGTATTAATTGGGGTTGTAACTTAAAAATGTTATAAATTTTAATTCGTGCATCCAAATGACTATTATAATATATCAAATCGAAGGTCGTTTCGATGCCTAATAACGCACCGTAGGAAAAGTATATTTCCTCACTTTTTTGAACCCGAATTTCATGGTTCATACTACTTAATGACGTCTTAAACTTTCGCCGCACCTTATTTCGTTGTAATCTCTTCTTACTCTTTAGGATTCCAATTTGATCATCTTAACCATGTTCTTAGTAACTCAATCTTTCTTATTCTTTTGAGTTCCAAGGTTCTTAGGTTGTCCGCCAAAAGGATTCGCATCGTTTGAAATCATAGCCTTGTTTGCTGAAAATAGTGTATCTATCTCCGCATATCTATTCTATGAATTTTATATTTTAAAAATTTTGTCCTTTGATTCTTTTCTGCCATCTTTAGTCACAAATTCCAAAAAAAGAGAGAAACTTTTGTCATTAGAGTCTTGTGTTATCTTTCAATTTTGTGGTGATTTTTTTCCACTTCGGCTTTTATTTCTTAGTTTTCTTCAAAATCTCACTATCTTGTACTTTTCTTTCTTCTATGTGTTCAACCTTTCATTGTTCTTGAGAGAAACAAGAGAGCTATTGCAGTTCACAGCTTAAAAACAAAAGGAAGGTATTAATTGGGGTTGTAACTTAAAAATGTTATAAATTTTAATTCGTGCATCCAAATGACTATTATAATATATCAAATCGAAGGTCGTTTCGATGCCTAATAACGCACCGTAGGAAAAGTATATTTCCTCACTTTTTTGAACCCGAATTTCATGGTTCATACTACTTAATGACGTCTTAAACTTTCGCCGCACCTTATTTCGTTGTAATCTCTTCTTGCTCTTTAGGATTCCAATTTGATCATCTTAACCATGTTCATAGTAACTCAATCTTTCTTATTCTTTTGAGTTCCAAGGTTCTTAGGTTGTCCGCCAAAAGGATTCGCATCGTTTGAAATCATAGCCTTGTTTGCTGAAAATAGTGTATCTATCTCCGCATATCTATTCTATGAATTTTATATTTTAAAAATTTTGTCCTTTGATTCTTTTCTGCAATCTTTAGTCACAAATTCCAAAAAAAGAGAGAAAATTTTGTCATTTGAGTCTTGTGTTATCTTTCAATTTTGTGGTGATTGTTTTCCACTTCGGTTTTCATTTCTTAGTTTTCTTCAAAATCTCAGTATCTTGTACTTTTCTTTGTTCTATGTGTTTAACCTTTCATTGTTCTTGAGAGAAACAAGAGAGCTATTGCAGTTCACAGCTTAAAAACAAAAGGAAGGTATTAATTGGGGTTGTAACTTAAAAATGTTATAAATTTTAATTCGTGCATCCAAATGACTATTATAATATATCAAATCGAAGGTCGTTTCGATGCCTAATAACGCACCGTAGGAAAAGTATATTTCCTCACTTTTTTGAACCCGAATTTCATGGTTCATACTACTTAATGACGTCTTAAACTTTCGCCGCACCTTATTTCGTTGTAATCTCTTCTTGCTCTTTAGGATTCCAATTTGATCATCTTAACCATGTTCTTAGTAACTCAATCTTTCTTATTCTTTTGAGTTCCAAGGTTCTTAGGTTGTCCGCCAAAAGGATTCGCATCATTTGAAATCATAGCCTTGTTTGCTGAAAATAGTGTATCTATCTCCGCATATCTATTCTATGAATTTTATATTTTAAAAATTTTGTCCTTTGATTCTTTTCTGCCATCTTTAGTCACAAATTCCAAAAAAAAGAGATAAACTTTTGTCATTAGAGTCTTGTGTTATCTTTCAATTTTGTGGTGATTTTTTTCCACTTCGGATTTTATTTCTTAGTTTTCTTCAAAATCTCACTATCTTGTACTTTTTTTTCTTCTATGTGTTCAACCTTTCATTGTTCTTGAGGGAAACAAGAGAGCTATTGCAGTTCATAGCTTAAAAACAAAAGGAAGGTATTAATTGGGGTTGTAACTTAAAACTGTTATAAATTTTAATTCGTGCATCCAAATGACTTTTATAATATATCAAATCGAAGCTCGTTTCGATGCCTAATAACACACTGTAGGAAAAGTGTATTTCCTCACTTTTTTGAACCCGAATTTCATGGTTCATACTACTTAATGACGTCTTAAACTTTCGCCGCACCTTATTTCGTTGTAATCTCTTCTTACTCTTTAGGATTCCAATTTGATCATCTTAACCATGTTCTTAGTAACTCAATCTTTCTTATTCTTTTGAGTTCCAAGTTTCTTAGGTTGTCCGCCAAAAGGATTCGCATCGTTTGAAATCATAGCCTTGTTTGCTGAAAATAGTGTATCTATCTCCGCATAACTATTCTATGAATTTTATAATTTAAATATTTTGTTTTTTGATTCTTTTTTTCCATCTTTAGTCACAAATTCCAAAAAAAGAGAGAAATTTTGTCATTAGAGTCTTGTGTTATCTTTCAATTTTGTGGTGATTTTTTTCCACTTCGGCTTTCATTTCTTAGTTTTCTTCAAAATCTCAGTATCTTGTACTTTTCTTTGTTCTATGTGTTCAACCTTTCATTGTTCTTGAGAGAAACAAGAGAGCTATTGCAGTTCATAGCTTAAAAACAAAAGGAAGGTATTAATTGGGGTTGTAACTTAAAAATGTTATAAATTTTAATTCGTGCATCCAAATGACTATTATAATATATCAAAACGAAGGTAGTTTCGATGCCTAATAACGTACTGTAGGAAAAGTATATTTCGTCAATTTTTTGAACCCTAATTTCATGGTTCATACTACTTAATGACTTCATAAACTTTCGCCGCACCTTATTTCGTTGTAATCTCTTCTTGCTCTTTAGGATTCCAATTTGATCATCTTAACCATGTTCTTAGTAACTCAATCTTTCTTATTCTTTTGAGTTCCAAGGTTCTTAGGTTGTCCGCCAAAAGGATTCGCATCGTTTGAAATCATAGCCTTGTTTGCTGAAAATAGTGTATCTATCTCCGCATATCTATTCTATGAATTTTATATTTTAAAAATTTTGTCCTTTGATTCTTTTCTGCCATCTTTAGTCACAAATTCCAAAAAAAGAGAGAAACTTTTGTCATTAGAGTCTTGTGTTATCTTTCAATTTTGTGGTGATTGTTTTCCACTTCGGCTTTCATTTCTTAGTTTTCTTCAAAATCTCAGTATCTTGTACTTTTCTTTGTTCTATGTGTTCAACCTTTCATTGTTCTTGAGAGAAACAAGAGAGCTATTGCAGTTCACAGCTTAAAAACAAAAGGAAGGTATTAATTGGGGTTGTAACTTAAAAATGTTATAAATTTTAATTCGTGCATCCAAATGACTATTATAATATATCAAATCGAAGGTCGTTTCGATGCCTAATAACGCACCGTAGGAAAAGTATATTTCCTCACTTTTTTGAACCCGAATTTCATGGTTCATACTACTTAATGACGTCTTAAACTTTCGCCGCACCTTATTTCGTTGTAATCTCTTCTTGCTCTTTAGGATTCCAATTTGATCATCTTAACCATGTTCTTAGTAACTCAATCTTTCTTATTCTTTTGAGTTCCAAGGTTCTTAGGTTGTCCGCCAAAAGGATTCGCATCGTTTGAAATCGTAGCCTTTTTTGCTGAAAATAGTGTATCTATCTCCGCATATCTATTCTATGAATTTTATATTGTAAAAATTTTGTCCTTTGATTCTTTTCTGCAATCTTTAGTCACAAATTCCAAAAAAAAAGAGAAACTTTTGTCATTAGAGTCTTGTGTTATCTTTCAATTTTGTGGTGATTTTTTTCCACTTCGGCTTTTATTTCTTAGTTTTCTTCAAAATGTCACTATCTTGTACTTTTCTTTGTTCTGTGTGTTCAACCTTTCATTGTTCTTGAGAGAAACAAGAGAGATATTGCAGTTCAAAGCTTAAAAACAAAAGGAAGGTATTAATTGGGGTTGTAACTTAAGAATGTTATAAATTTTAATTCATGCATCCAAAGGGCTATTAAAATATATCAAATTGAAGGTCGTTTCGATGCCTAATAACGCACGGTAGGAATAGTATATTTCCTCACTTTTTTGAACCCGAATTTCATGGTTCATACTACTTAATGACGTCTTAAACTTTCGCCGCACCTTATTTCGTTGTAATCTCTTCTTGCTCTTTAGGATTCCAATTTGATCATCTTAACCATGTTCATAGTAACTCAATCTTTCTTATTCTTTTGAGTTCCAAGGTTCTTAGGTTGTCCGCCAAAAGGATTCGCATCGTTTGAAATCATAGCCTTGTTTGCTGAAAATAGTGTATCTATCTCCGCATATCTATTCTATGAATTTTATATTTTAAAAATTTTGTCCTTTGATTCTTTTCTGCCATCTTTAGTCACAAATTCCAAAAAAGAGAGAAAATTTTGTCATTAGAGTCTTGTGTTATCTTTCAATTTTGTGGTGATTGTTTTCCACTTCGGTTTTCATTTCTTAGTTTTCTTCAAAATCTCAGTATCTTGTACTTTTCTTTGTTCTATGTGTTCAACCTTTCATTGTTCTTGAGAGAAACAAGAGAGCTATTGCAGTTCACAGCTTAAAAACAAAAGGAAGGTATTAATTGGGGTTGTAACTTAAAAATGTTATAAATTTTAATTCGTGCATCCAAATGACTATTATAATATATCAAATCGAAGGTCGTTTCGATGCCTAATAACGCACCGTAGGAAAAGTATATTTCCTCACTTTTTTGAACCCGAATTTCATGGTTCATACTACTTAATGACGTCTTAAACTTTCGCCGCACCTTATTTCGTTGTAATCTCTTCTTGCTCTTTAGGATTCCAATTTGATCATCTTAACCATGTTCTTAGTAACTCAATCTTTCTTATTCTTTTGAGTTCCAAGGTTCTTAGGTTGTCCGCCAAAAGGATTCGCATCGTTTGAAATCATAGCCTTGTTTGCTGAAAATAGTGTATCTATCTCCGCATATCTATTCTATGAATTTTATATTTTAAAAATTTTGTCCTTTGATTCTTTTCTGCCATCTTTAGTCACAAATTCCAAAAAAAAGAGAAACTTTTGTCATTAGAGTCTTGTGTTATCTATCAATTTTGTGGTGATTGTTTTCCACTTCGGCTTTCATTTCTTAGTTTTCTTCAAAATCTCAGTATCTTGTACTTTTCTTTGTTCTATGTGTTCAACCTTTCATTGTTCTTGAGAGAAACAAGAGAGCTATTGCAGTTCACAGCTTAAAAACAAAAGGAAGGTATTAATTGGGGTTGTAACTTAAAAATGTTATAAATTTTAATTCGTGCATCCAAATGACTATTATAATATATCAAATCGAAGGTCGTTTCGATGCCTAATAACGCACCGTAGGAAAAGTATATTTCCTCACTTTTTTGAACCCGAATTTCATGGTTCATACTACTTAATGACGTCTTAAACTTTCGCCGCACCTTATTTCGTTGTAATCTCTTCTTACTCTTTAGGATTCCAATTTGATCATCTTAACCATGTTCTTAGTAACTCAATCTTTCTTATTCTTTTGAGTTCCAAGTTTCTTAGGTTGTCCGCCAAAAGGATTCGCATCGTTTGAAATCATAGCCTTGTTTGCTGAAAATAGTGTATCTATCTCCGCATATCTATTGTTTGAATTTTATATTTTAAAAATTTTGTCTTTTGATTCTTTTCTGCCATCTTTAGTCACAAATTCCAAAAAAAGATAGAAAATTTTGTCATTAGAGTCTTGTGTTATCTTTCAATTTTGTGGTGATTGTTTTCCACTTCGGTTTTCATTTCTTTGTTTTCTTCAAAAGCTCATTATCTGGTACTTTTCTTTGGTCTATGTGTTCAACCTTTCATTGTTCTTGAGAGAAACAAGAGAGCTATTGCAGTTCACAGCTTAAAAACAAAACGAAGGTATTAATTGGGGTTGTAACTTAAAAATGTTAGAAATTTTAATTCGTGCATCCAAATGACTATTATAATATATCAAAACGAAGGTCGTTTCGATGCCTAATAACGCACCGTAGGAAAAGTATATTTCCTCACTTTTTTGAACCCGAATTTCATGGTTCATACTACTTAATGACGTCTTAAACTTTCGCCGCACCTTATTTCGTTGTAATCTCTTCTTGCTCTTTAGGATTCCAATTTGATCATCTTAACCATGTTCTTAGTAACTCAATCTTTCTTATTCTTTTGAGTTCCAAGGTTCTTAGGTTGTCCGCCAAAAGGATTCGCATCGTTTGAAATCATAGCCTTGTTTGCTGAAAATAGTGTATCTATCTCCGCATATCTATTCTATGAATTTTATATTTTAAAAATTTTGTCCTTTGATTGTTTTCTGCCATCTTTAGTCCCAAATTCCAAAAAAATTGAGAAAATTTTGTCATTAGAGTCTTGTGTTATCTTTCAATTTTGTGGTGATTTTTTTCCACTTCGGCTTTCATTTCTTAGTTTTCTTCAAAATCTCACTATCTTGTACTTTTCTTTCTTCTATGTGTTCAACCTTTCATTGTTCTTGAGAGAAACAAGAGAGCTATTGCAGTTCACAGCTTAAAAACAAAAGGAAGGTATTAATTGGGGTTGTAACTTAAAAATGTTATAAATTTTAATTCGTGCATCCAAATGACTATTATAATATATCAAATCGAAGGTCGTTTCGATGCCTAATAACGCACCGTAGGAAAAGTATATTTCCTCAATTTTTTGAACCCGAATTTCATGGTTCATACTACTTAATGACGTCTTAAACTTTCGCCGCACCTTATTTCGTTGTAATCTCTTCTTACTCTTTAGGATTCCAATTTGATCATCTTAACCATGTTCTTAGTAACTCAATCTTTCTTATTCTTTTGAGTTCCAAGTTTCTTAGGTTGTCCGCCAAAAAGATTCGCATCGTTTGAAATCATAGCCTTGTTTGTTGAAAATAGTGTATCTATCTCCGCATATCTATTCTATGAATTTTATATTTTAAAATTTTTGTCCTTTGATTCTTTTTTGCCATCTTTAGTCACAAATTCCAAAAAAAGAGAGAAACTTTTGTCATTAGAGTCTTGTGTTATCTTTCAATTTTGTGGTCATTGTTTTCCACTTAGGCTTTCATTTCTTAGTTTTCTTCAAAATCTCAGTATCTTGTACTTTTCTTTGTTCTATGTGTTCAACCTTTCATTGTTCTTGATAGAAACAAGAGAGCTATTGCAGTTCACAGCTTAAAAACAAAAGGAAGGTATTAATTGGGGTTGTAACTTAAAAATGTTATAAATTTTAATTCGTGCATCCAAATGACTATTATAATATATCAAATCGAAGGTCGTTTCGATGCCTAATAACGCACCGTAGGAATAGTATATTTCCTCACTTTTTTGAACCCGAATTTCATGGTTCATACTACTTAATGACGTCTTAAACTTTCGCCGCACCTTATTTCGTTGTAATCTCTTCTTGCTCTTTAGGATTCCAATTTGATCATCTTAACCATGTTCTTAGTAACTCAATCTTTCTTATTCTTTTGAGTTCCAAGTTTCTTAGGTTGTCCGCCAAAAGGATTCGCATCGTTTGAAATCATAGCCTTGTTTGCTGAAAATAGTGTATCTATCTCCGCATATCTATTCTATGAATTTTATATTTTAAAAATTTTGTCCTTTGATTCTTTTCTGCCATCTTTAGTCACAAATTCCAAAAAAGAGAGAAACTTTTGTCATTAGAGTCTTGTGTTATCTTTCAATTTTGTGGTGATTGTTTTCCACTTAGGCTTTCATTTCTTAGTTTTCTTCAAAATCTCAGTATCTTGTACTTTTCTTTGTTCTATGTGTTCAACCTTTCATTGTTCTTGAGAGAAACAAGAGAGCTATTGCAGTTCACAGCTTAAAAACAAAAGGAAGGTATTAATTGGGGTTGTAACTTAAAAATGTTATAAATTTTAATTCGTGCATCCAAATGACTATTATAATATATCAAATCGAAGGTCGTTTCGATGCCTAATAACGCACCGTAGGAATAGTATATTTCGTCACTTTTATGAACCCGAATTTCATGGTTCATACTACTTAATGACGTCTTAAACTTTCGCCGCACCTTATTTCGTTGTAATCTCTTCTTACTCTTTAGGATTCCAATTTGATCATCTTAACCATGTTCTTAGTAACTCAATCTTTCTTATTCTTTTGAGTTCCAAGGTTCTTAGGTTGTCCGCCAAAAGGATTCGCATCGTTTGAAATCATAGCCTTGTTTGTTGAAAATAGTGTATCTATCTCCGCATATCTATTCTATGAATTTTATATTTTAAAATTTTTGTCCTTTGATTCTTTTTGGCCATCTTTAGTCACAAATTCCAAAAAAAGAGAGAAACTTTTGTCATTAGAGTCTTGTGTTATCTTTCAATTTTGTGGTCATTGTTTTCCACTTAGGCTTTCATTTCTTAGTTTTCTTCAAAATCTCAGTATCTTGTACTTTTCTTTGTTCTATGTGTTCAACCTTTCATTGTTCTTGAGAGAAACAAGAGAGCTATTGCAGTTCACAGCTTAAAAACAAAAGGAAGGTATTAATTGGGGTTGTAACTTAAAAATGTTATAAATTTTAATTCGTGCATCCAAATGACTATTATAATATATCAAATCGAAGGTCGTTTCGATGCCTAATAACGCATCATAGGAAAAGTGTATTTCCTCACATTTTTGAACCCGAATTTCATTTTTCATACTACTTAATGACGTCTTAAACTTTCGCCGCACCTTATTTCGTTGTAATCTCTTCTTGCTCTTTAGGATTCCAATTTGATCATCTTAACCATGTTCATAGTAACTCAATCTTTCTTATTCTTTTGAGTTCCAAGGTTCTTAGGTTGTCCGCCAAAAGGATTCGCATCGTTTGAAATCATAGCCTTGTTTGCTGAAAATAGTGTATCTATCTCCGCATATCTATTCTATGAATTTTATATTTTAAAAATTTTGTCCTTTGATTCTTTTCTGCCATCTTTAGTCACAAATTCCAAAAAAAGAGAGAAACTTTTGTCATTAGAGTCTTGTGTTATCTTTCAATTTTGTGGTGATTGTTTTCCACTTCGGCTTTCATTTCTTAGTTTTCTTCAAAATCTCAGTATCTTGTACTTTTCTTTGTTCTATGTGTTTAACCTTTCATTGGTCTTGAGAGAAACAAGAGAGCTATTGCAGTTCACAGCTTAAAAACAAAAGGAAGGTATTAATTGGGGTTGTAACTTAAGAATGTCATAAATTTTAATTCGTGCATCCAAATGACTATTATAATATATCAAATCGAAGGTCGTTTCGATGCCTAATAACGCATCATAGGAAAAGTGTATTTCCTCACATTTTTGAACCCGAATTTCATTTTTCATACTACTTAATGACGTCTTAAACTTTCGCCGCACCTTATTTCGTTGTAATCTCTTCTTGCTCTTTAGGATTCCAATTTGATCATCTTAACCATGTTCATAGTAACTCAATCTTTCTTATTCTTTTGAGTTCCAAGGTTCTTAGGTTGTCCGCCAAAAGGATTCGCATCGTTTGAAATCATAGCCTTGTTTGCTGAAAATAGTGTATCTATCTCCGCATATCTATTCTATGAATTTTATATTTTAAAAATTTTGTCCTTTGATTCTTTTCTGCCATCTTTAGTCACAAATTCCAAAAAAAGAGAGAAACTTTTGTCATTAGAGTCTTGTGTTATCTTTCAATTTTGTGGTCATTGTTTTCCACTTAGGCTTTCATTTCTTAGTATTCTTGAAAATCTCAGTATCTTGTACTTTTCTTTGTTCTATGTGTTCAACCTTTCATTGTTCTTGAGAGAAAGAAGAGAGCTATTGCAGTTCACAGCTTAAAAACAAAAGGAAGGTATTAATTGGGGTTGTAACTTAAAAATGTTATAAATTTTAATTCGTGCATCCAAATGACTATTATAATATATCAAATCGAAGGTCGTTTCGATGCCTAATAACGCACCGTAGGAAAAGTATATTTCCTCACTTTTTTGAACACGAATTTCATGGTTCATACTACTTAATGACGTCTTAAACTTTCGCCGCACCTTATTTTGTTATAATCTCTTCTTCCTCTTTGGATTCCAATTTGATCATCTTAACCATCTTCTTAGTAACTCAATCTTTCTTATTCTTTTGAGTTCCAAGTTTCTTAGGTTGTCTGCCAAAAGGATTCGCATCGTTTGAAATCATAGCCTTGTTTGCTGAAAATAGTGTATCAATCTCCGCATATCAATTGTTTGAATTTTATATTTTAAAAATTTTGTCCTTTGATTCTTTTCTGCCATCTTTAGTCACAAATTCCAAAAAAAGAGAGAAAATTTTGTCATTAGAGTCTTGTGTTATCTTTCAATTTTGTGGTGATTTTTTTCCACTTCGGCTTTCATTTCTTAGTTTTCTTCAAAATCTCAGTATCTTGTACTTTTCTTTGTTCTATGTGTTCAACCTTTCATTGTTCTTGAGAGAAACAAGAGAGCTATTGCAGTTCACAGCTTAAAAACAAAAGGAAGGTATTAATTGGGGTTGTAACTTAAAAATGTTATAAATTTTAATTCGTGCATCCAAATGACTATTATAATATATCAAATCGAAGGTCGTTTCGATGCCTAATAACGCACCGTAGGAATAGTATATTTCGTCACTTTTTTGAACCCGAATTTCATGGTTCATACTACTTAATGATGTCTTAAACTTTCGCCGCACCATATTTCGTTGTAATCTCTTCTTGCTCTTTAGGATTCCAATTTGATCATCTTAACCATGTTCTTAGTAACTCAATCTTTCTTATTCTTTTGAGTTCCAAGGTTCTTAGGTTGTCCGCCAAAAGGATTCGCATCGTTTGAAATCATAGCCTTGTTTGCTGAAAATAGTGTATCTATCTCCGCATATCTATTCTATGAATTTTATATTTTAAAAATTTTGTCCTTTGATTCTTTTCTGCCATCTTTAGTCACAAATTCCAAAAAAAGAGAGAAAATTTTGTCATTTGAGTCTTGTGTTATCTTTCAATTTTGTGGTGATTTTTTTCCACTTCGGTTTTCATTTCTTAGTTTTCTTCAAAATCTCAGTATCTTGTACTTTTCTTTGTTCTATGTGTTTAACCTTTCATTGTTCTTGAGAGAAACAAGAGAGCTATTGCAGTTCACAGCTTAAAAACAAAAGGAAGGTATTAATTGGGGTTGTAACTTAAGAATGTTATAAATTTTAATTCGTGAATCCAAATGACTATTATAATATATCAAATCGAAGGTCATTTTCATGCCTAATAACGCATCGTAGGAATAGTATATTTCCTCACTTTTTTGAACCCGAATTTCATGGTTCATACTACTTAATGACGTCTTAAACTTTCGCCGCACCTTATTTCGTTGTAATCTCTTCTTGCTCTTTAGGATTCCAATTTGATCATCTTAACCATGTTCATAGTAACTCAATCTTTCTTATTCTTTTGAGTTCCAAGGTTCTTAGGTTGTCCGCCAAAAGGATTCGCATCGTTTGAAATCATAGCCTTGTTTGCTGAAAATAGTGTATCTATCTCCGCATATCTATTCTATGAATTTTATATTTTAAAAATTTTGTCCTTTGATTCTTTTCTGCCATCTTTAGTCACAAATTCCAAAAAAAGAGAGAAACTTTTGTCATTAGAGTCTTGTGTTATCTTTCAATTTTGTGGTGACTGTTTTCCACGTCGGCTTTCATTTCTTAGTATTCTTGAAAATCTCAGTATCTTGTACTTTTCTTTGTTCTATGTGTTCAACCTTTCATTGTTCTTGAGAGAAACAAGAGAGCTATTGCAGTTCACAGCTTAAAAACAAAAGGAAGGTATTAATTGGGGTTGTAACTTAAAAATGTTATAAATTTTAATTCGTGCATCCAAATGACTATTATAATATATCAAAACGAAGGTCGTTTCGATGCCTAATAACGCACCGTAGGAAAAGTATATTTCCTCACTTTTTTGAACCCGAATTTCATGGTTCATACTACTTAATGACGTCTTAAACTTTCGCCGCACCTTATTTTGTTGTAATCTCTTCTTCCTCTCTAGGATTCCAATTTGATCATCTTAACCATGTTCTTAGTAACTCAATCTTTCTTATTCCATTGAGTTCCAGGGTTCTTAAGTTGTCCGCCAAAAGGATTCGCATCGCACGGAATCATAGCCTTGTTTGTTGAAAATAGTGTATCTATCTTCGCATATCTATTCTATGAATTTTATATTTTAAAAATTTTGTCCTTTGATTCTTTTCTGCCATCTTTAGTCACAAATTCCAAAAAAAGAGAGAAACTTTTGTCATTAGAGTCTTGTGTTATCTTTCAATTTTGTGGTGATTGTTTTCCACTTCGGCTTTCATTTCTTAGTTTTCTTCAAAATCTCAGTATCTTGTACTTTTCTTTGTTCTATGTGTTCAACCTTTCATTGTTCTTGAGAGAAACAAGAGAGCTATTGCAGTTCACAGCTTAAAAACAAAAGGAAGGTATTAATTGGGGTTGTAACTTAAAAATGTTATAAATTTTAATTCGTGCATCCAAATGACTATTATAATATATCAAAACGAAGGTCGTTTCGATGCCTAATAACGCACTGTAGGAAAAGTATATTTCCTCACTTTTTTGAACCCGAATTTCATGGTTCATACTACTTAATGACGTCTTAAACTTTCGCCGCACCTTATTTTGTTGTAATCTCTTCTTCCTCTCTAGGATTCCAATTTGATCATCTTAACCATGTTCTTAGTAACTCAATCTTTCTCATTCCATTGAGTTCCAGGGTTCTTAAGTTGTCCGCCAAAAGGATTCGCATCGCACGGAATCATTGCCTTGTTTGTTGAAAATAGTGTATCTATCTTCGCATATCTATTCTTTGAATTTTATATTTTAAAAATTTTGTCCTTTGATTCTTTTCTGCCATCTTTAGTCACAAATTCCAAAAAAAGAGAGAAAATTTTGTCATTAGAGTCTTGTGTTATCTTTCAATTTTGTGGTCATTGTTTTCCACTTAGGCTTTCATTTCTTAGTATTCTTGAAAATCTCAGTATCTTGTACTTTTCTTTGTTCTATGTGTTCAACCTTTCATTGTTCTTGAGAGAAACAGGAGAGCTATTGCAGTTCACAGCTTAAAAACAAAAGGAAGGTATTAATTGGGGTTGTAACTTAAAAATGTTATAAATTTTAATTCGTGCATCCAAATGACTATTATAATATATCAAAACGAAGGTCGTTTCGATGCCTAATAACGCACCGTAGGAAAAGTATATTTCCTCACTTTTTTGAACCCGAATTTCATGGTTCATACTACTTAATGACGTCTTAAACTTTCGCCGCACCTTATTTCGTTGTAATCTCTTCTTACTCTTTAGGATTCCAATTTGATCATCTTAACCATCTTCTTAGTAACTCAATCTTTCTTATTCCATTGAGTTCCAGGGTTCTTAAGTTGTCCGCCAAAAGGATTCGCATCGCACGGAATCATAGCCTTGTTTGTTGAAAATAGTGTATCTATCTCCGCATATCTATTCTATGAATTTTATATTTTAAAAATTTTGTCCTTTGATTCTTTTCTTCCATCTTTAGTCACAAATTCCAAAAAAAGAGAGAAACTTTTGTCATTAGAGTCTTGTGTTATCTTTCAATTTTGTGGTGATTTTTTTCCACTTCGGTTTTCATTTCTTAGTTTTCTTCAAAATCTCAGTATCTTGTACTTTTCTTTGTTCTATGTGTTCAACCTTTCATTGTTCTTGAGAGAAACAAGAGAGCTATTGCAGTTCACAGCTTAAAAACAAATGTAAGGTATTAATTGGGGTTGTAACTTAAGAATGTCATAAATTTTAATTCGTGCATCCAAATAACTATTATAATATATCAAAACGAAGGTCATTTTTATGCCTAATAACGCACCGTAGGAAAAGTATATTTCGTCACTTTTTTGAACCCGAATTTCATGGTTCATACAACTTAATGACGTCTTAAACTTTCGCCGCACCTTATTTTGTTGTAATCTCTTCTTCCTCTCTAGGATTCCAATTTGATCATCTTAACCATGTTCTTAGTAACTCAATCTTTCTTATTCCATTGAGTTCCAGGGTTCTTAAGTTGTCCGCCAAATGGATTCGCATCGCTCGGACTCATAGCCTTGTTTGTTGAAAATAGTGTATCTATCTTCGCATATCTATTCTTTGAATTTTATATTTTAAAACTTTTGTCCTTTGATTCTTTTCTGCCATCTTTAGTCACAAATTCCAAAAAAAGAGAGAAACTTTTGTCATTAGAGTCTTGTGTTATCTTTCAATTTTGTGGTGATTGTTTTCCACTTCGGCTTTCATTTCTTAGTTTTCTTCAAAATCTCAGTATCTTGTACTTTTCTTTGTTCTATGTGTTCAACCTTTCATTGTTCTTGAGAGAAACAAGAGAGCTATTGTAGTTCATTGCTTAAAAACAAAAGGAAGGTATTAATTGGGGTTGTAACTTAAAAATGTTATAAATTTTAATTCGTGCATCCAAATAACTATTATAATATATCAAATCGTAGGTCGTTTCGATGCCTAATAACGCACCGTAGGAAAAGTATATTTCCTCACTTTTTTGAACCCGAATTTCATGGTTCATACTACTTAATGATGTCTTAGACTTTCGCCGCATCTTATTTTGTTGTAATCTCTTCTTGCTCTCTAGGATTCCAATTTGATCATCTTAACCATGTTCTTAGTAACTCAATCTATCTTATTCTTTTGAGTTCCAAGTTTCTTAGGTTGTCCGCCAAAAGGATTCGCATCGTTTGAAATCATAGCCTTGTTTGCTGAAAATAGTGTATCTATCTCCGCATATCTATTCTTTGAATTTTATATTTTAAAAATTTTGTCCTTTGATTCTTTTCTGCCATCTTTAGTCACAAATTCCAAAAAAAGAGAGAAACTTTTGTCATTAGAGTCTTGTGTTATCTTTCAATTTTGTGGTGACTGTTTTCCACGTCGGCTTTCATTTCTTAGTATTCTTGAAAATCTCAGTATCTTGTACTTTTCTTTGTTCTATGTGTTCAACCTTTCATTGTTCTTGAGAGAAACAAGAGAGCTATTGCAGTTCACAGCTTAAAAACATAAGGAAGTTATTAATTGGGGTTGTAACTTAAAAATGTTATAAATTTTAATTCGTGCATCCAAATGACTATTATAATATATCAAATCGAAGGTCGTTTCGATGCCTAATAACGCACCATAGGAAAAGTATATTTCCTCACTTTTTTGAACCCGAATTTCATGGTTCATACTACTTAATGATGTCTTAAACTTTTGCCGCATCTTATTTTGTTGTAATCTCTTCTTGCTCTCTAGGATTCCAATTTGATCATCTTAACCATGTTCTTAGTAACTCAATCTTTCTTATTCTTTTGAGTTCCAAGGTTCTTAGGTTGTCCGCCAAAAGGATTCGCATCGTTTGAAATCATAGCCTTGTTTGCTGAAAATAGTGTATCTATCTCCGTATATCTATTCTATGAATTTTATATTTTAAAAATTTTGTCCTTTGATTCTTTTCTGCCATCTTTAGTCACAAATTCCAAAAAAAAGAGATAAACTTTTGTCATTAGAGTCTTGTGTTATCTTTCAATTTTGTGGTGATTTTTTTCCACTTCGGCTTTCATTTCTTAGTTTTCTTCAAAATCTCAGTATCTTGTACTTTTCTTTGTTCTATGTGTTCAACCTTTCATTGTTCTTGAGAGAAACAAGAGAGATATTGCAGTTCAAAGCTTAAAAACAAAAGGAAGGTATTAATTGGGGTTGTAACTTAAGAATGTTATAAATTTTAATTCATGCATCCAAATGGCTATTATAATATATCAAATTTAAGGTCGTTTCGATGCCTAATAACGCACGGTAGGAAAAGTATATTTCGTCACTTTTTGGAACTCGAATTTCATGGTTCGTACTACTTAATGACGTCTTAAACTTTCGCCGCACCTTATTTCGTTGTAATCTCTTCTTGCTCTTTCGGATTCCAATTTGATCATCTTAACCATGTTCATAGTAACTCAATCTTTCTTATTCTTTTAAGTTCCAAGGTTCTTAGGTTGTCCGCCAAAAGGATTCGCATCGTTTGAAATCATAGCCTTGTTTGGTGAAAATAGTGTATCTATCTCCGTATATCTATTCTATGAATTTTATATTTTAAATATTTTGTCCTTTGATTCTTTTCTGCAATCTTTAGTCACAAATTCCAAAAAAAAAGAGAAACTTTTGTCATTAGAGTCTTGTGTTATCTTTCAATTTTGTGGTGATTGTTTTCCACTTCGGCATTTATTTCTTAGTTTTCTTCAAAATCTCAGTATCTTGTACTTTTTTTTGTTCTGTGTGTTCAACCTTTCATTGTTCTTGAGAGAAACAAGAGAGATATTGCAGTTCACAGCTTAAAAACAAAAGGAAGGTATTAATTGGGGTTGTAACTTAAGAATGTTATAAATTTTAATTCGTGAATCCAAATGACTATTATAATATATCAAATCGAAGGTCATTTTCATGCCTAATAACGCATCGTAGGAATAGTATATTTCCTCACTTTTTTGAACCCGAATTTCATGGTTCATACTACTTAATGACGTCTTAAACTTTCGCCGCACCTTATTTCGTTGTAATCTCTTCTTGCTCTTTAGGATTCCAATTTGATCATCTTAACCATGTTCATAGTAACTCAATCTTTCTTATTCCATTGAGTTCCAGGGTTCTTAAGTTTTCCGCCAAAAGGATTCGCATCGCTCGGAATCATAGCCTTGTTTGTTGAAAATAGTGTATCTATCTCCGTATATCTATTCTTTGAGTTTTATATTTTAAAAATTGCTCCTTTGATTCTTTTCTGCAATCTTTAGTCACAAATTCCTTAAAAAGAGAGAAACTTTTGTCATTAGAGTCTTGTGTTATCTTTCGATTTTGTGGTGATTGTTTTCCACTTCGGCTTTCATTTCTTAGTATTCTTGAAAATCTCAGTATCTTGTACTTTTCTTTGTTCTATGTGTTCAACCTTTCATTGTTCTTGAGAGAAACAAGAGAGCTATTGCAGTTCATAGCTTAAAAACAAAAGGAAGGTATTAATTGGGGTTGTAACTTAAAAATGTTATAAATTGTAATTCGTGCATCCAAATGACTATTATAATATATCAAATCGAAGGTCCTTTCGATGCCTAATAACGCACCGTAGGAAAAGTATATTTCCCACTTTTTGGAACCCGAATTTCATGGTTCATACTACTTAATGATGTCTTAGACTTTCGCCTCATCTTATTTTGTTGTAATCTCTTCTTGCTCTCTAGGATTCCAATTTGATCATCTTAACCATGTTCTTAGTAACTCAATCTATCTTATTCCATTGAGTTCCAGGGTTCTTAAGTTTTCCGCCAAAAGGATTCGCATCGCTCGGAATCATAGCCTTTTTTGTTGAAAATAGTGTATCTATCTCCGTATATCTATTCTATAAATTTTATATTTTAAAAATTTTGTCCTTTGATTCTTTTCTGCCATCTTTAGTAACAAATTCCAAAAAAGAGAGAAACTTTTGTCATTAGAGTCTTGTGTTATCTTTCAATTTTGTGGTGATTGTTTTCCACTTCGGCTTTCATTTCTTAGTTTTCTTCAAAATCTCAGTATCTTGTACTTTTCTTTGTTCTATGTGTTCAACCTTTCATTGTTCTTGAGAGAAACAAGAGAGCTATTGCAGTTCATAGCTTAAAAACAAAAGGAAGGTATTAATTGGGGTTGTAACTTAAAAATGTTATAAATTTTAATTCGTGCATCCAAATGACTATTATAATATATCAAATCGAAGGTCGTTTCGATGCCTAATAACGCACCGTAGGAAAAGTATATTTCCTCACTTTTTTGAACCCGAATTTCATGGTTGATACTACTTAATGATGTCTTAGACTTTCGCCGCATCTTATTTTGTTGTAATCTCTTCTTGCTCTCTAGGATTCCAATTTGATCATCTTAACCATGTTCTTAGTAACTCAATCTATCTTATTCTTTTGAGTTCCATGTTTCTAAGGTTGTCTGCCAAAAGGATTCACATACCTCGGAATCATAGCCTTGTTTGCTGAAAATAGTGTATCTATCTCCGTATATCTATTCTTTGAGTTTTATATTTTAAAAATTTTGTCCTTTGATTCTTTTCTGCCATCTTTAGTCACAAATTCCAAAAAAAGAGAGAAACTTTTGTCATTAGAGTCTTGTGTTATCTTTCAATTTTGTGGTGATTGTTTTCCACTTCGGCTTTCATTTCTTAGTTTTCTTCAAAATCTCAGTATCTTGTACTTTTCTTTGTTCTATGTGTTCAACCTTTCATTGTTCTTGAGAGAAACAAGAGAGCTATTGCAGTTCACAGCTTAAAAACAAAAGGAAGGTATTAATTGGGGTTGTAACTTAAAAATGTTATAAATTTTAATTCGTGCATCCAAATGACTATTATAATATATCAAATCGAAGGTCGTTTCGATGCCTAATAACGCACCGTAGGAAAAGTATATTTCCTCACTTTTTTGAACCCGAATTTCATGGTTCATACTACTTAATGATGTCTTAAACTTTCACCGCATCTTATTTTGTTGTAATCTCTTCTTGCTCTCTAGGATTCCAATTTGATCATCTTAACCATGTTCTTAGTAACTCAATCTATCTTATTCCATTGAGTTCCAGCGTTCTTAAGTTTTCTGTCAAAAGGATTCGCATCGCTCGGAATCATAGCCTTGTTTGTTGAAAATAGTGTACCTATCTCCGTATATCTATTTTATAAATTTTATATTTTAAAAATTTTGTCCTTTGATTCTTTTCACCCATCTTTAGTCATAAATTCCAAAAAAAGAGAGAAACTTTTGTCATTAGAGTCTTGTGTTATCTTTCAATTTTGTGGTGAGTGTTTTCCACTTCGGCTTTCATTTCTTAGTTTTCTTCAAAATCTAAGTATCTTGTACTTTTCTTTGTTCTATGTGTTCAACCTTTCATTGTTCTTGAGAGAAACAAGAGAGCTATTGCAGTTCATAGCTTAAAAACAAAAGGAAGGTATTAATTGGGGTTGTATCTTAAAAATGTTATAAATTTTAATAGGTGCATTCAAATGACTATTATAATATATCAAATCGAAGGTCGTTTCGATGCCTAATAACGCACCATAGGAAAAGTATATTTCCTCACTTTTTTGAACCCGAATTTCATGGTTCATACTACTTAATGATGTCTTAAACTTTTGCCGCATCTTATTTTGTTGTAATCTCTTCTTGCTCTCTAGGATTCCAATTTGATCATCTTAACCATGTTCTTAGTAACTCAATCTTTCTTATTCCATTGAGTTCCAGGGTTCTTAAGTTTTCCGCCAAAAGGATTCGCATCGCTCGGAATCATAGCCTTGTTTGTTGAAAATAGTGTATCTATCTCCGTATATCTATTCTTTGAGTTTTATATTTTAAAAATTTTGTATTTTGATTCTTTTCTGCCATCTTTATTCACAAATTCCAAAAAAAGAGAAACTTTTGTCATTAGAGTCTTGTGTTATCTTTCAATTTTGTGGTGATTGTTTTCCACTTCGGCTTTCATTTCTTAGTTTTCTTCAAAATCTCAGTATCTTGTACTTTTCTTTGTTCTATGTGTTCAACCTTTCATTGTTCTTGAGAGAAACAAGAGAGCTATTGCAGTTCACAGCTTAAAAACAAAAGGAAGTTATTAATTGGGGTTGTAACTTAAAAATGTAATAAATTGTAATTCGTGCATCCAAATGACTATTATAATATATCAAATCGAAGGTCGTTTCGATGCCCAATAACGCACCGTAGGAAAAGTATATTTCCTCACTTTTTTGAACACGAATTTCATGGTTCATACTACTTAATGATGTCTTAAACTTTTGCCGCATCTTATTTTGTTGTAATCTCTTCTTGCTCTCTAGGATTCCAATTTGATCATCTTAACCATGTTCTTAGTAACTCAATCTATCTTATTCCATTGAGTTCCAGGGTTCTTAAGTTTTCCGCCAAAAGGATTCGCATCGTTTGAAATCATAGCCTTGTTTGGTGAAAATAGTGTATCTATCTCCGTATATCTATTCTATGAATTTTATATTTTAAATATTTTGTCCTTTGATTCTTTTCTGCAATCTTTAGTCACAAATTCCAAAACAAAAGAGAAACTTTTGTCATTAGAGTCTTGTGTTATCTTTCAATTTTGTGGTGATTGTTTTCCACTTCGGCATTTATTTCTTAGTTTTCTTCAAAATGTCACTATCTTGTACTTTTTTTTGTTCTGTGTGTTCAACCTTTCTTTGTTCTTGAGAGAAACAAGAGAGATATTGCAGTTCACAGCTTAAAAACAAAAGGAAGGTATTAATTGGGGTTGTAACTTAAGAATGTTATAAATTTTAATTCGTGCATCCAAATGACTATTATAATATATCAAATCGAAGGTCGTTTCGATGCCTAATAACGCACCGTAGGAAAAGTATATTTCCTCACTTTTTTGAACCCGAATTTCATGGTTCATACTACTTAATGATGTCTTAGACTTTCGCCGCATCTTATTTTGTTGTAATCTCTTCTTGCTCTCTAGGATTCCAATTTGATCATCTTAACCATGTTCTTAGTAACTCAATCTATCTTATTCCATTGAGTTCCAGGGTTCTTAAGTTTTCTGCCAAAAGGATTCGCATCGCTCGGAATCATAGCCTTGTTTGTTGAAAATAGTGTATCTATCTCCGTATATCTATTCTATAAATTTTATATTTTAAAAATTTTGTCCTTTGATTCTTTTCTGCCATCTTTAGTCACAAATTCCAAAAAAAGAGAGAAACTTTTGTCATTAGAGTCTTGTGTTATCTTTCAATTTTGTGGTGACTGTTTTCCACTTCGGCTTTCATTTCTTAGTTTTCTTCAAAATCTCAGTATCTTGTACTTTTCTTTGTTCTATGTGTTCAACCTTTCATTGTTCTTGAGAGAAACAAGAGAGCTATTGCAGTTCATAGCTTAAAAACAAAAGGAAGGTATTAATTGGGGTTGTAACTTAAAAATGTTATAAATTTTAATAGGTGCATTCAAATGACTATTATAATATATCAAATCGAAGGTCATTTCGATGCCTAATAACGTACCATAGGAAAAGTATATTTCCTCACTTTTTTGAACCCGAATTTCATGGTTCATACTACTTAATGATGTCTTAAACTTTCGCCGCATCTTAGTTTGTTGTAATCTCTTCTTGCTCTCTAGGATTCCAATTTGATCATCTTAACCATGTTCTTAGTAATCAATCTTTCTTATTCCATTGAGTTCCAGCGTTCTTAAGTTTTCCGTCAAAAGGATTCGCATCGCTCGGAATCATAGCCTTGTTTGTTGAAAATAGTGTATCTATCTCCGTATATCTATTCTTTGAGTTTTATATTTTAAAAATTGCTCGTTTGATTCTTTTCTGCCATCTTTAGTCACAAATTCGAAAAAAAGAGAGAAACTTTTGTCATTAGAGTCTTGTGTTATCTTTCGATTTTGTGGTGACTGTTTTCCACTTCGGCTTTCATTTCTTAGTTTTCTTCAAAATCTTAGTATCTTGTACTTTTCTTTGTTCTATGTGTTCAACCTTTCATTGTTCTTGAGAGAAACAAGAGAGCTATTGCAGTTCATAGCTTAAAAACAAAAGGAAGGTATTAATTGGGGTTGTAACTTAAAAATGTTATAAATTTTAATAGGTGCATTCAAATGACTATTATAATATATCAAATCGAAGGTCGTTTCGATGCCTAATAACGCACCATAGGAAAAGTATATTTCCTCACTTTTTTGAACCCGAATTTCATGGTTCATACTACTTAATGATGTCTTAAACTTTCGCCGCATCTTATTTTGTTGTAATCTCTTCTTGCTCTCTAGGATTCCAATTTGATCATCTTAACCATGTTCTTAGTAACTCAATCTATCTTATTCCATTGAGTTCCAGGGTTCTTAAGTTTTCTGCCAAAAGGATTCGCATCCCTCGGAATCATAGCCTTGTTTGCTGAAAATAGTGTATCTATCTCCGTATATCTATTCTTTGAGTTTTATATTTTAAAAATTTTGTCCTTTGATTCTTTTCTGCCATCTTTAGTCACAAATTCCAAAAAAAGAGAGAAACTTTTGTCATTAGAGTCTTGTGTTATCTTTCAATTTTGTGGTGAGTGTTTTCCACTTCGGCTTTCATTTCTTAGTTTTCTTCAAAATCTAAGTATCTTGTACTTTTCTTTGTTCTATGTGTTCAACCTTTCATTGTTCTTGAGAGAAACAAGAGAGCTATTGCAGTTCATAGCTTAAAAACAAAAGGAAGGTATTAATTGGGGTTGTAACTTAAAAATGTTATAAATTTTAATTCGTGCATCCAAATGACTATTATAATATATCAAATCGAAGGTCGTTTCGATGCCTAATAACGCACCGTAGGAAAAGTATATTTCCTCACTTTTTGACCCCGAATTTCATGGTTCATACTACTTAATGATGTCTTAGACTTTCGCCGCATCTTATTTTGTTGTAATCTCTTCTTGCTCTCTAGGATTCCAATTTGATCATCTTAACCATGTTCTTAGTAACTCAATCTATCTTATTCCATTGAGTTCCAGGGTTCTTAAGTTTTCCGCCAAAAGGATTCGCATCGCTCGGAATCATAGCCTTGTTTGTTGAAAATAGTGTATCTATCTCCGTATATCTATTCTTTGAGTTTTATATTTTAAAAATTTTGTCCTTTGATTCTTTTCTGCCATCTTTAGTCACAAATTCCAAAAAAAGAGAGAAACTTTTGTCATTAGAGTCTTGTGTTATCTTTCAATTTTGTGGTGATTGTTTTCCACTTCGGCTTTCATTTCTTAGTTTTCTTCAAAATCTCAGTATCTTGTACTTTTCTTTGTTCTATGTGTTCAACCTTTCATTGTTCTTGAGAGAAACAAGAGAGCTATTGTAGTTCACAGCTTAAAAACAAAAGGAAGGTATTAATTGGGGTTGTAACTTAAAAATGTTATAAATTTTAATTCGTGCATCCAAATGACTATTATAATATATCAAATCGAAGGTCATTTCGATGCCTAATAACGCACCATAGGAAAAGTATATTTCCTCACTTTTTTGAACCCGAATTTCATGGTTCATACTACTTAATGATGTCTTAAACTTTTGCCGCATCTTATTTTGTTGTAATCTCTTCTTGCTCTCTAGGATTCCAATTTGATCATCTTAACCATGTTCTTATTAATCAATCTTTCTTATTCCATTGAGTTCCAGCGCTCTTAAGTTTTCCGCCAAAAGGATTCGCATCGCTCGGAATCATAGCCTTGTTTGTTGAAAATAGTGTATCTATCTCCGTATATCTATTCTTTGAGTTTTATATTTTAAAAATTGCTCGTTTGATTCTTTTCTGCCATCTTTAGTCACAAATTCCAAAAAAAGAGAGAAACTTTTGTCATTAGAGTCTTGTGTTATCTTTCGATTTTGTGGTGACTATTTTCGACTTCGGCTTTCATTTCATAGTTTTCTTCAAAATCTCAGTATCTTGTACTTTTCTTTGTTCTATGTGTTCAACCTTCCATTGTTCTTGAGAGAAACAAGAGAGCTATTGCAGTTCATAGCTTAAAAACAAAAGGAAGGTATTAATTGGGGTTGTAACTTAAAAATGTTATAAATTGTAATTCGTGCATCCAAATGACTATTATAATATATCAAATCGAAGGTCGTTTCGATGCCTAATAACGCACCGTAGGAAAAGTATATTTCCTCACTTTTTTGAACCCGAATTTCATGGTTCATACTACTTAATGATGTCTTAGACTTTCGCCGCATCTTATTTTGTTGTAATCTCTTCTTGCTCTCTAGGATTCCAATTTGATCATCTTAACCATGTTCTTAGTAACTCAATCTATCTTATTCCATTGAGTTCCAGGGTTCTTAAGTTTTCCGCCAAAAGGATTCGCATCGCTCGGAATCATAGCCTTGTTTGTTGAAAATAGTGTATCTATCTCCGTATATCTATTCTATAAATTTTATATTTTAAATATTTTGTCCTTTGATTCTTTTCTGCCATCTTTAGTCACAAATTCCAAAAAAAAAGAGAAACTTTTGTCATTAGAGTCTTGTGTTATCTTTCAATTTTGTGGTGATTGTTTCCCACTTCGGCTTTCATTTCTTAGTTTTCTTCAAAATCTCAGTATCTTGTACTTTTCTTTGTTCTATGTGTTCAACCTTTCATTGTTCTTGAGAGAAACAAGAGAGCTATTGCAGTTCATAGCTTAAAAACAAAAGGAAGGTATTAATTGGGGTTGTAACTTAAAAATGTTATAAATTTTAATAGGTGCATTCAAATGACTATTATAATATATCAAATCGAAGGTTATTTCGATGCCTAATAACGTACCATAGGAAAAGTATATTTCCTCACTTTTTTGAACCCGAATTTCATGGTTCATACTACTTAATGATGTCTTAAACTTTCGCCGCATCTTAGTTTGTTGTAATCTCTTCTTGCTCTCTAGGATTCCAATTTGATCATCTTAACCATGTTCTTAGTAACTCAATCTATCTTATTCCATTGAGTTCCACGGTTCTTAATTTTTCCGCCAAAAGGATTTGCATCGCTCGGAATCATAGCCTTGTTTGTTGAAAATAGTGTATCTATCTCCGTATATCTATTCTATAAATTTTATATTTTAAAAATTTTGTCCTTTGATTCTTTTTTGCCATCTTTAGTCATAAATTCCAAAAAAAGAGAGAAACTTTTGTCATTAGAGTCTTGTGTTATCTTTCAATTTTGTGGTGACTGTTTTCCACTTCGGCTTTCATTTCTTAGTTTTCTTCAAAATCTCAGTATCTTGTACTTTTCTTTGTTCTATGTGTTCAACCTTTCATTGTTCTTGAGAGAAACAAGAGAGCTATTGCAGTTCATAGCTTAAAAACAAAAGGAAGGTATTAATTGGGGTTGTAACTTAAAAATGTTATAAATTTTAATAGGTGCATTCAAATGACTATTATAATATATCAAATCGAAGGTCATTTCGATGCCTAATAACGCACCGTAGGAAAAGTATATTTCCTCACTTTTTTGAACCCGAATTTCATGGTTGATACTACTTAATGATGTCTTAGACTTTCGCCGCATCTTATTTTGTTGTAATCTCTTCTTGCTCTCTAGGATTCCAATTTGATCATCTTAACCATGTTCTTAGTAACTCAATCTATCTTATTCCATTGAGTTCCAGGGTTCTTAAGTTTTCTGCCAAAAGGATTCGCATCGCTCGGAATCATAGCCTTGTTTGTTGAAAATAGTGTATCTATCTCCGTATATCTATTCTATAAATTTTATATTTTAAAAATTTTGTCCTTTGATTCTTTTCTGCCATCTTTAGTCACAAATTCCAAAAAAAGAGAGAAACTTTTGTCATTAGAGTCTTGTGTTATCTTTCAATTTTGTGGTGAGTGTTTTCCACTTCGGCTTTCATTTCTTAGTTTTCTTCAAAATCTTAGTATCTTGTACTTTTCTTTGTTCTATGTGTTCAACCTTTCATTGTTCTTGAGAGAAACAAGAGAGCTATTGCAGTTCATAGCTTAAAAACAAAAGGAAGGTATTAATTGGGGTTGTAACTTAAAAATGTTATAAATTTTAATAGGTGCATTCAAATGACTATTATAATATATCAAATCGAAGGTCGTTTCGATGCCTAATAACGCACCATAGGAAAAGTATATTTCCTCACTTTTTTGAACCCGAATTTCATGGTTCATACTACTTAATGATGTCTTAAACTTTTGCCGCATCTTATTTTGTTGTAATCTCTTCTTGCTCTCTAGGATTCCAATTTGATCATCTTAACCATGTTCTTAGTAACTCAATCTATCTTATTCCATTGAGTTCCAGGGTTCTTAAGTTTTCTGCCAAAAGGATTCGCATCCCTCGGAATCATAGCCTTGTTTGCTGAAAATAGTGTATCTATCTCCGTATATCTATTCTATAAATTTTATATTTTAAAAATTTTGTCCTTTGATTCTTTTCTGCCATCTTTAGTCACAAATTCCAAAAAAAGAGAGAAACTTTTGTCATTAGAGTCTTGTGTTATCTTTCGATATTGTGGTGACTGTTTTCCACTTCGGCTTTCATTTCTTAGTTTTCTTCAAAATCTCAGTATCTTGTACTTTTCTTTGTTCTATGTGTTCAACCTTTCATTGTTCTTGAGAGAAACAAGAGAGCTATTGCAGTTCATAGCTTAAAAACAAAAGGAAGGTATTAATTGGGGTTGTAACTTAAAAATGTTATAAATTTTAATAGGTGCATTCAAATGACTATTATAATATATCAAATCGAAGGTCGTTTCGATGCCTAATAACGCACCATAGGAAAAGTATATTTCCTCACTTTTTTGAACCCGAATTTCATGGTTCATACTACTTAATGATGTCTTAAACTTTTGCCGCATCTTATTTTGTTGTAATCTCTTCTTGCTCTCTAGGATTCCAATTTGATCATCTTAACCATGTTCTTAGTAACTCAATCTATCTTATTCCATTGAGTTCCACGGTTCTTAATTTTTCCGCCAAAAGGATTTGCATCGCTCGGAATCATAGCCTTGTTTGTTGAAAATAGTGTATCTATCTCCGTATATCTATTCTATAAATTTTATATTTTAAAAATTTTGTCCTTTGATTCTTTTCTGCCATCTTTAGTCACAAATTCCAAAAAAAGAGAGAAACTTTTGTCATTAGAGTCTTGTGTTATCTTTCAATTTTGTGGTGACTGTTTTCCACTTCGGCTTTCATTTCTTAGTTTTCTTCAAAATCTCAGTATCTTGTACTTTTCTTTGTTCTATGTGTTCAACCTTTCATTGTTCTTGAGAGAAACAAGAGAGCTATTGCAGTTCATAGCTTAAAAACAAAAGGAAGGTATTAATTGGGGTTGTAACTTAAAAATGTTATAAATTTTAATAGGTGCATCCAAATGACTATTATAATATATCAAATCGAAGGTCGTTTCGATGCCTAATAACGCACCATAGGAAAAGTATATTTCCTCACTTTTTTGAACCCGAATTTCATGGTTCATACTACTTAATGATGTCTTAAACTTTTGCCGCATCTTATTTTGTTGTAATCTCTTCTTGCTCTCTAGGATTCCAATTTGATCATCTTAACCATGTTCTTAGTAACTCAATCTATCTTATTCCATTGAGTTCCAGGGTTCTTAAGTTTTCCGCCAAAAGGATTCGCATCGCTCGGAATCATAGCCTTGTTTGTTGAAAATAGTGTATCTATCTCCGTATATCTATTCTATAAATTTTATATTTTAAAAATTTTGTCCTTTGATTCTTTTCTGCCATCTTTAGTCACAAATTCCAAAAAAAGAGAGAAACTTTTGTCATTAGAGTCTTGTGTTATCTTTCAATTTTGTGGTGACTGTTTTCCACGTCGGCTTTCATTTCTTAGTATTCTTGAAAATCTCAGTATCTTGTACTTTTCTTTGTTCTATGTGTTCAACCTTTCATTGTTCTTGAGAGAAACAAGAGAGCTATTGCAGTTCACAGCTTAAAAACAAAAGGAAGTTATTAATTGGGGTTGTAACTTAAAAATGTAATAAATTGTAATTCGTGCATCCAAATGACTATTATAATATATCAAATCGAAGGTCGTTTCGATGCCTAATAACGCACCGTAGGAAAAGTATATTTCCTCACTTTTTTGAACCCGAATTTCATGGTTCATACTACTTAATGATGTCTTAGACTTTCGCCGCATCTTATTTTGTTGTAATCTCTTCTTGCTCTCTAGGATTCCAATTTGATCATCTTAACCATGTTCTTAGTAACTCAATCTATCTTATTCCATTGAGTTCCAGGGTTCTTAAGTTTTCTGCCAAAAGGATTCGCATCCCTCGGAATCATAGCCTTGTTTGCTAAAAATAGTGTATCTATCTCCGTATATCTATTCTATAAATTTTATATTTTAAAAATTTTGTACTTTGATTCTTTTCTGCCATCTTTAGTCACAAATTCAAAAAAAAGAAAGAAACTTTTGTCATTAGAGTCTTGTGTTATCTTTCAATTTTGTGGTGATTGTTTTCCACTTCGGCTTTCATTTCTTAGTTTTCTTCAAAATCTCAGTATCTTGTACTTTTCTTTGTTCTATGTGTTCAACCTTTCATTGTTCTTGAGAGAAACAAGAGAGCTATTGTAGTTCATAGCTTAAAAACAAAAGGAAGGTATTAATTGGGGTTGTAACGTAAAAATGTTATAAATTTTAATAGGTGCATCCAAATGACTATTATAATATATCAAATCGAAGGTCATTTCGATGCCTAATAACGCACCGTAGGAAAAGTATATTTCCTCACTTTTTTGAACCCGAATTTCATGGTTCATACTACTTAATGATGTCTTAAACTTTCGCCGCATCTTATTTTGTTGTAATCTCTTCTTGCTCTCTAGGATTCCAATTTGATCATCTTAACCATGTTCTTAGTAACTCAATCTATCTTATTCCATTGAGTTCCAGGGTTCTTAAGTTTTCTGCCAAAAGGATTCGCATCCCTCGGAATCATAGCCTTGTTTGCTGAAAATAGTTTATCTATCTCCGTATATCTATTCTATAAATTTTATATTTTAAAAATTTTGTCCTTTGATTCTTTTCTGCCATCTTTAGTCACAAATTCCAAAAAAAGAGAGAAACTTTTGTCATTAGAGTCTTGTGTTATCTTTCAATTTTGTGGTGACTATTTTCCACTTCGGCTTTCATTTCTTAGTTTTCTTCAAAATCTCAGTATCTTGTACTTTTCTTTGTTCTATGTGTTCAACCTTTCATTGTTCTTGAGAGAAACAAGAGAGCTATTGCAGTTCATAGCTTAAAAACAAAAGGAAGGTATTAATTGGGGTTGTAACTTAAAAATGTTATAAATTTTAATAGGTGCATCCAAATGACTATTATAATATATCAAATCGAAGGTCATTTCGATGCCTAATAACGCACCATAGGAAAAGTATATTTCCTCACTTTTTTGAACCCGAATTTCATGGTTCATACTACTTAATGATGTCTTAAACTTTCGCCGCATCTTAGTTTGTTGTAATCTCTTCTTGCTCTCTAGGATTCCAATTTGATCATCTTAACCATGTTCTTATTAATCAATCTTTCTTATTCCATTGAGTTCCAACGTTCTTAAGTTTTCCGTCAAAAGGATTCGCATCGCTCGGAATCATAGCCTTGTTTGTTGAAAATAGTGTACCTATCTCCGTATATCTATTCTATAAATTTTATATTTTAAAAATTTTGTCCTTTGATTCTTTTCTGCCATCTTTAGTCATAAATTCCAAAAAAAGAGAGAAACTTTTGTCATTAGAGTCTTGTGTTATCTTTCGATATTGTGGTGACTGTTTTCCACTTCGGCTTTCATTTCTTAGTTTTCTTCAAAATCTCAGTATCTTGTACTTTTCTTTGTTCTATGTGTTCAACCTTTCATTGTTCTTGAGAGAAACAAGAGAGCTATTGCAGTTCATAGCTTAAAAACAAAAGGAAGGTATTAATTGGGGTTGTAACTTAAAAATGTTATAAATTTTAATAGGTGCATTCAAATGACTATTATAATATATCAAATCGAAGGTCATTTCGATGCCTAATAACGCACCATAGGAAAAGTATATTTCCTCACCTTTTTGAACCCGAATTTCATGGTTCATACTACTTAATGATGTCTTAGACTTTCGCCGCATCTTATTTTGTTGTAATCTCTTCTTGCTCTCTAGGATTCCAATTTGATCATCTTAACCATGTTCTTAGTAACTCAATCTATCTTATTCCATTGAGTTCCAGGGTTCTTAAGTTTTCCGCCAAAAGGATTCGCATCGCTCGGAATCATAGCCTTGTTTGTTGAAAATAGTGTATCTATCTCCGTATATCTATTCTATAAATTTTATATTTTAAAAATTTTGTCCTTTGATTCTTTTATGCCATCTTTAGTCACAAATTCCAAAAAAAGAGAGAAACTTTTGTCATTAGAGTCTTGTGTTATCTTTCAATTTTGTGGTGATTGTTTTCCACTTCGGCTTTCATTTCTTAGTTTTCTTCAAAATCTCAGTATCTTGTACTTTTCTTTGTTCTATGTGTTCAACCTTTCATTGTTCTTGAGAGAAACAAGAGAGCTATTGCAGTTCACAGCTTAAAAACATAAGGAAGTTATTAATTGGGGTTGTAACTTAAAAATGTTATAAATTTTAATTCGTGCATCCAAATGACTATTATAATATATCAAATCGAAGGTCGTTTCGATGCCTAATAACGCACCGTAGGAAAAGTATATTTCCTCACTTTTTTGAACCAAATTTCGTGGTTCATACTACTTAATGATGTCTTAGACTTTCGCCGCATCTTATTTTGTTGTAATATCTTGTTGCTCTCTTGGATTCCAATTTGATCATCTTAACCATGTTCTTAGTAACTCAATCTATCTTATTCCATTGAGTTCCAGGGTTCTTAAGTTTTCCGCCAAAAGGATTCGCATCGCTCGGAATCATAGCCTTGTTTGTTGAAAATAGTGTATCTATCTCCGTATATCTATTCTATAAATTTTATATTTTAAAAATTTTGTCCTTTGATTCTTTTATGCCATCTTTAGTCACAAATTCCAAAAAAAGAGAGAAACTTTTGTCATTAGAGTCTTGTGTTATCTTTCAATTTTGTGGTGACTGTTTTCCACGTCGGCTTTCATTTCTTAGTATTCTTGAAAATCTCAGTATCTTGTACTTTTCTTTGTTCTATGTGTTCAACCTTTCATTGTTCTTGAGAGAAACAAGAGAGCTATTGCAGTTCACAGCTTAAAAACAAAAGGAAGTTATTAATTGGGGTTGTAACTTAAAAATGTAATAAATTGTAATTCGTGCATCCAAATGACTATTATAATATATCAAATCGAAGGTCGTTTCGATGCCTAATAACGCACCGTAGGAAAAGTATATTTCCTCACCTTTTTGAACCCGAATTTCATGGTTCATACTACTTAATGATGTCTTAAACTTTTGCCGCATCTTATTTTGTTGTAATCTCTTCTTGCTCTCTAGGATTCCAATTTGATCATCTTAACCATGTTCTTAGTAACTCAATCTATCTTATTCCATTGAGTTCCAGGGTTCTTAAGTTTTCCGCCAAAAGGATTCGCATCGCTCGAAATCATAGCCTTGTTTGTTGAAAATAGTGTATCTATCTCCGCATATCTATTCTATGAATTTTATATTTTAAAAATTTTGTCCTTTGATTCTTTTCTGCCATCTTTAGTCACAAATTCCAAAAAAAAGAGAGAAACTTTTGTCATTAGAGTCTTGTGTTATCTTTCAATTTTGTGGTGATTGTTTTCCACTTCGGCTTTCATTTCTTAGTTTTCTTCAAAATCTCAGTATCTTGTACTTTTCTTTGTTCTATGTGTTCAACCTTTCATTGTTCTTGAGAGAAACAAGAGAGCTATTGCAGTTCATAGCTTAAAAACAAAAGGAAGGTATTAATTGGGGTTGTAACTTAAAAATGTTATAAATTTTAATAGGTGCATTCAAATGACTATTATAATATATCAAATCGAAGGTCATTTCGATGCCTAATAACGCACCGTAGGAAAAGTATATTTCCTCACTTTTTTGAACCCGAATTTCATGGTTGATACTACTTAATGATGTCTTAGACTTTCGCCGCATCTTATTTTGTTGTAATCTCTTCTTGCTCTCTAGGATTCCAATTTGATCATCTTAACCATGTTCTTAGTAACTCAATCTATCTTATTCTATTGAGTTCCAGGGTTCTTAAGTTTTCTGCCAAAAGGATTCGCATCGCTCGGAATCATAGCCTTGTTTGTTGAAAATAGTGTATCTATCTCCGTATATCTATTCTATAAATTTTATATTTTAAAAATTTTGTCCTTTGATTCTTTTATGCCATCTTTAGTCACAAATTCCAAAAAAAGAGAGAAACTTTTGTCATTAGAGTCTTGTGTTATCTTTCAATTTTGTGGTGACTGTTTTCCACGTCGGCTTTCATTTCTTAGTATTCTTGAAAATCTCAGTATCTTGTACTTTTCTTTGTTCTATGTGTTCAACCTTTCATTGTTCTTGAGAGAAACAAGAGAGCTATTGCAGTTCACAGCTTAAAAACAAAAGGAAGTTATTAATTGGGGTTGTAACTTAAAAATGTAATAAATTGTAATTCGTGCATCCAAATGACTATTATAATATATCAAATCGAAGGTCGTTTCGATGCCTAATAACGCACCGTAGGAAAAGTATATTTCCTCACTTTTTTGAACCCGAATTTCATGGTTCATACTACTTAATGATGTCTTAGACTTTCGCCGCATCTTATTTTGTTGTAATCTCTTCTTGCTCTCTAGGATTCCAATTTGATCATCTTAACCATGTTCTTAGTAACTCAATCTATCTTATTCCATTGAGTTCCAGGGTTCTTAAGTTTTCCGCCAAAAGGATTCGCATCGCTCGGAATCATAGCCTTGTTTGTTGAAAATAGTGTATCTATCTCCGTATATCTATTCTTTGAGTTTTATATTTTAAAAATTTTGTACTTTGATTCTTTTCTGCCATCTTTAGTCACAAATTAAAAAAAAGAAAGAAACTTTTGTCATTAGAGTCTTGTGTTATCTTTCAATTTTGTGGTGATTGTTTTCCACTTCGGCTTTCATTTCTTAGTTTTCTTCAAAATCTCAGTATCTTGTACTTTTCTTTGTTCTATGTGTTCAACCTTTCATTGTTCTTGAGAGAAACAAGAGAGCTATTGCAGTTCATAGCTTAAAAACAAAAGGAAGGTATTAATTGGGGTTGTAACTTAAAAATGTTATAAATTTTAATAGGTGCATTCAAATGACTATTATAATATATCAAATCGAAGGTCATTTCGATGCCTAATAACGCACCATAGGAAAAGTATATTTCCTCACTTTTTTGAACCCGAATTTCATGGTTCATACTACTTAATGATGTCTTAAACTTTTGCCGCATCTTATTTTGTTGTAATCTCTTCTTGCTCTCTAGGATTCCAATTTGATCATCTTAACCATGTTCTTAGTAACTCAATCTTTCTTATTCCATTGAGTTCCAGGGTTCTTAAGTTTTCCGCCAAAAGGATTCGCATCGCTCGGAATCATAGCCTTGTTTGTTGAAAATAGTGTATCTATCTCCGTATTTCTATTCTTTGAGTTTTATATTTTAAAAATTGCTTATTTTGATTCTTTTCTGCCATCTTTAGTCACAAATTCCAAAAAAAGAGAGAAAATTTTGTCATTAGAGTCTTGTGTTATCTTTTAATTTTGTGGTGTTGTTTTCCACTTCCATTTTCATTTCTTAGTTTTCTTCAAAATCTTAGTATCTTGTACTTTTCTTTGTTCTATGTGTTCAACCTTTCATTGTTCTTGAGAGAAACAAGAGAGCTATTGCAGTTCATAGCTTAAAAACAAAAGGAAGGTATTAATTGGGGTTGTAACGTAAAAATGTTATAAATTTTAATAGGTGCATCCAAATGACTATTATAATATATCAAATCGAAGGTCATTTCGATGCCTAATAACGCACCGTAGGAAAAGTATATTTCCTCACTTTTTTGAACCCGAATTTCATGGTTCATACTACTTAATGATGTCTTAAACTTTCGCCGCATCTTATTTTGTTGTAATCTCTTCTTGCTCTCTAGGATTCCAATTTGATCATCTTAACCATGTTCTTAGTAATCAATCTTTCTTATTCCATTGAGTTCCAACGTTCTTAAGTTTTCCGTCAAAAGGATTCGCATCGCTCGGAATCATAGCCTTGTTTGTTGAAAATAGTGTATCTATCTCCGTATATCTATTCTTTGAGTTTTATATTTTAAAAATTTTGTCCTTTGATTCTTTTCTGCCATCTTTAGTCACAAATTCCAAAAAAAGAGAGAAACTTTTGTCATTAGAGTCTTGTGTTATCTTTCAATTTTGTGGTGATTGTTTTCCACTTCGGCTTTCATTTCTTAGTTTTCTTCAAAATCTCAGTATCTTGTACTTTTCTTTGTTCTATGTGTTCAACCTTTCATTGTTCTTGAGAGAAACAAGAGAGCTATTGCAGTTCACAGCTTAAAAACAAAAGGAAGGTATTAATTGGGGTTGTAACTTAAAAATGTTATAAATTTTAATTCGTGCATCCAAATGACTATTATAATATATCAAATCGAAGGTCGTTTCGATGCCTAATAACGCACCGTAGGAAAAGTATATTTCCTCACTTTTTTGAACCCGAATTTCATGGTTCATACTACTTAATGATGTCTTAGACTTTCGCCGCATCTTATTTTGTTGTAATCTCTTCTTGCTCTCTAGGATTCCAATTTGATCATCTTAACCATGTTCTTAGTAACTCAATCTATCTTATTCCATTGAGTTCCAGGGTTCTTAAGTTTTCCGCCAAAAGGATTCGCATCGCTCGGAATCATAGCCTTGTTTGTTGAAAATAGTGTATCTATCTCCGTATATCTATTCTTTGAGTTTTATATTTTAAAAATTTTATTTTGATTCTTTTCTGCCATCTTTAGTCACAAATTCCAAAAAAAGCGAGAAACTTTTGTCATTAGAGTCTCGTGTTATCTTTGAATATTGTGGTGACTGTTTTCCACTTCAGCTTTCATTTCTTAGTTTTCTTCAAAATCTCAGTATCTTGTACTTTTCTTTGTTCTATGTGTTCAACCTTTCATTGTTCTTGAGAGAAACAAGAGAGCTATTGCAGTTCATAGCTTAAAAACAAAAGGAAGGTATTAATTGGGGTTGTAACTTAAAAATGTTATAAATTTTAATAGGTGCATTCAAATGACTATTATAATATATCAAATCGAAGGTCATTTCGATGCCTAATAACGCACCCTAGGAAAAGTATATTTCCTCACTTTTTTGAACCCGAATTTCATGGTTCATACTACTTAATGATGTCTTAAACTTTTGCCGCATCTTATTTTGTTGTAATCTCTTCTTGCTCTCTAGGATTCCAATTTGATCATCTTAACCATGTTCTTAGTAACTCAATCTTTCTTATTCCATTGAGTTCCAGGGTTCTTAAGTTTTCCGCCAAAAGGATTCGCATCGCTCGGAATCATAGCCTTGTTGGTTGAAAATAGTGTATCTATCTCCGTATATCTATTCTTTGAGTTTTATATTTTAAAAATTTTGTCCTTTGATTCTTTTCTGCCATCTTTAGTCACAAATTCCAAAAAAAGAGAGAAACTTTTGTCATTAGAGTCTTGTGTTATCTTTCAATTTTGTGGTGATTGTTTTCCACTTCGGCTTTCATTTCTTAGTTTTCTTCAAAATCTCAGTATCTTGTACTTTTCTTTGTTCTATGTGTTCAACCTTTCATTGTTCTTGAGAGAAACAAGAGAGCTATTGTAGTTCACAATTTAAAAACAAAAGGAAGGTATTAATTGGGGTTGTAACTTAAAAATGTTATAAATTTTAATTCGTGCATCCAAATGACTATTATAATATATCAAATCGAAGGTCGTTTCGATGCCTAATAACGCACCGTAGGAAAAGTATATTTCCTCACTTTTTTGAACCCGAATTTCATGGTTCATACTACTTAATGATGTCTTAGACTTTCGCCGCATCTTATTTTGTTGTAATCTCTTCTTGCTCTCTAGGATTCCAATTTGATCATCTTAACCATGTTCTTAGTAACTCAATCTATCTTATTCCATTGAGTTCCAGGGTTCTTAAGTTTTCCGCCAAAAGGATTCGCATCGCTCGGAATCATAGCCTTGTTTGTTGAAAATAGTGTATCTATCTCCGTATATCTATTCTTTGAGTTTTATATTTTAAAAATTTTGTCCTTTGATTCTTTTCTGCCATCTTTAGTCACAAATTCAAAAAAAAAGAAAGAAACTTTTGTCATTAGAGTCTTGTGTTATCTTTCAATTTTGTGGTGATTGTTTTCCACTTCGGCTTTCATTTCTTAGTTTTCTTCAAAATCTCAGTATCTTGTACTTTTCTTTGTTCTATGTGTTCAACCTTTCATTGTTCTTGAGAGAAACAAGAGAGCTATTGTAGTTCATTGCTTAAAAACAAAAGGAAGGTATTAATTGGGGTTGTAACTTAAAAATGTTATAAATTTTAATTCGTGCATCCAAATAACTATTATAATATATCAAATCGTAGGTCATTTCGATGCCTAATAACGCACCGTAGGAAAAGTATATTTCCTCACTTTTTTGAACTCGAATTTCATGGTTGATACTACTTAAGGATGTCTTAGACTTTCGCCGCATCTTATTTTGTTGTAATCTCTTCTTGCTCTCTAGGATTCCAATTTGATCATCTTAACCATGTTCTTAGTAACTCAATCTATCTTATTCCATTGAGGTCCAGGGTTCTTAAGTTTTCTGCCAAAAGGATTCGCATCCCTCGGAATCATAGCCTTGTTTGCTGAAAATAGTGTATCTATCTCCGTATATCTATTCTTTGAGTTTTATATTTTAAAAATTTTGTCCTTTGATTCTTTTCTGCCATCTTTAGTCACAAATTCCAAAAAAAGAGAGAAACTTTTGTCATTAGAGTCTTGTGTTATCTTTCAATTTTGTGGTGATTGTTTTCCACTTCGGCTTTCATTTCTTAGTTTTCTTCAAAATCTCAGTATCTTGTACTTTTCTTTGTTCTATGTGTTCAACCTTTCATTGTTCTTGAGAGAAACAAGAGAGCTATTGCAGTTCACAGCTTAAAAACAAAAGGAAGGTATTAATTGGGGTTGTAACTTAAAAATGTTATAAATTTTAATTCGTGCATCCAAATGACTATTATAATATATCAAATCGAAGGTCGTTTCGATGCCTAATAACGCACCGTAGGAATAGTATATTTCCTCACTTTTTTGAACCCGAATTTCATGGTTCATACTACTTAATGACGTCTTAAACTTTCGCCTCATCTTATTTTGTTATAATCTCTTCTTCCTCTCTGGGATTCCAATTTGATCATCTTAACCATCTTCTTAGTAACTCAATCTTTCTTATTCTTTTGAGTTCCAAGTTTCTTAGGTTGTCTGCCAAAAGGATTCACATCGTTTGAAATCATAGCCTTGTTTGCTGAAAATAGTGTATCTATCTCCGTATATCTATTCTATGAATTTTATATTTTAAATATTTTGTCCTTTGATTCTTTTCTGCAATCTTTAGTCACAAATTCCAAAACAAAAGAGAAACTTTTGTCATTAGAGTCTTGTGTTATCTTTCAATTTTGTGGTGATTGTTTTCCACTTCGGCTTTCATTTCTTAGTTTTCTTCAAAATCTCAGTATCTTGTACTTTTCTTTGTTCTATGTGTTCAACCTTTCATTGTTCTTGAGAGAAACAAGAGAGCTATTGCAGTTCATAGCTTAAAAACAAAAGGAAGGTATTAATTGGGGTTGTAACTTAAAAATGTTATAAATTTTAATAGGTGCATTCAAATGACTATTATAATATATCAAATCGAAGGTCGTTTCGATGCCTAATAACGCACCGTAGGAAAAGTATATTTCCTCACTTTTTTGAACCCGAATTTCATGGTTCATACTACTTAATGATGTCTTAAACTTTCGCCGCATCTTATTTTGTTGTAATCTCTTCTTGCTCTTTAGGATTCCAATTTGATCATCTTAACCATGTTCTTAGTAACTCAATCTTTCTTATTCCATTGAGTTCCAGGGTTCTTAAGTTTTCCGCCAAAAGGATTCGCATCGCTCGGAATCATAGCCTTGTTTGTTGAAAATAGTGTATCTATCTCCGTATATCTATTCTTTGAGTTTTATATTTTAAAAATTTTGTCCTTTGATTCTTTTCTGCCATCTTTAGTCACAAATTCCAAAAAAAGAGAGAAACTTTTGTCATTAGAGTCTTGTGTTATCTTTCAATTTTGTGGTGATTGTTTTCCACTTCGGCTTTCATTTCTTAGTTTTCTTCAAAATCTCAGTATCTTGTACTTTTCTTTGTTCTATGTGTTCAACCTTTCATTGTTCTTGAGAGAAACAAGAGAGCTATTGCAGTTCATAGCTTAAAAACAAAAGGAAGGTATTAATTGGGGTTGTAACTTAAAAATGTTATAAATTTTAATAGGTGCATTCAAATGACTATTATAATATATCAAATCGAAGGTCGTTTCGATGCCTAATAACGCACCATAGGAAAAGTATATTTCCTCACTTTTTTGAACCCGAATTTCATGGTTCATACTACTTAATGATGTCTTAAACTTTTGCCGCATCTTATTTTGTTGTAATCTCTTCTTGCTCTCTAGGATTCCAATTTGATCATCTTAACCATGTTCTTAGTAACTCAATCTATCTTATTCCATTGAGTTCCAGGGTTCTTAAGTTTTCTGCCAAAAGGATTCGCATCCCTCGGAATCATAGCCTTGTTTGCTGAAAATAGTGTATCTATCTCCGTATATCTATTCTATAAATTTTATATTTTAAAAATTTTGTCCTTTGATTCTTTTCTGCCATCTTTAGTCACAAATTCCAAAAAAAGAGAGAAACTTTTGTCATTAGAGTCTTGTGTTATCTTTCAATTTTGTGGTGAGTGTTTTCCACTTCGGCTTTCATTTCTTAGTTTTCTTCAAAATCTCAGTATCTTGTACTTTTCTTTGTTCTATGTGTTCAACCTTTCATTGTTCTTGAGAGAAACAAGAGAGCTATTGCAGTTCATAGCTTAAAAACAAAAGGAAGGTATTAATTGGGGTTGTAACTTAAAAATGTTATAAATTTTAATAGGTGCATTCAAATGACTATTATAATATATCAAATCGAAGGTCATATCGATGCCTAATAACGCACCGTAGGAAAAGTATATTTCCTCACTTTTTTGAACCCGAATTTCATGGTTCATACTACTTAATGATGTCTTAAACTTTCACCGCATCTTATTTTGTTGTAATCTCTTCTTGCTCTCTAGGATTCCAATTTGATCATCTTAACCATGTTCTTAGTAACTCAATCTATCTTATTCCATTGAGTTCCAGCGTTCTTAAGTTTTCCGTCAAAAGGATTCGCATCGCTCGGAATCATAGCCTTGTTTGTTGAAAATAGTGTACCTATCTCCGTATATCTATTCTTTGAGTTTTATATTTTAAAAATTTTGTCCTTTGATTCTTTTCTGCCATCTTTAGTCACAAATTCCAAAAAAAGAGAGAAACTTTTGTCATTAGAGTCTTGTGTTATCTTTCGATTTTGTGGTGACTGTTTTCCACTTCGGCTTTCATTTCTTAGTTTTCTTCAAAATCTCAGTATCTTGTACTTTTCTTTGTTCTATGTGTTCAACCTTTCATTGTTCTTGAGAGAAACAAGAGAGCTATTGCAGTTCATAGCTTAAAAACAAAAGGAAGGTATTAATTGGGGTTGTAACGTAAAAATGTTATAAATTTTAATAGGTGCATCCAAATGACTATTATAATATATCAAATCGAAGGTCATTTCGATGCCTAATAACGCACCGTAGGAAAAGTATATTTCCTCACTTTTTTGAACCCGAATTTCATGGTTCATACTACTTAATGATGTCTTAAACTTTCGCCGCATCTTATTTTGTTGTAATCTCTTCTTGCTCTCTAGGATTCCAATTTGATCATCTTAACCATGTTCTTAGTAACTCAATCTATCTTATTCCATTGAGGTCCAGGGTTCTTAATTTTTCCGCCAAAAGGATTTGCATCGCTCGGAATCATAGCCTTGTTTGTTGAAAATAGTGTATCTATCTCCGTATATCTATTCTTTGAGTTTTATATTTTAAAAATTGCTCCTTTGATTCTTCTCTGCAATCTTTAGTCACAAATTCCAAAAAAAGAGAGAAACTTTTGTCATTAGAGTCTTGTGTTATCTTTCGATTTTGTGGTGACTATTTTCGAATTCGGCTTTCATTTCTTAGTTTTCTTCAAAATCTCAGTATCTTGTACTTTTCTTTGTTCTATGTGTTCAACCTTTCATTGTTCTTGAGAGAAACAAGAGAGCTATTGCAGTTCATAGCTTAAAAACAAAAGGAAGGTATTAATTGGGGTTGTAACGTAAAAATGTTATAAATTTTAATAGGTGCATCCAAATGACTATTATAATATATCAAATCGAAGGTCATTTCGATGCCTAATAACGCACCGTAGGAAAAGTATATTTCCTCACTTTTTTGAACCCGAATTTCATGGTTCATACTACTTAATGATGTCTTAAACTTTCGCCGCATCTTATTTTGTTGTAATCTCTTCTTGCTCTCTAGGATTCCAATTTGATCATCTTAACCATGTTCTTAGTAATCAATCTTTCTTATTCCATTGAGTTCAAGCATTCTTAAGTTTTCCGCCAAAAGGATTCGCATCGCTCGGAATCATAGCCTTGTTTGTTGAAAATAGTGTATCTATCTCCGTATATCTATTCTTTGAGTTTTATATTTTAAAAATTTTGTCCTTTGATTCTTTTCTGCCATCTTTAGTCACAAATTCCAAAAAAAGAGAGAAACTTTTGTCATTAGAGTCTTGTGTTATCTTTCGATTTTGTGGTGACTGTTTTCCACTTCGGCTTTCATTTCTTAGTTTTCTTCAAAATCTCAGTATCTTGTACTTTTCTTTGTTCTATGTGTTCAACCTTTCATTGTTCTTGAGAGAAACAAGAGAGCTATTGCAGTTCATAGCTTAAAAACAAAAGGAAGGTATTAATTGGGGTTGTAACGTAAAAATGTTATAAATTTTAATAGGTGCATCCAAATGACTATTATAATATATCAAATCGAAGGTCATTTCGATGCCTAATAACGCACCGTAGGAAAAGTATATTTCCTCACTTTTTTGAACCCGAATTTCATGGTTCATACTACTTAATGATGTCTTAAACTTTCGCCGCATCTTAGTTTGTTGTAATCTCTTCTTGCTCTCTAGGATTCCAATTTGATCATCTTAACCATGTTCTTAGTAATCAATCTTTCTTATTCCATTGAGTTCCAGCGTTCTTAAGTTTTCCGTCAAAAGGATTCGCATCGCTCGGAATCATAGCCTTGTTTGTTGAAAATAGTGTATCTATCTCCGTATATCTATTCTTTGAGTTTTATATTTTAAAAATTTTGTATTTTGATTCTTTTCTGCCATCTTTAGTCACAAATTCCAAAAAAAGAGAGAAACTTTTGTCATTAGAGTCTTGTGTTATCTTTCGATTTTGTGGTGAGTGTTTTCCACTTCGGCTTTCATTTCTTAGTTTTCTTCAAAATCTTAGTATCTTGTACTTTTCTTTGTTCTATGTGTTCAACCTTTCATTGTTCTTGAGAGAAACAAGAGAGCTATTGCAGTTCATAGCTTAAAAACAAAAGGAAGGTATTAATTGGGGTTGTAACTTAAAAATGTTATAAATTTTAATAGGTGCATTCAAATGACTATTACAATATATCAAATCGAAGGTCGTTTCGATGCCTAATAACGCACCATAGGAAAAGTATATTTCCTCACTTTTTTGAACCCGAATTTCATGGTTCATACTACTTAATGATGTCTTAAACTTTTGCCGCATCTTATTTTGTTGTAATCTCTTCTTGCTCTCTAGGATTCCAATTTGATCATCTTAACCATGTTCTTAGTAACTCAATCTTTCTTATTCCATTGAGTTCCAGGGTTCTTAAGTTTTCCGCCAAAAGGATTCGCATCGCTCGGAATCATAGCCTTGTTTGTTGAAAATAGTGTATCTATCTCCGTATATCTATTCTATAAATTTTATATTTTAAAAATTTTGTCCTTTGATTCTTTTATGCCATCTTTAGTCACAAATTCCAAAAAAAAGAGAAACTTTTGTCATTAGAGTCTTGTGTTATCTTTCGATTTTGTGGTGAGTGTTTTCCACTTCGGCTTTCATTTCTTAGTTTTCTTCAAAATCTCAGTATCTTGTACTTTTCTTTGTTCTATGTGTTCAACCTTTCATTGTTCTTGAGAGAAACAAGAGAGCTATTGCAGTTCATAGCTTAAAAACAAAAGGGAGGTATTAATTGGGGATGTAACTTAAAAATGTTATAAATTTTAATAGGTGCATCCAAATGACTATTATAATATATCAAATCGAAGGTCATTTCGTTGCCTAATAACGCACCATAGGAAAATATAATTTCCTCACTTTTTTGAACCCGAATTTCATGGTTCATACTACTTAATGATGTCTTAAACTTTTGCCGCATCTTATTTTGTTGTAATCTCTTCTTGCTCTCTAGGATTCCAATTTGATCATGTTAACCATGTTCTTAGTAACTCAATCTTTCTTATTCCATTGAGTTCCAGCGCTCTTAAGTTTTCCGCCAAAAGGATTCGCATCGCTCGGAATCATAGCCTTGTTTGTTGAAAATAGTGTATCTATCTCCGTATATCTATTCTTTGAGTTTTATATTTTAAAAATTTTGTCCTTTGATTCTTTTCTGCCATCTTTAGTCACAAATTCCAAAAAAAGAGAGAAACTTTTGTCATTAGAGTCTTGTGTTATCTTTCGATATTGTGGTGACTGTTTTCCACTTCGGCTTTCATTTCTTAGTTTTCTTCAAAATCTCAGTATCTTGTACTTTTCTTTGTTCTATGTGTTCAACCTTTCATTGTTCTTGAGAGAAACAAGAGAGCTATTGCAGTTCATAGCTTAAAAACAAAAGGAAGGTATTAATTGGGGTTGTAACTTAAAAATGTTATAAATTTTAATAGGTGCATTCAAATGACTATTATAATATATCAAATCGAAGGTCATTTCGATGCCTAATAACGCACCGTAGGAAAAGTATATTTCCTCACTTTTTTGAACCCGAATTTCATGGTTCATACTACTTAATGATGTCTTAAACTTTTGCCGCATCTTATTTTGTTGTAATCTCTTCTTGCTCTCTAGGATTCCAATTTGATCATCTTAACCATGTTCTTAGTAACTCAATCTATCTTATTCCATTGAGTTCCACGGTTCTTAATTTTTCCGCCAAAAGGATTTGCATCGCTCGGAATCATAGCCTTGTTTGTTGAAAATAGTGTATCTATCTCCGTATATCTATTCTATAAATTTTATATTTTAAAAATTTTGTCCTTTGATTCTTTTCTGCCATCTTTAGTCACAAATTCCAAAAAAAAAGAGAAACTTTTGTCATTAGAGTCTTGTGTTATCTTTCAATTTTGTGGTGAGTGTTTTCCACTTCGGCTTTCATTTCTTAGTTTTCTTCAAAATCTCAGTATCTTGTACTTTTCTTTGTTCTATGTGTTCAACCTTTCATTGTTCTTGAGAGAAACAAGAGAGCTATTGCAGTTCATAGCTTAAAAACAAAAGGAAGGTATTAATTGGGGTTGTAACGTAAAAATGTTATAAATTTTAATAGGTGCATCCAAATGACTATTATAATATATCAAATCGAAGGTCATTTCGATGCCTAATAACGCACCGTAGGAAAAGTATATTTCCTCACTTTTTTGAACCCGAATTTCATGGTTCATACTACTTAATGATGTCTTAAACTTTCGCCGCATCTTATTTTGTTGTAATCTCTTCTTGCTCTCTAGGATTCCAATTTGATCATCTTAACCATGTTCTTAGTAACTCAATCTATCTTATTCCATTGAGTTCCACGGTTCTTAATTTTTCCGCCAAAAGGATTTGCATCGTTCGGAATCATAGCCTTGTTTGTTGAAAATAGTGTATCTATCTCCGTATATCTATTCTATAAATTTTATATTTTAAAAATTTTGTCCTTTGATTCTTTTCTGCCATCTTTAGTCACAAATTCCAAAAAAAGAGAGAAACTTTTGTCATTAGAGTCTTGTGTTATCTTTCAATTTTGTGGTGACTGTTTTCCACTTCGGCTTTCATTTCTTAGTTTTCTTCAAAATCTCAGTATCTTGTACTTTTCTTTGTTCTATGTGTTCAACCTTTCATTGTTCTTGAGAGAAACAAGAGAGCTATTGCAGTTCATAGCTTAAAAACAAAAGGAAGGTATTAATTGGGGTTGTAACTTAAAAATGTTATAAATTTTAATAGGTGCATCCAAATGACTATTATAATATATCAAATCGAAGGTCATTTCGATGCCTAATAACGCACCGTAGGAAAAGTATATTTCCTCACTTTTTGAACCCGAATTTCATGGTTCATACTACTTAATGATGTCTTAAACTTTCGCCGCATCTTATTTTGTTGTAATCTCTTCTTGCTCTCTAGGATTCCAATTTGATCATCTTAACCATGTTCTTAGTAACTCAATCTATCTTATTCCATTGAGTTCCAGGGTTCTTAAGTTTTCTGCCAAAAGGATTCGCATCCCTCGGAATCATAGCCTTGTTTGCTGAAAATAGTTTATCTATCTCCGTATATCTATTCTATAAATTTTATATTTTAAAAATTTTGTCCTTTGATTCTTTTCTGCCATCTTTAGTCACAAATTCCAAAAAAAGAGAGAAACTTTTGTCATTAGAGTCTTGTGTTATCTTTCAATTTTGTGGTGAGTGTTTTCCACTTCGGCTTTCATTTCTTAGTTTTCTTCAAAATCTCAGTATCTTGTACTTTTCTTTGTTCTATGTGTTCAACCTTTCATTGTTCTTGAGAGAAACAAGAGAGCTATTGTAGTTCATAGCTTAAAAACAAAAGGGAGGTATTAATTGGGGATGTAACTTAAAAATGTTATAAATTTTAATAGGTGCATCCAAATGACTATTATAATATATCAAATCGAAGGTCATTTCGATGCCTAATAACGCACCGTAGGAAAAGTATATTTCCTCACTTTTTTGAACCCGAATTTCATGGTTCATACTACTTAATGATGTCTTAAACTTTCGCCGCATCTTATTTTGTTGTAATCTCTTCTTGCTCTCTAGGATTCCAATTTGATCATCTTAACCATGTTCTTAGTAACTCAATCTATCTTATTCCATTGAGTTCCACGGTTCTTAATTTTTCCGCCAAAAGGATTTGCATCGCTCGGAATCATAGCCTTGTTTGTTGAAAATAGTGTATCTATCTCCGTATATCTATTCTATAAATTTTATATTTTAAAAATTTTGTCCTTTGATTCTTTTTTGCCATCTTTAGTCATAAATTCCAAAAAAAGAGAGAAACTTTTGTCATTAGAGTCTTGTGTTATCTTTCGATTTTGTGGTGACTGTTTTCCACTTCGGCTTTCATTTCTTAGGTTTCTTCAAAATCTCAATATCTTGTACTTTTCTTTGTTCTATGTGTTCAACCTTTCATTGTTCTTGAGAGAAACAAGAGAACTATTGCAGTTCATAGCTTAAAAAAAAGGAAGGTATTAATTGGGGTTGTAACGTAAAAATGTTATAAATTTTAATAGGTGCATCCAAATGACTATTATAATATATCAAATCGAAGGTCATTTCGATGCCTAATAACGCACCGTAGGAAAAGTATATTTCCTCACTTTTTTGAACCCGAATTTCATGGTTCATACTACTTAATGATGTCTTAAACTTTCGCCGCATCTTATTTTGTTGTAATCTCTTCTTGCTCTCTAGGATTCCAATTTGATCATCTTAACCATGTTCTTAGTAACTCAATCTATCTTATTCCATTGAGTTCCACGGTTCTTAATTTTTCCGCCAAAAGGATTTGCATCGCTCGGAATCATAGCCTTGTTTGTTGAAAATAGTGTATCTATCTCCGTATATCTATTCTATAAATTTTATATTTTAAAAATTTTGTCCTTTGATTCTTTTCTGCCATCTTTAGTCATAAATTCCAAAAAAAGAGAGAAACTTTTGTCATTAGAGTCTTGTGTTATCTTTCGATTTTGTGGTGACTGTTTTCCACTTCGGCTTTCATTTCTTAGTTTTCTTCAAAATCTCAGTATCTTGTACTTTTCTTTGTTCTATGTGTTCAACCTTTCATTGTTCTTGAGAGAAACAAGAGAGCTATTGCAGTTCATAGCTTAAAAACAAAAGGAAGGTATTAATTGGGGTTGTAACGTAAAAATGTTATAAATTTTAATAGGTGCATCCAAATGACTATTATAATATATCAAATCGAAGGTCATTTCGATGCCTAATAACGCACCGTAGGAAAAGTATATTTCCTCACTTTTTTGAACCCGAATTTCATGGTTCATACTACTTAATGATGTCTTAAACTTTCGCCGCATCTTAGTTTGTTGTAATCTCTTCTTGCTCTCTAGGATTCCAATTTGATCATCTTAACCATGTTCTTAGTAACTCAATCTATCTTATTCCATTGAGTTCCACGGTTCTTAATTTTTCCGCCAAAAGGATTTGCATCGCTCGGAATCATAGCCTTGTTTGTTGAAAATAGTGTATCTATCTCCGTATATCTATTCTATAAGTTTTATATTTTAAAAATTGCTCCTTTGATTCTTTTCTGCAATCTTTAGTCACAAATTCCTTAAAAAGAGAGAAACTTTTGTCATTAGAGTCTTGTGTTATCTTTCGATTTTGTGGTGACTATTTTCGAATTCGGCTTTCATTTCTTAGTTTTCTTAAAAATCTCAGTATCTTGTACTTTTCTTTGTTCTATGTGTTCAACCTTTCATTGTTCTTGAGAGAAACAAGAGAGCTATTGCAGTTCATAGCTTAAAAACAAAAGGAAGGTATTAATTGGGGTTGTAACGTAAAAATGTTATAAATTTTAATAGGTGCATCCAAATGACTATTATAATATATCAAATCGAAGGTTATTTCGATGCCTAATAACGTACCATAGGAAAAGTATATTTCCTCACTTTTTTGAACCCGAATTTCATGGTTCATACTACTTAATGATGTCTTAAACTTTCGCCGCATCTTATTTTGTTGTAATCTCTTCTTGCTCTCTAGGATTCCAATTTGATCATCTTAACCATGTTCTTAGTAACTCAATCTTTCTTATTCCATTGAGTTCCAGGGTTCTTAAGTTGTCCGCCAAATGGATTCGCATCGCTCGGACTCATAGCCTTGTTTGTTGAAAATAGTGTATCTATGTCCGGATATCTATTCTTTGAA